>JAHLJT010009419.1:108282797-109482797 GCA_031308135.1 Acheta domesticus | reverse complement strand
GTTGATTTTCCCCCCGCTGGCTGGCGAGATCCGGTTCCTATCTTGGTTCCGGTTCTGGCATTGGTACTGTTTAATCAACGCCACCTACATCTAATTAGGTGGCGTTGATTTAGTTCCCGGAATACGCATTAAGATCGCAGCGCCAAAACACGAAAAATCATATTTTTGAAAATTTCTTAGAATTCTGTGGCCGAATCTGAAAACAAATTATCAGAGATACGCGTCAAATGACACCTCGTATGTTTCGATTGGTGCATGGAAAGTGGTCTAATCGTGAGAGACGGAAACGTATATCCACGCGCACGCACAGGAGGAGTTTACTCAAATACTATATTGGGATATATTTAGAAAGTCATTTCTCCGATCCATATGGAGTGTACTCAGTTTCCATGTACGGCTATCACGATGCCAACCAGGTTTCCTCATTCCAACACCTAAAATGTCCTCATGGTTCTTATACTCGGTGTGTTCTTGTTTTGTTACAAGCGCAACCCACGCACCTATTTTGGCTTGCTCCGATGTTAAGGGAATAGAGAACGCACACAGCCACAACTATGTAGCGCAACTGCAAATGCAACTATTTAGCAGTACTGAGCACTACTCGGGAATAACGATATCCATGTGCAAAACGTTCACATAAATACTGTGCTCCTACGCTACCCAAAGACCGGGAAGATGGAGTAAGCTAGAATCCATTTACAAATGAGCTCACTGTAAAAGAATTATTATTGTCTCCAAAAGATAGGGCACGGGTATGTGGCAATACCGAATAGCTAGACCAGACTTAAGGTAATAGAAAACTAATAAGGGAAAGTCTGTGCCATTCTGTAGCAACACTAGTTTCGTTCTTGGCTACAACCTCACTCTTCCTAGACGCACTCTGGTTTTCGCTACATCTCTAGCTCTTACATTTGAACAATTTTATTCCAAAAAAATTGAGGAATGATAGAAATGTAATCCAGAGATTGATAAAAAATTGTGTGGTGTCTTGCAGACATTTAAAAGTAGGGGCAATCCATGAAAAAAAAATAGGTGGATGTGAGTTTTGCATTGGCTGTACCAGGCAAAAACGCTATGGTGAAAAGAGTATTTTCAATTGTGAATTCCCTTTGGATTGATAAAAAACGTTTTAGTACCGAAACAATTTAAGTAATTGTAGTTTTAAAACCTCATTTTCAAGCTGAGCTGTAAGAAATTCTACAACTTGTAAAGTAATACCAAACTCTTGCAAGATATCAAATCCTCTGATAAGTACATACAAAGTTCATGTTCAGTGTTAGCAGGGGCGTTTATTCCATGGAAGCAAGGGAAGCATTGCTTCCCCTATCAATTCCAAGGATATCTTACATTTAAATACCACTTGACTAGTAATTTAGAATAATTTACTTGTATTTAAAAAAAACAGTTTAAATTGACCGCGACAATCTTATCTTTCCAAAATGAGCACGTAATTATTATTTTCTCCAACAGATAGGGTAGAGTTAGCCTGTAAAGCTCTTCGGAAGCACTGAGCTGACTGCTTCCAGCGCCTCAGCGCAGCGACCGAAGAGTGACTTTGACTCATCTGGTCGAGGTCGCCTTTGGAAGCAATCGGCCATTTGCATAAACCGTGACTCACTGCGCGCGTGTGGTGGGCCCCGCATATGCTCATCGGTTCAGTAGTATAACTTTTTTTCGAGTTCTTATTTTCTTGTGCTGCAAGGTGAGATTTTTAGTTATTGAAAAGAGTTTTCGGTTTCAATTTTCTTATTATTGTTTTTGATGAAATTTTTCCCTTAACAGAAAACCTATTGAATATTTTTCAAAATAAGAGTAATGTCATTGGTTACTGTGTAGGACAAATAAACGAGTTTCAGAAAATAAAAACAAAAAGGGTTTGTTTTGAAGAAATGCGGAATAAAGCTTTTGGCATTTGAGACATCAAAAACACAATTCTTGATAATACCGGTGATATAAAGAAGAGTTATCTCAGACTTTTTTGCGAAATAATTAACATTGTAAAGCAACTGTACTCAAGGTTCTGGAATTGTAATTCCCTGATGCTTTTAGAACTCACTAATTTCGAGAACAATAACCAAGCGGCCTTCCCACAAGATTCCCTAGATTCGTTAATACAGAGCTACGGGACATTTCTCGATGTAGTCGCGTTGCGCTCAGAACTGAGTGTCCTGTACAGTGTGACTGATGGTATTTAGAAACGAAGTGCTCAAGAATTGTTATTCCTTGTTTGGGAAATAAACTGGAAAAGGCACACTCAGAAGTGTTGAAACTGTGCGAACTTCTTATGATTATTCCGGCAACAATTGGGTCCGTTCGACGCCAATTTTCGACATATGTACTTTAAAAACGATTTGAGAAATTTTACAATTCTAGGTAGACTTTCTAATTTTCAGTGTTGAAAATTCATTTCTTAAAAGACTGAGTGAAAATCCTAAATTTTAAGGCATTCATTGTTGATTTTGCAAAGCAAAACAGAAGAATCGCTCTTTATTACAATTAAGGTATTTACAAATAGTTTGAATTATCCAATTGTCGTGATATCCAAGTGAAAAATTAAATAAAAATCTTCCATCTGAAATGTAATTTCTTTCCTAGAAAAACATTTAACCACACGCCACTGAGTGTTAGTGATGTTCCTAGATGAGATGCCAGAAGTTCATGTTCAGAAGATTGTTCATAATTTACTTATTAAAATATGTCTTTACGTAAAAAAAATAATTTGTACTTGTCCCAGTGAAGCAGTACAGTCATATATAAAGCACATTTTCTTTGTAAGCTCATGTCCCGTTTTGCCCCGTTTTTTCTTCCATATTTCACAAATGTCCTGTTTATTTATTTATTTATTTATTTATTTACGTCAAAAACAGTTAAAAACTGCGTATGACGAGCTATGGGGAGAAGTGAATTTTGTGCACGTTTTCATAATTCTATGGTCTTTATCCTAAACCATATTTTAGTCGAATTTTGAATACAGAAAAGAGAGGTTTTTTTCGAGTTTTGTTGACAAAATATTCGTTCCTATATAATAAAATATATTTTCAAAGGTAAATTAGCTATAAATTCCTACCCTGAAACCTCATGTTCTTCATGAAAGAATATTACTTTTTGCCGCGATAATATGAAAAACGATAATTTGAATAACTATATTTCCCACTGAAATTCAGAAGACGTGCACAAATAATGAAGTTACATTTATGTCCAGAAGCAAAACAAGGGACCATCTCAGCATTTGCTCAAGGATCAGGGAAACTGGACGAAAAACCTGATCGAGATGAGGGTCATCAACCCAGAAACTGTGGTACAATACTTGTTACAGGTTCTTTAGAATTATACAGTCCAAATGATAAATAATTATATTAACTATCATTGTTAAAATTAATGCTACTTTCCTTTTTGATGCTCGGTATAGTCTCGAATTGTATACAAACAGTTATGCGTCAGAAAAGATTTTACTTGGGACCTTTCTATCGAATTTAATCGTTTATTGTCATCTGGCAAAGTGTTGTAGAGTAATGTACATGAATTGTATGTGAATTTTTTGTAGTGAGCTGTTGATACTGCCACTTGGTGAATATGAATACTACGTCGTGTGTTATACTTATAGACATCGGCGTTTGCTGAAAATATATTCCCGCCCTTAAGTAAGTCATTTTTGACAAAAACTACTGATTCGTAAATCAGGAGACAAGGTAATGGTAAAATTCCTAGATTAATAAAGAGTGACTTACAAGAATCACGTGGGTTGGATTTGCTTATTATTTGTACAATTTTTTTTTGTAATCTGAAAGTCTGTGAGCTATAAGATGTGTTTCCCAAAATATTATGCCATATCTCAGGCGGGAGTGAACATTGGCAAAATATACACAACGAGCTGTATGAAGGCTGACGGAATTTGAAAGAATTCTGACCGCGTAGCATAATGAACTTAATTTTGTGTTCAATTCATTTAAGTGGGCATTCCATTTGAGGTTTGACTGAATTGATAGACCTAAAAATTTTGTTACATTAACATCAGTCAATGGCACACCGTTCATTTTCAATGGAGTATAGAATTTTTTTTTGAAATGGAAAATTGCATTGAAACAGTTTTATTTTCATTTACTTTTAATTTGTTATTACGGAACCAATTTGAAACGTCTGATATTGTACTATTTACGGTTTCTTTGTTGCAAAGAATATTTGTATCATCCGCAAAGAGAACTGTTCCTCCGTTTCGAATCGCTAAGGGCATGTCATTTACGTATAATAGGAAGAGAATAGGGCCTAAAATCGATCCTTGCGGGACTCCACGCGCAATTGGCAAAGAACCGGAAAGGTGTGTACATAAAGTTCCATCATTCCAGTAAGGTATTTCTACTCTCTGAGATCGTTGTTTAAGGTACGAACATAGCCAATCTAGAGCAATACCACGGATTCCATACGAAGGTAATTTTGAAAGTAAAATGTTATGATCAATGACGTCAAAAGCTTTTGAAAGATCTAAAAGTATTCCAATAGTTGCTTCGTTTTGATCCAATGATGAGGCAACATCCTTAAGAAAAGAAAAAATGGCTGTTTCCGTAGATTTTGATTTCCGGAATCCATGTTGGCAATTTGAAAACGCGTCGTGTTTATTGAGAAAGGTTTCCATTCGCACATAAAAAAGTCTCTCTAATATTTTTGAAAAAACTGACAAAAGAGTAATTGGCCGATAATTTTGAATTTCTTTTTTGTTGCCTTTTTTGAAGAGCGGCTTAATCTTAGCTGTTTTAAAAATATCTGGAAAAATTCCGGTGCATAAGGATGTATTAAATATGTGAGTTAACGGGTGTATAATGGCTGGCGCGCACGTCTTTAAAAAACAATCCGGAAATTCATCTAAACCGGCCGAATATTTATTTTTTAATTTACCGATTATTTTGAGAATTTCATAGGAAGAGGTTTCGGAAACGAACATAGTGTCTAAGATTTTTAGGGAAACGTCAGATGTTGAATTTTGTGGCTGAAAACCCTTAGTGAGATCGACAGCAATTCTCGAAAAGTATTGGTTAAAGAGACTAGCCACTGTTGCCGGATCGTTCACATCTCTATCGTTATCTTTTAAAACTACATTCTCTACAAGTTTTCTTGTTGGTTTGGTCGCATTTTTTACTATATCCCACATTGATTTTGTTTTGTTATTTGAGTTCAAAATATCCTGATCGTGTTTCATGATTTTAGCCTGCCTTATGACTTTTCTTAACAATGATTTGTATTTTTTAAAGTACAGGAGGAAATCTTGAGTTACGTTATGATGCTTAGAAATGAAAGAAAGAACTCGTTTGTTTTTACACGATGTTCTAATCCCTTGTGTTATCCAAGAATTGTTTTTGCGAGAAATATTTAATTTCCTTTTCTGAAGAGGAAAGCAAGTGTTAAAATGAAATGAAAGCGTTGAAAAGAAAGAATATCGTTTTTTTATCGTTTGTATCAATAGTATTATAAACCGCGTCCCATGACTCCTGCAGCAAGTAATCAATGAATAATTTTATTTTACTTTTAGAAAACACTCTACTCATACGTGTATTATTTATTGTGTCATTGTTCGCATTTCGTAAAATGGTAAGAATTTGTGCATCGTGGTCACTGTATCCTAAATCTTTTGTTTCAATTTCATGTCGAGTAGTGGTTTTGTTAATTATAATTTGATCGATTGCCTTCTTTGAATTTACTGTGATCAGTGTAGGGACTTTTATTGTAATATCTAAATTGAAGGAATTAATTAAGTTAAGAAACTGCTCTTTCTCGCAAAATTCGATCAGAAAATCAATGTTAAAATCTCCACATACAACAATGGATTCACAAGAGCGATTGATGACTTTGATTAGTGTTATCTCTAGTGTTTCTAAGAACAAAATGTAATCTGCAGCTCTCTTTGTTGGAGGCCTGTAGGTGCAAAGCAATATCATTTTTAGCACAGGAAGATGTACAACAGAAATTTCAAAAACATTTTCAACGGAATACTCATTGAATTCCGTCAAGGAGATAGAATCAATATTATTTTTAACGTAAATACAAGAACCTCCATATGCAGGACTTTTATGAGATTCTCTTTTTCTACAATAATAGCCTGCGAGGTAAAAGTTTGGAATTTAGAAAATGCTAAGTTCATTAGGTGATAACCAATGTTCTGTAAAGGAAAGAACATCCATTTGATTTAAATCGCTCTGTAGAGCTGCCTCGATAAACTCAGTTTTATTTGAAAGGGATTGAACATTATGGTGCAATATCTTCATTTTTTGCAAGTACCTACACGAATGTTTTTCTGCTGCATCTGACTGTAGTTGCTATATATTTACTCCATTTTTACCTCGAGTGCGTGGTCGAAGGTTGTAATGTGTCCCAGCAGTCACAGGTTGTGAGGAAATAGAGGCGTCATTGGTAGTGGGAATGGAAGAAACGGGAGTAGGTTCACAGGAGGGGGTAAGAGGGTTCAGAATAAGGGTGGGGGGTGGGGAACGTAAGGAAGGTGAAAGGGATGGATTTTTGGCAGGAGGCTGCGTAGGACTGGAGTTGATGATGTATTGTGCAAGCTTTTCACCGACTGCATGTTTTCCAGAAAGTTTCATGTGGAGACCGTGCCGGGTGAAGTGTTTTACTGAGAGGAAATTCATTTCAAAAAGTGTTACATCTGTTTCTCTCAGTTGCAGTTTTAGTTGTTGGTTTGCGTGCTTAATCTCGCTGCAGAGTGTTGGCCTGTTGTACCAGAAGGGCAGAGTCGAGATTACAATATTAGTATTTTGGGCGGCACATTGTAATTTGTTTACATGTTGTTCAGGTGTAAAGTTACCGCCCAAATTAATGTCGTTCTGCCCTCCGATGATAAAGGCTGTGTCCTGATTGGTCATTGTCTTCGTGTGAGTGTCCAACTCTGCAGTCACGTCTGCAAACCTCCCGTTAGGTTTAAAAATAGACGAGACTGAGTAGTTGGGGGGTAACTTCCTACTGAGAATGGAGGAAAGATGGCGACCATGGCTGTCAGCTAAAAAAAGTACCTGTTTTTTAGGCTCAGTAGGAATGGATTTGTTTTCAAGTGGGCTAGGATGCGAAGCTTTACGTGTTTTGGTTTTGACACGCTTCCTAGCCTGTTTGCGTTGGTTTGTGCATGTATTTGTCGATGGAAGGGAAGGGTTGTGAGGATCGGGAAGGCGAGGAAAATGTTTCATAATCTAAAACACTGTTTTGTGTCTGATTACCCTAATCTAGGTTACCCTAACGTAACCTGCAGTTTTGTTGCCAGCAGTGGCCAAGCAGTAGCTGTCAAAGCGGTTCCTTCTCATCATAATCTCTGTACATGAGGTCGGGGACCTGCTGCAAGCGAAGGGTTGCCCGCGCCGACCACCAGGATCACGGGCGCCCGCGCCTCGACTGCGTGGGGCGGGGCCCACGCACCCACTCCCTTTCTAAAGTCCCGTTAGGTAACGCGCGGCTCACTCTCTAAGCCGCGACGAAACCAAAAGTGAATCCCCCTCCCCTCCTTCCCCCCGCACCGTGTTTTTCTCCACACGTCATCTTCGCTCGCGCGCTCTTTGTCAAGGAAGAAAGTGGCCCCCGCGTGTTTTCCCCGTGCAGCCTTCGTTGCCTGGACGGGCGGGTGCGCGGTAATTGTTGATACACGTTGCGACTAACGAGCGCTCTCTTGAGTGACGGCGAAGGAAGCAGAGGGCAGGGAAAATTGAGAAGAATTCACTTGTGGATGTAGGGGGATGATTTGTTTCGTTCAGCTCACATCAGCGTGCTTTTACACATTTACATGTGTGGGCGTCGCTATCTGATGGTCTCTCGTGACATTTTAGGCCATCAGAAATCGAGCTCAGTATTTTGTGATAATTGCACCAATTTGCAATTACTTTTCCTTTCTCTCCTTACGTACTATAGAGAATGTATTGTAACGCTGCCGGAAAACGGCTTTTTTTTCACATGAAAAATGTGGGGCCCTGATACTGTAAAAAAGGATAAATATTTTTTGAAAGTGTAATGAATTAGGCTGATTTTAAGGACAGGGTTCGGCTCACTAAAACAACGACACACGGTTCACTTGCGCATGGTTCACTCGCGCGGACCACGAGAACGGATCACTCAGGGAGCGGGAAGATGCCTTTGTATTGCTTTGTGCTTGCATTGTGCATTGTGGTGCGAATGTGTAATGGAGAATTACAATGGTTCATTTTTCGCGGATTTGCGTAAACTATATTGCGAATGTGTAATGGAGAATTACAATGGTTTATTTTTCGCGGATTTGCGTAAACTATATTGCAAACGTGTAATGGAGAATTACAATGGTTTATTTTTCGCGGATTTGCGTAAACATTTAAGGTGAGTATTTGCATAAAATGCGTTGGTAATTATGCGTTGGACAGACTCAAGGATGTTTTATGTTAACGCGAGGGCCGAAGGCCCGAGCCTCGTCCTCAACTTGGACACGGGTAGCGAAGCGTCACGATTCCACACGAAAGTGCGTTGGCCACGTGGCCGTGTGGCCGGGCACACTGTGGCGGCGCCGCGAGTGACTCGTTCGGAACCGAATCGTGCGCGTCAATAGGAGCCGAACCCTGTCCTTGAAATTTACCGTGAATTATTTCCTCTATCACGTTATGTTGTCAGAATTCACGTTTCATGGATACTTGATACCAAAAAATTGGTTTACGGCAAAACACCCGTCCGTGAACGCTAGCGGCTAAATATTTTTTTTAATATTTTATTTACACCGATGGTGAATACATAGCTCAGTTTAAATTAACTATACATATGTTTGATGGCTTAATAGCTAACTTTAATCTGAAAACTAAACTGAACTGAAAACTAAACTGAAAACTTTGTATTGTGGTTCTATGTGATGGGTTTTTGCCGAGTCTGGGAACTGGTAATGAAGGGATTTGGGATATGTTTGAGAAGAAGTTGGTAGCAAGGTATGTGATATGATGGTCTGTAGTCTCTACGTTGAATTCTTTATGTGACTGTTCATTGGTGACATACCAGGGAGCGTTTGAAATGATTCTGAGAAATTGATTTTGAACTATTTGCAGTTTCCTTTGGTTATTTTTTGCTGCATTTAACCAGAATGGGCAGGCGTATAGTAGCAAAGGTCTTATTATTGCTTTGTAAAGTTGCAATACCGAATTGTATGATAATGGGCTGGATCTGTGTATTAATGGTTTTAATTGTATTAATTTGATTCTGACTTGAATGATTTTGGCGTCTATATGTTGCTTCCAGTTGAGTTTTGTGTCTATGTTCAGTCCTTAGTATCTGATTGGTTTACTGAAAGGTAGCCAGTTGATTGTTGTATTGTTTAGCAATAACGGCCGCGGGGGTGAGTGTGGACGGAGTGTGAAGATCTTTGCGGCCGTTTTGGTTGGATTGAGTTGAATTTTGTATTTTGAAGCCTAGCTGTCAATTAGGTTAAGATACAATTGAACTTTGTTGCTACAATCAGTACGGACCGGAGTAATAGAAGGCTGTATCATCAGCAAACTGTGCAATGTTGTACGTTGTTTAGTTTGGGAATGTCTGCAACATATAAATTAAATAAAGTAGGTGATAGGGGTGATCCTTGCGGTAGTTCTGCTAAGATTGGTCTTGGGTTGGAATGTTGATTGTTTACATTTACAGAGAAGATTCTGTTGCTGATGAAGCTTTGTATGATGGATTGGAGTGTGCCCTATAGTGGATGTGCCCTATAGTGGTATGATGGATTGGAGTGTGCACTATAGTGCAGTGTGCCTATTTTCTTAATTTTGTATTTGAGTCCTTCATGCCATGTCCGATCAAACGCCTGTGATATGTCAATGGAAACTGCTACTGTGTTTTGAAATGTCGTATAAAGATGTTCAGTAATGCGGAGGAGTTGGTGAAATTTTTTCGGTGAACGCAAATTGTTGCTTTGGTATGGCTTTTGTTACCTGTAAGTGATTAAGTCTTTTGAGAGTTATTTTTTCAACAATTGTGGCTAAGGTGGGTAGTAAACTTATGGGTCGGTATTTGTGTGGGCATGATTTTTGTTGGGTTTGGCAATGGGGCATGCTTCCATGATTGAGGAAGATGACCAATTCTGGGGCAGAAATTCTAAATATTAGCTATTATAACCTAATGGTTATCAGACCTTCAAACGCAAAAAGATAGAGAAGAATGATGTACCATTCAAAAAGGCTTCGCAATAAGTGGAGAGTCTCGCAGAGCGCGACGCGACTCGTTCCCGGGGAGTGAACGAGAAGGGGGATCGCGGCAGTGAGAGCATGGAAATGGCGCGAATGGATGGGTGCGCGAACGCTGAAGTTTCGTTAAGTGGAAAGCCGGTAAAAAGGCGCGGAATGGTATCAGTGAAAGAATAGAAACAGAGAATGTGTTTCGAAAAAGCGATCAGTATTTGTTATTGGATAGTTGGTACGGAAGATGGATGCGGACACTGCATTGACAACAGGTGGACACGTGTGATAGACGAGGCGAGAACGCGAACGTGGGTGACGGACGGTGTGGTGGCCGAGGCCCAAGAATGCGAGTGCGGAAAAAGGTTGTTACAGTACCTAACAGAGTGTTGACACATGCGGCGAGAACTCGGATGATTGGGAGGGAGACAGTCCATCAGTTCGCGGGTGCGTATGTGAGAGGCCGATACTCTGAATTCCAGTTGCGTGGTGCACGTGAGGGGGCGCTGTGAGGAATGAACTTGCAACCTCGCGGGAGGGACACAGTGGATGTGAGTTCGGCGAGGGAATACCACAGCAGTGACGGGCAATTTGAAGTTTTCTGGTGGCGGCGCGGCTCGAGGCAGGTAGCGACGTAGACGGCGCAACACGAGGTCACGCCGCTTGCCAGTAGAAAAACCGAAGCCAAGAGCGGACGAAGGTTGCAGACAACGCGAGGGGGTGACTTGAGTATTAAAACATTTTATAAAGGGGGGGACCAGTTGTGATGGGTGTAGTGGGTGGGTAATTGGTGCAAGACTATTCTGAAGCACGAAACAATGTCAAATATTAGTGAATTAAGATAGAAAAGTAGGTTTTTCCATTACGTTAGTTAATAATAATAAGGGGTTAATATGGGATACAGAATCAGGAAATATACTAAATTAAAATCTTATGGGAATTATTATCAAGAATCCAGACAGTGTAATTTGTTTATAAGAAACCTGATCAATGAATAATAATAATGATGTTGAATCTGAGAAGTGTCAAGTGATTTCATTTGAGAACGTGCCAGCACATACCTTATTAAGGCGATCCCCCAAGAACCAACCTTGTTTCCCTTGTCACTTAAAGATTTATATGTGTGTAGCTTTCCATACCTGACTGACCACGGAAGCAGGTAAAGTACGGTTACACTGTATATGCTATTGCAGGGGGAGGTAGGTTTTTCGCTATGGTGTTGTTTATGTTGTGACCGGGTGCTTTCCTGGAGGGTAAGTTTTTAATTATTTTGTTAATGTCAGCTGGGTTGGTGAACTGAATGTTGATGTGTGCCGTAGTATCTCTTTGTTGCATTTTTTATCGTTTTATGTTCAGGGTGAGGTTCTGAAAAGTTGCTTCTAAATGTTGATGAGAAGTCGGTTGCCAGGTCTTCGGATTTTTCAACGGATGTGTATGCTCTACATGTTGAGGTTTTTATTGGTGGTATCGTGAGTTTCTTTTTCAATATTCTGTTGGTGAATTGCCATAAAGAGTTGTTGCTTGTATGGAGTGAAGTTAATAATGCATGGTATGTATGCATTGTTGTTGTGATTTTTTATTAAGTTTTTAACTACTTTTGTAATTAGATTCAGTTCTGATTTTAGGTTCGGCGTTTTTAGCTGACTCCCTAGTCTCTTTGTTTTGTTTTTATCGAGATTGCATTTAATACATTTTATTTTATATCAGGCGGTATTTTTTATATTTATTTGTGCGGTTATTTGATGATTGATTTAGTTGTATTTCTTGGATAGTGGAGTGGATTAGCGTATTAATATGAGATACAGCCTGATTGATTTCGGCGGGGCAATTTAGTATTCTAAAATGTGGGATTTTATTTCTAAGTAGTTCTTGGAATTTTCTCCAGTTGATTTTTAACGTGTTTGATTTAGGAACGGTTGCATGTTGTAGGATTAGCTTTTGTGCTGAGATCAGTACTGGAATGTGATCAGAATCTAGCTCGGATACCGTAGTGGTGTGAAATTGTATGTTTGTTATACCTATATCCAGTATATCTGGTTTACGTGTTGGATCACGAGGGTAGTAGGTAGGGTCTACTGTTCTGATGATTTTTATGTTATTGTTTGTTATAGTTTAAGCAAGAATCTTGCCATCTTCATTATTAGTGAGGCAGCCCCAGCTAATATGCTTGGCATTAAGGTCCCCGAGTAATAATGTCTTTTCATTTGAATTGAATAGGCTAATTACATTTGCGTCTTTGATTTTTGTTGAGGGAGATTTGTAAGCTGCTATTATAGTAATAGTTTGGCCACATAGAGTAGTGCGTATTGCTATTGTTTCTATACCTGGTGTCTGTGGAAAGTTAATTTGGTAATGAATGATGTGAGATGAAATTGCGATAAATACGCCTACTCCTTTGTTTCATTTCTGTAATTTCTATAGATGGTGTAGTTAGGGATGTAGAGCTTGTTTTTATTACACAGGCGTGATTCATGACACATGCTATGCCAATCTGGAAATGATGCAAGAAGTGAATAAATTCAGTTTTTTTTATTTTGGATCCTGTTTGCATTCCAATTCATGATAATTAAACTTTTATTGCTTTGACCGGCCATGATTATTGCTTAAATATTCTGTGACTGAATTTTGAATGGTTGAAATTAAAGATATTAGCGAATTGGTGAAATTTATTACACAAGAGACGATGGAATTTATAATTGGGTTGATTATATTGTTGCGGGAATTATTTAGGTGAGAATTTAATTGGATGCGGTTGCGTTTTGGATTTTGTGAATTTGAAGAGTTGGGATTGGAATGGTTTTGGTGAGAAAAATTCGAGATGGTTTAAGTTTCTGGTAAATTTGGGAAGGTAATCTGAGAAAAATTTGGAGGTTGGGTAGATTGTTGGCGGATTACATTACTGCTGTTTTCAGACTGATCTCTATTTTTTTGCCCTCACTTGAAATCCAATCAATCTGAATTTCTGGCGAGATTGCATGAAACGCTGGAATTTTTTATATCATCCTTGTCAGTTTTATCATATTTCATTATTTCACTTATATATTCCACGAAATTGTCTCCATGAAATTGATGATCCCATATTTTCGTCATGGCTAGAAAACACAAGCCCTTGTGTTGTGTCTTTACAATCCAAAAGAAAAACTCCGTTTCTCACAACATTTATTTTTCACAACATAAAAATACAGTGGTCGCCGGGAGGCGGACTGGGTGAGCCACTTGCTCCGTTTTTGCGGCCGACGGCCGTGGTGAGTGGCAGTGTGGGGGCCGTGACAACGGCCGCGGCGAGCAGGTAGTGTCGCCGGTAGAGAGACGTGGCGGCGGCGGAGCCGTCGCCCAAGTGCCGAGAGGCTGGAGTGCGGGGGCCAGGTAGCGCCCGTGACAGTGTGAGGCCGTAGCACCACCCAGGCGATGCCAGGCGGAAACGTCGCTAGCCTAATGTGGCGATGGCAGCGGGGCTGTCCGCTCGGCCGTGGTGAGGCCGGGAAGTGGCTGCGTCACTGGCAGAGCGTCGTGGCGGCGGCGGGGCCGGCGCCCGGGATGGCGAGGCAGTGGCGTTGTGTGTTGCTGTTGCCTCGGCGAGACGAGTCGGTAGACTCAGTCGGTTGGCTCGGGCTGGTGGTTGCGTGCGCTGGTCCTCCTTTGCTCGCTGGCAGACTTTTGGCAGATTCGTAGCTGAACAGGTTGACGACTCGTAGCTGACTTCCCCTGACCCGTTGTCCACCGGGCTTTTATACCCCGGTGGGCCAATGGGAAATCAAGTGTTACGCTACGGTGAGTGCACAGCGCGTTAGTGCTGCGCCCTCATGACCGAGTCTTTGGGTTTTGCTGGCGCGCGCCGTTTGAGTAGTCGGCGCGCACACAGCACCTTGTCTCCCAAAAAAGCATACAACTCGAATGAAGTGTGACAGAATTTCCATATTTTCTCTTGTATCACTGTTGTATTTCTCAACATAGCCTGTGTTGGCTGTTTAAATAAAGTTCTATCCTCTCATATTTGTTTCAAATAGTTTTAACTGTTTCTCACGGGCTATAATTTGTCCACGGCACAAAACTAGGACTCCATAATTATGTAGGCACTTTGGATCACGTTGTGCTCGCCATTCCAGGCCACAGATGTGGATTGCACAGTCACATACCCTTTTGCATTCAACCAGCACAATCCCTAACCTAAATTGGCTACAAATATTTAGTTGCTTAATGCATTAAAATAAGATAATAAAACGACAATGTTCATTAATTAATCTCGTTCTCTTACAAACACCGACGAGAACAATAAAGTTTCGTAAAACGACAGGTGCCTATGACCTTTGATGTAATGGGTCACTGCGCATCTGACTCACAGCGCAGGCTAGGCGGCATTTCAGACTGATTCGTTCATCCTTGTGAAGAATCGAATTCTCAACGGCGCAATGTTTGAAATATAATGAAATATTTTGTAGTAGAAAAAGAAAATAACAAATAGACAATTTACAATAATTTTAAAATAAAAATTGCTGATATTGTCAGGGTATGTAACACATCATCCACCTCCATGGACGCTACGCCCCTGGTCCAGGGCGTTCGTGTTGTACACGGCCGCCATGGCTTCGGCGATGCTCTGGCCTAGGCCAGGGCTGGGCGGCGCTGCACTGCTACTAATTATTAGAAAGAATTACAACTGCTGTGTTCGGCGCACTGTACAATACACTTTTCACTGTCAACTAATACTTTAGAACTTTAAAGCAATAACTTGCACTTGTCGAGACAGTACTATAATTTTCGCCGTTACTGCGCAGAGCGGAGCTCGATGTGTACCGCTGCTCGGAGCGAACCGGTGCGGGCGTCACGCGTTCTCATTCCAGTCTTTGGCCTCCTCCGCTCCTGAAATCAAACATCGCCACAGAAGATCATCTGCACCATCGCCTCTACACTTACTTTTCGGGTACCCCCTCCCTTTTGCCTCACACTAAACCTATTCCATGATTTCCAACTATACACTCAACTTTCACTCAATTTTGCATTTTGTTGACGAAGAAATATCGTAAAAAATGTGATAGATCTAACGAGACAGTAGAAAAGCTCTTCAGAGTAAAATAACCATAAGAAGATAAACAATTATTAAGTTTGAACATCTTAACATGTGAAACATCTTAACATAATGAATTAAAATGAACATCTGAACGCCAGGTCATAAATGATAAGTTGAACTGTGAATATCATTTACTAAATAGTGATTCTCAGAACATGTCATAAAAAGTTTTCTCTAGATGTCACTGGTTAAATATTCATTTATTGCGTTCCATCATTTTAAAAGTATTCATTAAGAATATGTTATTAACATGTTTGCAAACATACGAGATTTTTGGAATATTTGATAGTTATCTTTTACGGTTTTAGTAGTTTTTGTTTAAAAAGCTATTAATTCGCATGTTTCAGATAAATATTATATAGATAACAATGAAAGTTTTTAAGGTGCAAGAAGTAATGAAATGTTACTGAAAAATAATAAGGAAAAGAAAATTTTGTGTGGTTAAAGTTTAAAGCAAGGGTCGAAGTCAAATATCCGAACAATACAATGATTATACTTCGGTTTTTCTTTCTTGACGCACGGGGGTGTTACTGGATGAAACCCTTGATGTAAGCAGCAAAGGACAACTGTCAACTGTTTTTCATTCCATGTTTGTAAATTGATTGATTTTCTCTTTCCTATTATATTTTTATTATAGATCATTGCTTTCCATTTTATAAAAAATGACAGTTCTAATGGGTTCGAAATTAATGAATTGGACAATTTTGAAAAACATTTGGTTTGATAGTGCTCTTATTACTAAAGTATGAGGACACACATTTATATTTTGCTAGGTTGTGAACTTCAGTCAACTTTTTCTAACATCAACCAATATACTACATGAAGTAGGTGAGCCGTCATTTCTTTTACTGGATCAGTTTTTATTTTAAATATACAAATTATTTGTGTGACCAAAGTGGCAGAAATGGTATTAGTGAATGAATAATATTTAAGAGTTTTAAATTATTTTCTCATTTCTCGAGTTACATACTCTAAGCCGAAACTCAGGCTACACCACTGCCATGGACACATCACCCAGCCCAGTGCAGAATCATCGAGAGAAACATTTAGAAGCAGAAGAACAGCAACGGATCCGTGAACTATAGCTAACTTCACCCGATCAATTTGTGGGTAGTGATAGCTGTCAGCAGGGAACCGAAACACCACTCGTGGACAATGCCGGTAACGGCATACCCGAGGTTAGTAACCATGACGTAGCCAGCGGCCTCGCCCATGGTCAAAATGTTCAAATGACTTCTAATAACGGTAGCAGAAATGTAATCTTCACGAACAATGGAAAAAGAAGTTTAAATGATAGTAATATTGACTCATTACCGCATAAAAAATCTTCAAGTAGCTCAGACAATGTTTACTCAGTGCCGACTGGAAACAGATACGCACCACTAGAGAAACTAAATACAGAAACTAGGTTCAACTACGTAAACGAAACCCCGAATCAAGAAAATGAAAATGTTAAAATTCCTCCTTTATACGCTAACGATATAGAGAGCATTTCAGAATTCAACAGGGAAATAAAATCTAAAATAACTAAAAACTAATCAGTTCACGACAGATATTAAAAACAATCGAATTAAACTTTTGTTCAGAACCATAATAGATTTCAGAAATGCTATCAAACATTTAATTAACACCAACAGGAGATTCCACACATACAAGGACCCCGCTAATAAGAAGTTTTCAGTAGTGTTCAAAAACTTACATATATCAATAACCCAAGAAGAAATATACGAAGATCTGAAGGAAAAGTGTTCGTCATTAATTAGTGTTCCAAGACTATATAAAAACAACATCCCCATACCTGTGGTAGCCGCAGAATTCGACGGCCGACACAGCATTGCATGAGTTCTCCAAATTAAACAATTTTGTAATTTGAGTGTTAAACCTAAAAAAGACGAAAAAACAAAGGTCCTGTTCAATGTCCGCGATGTCTGGACTTTGCGCATACCAGGAATAACTGCAACCACACAATTTCTTGTATTGACTGTGCGGAAAATCACTACTCTGTAAATTGTCCCCAACGGGAACAAGTACCTGTTTGTAGGAACTGCAAGGGCCCCCACCTTGTGGACATGCGAACTGCCGAATGTCCGTACTATAGAAAACTATTAGACCCCCCCCAACAAATACACAAGAAAGGAATGCCAAAACCAAAGAAAACAAAAGCAGGCCAGCTCCACCTCGACTCACCATCCACAACTTCCCTGGTCTTCAATCAAACAGTCCTATTCCAAATTTCACCCATGAGACTAATCAGCCCAGAAGAAATCCACATACCCATTATAATCAAAACTCGGCGCAACGAATTAACCATATTCCTAAGCAAAATAATAACTCGTTCGTCTATTCACTAGTTAACTCCATCACCACCTACATAATCAATATAATAAACACTATCATTCCATCAATCATTAGCAATATTCAAAACTCATTCTCAGCGTATTTTAATAATAATAATAATAATAATAACAATAATAATGGCAGTACAACACTTTAGTAATATAAATCTACTAAATTGGAATGCAAATGGCGTAACCAATAAAAAAACGAACTTAATTATTTCCTGAAAGCCAAACAAATAAAAATAGCCTGCATAATGGAATCCCATCTTAAAAGCAATACTGTTTTTAACATGCCGGGTTGCAATATACTTAGAACCGACAGACTAAACAGTAACGGAGGAGTCATGATTCATATAGAAAGATCTGTTCCATATATACTGTGATATACCAAAGTATATAATATTTTGTTAATAATATTGGCTGTAAATGGGTTGGACAAAAGGGTATGCAAATGGCGATATACAGCCTTAGCAACGCCGGCGCAGTGGTTGGCAAGGTCAACAAACTGCATTCAGGCCTTGAAGAGGTGGGGGCGCTGGCTAGATAGACAGATAAAATAATGTGTGATTGGTCTGAAAAGGAATGACTGTCGAGGGCGTGGCTACTTGGTTTGATAAGAGATAAATGGATTGGCTAAGGGGGAATAGACTGTCTAATTTTGTCGTTTTGATTTAAAAAACAGGAACGAAGGACGGATACCGAAGCGTTGAGGGCGAAAGAACAGGGAGAACTGGACATTCGGATAGTGATCGTCGAGTAGTAAAGATCGCTCGCGAGATCAACATTAGTGAAGTAGGACTGGTAAGTTTCGAGTGAGACTCAATAGTTTTTCGGACTCTGGAAGTTGATGTGCAACGGGAAGTTCGATTAGTACTTTGAAAGTTTTATATATATTGCGGTTTGGGACTTTAATATTTACCACTAGTTGGGGAAGACTAGGAACTCCGGATGCGTCGGCAGCGTCGCAAGATTAGAAGAGAGAAGCGGGACTTGGGATCACCTACATTCAAGTGAGAAGAGACTGCGGGGCGTCGGTGACAAAGACGGTAGGTATGTACTGCAGTACAAAAGATATATTTTAAAACGAGGTCATGACCTAAGGACAAAAACAATTGTTAATAGTGTAAATAAATTGTTGAATTTTTTTCTTTTGGAAATGAAAAGATTTTCATTTAGTCAATCAAAATTGTTAAATAGTTAGAAATAGATAATTATTCCCTTTCAGATTCCTCGCCATACTGTACAGTTGGCAGATCAAGTAATCGGCTATCTAGGCGATAGCGATTATCCATGACGGGACCCATTGACCCAGCTAGCCGGACATTTATACATTTGTTGAAATTAACTGTGGAAGTATTGGTCATTTTTAATTAACGTAACCTGTTCCTGGCGCCCAAAATTTTAATATAAATTCGGAACGGGTCACGATTATAACCATCTTAGATGAATGATGCCAACGATCTCGTAAGAGTCTATGACGAGACGTTGTTGGTACATTTCAATACAAGTAAATCTCTCAAATACGCCTGGATTAGAAACAGCAGCAATTAAATTTCCTTTAATTGCTGATTGCAGCATACAAATCACCACAAATAAAAATACAAGATACAAATATTGAATCACTATTTCAACTGAACACCCCCGTCTCACTCATTGGAGATCTAAACGCAAAAAACTCTAATTGGGGATGTAGAACTACAAATAATGAAGGTCGACACTGACTGAAACTAATTAATGATCTAAATTTAAGACCTTTAATACCGCCAGAACCAACACATTATTCATACGACATTTTTCATTTAGTCAATCAAAATTGTTAAATAGTTAGAAATAGATAATTATTCCCTTTCAGATTCCTCGCCATACTGTACAGTTGGCAGATCAAGTAATCGGCTATCTAGGCGATAGCGATTATCCATGACGGGACCCATTGACCCAGATAGCCGGACATTTATACATTTGTTGAAATTAACTGTGGAAGTATTGGTCATTTTTAATTAACGTAACCTGTTCCTGGCGCCCAAAATTTTAATATAAATTCGGAACGGACATCAAGACATCTTTGACATCGCAATCAGTAAACACACCAAATACATTCTATTCAACTCCTCTATTCGAATTGGATTCTGATCATTTACCAACAATCATCTCAACACACACTCCTCCACCGCCCCCACGTTCACCCACCCACATATTAAACACCAACAACATCCCGACCATGCTATGGTATTACAAACAGTTTCAGCCTCGAACTATGATGTACCACATAAGATAAAATTCATATCCCCAAATGAAGTGAAAAACATAATTAAAAAACTACCACAAAAAAGCCCCTGGCCGCGATAAAATCACCAATAAGATTCTCAAAAACCTCCCATATCCAACTATAGCTTACATCAATAACATATATAACTCAATAATAAGAATTGGATATTATCCCATAGTATGGAAAAATTCAGTTATAATATCTATTCCCAAACCATACAAAAATCGTAGCAATGCAGAATACTACAGGCCGATAAGCCTACTAACATCTCTATCAAAAATTCTTGAAAAATTAATTCTAAAAAGATTAAATAGCTACTTACAGAAAACACAAATCATCCCATTGCACCAGTTTGGCTTCATAAAACACGGAATATTCTCAGAATATATCCACACAGCCTACCAAAACAAACTACATACAGTAGTCTCATTTCTCGACATTTCTCAGGCGTTTGACCGAGTATGGCACGAAGGACTTTTATACAAATTCCGAACTAAGGGAACACCAACCTACTTAGTTAAAGTTATCAAAAGTTTTCTAGCCGACAGATCTTTCACAGTTTCTGTAGAAAATCACCTCACATATCATCTCCACCGCAAAATACTAGCAGGTCTTTCTCAAGGATCACCACTCTCACCCACTCTATTCAACATATACACTGCAGACATAACCACTACAATACACACCCAATTAGCACAATTCGCCGACGATACTGCAATCTACAACTCCAGCCATTCACTCAAGATCATTACCGATAGAATACAACATCATCTAAACAAAATAGACAATTGGTCAACATTGTGGAAAATCAAACTTAACCCAAGTAAATCAATCGTTAAAATATTTTCTCTCAGACCATTTGCCCACCCACCTCCATTACATATAAATTAACACACAATTCCATGGACATCACAAAACCAAACCGTAAAATATCTCGGGCTGAACTTCGACACAATACTCAACTGGAAAACACACATAACACTGAAACAACAACAAGCAAACATAGAAATAGCTCACCTAAAACCCCTTATCAACTTCAAAAGCTGTTTATCCTTAACAAATGCCATTACACTTTACAAAGCAATAGTCAGGCCCTTAATGCTGTACGCATGCCCCATCTGGACCAACGCATCTATCTCCAATATCAATAAACTTCAAATTGTGCAAAATAGATTTATCAGATTGGCAACACAAGCCCCATGGTTCATTTCAAACGCCCAACTTCATAAAGAACTAAATATATCGCCGATTATCAAACATATCGCTCACCTTTCCAACAATGTTTACTCCAACCTGAATACAATAAACCAAGCAGTCCACTACAACCTGGCCTCACTAAATGAACTCCCAACCAGAATTAAAAACAGATTTCCTTTCCAAGCCTTCTTGCAAATTTTCTCCGTAAACTGTTCAAAGCAGGGTCTCTTAGTTTCCTACACCAAGAGTAGTGTAGTTGTGTTAAGTTTACTTTAAGTTATAATGTAAGCCATCAAAACATATGATGTACTAATTTATTACTGAACTGTGTACTATCAAACAATAAATAAATTATTATTTTAAAAAAAACCGCACCAGGAAATAAATACTTTAGAAAAAGTCTGGTAGATTAACATGTACTTGGCCTCTGACAGCAGATGTTTCCCCCTGAAGGGGTTATATAATAATTACCTATTAAAAAATAAAAATAAAGCTGTCGCCGTTTCAGGTCTACCTTTCGCATCAATATGTTTTCATGTGCTCTTCCAACTCTACTTGCTATTGGCATTCTTTCCATTACACGTGCTTCACATTCTTCTTATAATTATCGAATATTTGTTTATTGTCGCACTTGATCTCCTCAGTCTGTGTATGACTATTTAAATTATTTATCCTTCTATAATTTTGCCCTCAAAACAACTTTGTTATGACCTCAAATCAGTTTTTTATAGACATGTGGGTTGAATCAAAGAACATGTATTAAATACGAGTACACATTCCAATAATATTTGACTCTGAGAAATTGTATCTAGTATTTGACGTAAAAAAATTGCTTTTCCTCCGTGGACCCTGTTTTTGGCCTTGCTGATCGCTCGCACGGGTTACTGGGCAGTGCCAGCAATGAGGAAAACAGATGAGCGCTGGCTCACCGTTGCCGACGACACGGGGGGTGGAAGAAAGGAAAGCTCTCCGCTTCTATTCTCCTTCTTCTTTCCAGTTCTCCCTGACAGAAGATGGGACACAGCCAGAAAAGCCCGCGCTTCGGCGAAACTCGGGAGGGGAAAAAGTAGAACCAGCTCTTTTTTGTGGAGTCGGAAACTGTCCGCGATGATCAAGTAGATCTGTTTTGGATTCCCTGTGCTCAAATACGGAACGAGTGGGTTTTGACAGTCGAGGTTTCATTTCGCTTTCGGTATTTAAATTAAGCTTGTCAGCGAGTTGATTTCTAGCATTTCTTACTCGATTTTCCTGCTTTCTTTTGCTCAATAAGGTTCATTGTAATGAGTCTGTAGTAATGAAAGTAACTTCGTTTCTCGTTAGATTTCAGAAACATTCAGTTCTCTATTACAAATCATTTTGTTCAGGCATTGATCTTATTTATCTCTAAACGTATTTTTTTTGTAAATTTAGCTGCTATTAACGATATTGAGTAACGTAAAAACGTTGTTGCAACAAACCGTCTGAAATTTTCTGTTTGAGAAAATTGATTATAATTTAGGTATTGTTGTTTCTGATTTCTCCTGCCCTTGGACGCGTGTCTATTGGGTCACCACGGGCAGAGATTGTTAGGAGTATAGCTAGGATTATATATTGCTATGAATATAGTTGGCACTAAAGATTTCCAAATATGAAATTTTAAATACAAAATTCTCAGAACTCCTTACTAAAACGTTCCCAAAATGCTGAACTTCGTATTAATGATTGTCTTCCTAACGTCCTGCGAATTCAGAATATGTTGGAATATGGAAGAAAAATGTGTAATAAATAGGAATGGTTTATGACTGATGGTAGCTTTATAAAACCATCGCTTTTTTCCTCCATCAGAGCAGCCGGCCACTGGAATTCTCCTCCAGACAGTGGCCGAATTCGACGTAGCTATGTAGCTGGCGTCGAAACCCCTGCTACCGTCGGGACTCGAACCCTAACACATTCTGGTCGCAGGCACTAAAATGACATCGATTGATGTCCTGAACCTCCGAAGCCGGTAGCTGACAGAGAAAGCCCCTAGGTCTATCTCCCTGTCACCAAACTCAACTTACCTAAACCGGAAGGGGAGAAGGATTGAAGTACATAAATAAGACGATGGTGATATTCAAATACAATGATTAAGCCTTGCCAATACCCAAACAACTTTTATTGACCGATGGCGTACCTTCTCCGTGAAAAAAAAACAATTGAAAGGAAAAGCTGGAAACTAGCACAATTGACAAAATTTATAACACATTTTCGTTGTCACGAAACAGAAGCATGTTTCAACTGTAGAAATGTTATTGCTTCCAGAACTATCTTCCGGGCGTGGTCTAGTGTAAATCATTTTTCCAGACGTTTCGTCTGCAATTGCGGCTGACCTCTTCAGCGGAGTGGTAGTGGAAGAACCCATCCAGACAGCTTGCAGGTCACTTGTACAGAGGCCCTCAGTCACCTGAGAGCCGTCCGGAAGGGCAATTTGTTCGCAACCACTCCGCCACTGAGGTCTGCCGCAGTTTCAGGTGAAACGTCTGAAAAAAAATTCAAGTGGACCTCGGCCGTCTAGCCCGGACGATAATACTCTGATGTCTGCATATTTGGCAATTATTTATTAATTATTAATTAATGAAATTAATATTTTGAAAAGTTTGAAGAAATAATTAACACAGGTCTACAGCCAAAATTATTGTTTACTCTGGCAAGCTTATATCAGAACGAAACAATGCATTTGGTATTGTTAATAACTTGTAAATAAACAAAAACTGTCAGCCGATTGTTTTCTTATGTCGTTATAACTACTATCTTTAAAGACTGAACTTGAAATTGGAAACAATCTGTACGTCATAGAGAAAATCTGACCTACCTTCAGTTCCAGCACACTAAAAAACATAAAATCAGATGATATTATCAAATCGAATTTCGAAACGTTTTCTTTGGTAGACCTGTGCAATTAGTAAACATAATTAAAATTAATTCGGTATGAATACGAGTAATTAATTCACTCTAACTTTTACTGTTCAGTAATTTATTTTAGGATGTCCTTAATTTTATCGTTAAAATTAATTTTCCGATATTCGTTTATTTTTATTTGGGTGGCTGGTTTGGTGTTCGATGTCAATGAGTCAATTTCATGGGTCTTAATTGCCAACCACCTACACATTATACTCTGCACACCAGTGTATCTATTATTTAACACGAACATTGATGTTCTTAATTGCCAGCAGTTACGAAATTCTCGACGTAAGTATTTATGAACTATATCCGTACGTTTCGTGCGCTATTTGCGGAAGTAAAGCACTTCCTCCTTCCGCTGGGGCGCGCAGAATGGAGAAAGAGCGGAAGGCCGCTTCCGTCGCTTCCTTTGGAGAAAGGCCCGGGGCAGCGTGGCCCCGCCGCGCGCCCATGCGTACGCGCACGCGCCTCTGGGACTGCCGAATGTCATCAGAAGCAGATGGCGAGCCGCCCAGCTCCGTCATAGCCCCCTCACGGCTCCTTCGCAGCTCCCTAACAGCTCTCCCTGAGCTCCCTCTCATCCCCCCTCAGCTCCCCTCTCAGCTCCCTCTTAGCCCTCTCTCAGCCACTCCTCAGCCCCCTTATTACAGAGATACTTATGACAGAACCCTTATTACATATTTTGGTATTACATATTTTTACTGTCATGATACAAGCTTTGCCTGACTATCCCGTGAAACCACACCTGTTCATCAAAGAAAAACAATGTTTTACGAAGTGGATAGATTTCTAAACGCTATCGGCTTAATATTCTGTTACTATCGCGAGACATTGTTGTGGGCGCACCACTAACCAAAACAATCGGGATCCAATGAAACCATATAAATGAAACAATTTCAAAACATAATTCTTCGGTTTCCTTGTCTTGGAAAAAATCCCCGTACCATTTCACAAGCCATACATGAATGCAGAAAGGTGCAAACCAATCCATTTCGATATTTGTAAAAAAGGAATGTCACTAATTTGATCCCGACACTGAAATTATAATTTTATTTTTCTATTTTTTTAAGATAATGAATTAAAGAAAGTATATCAATAAAAATGTTTCATTCAAAATAAAACTGTATTAAATAATAGTTTCATTTTCAATGTTTGCGAGATTAAATGTTTGTAAAACAAATGTCACTGCGTCCGTATGTGCAGCAAAGGAAACGTAAATATATTATAACTAGTGTACCCGTGCGAGAACCCTCGCATGCTATATCCCTTCCTCTTCCTAATTTTTCCTTTTCCACATTAAGCTTGTAATATAGATTTTTCCTCGAGACCCTCTGCTCCTCCGTCACTTGGTCTCTATGCCACCTTGTAATCCCCTTAACAACGTGTATTCTTTGTCTCCGTGACGGCCTGAATACGTATGATCTCCTCTTAATGGCAGGCTTGATACCAGTGTAGATTTATATGCTTTTTATGCAAAAGACCGTGGGATCCTTTGGTATATCACAATACTTTAAACTGATGTGCAGAAAGAGTCGAAATATTTTGAATGCAAACTGCCATCTAGTTCAGGCTGTTCCAACTCAGCTGCCCGCGGGCGGGTATGCGGTCTCCCGCGAGCCACCGCGGGCGCCGGCAGAAACTGGCGCGCACAGACTGCTGTCAACATACGCTGACGGCGCCTGGCGAAATATATGCTCTCGGGGCGCTAGAAGGCCTTGGCCTTTGGCGACAATTCGTCGCAGATAGCCGCAGCAGAGAGCGATTAGGTTGGGGAGCAGAAGGCACGCCGGGGCTCATAGAAAGAAATCTTTTAAGTTTAACAGTAAACGTAAAATTCGATTCCATTCAACAATATATTATGAAATTAATTTTAGACATAGTTTTCTTAACAAGTGAAGCAATATCTGGTGTCAGTCCTTCGGCTGTTGCGATGCGTGGAACGCTCTTCAATGCCTTGTCTTGAAGTTGGGTTCCTTCTTTGATTTTTATTCTTTTCATTTCAGGGAAAAACTGCTCACAATAATATGTTGACGCAAACATAGATATAATCTTAGCTGCATTTTATCAAGCTTGAGGAAGACTTCCTCATGTAAATTCTGATATCATCGTAACAAATGAAGGATATTAAAATATCTTTCCTTTAGAGGTAGGGAGGTCTGCAAATCTGTTATCTCCAACTGCATCGACGATGGCAAGGTATCCGGTGAGACAGAAAAAGGGGTTGTGGCTTCCTCTCAAGCCACCGTACTACTCACATTGCTTCCACGAAAAGAAAAGCGAACGTGATAAGAGCGCTTCCCCCTCCACAACCTCTTCCTGGGCTAGGCACAATTGCGCGCGGGCGCGCTCGCAGGCGACCGCGAGAGGCCGAGTTGGAACAGCCTAATCTTGTTCCTTCTCCGAGATAGAAGTACCAATTGCTTGCCAACAAAGGACCTCATTTTATTATTGAAATATCATCTTCCTTGATAGAAGATAGCATTCCTCTTTCTGGCATCTGCCACTACGAAGATGTCCAGATAGGTCCCGATGTAAAGAAATATTGTCCGTGACTGCCCAGTGACACTGTCTCTGTGAGTTTGTTTCCGTAAGCACACGAGGAAAATTTCGAATCAAGTCTCATACGCACTCGTTAAGCGCATCTAGTAAAAATAGTATTTGAACACAGGCAGAAGCCAAATAAAAGGTGTTTGTACTCACAACTGAGCCTCCATCCTCCGTTGGGACTTGAAACCTAGTATCTCATGGCCGTAAGCACTGTAGTGAAATTAGTTGATGCCCTGAGCCACCTCAGCCGATAGCAGCTTTCGATGGAGCGGCTGTGGAAGGAGGGGCGGGGCGGGAAATGGGCTCGCGGGTGCATGTCGGAATGTCGCTGGGACATGGCGCCTCCTTTGCAAGGCTGCGACCTTCCGCTTCCTTGGCGCGAGTGAAACTACGGGCGGCGGCAACGGTGGCAATGGGGGCGATGGAGGAGGAGACGGAAGAGGAGGGGGCAGTTGAGGAGACAGAGGAGAAGAGGAGGATTCGAAAGAGTACACAGAGGGGAAAAGGGGTGGAAAAAGAGAAAAGGGGGAAGGGAACGGTTGGTGGAGGAGGAGACAAAGACGTTGGCGGAGGTATTAGAGGAGGAGAGTGAGGGGAAATGGGCAGAAGGAGGGGGAAAACATGGAGAAGAGGAGGGGAACTGATGGTGGAGGATTCAAAAGAGACGGTAGCGGCGTTGACAGTGGAGGAGACGGGGGCAGTGACGGTGGAGGAAGGGAAGAAGGAGCGGATGAGGAAGAGAACTGGTGGAGGAGGATGAGATGGAGGCGGAGGTAAGAATGGAGGAGACAGGGGTGGAAAGGAACGTAGTTGGGTGGAAAAATGGTGGAGGAGGAGGTGAAGGAGATGGGGATGGAGGTGGAAGTGGAAGTGGCACTAGAGGAGCCTTCAAACTATATCATCAAAGTACTTCACCGAAACCAACCAAAGGTTCGGGTTCGGTACCTCTACTTCTATTTACACACCTGTTAACTTTGGAAATTTGACACTAAAGGTCATTGAAGAATGAGCCAAGTAACCAATTTGAAGCTGACTGGACTCAAAGACTTCGACAGAAAATAGAAATGTACAACAATAACAAACGTATAATTATACATAAAAAGAATTTCAAATAAAATTATCTCATATTAAGATCAATTGCGATTCAGTAACTATCAAGGTCAATCATTAATTGACCAATTTCCAGAATAAATTCCAATCAATGAAACAGCTTCATTCAGAGATTACAAATAATATAAAAAATATACATTATTATGGCGACGTTGCTAGCCTTTCAGTAAGTTACAAGACAGTTTTGGCTTTGATAAATCACGTGTGAGTGCTTAACTTTTGACAATAATTTTTGACCAAGAGAACAAACAGTTTTAAATTTACCAATTTTACCAAATTTACCAAATTTACCAATTACCAATTTCCAGAATAAATTCCAATCAATGAAACAGCTTCATTCAGAGATTACAAATAATATAAAAAAATACATTATTATGGCGACGTTGCTAGCCTTTCAGTAAGTTACAAGACAGTTTTGGCTTTGATAAATCACGTGTGAGTGCTTAACTTTTGACAATAATTTTTGACCAAGAGAACAAACAGTTTTAAATTTACCTACGCCAGTGAACTCAGTTTTTTAATACACATTTGGCCCCAAGTGGCTACAAAATGCACAACTGAAACTTATACGCAGCACAGCCAAGTGTCTGACTGTGACTTGACTATTACATTTGGATCTTGTGAGCCTCACAGTGTTCCACAGCAATACCATGTAACTGACTGTGACTGCATTGCTAACTTTTCAGGCCTCAAAACTCTTAACCTTAATTGCCAAAACCCCTCGTCCAATTTGGGATAACAGGTACTTAAGACACCAACGTGCATTTTACAAATTAGTGGACTAAACATCCCACACATATGCCGACAAGTTTTAGTGTCACATCTCAAATATTAACAATTATTTCTGCCTTTACATTCACTGTCTCAATTTAAATGATGCACAACAAATAGTATCACTATTGAATTGAATTGAATTGCCTTATTTTACGTCACGAGACTTAGGCCATGAGGCCTGCTTTTCCGTCTGACCACGCAAATTTCGCTACGCTCCTTTCACCAACTAGCGGAGAAAGAAGGTATTCTATGGGCGGACGAAACACGCGATTTTGAATTTTGCTCAGAGGCGTCATTTAGGCTTGAGGATCGTTGGACCGTGGAGTCACGGGTTCGAGTCCCGCCTCGGGCGTGGTTGTATGTGTTCGTCCTTTCACCCCCTATCATCACCATATCGTTTCACCCTCATACCATAACGTTATATCCAATTGTGGTCGCTAATGATCTAGTAGTTGAGGTGACCTTAACAAAACAGGAAAAAACAAGCACGCAAACAAAAGAACAAGGAAGCGAACAAACAAACAAAATCACGAAAACACCATTTTAAGTCTTAGAAAGGTAAAATAACGAAAGTGTACTTTTTTGTGGCTTTCTTCTTTATTGCTGAAGGCCTTGACGTCATTTTTCTCCCATCGAGTACACACAGTGACGCTTCTGAATTCGAGTAGAAGCTCGAGTATTTATTGAGTTGTCGCGGGGATGCTCTGGGGCTTCCGCCCGCTGCTCTGCGCGCGTAATCGCCCGGGCCCGAGCAGCACTTCGCTGCGCACAGGCGCCCTTTGTGGCGTAATTGGGAAACCTCCGCCGGGAAGCCCCTGCTCACGTAATTGGGGGACAATGTAACCAAATTGAGCACTCGCTCCCGCTCCCGTCTTGTTGGGTTTCGTGTTTTGCTGGGAAGATAGCGGGTAGTCTCGATGTTGAAGAATAGGAAAATGTGGAGTAGATATTTTTCAGCACGCTGTTTTTTAGTCGGTTGGTGGCGGACACATTGAAAATACGGTCAATGCTTCAAAATTAAAGTAATGATAATTATCCTATTATTAATAATTAATTTTGGAACATCTTTGGATGTGTTGTAAATAGTGTTTGTTTTAATATCACATTGTGTGGAAAATACGTGTCTACAAATAGTAATCAAGCTGATTCCAATGCTCCAATAATGTTTCTCTGCCAAGGGCGAATTAAATAATGGTAATAAAACGTTTTATGAAATACGGTCTGACATTCATTGGCTTTCACATCAGTCACAAGGTCAGAATGTATCAAGACCGAACACGAAATCCTCTACATTATTATTGGTTCCTCTTTTAATGTTCATAACAGCAGCTGCCTGAGTCGACAAAAACGTAGTTTGGAGGGAGAAAAAGAACAATGTAAGTTAACTGTCATAGTAAGATGACTATTGATAAATGAGTATCATTCTGACCGTAGGTGTGGGAGATGGTGTTCACCTCTATGTCCTTCCCTTTCCTATGCCAATGGTGATCTTTGACTTTGCGTATGAAGAATGTTAGGGTGATTATGAGGGATTCATGTTAGTTATTACGAATAGTACTACAGTTTTCCCCACAACCATACACATTAATACTTCAGAAGACGCAAGATATGATAGTGCTTTTCAGATCTCATAAACTTGCCGAATGTCATAAAATGTTTTGCGAATCAGTAGGATCGGCCGTAAGAGGATATGCGATCGAACCATCACTTAGCACTGAGGACGTGAATGAGAATGAGATGTGTAAAGCAGGATTGTACGTGGTGTATGTGACATATTTTAGATTACTTCTCCGACATTTGCCTAGAAGTGGTCACGAAGAACACGGAAATCTCTAATCTGAGACCGTGAGAGAGAGGTGGCTCAATGCATCAGCTGATGTCACTGTAGTGTCTCTGACCGGAAGATCCTAGGTTCAAGTCCCGACGGTGACAGGATTTTCGACACTAGCTTGTCAGCTAGGTCGAATTCAGCTGCGAGGATCGTTCTGGGAGCTGGCTGATCTGATCGGTAGTTTTCCGTGGTTTCTTTCTCTTCCTTGTCCAATCCTCACACACACACACACACACACACACACACACACACACACACATAACCCACTTACATGAACATGCACTACACTTCCACACATGCTGGGAGATGGATCGGGATCTTCAAAATTGTCCCGGCTGGGGCGGTGCACTACTCGTGAGAGATACCCGGATAGGAAAATCCCTAAATATAATTTACTTGAAAGATCTCTCTCACCGTTTATATGCACATTTCCACAAATTTGTAAACACTATTGTGTTTGTGGGTTAAAGTGCTTCAAATGACTTCGAAAACTCAAACATTTTCTGTGAAAATTAGCTTCACAATTCGAATTTACAGTAGCACTTAAACGCCATTTTCTTAAAAATGGCTCCAATTTTTTCAAAGGGCGAGGTTTTAGTGTTCTTTAATATTCTTAAAATTATGTCTCCGTTCTACTATTAGAAAATGGAAAATTAATCAAATGTCAAAAAATGTAGTTTGGTTGGCAATAGATGGCAGCTGGCAGCAGTATGTGTCAAGTCCGAATAGCTAGCAGAGATCAAAGGAAATAGAAAACTAATACAGGAAGTCTATGCCATTCTGTAGCACCACTAGTTATACTTTTATATATTGTCAACGTACTTCAGAGCGTTAGAACCGTGGCTCCTTATTCATGAACAAAGTTTCATTGTTTATTTAGTTCACATTATTTGATTGCATGAATACAAAGACTTTTATATCGCCTGTTGCCTGAGAGTGTACTGAATAAGTCTGAGAAAACGAAAAAAATCGTTTTTTAATTTTTTTTGTGTCTGTTTGACTGTACGAGTCTTTCAGGGATTTTACAAATTAATATTAATTGGCATATTAGAGTTGATCACTCGCACGTTAATTGTCTCTAATTGTGAGGGTAAACTAAGTATTATTAGTTATGATTATTGACAGAAAGTTTATATTTAATATTGTGCAAGTGTGGAAAAGAGAAGTAGTGTGGTGGTTGGTTATGTGTTGTGGTGTGCAAGTGTAAGGGAAAGGAGGTCTGAATCGATCTTTGAGGAATCAGAATTTAATTCTGCGTGGAAATATGTATGGTTGTCGAAGATTAAAAGTAGTTTTATAAGGGGAAATGTTGAAGTAATTTGAAAAAAAAATTGATTCTGTAATTTTATCAAATCTGTAATATTTTCTAAATTTAGTTTGTGATGTAATTAGTTATTGGGTATGAACTATGGGGCTTGTAGTGCTTTACGGATAAATTTATTTTGTACAATTTGTAATTTATTAATGTGAGTTTTAGGAGCATTTTCCCCCAATCGGAGAACACTAAATAAATGTGGATCTGGTAGGAAATGGTGTGGTGTTTACGATGCTTCTCTCATCGAAATCAATAAAAGAATAAATGGAATAAACAGTTACGATGAAGAGCCAACACCTCATATTGATTTCGATAAATGTGGATCTGCTTATTGATTTTTATAAAGGGAGTAAACATTAATAACGTAATGGAGATTTAGGAAAGAAAGTGATTTAATTTTTAAAATTTTGATATCTGTTTTATTAATATAATTTTTGATTTGTTTGTTCCATGTCAATATGCTGTCTAATTCAAAATCTATTTTACTAAACGACTACAGGCTGCGATTGATTATGTCATGTATCTAGGCGGAACAAGTACAATGGTCAATTGTCACGTAAGGGTAGTTCTCGGGAGGTAGCGGTGCTCTCGCATTGCGATCCGGCGCCGACCTCGTTGTGTTGCTGGCTTTTCTCCATCCGTGTCTCTCCTGGCCAGGACAAGCTCTAAGTTCCCGTCTGGTTTTCCTGTAGGGGTGAATGTGTAGTGTATGTAAACGCAAATATGTGCTAGTAAGGGGTGAGGATAGAACCAGGAAGAGGAAAGAAAGTTCGCGCGCGGTCCGTGGCCCATTTGTTACGATACTGCTCCAGCATTCGCCTGAATTTAATCGGGAAAGCACGGAAAATGATCGATCGCCGCAGGCGGCCGCTAGAAGTAGCCTCCAGACAGCGGCTGAGTTCGACCGAGCTATGCAGCTAGTGTCGAAAATACTGCCACCTTTGGAACTCGAATCCTAGACTTTCACAGTTAGAGGCCCTGCAGTGGCATCAATTGATGCTTTGAGCCACCTCAGCCGATAACTGCATACATTCTGAAATGAAACGAAGTACGTTTTTAACCGTAGAACAAAATTTTGATACAAAAGAATTGTAAAATATTTGCGATGCATTTCCTTTAGCCCCTCGCAGGGGGGGGGGTCGTGGCAGCGTAGGTGGACACGACCTTTGGTGGAGCTCAGACGACCACCCGTACCTCTAGTCTCGCGGCCAAACTCAGGTCGTTAGCTTAACGTGTAGGCAGTGAGCAGGCGATGCTAAGCTCCTGGTTGACGGCTCAACCCAGCAACCCACCAGTTGGGCCCCTGGCGCGTGGACCTCATGGCAGGATTGGGTGCAGGAGACCCCTCGGGATGCTCTAAATCCCACAATTAGATGTCCGGCGGTTAAACGACCATCCGCCAGGTTGCCTTGGTCACCGTTCCACCCAGATCGAGAGCCTGAAGGTGCAAGCAGTAGGTACACGGGATGGGGGCCCCGAGCCGCCCGGACCTTAGTTCGGGGGTCCCTCAGTTGGGTTCTTGGCTTCGTCGTGGCAGTGGCCCGATACTCTGGGCATAGTGGAGGGACTTGGTGTCCCGGCGCATGTGAGTGGCGCGTCGTCATACAGGCGACATTGACTCCGGCATTACCCGGGATAGCTAGTAGCTCTGAGCTGGAAGAGCGGCGTTAGACCCAGGCATTAGACCAGGCATTAGACCCAGGCGTTAGACCCAGGCAGGGAGGTTGCCGAGAAGGCTAACTGCGTTCCGGCGGGATCCGGATTTTGGTCGGAAGGTGTACTTGCACTCCCGTCGAGGGATTAGGGGCTACAGCCCGGGTGCCCACCCTCGGGCTTCGGCCCCCTAATAAAGTACAAGTGCTGGGAAGCCTATTTAGGTAAGCTCGTTGTACGCATATACATTTCCTAAAGGAAATGGCTAAAGACAGAAAGTTTTTAGAAACTGAATGGACTGAAACATTTCTATTAAGAAATTAATGAAGTCTGTAACGTAAGAAGAACCCATGTAAAATGCGGGGTAGACTATTATTCAGAAGGTCGGCGACGCTGACTGCAGAAGAAACCTCCGGTGAAAGCCATTTTGCGCCTTCGTGTGTTAATCAGAATGTCTGTCGGTGCGCTAATAGGAGTTAGTCACATCAGATGGTCGTGAAACCAGCTCGTGTTTATTCCATAGAAAAATTGTCTCCGCCGCGATCTTGACCGTGAAATTTCGCCCGTTTGAAAGCCTGTTCTTATCTTTGGCGGCACTTATGCTGTGGGAACCGTAGCGCAAATAATGCTCCTTAAGTTTTAGAGGTGGCCTTGGCTCTGACGATTGTGTGTTGTTTCTCATGGTTTATACTCGGAATACATGAAGTATGATGAAAACGGGTCATTTCGCTTTCTTTTTCACCCTACATTATTAGGTAGAAGTATTTCAAGCAAGAGATTTTCGTGCAATGAGTCTTTCGGTATCATTTGGAGCACATTGAAGATAAACATAGCATACTATTTATTTTCTCTCAAGAATTTATTTTTCAGGTGTTTTTTGGTTATTGTTTTCTTCATGAAAGACTGGAAATTGGAAATGGTGAATTTTATGTTTATAACATACAATTTAAAAACATCCAAGTACTGAAATATCTAAATATTGAAAAAATGTCAAACAAGTGAATAAAATATTGTAATGTTAAATTAAATTACAATATAATTAATTGAATATAAATGTTAATAGTTGATATTGTTTAAATATAGACTACCACTTTAATGTAGCAAAGATAGGCACTTTTGATAAACACAGACTTATACAAGATCAACACGAAAGAAAGTCTGCGGATGTGGGCCACGATATTGAGAATAACAGGACAAATAAAACGTTTTGAAATCGCATACGTTATTCATCTACATATAAATGTTGAATTGCCTATCTATTATTTCAGAATAACTGTCTTTTTCAGTCTCAAATTATACATGTATATTTTATACAGTATTAAACCCAGTTAATTGTTTTAAACATATTTGTCTGTCTGTAATTCTATTTATCTGTGAGTCCGGCTTAGGAAACGGTTGTAGGGAACGTATGTTCTTGCGAGATTCACTAAAAAGTAGTGATTTATAGGACATAATTTGGGTTATGTTTTTGAATGATTAATTTCTATTGTCTGAAGAATAATGTTTGTTTTTATACCACTATATATTTTTATTCCTACGATAATGATATTATGTACACTAGACATGTTAAACAAAATAGTACATGAGATTAGACCATTGATGAATGACGGCTTCAGGGTATTTGCAGTTTTGTACGTAACAACCAAATCGATTAGGCGCGATTCATTTTGTACATCTTTAAAAAAGAGGAGAATAAAAGTAATTTCAGCGCAATTTCAAAAAAACAACAAAAACAAACAAAAAAAAACAAAAAAATTGAAACAAATTTTATTTTACATTACGCACTGCCGAAGTCTCGGAAACCTACGAATCAGAGAAGCTGGCCTCAAGACAGCGGCTGTATTCGATCTAGCTGTCTAGCTAGTGTCGAAAATCCTAACATCATCGGGAGAGGAACCGCAGGAGCTGCCGGTCAGAGGCGCTGTAGCGACACCGGTTGATGCACCTTTGTCGGTTCGAGGTTCGTGGGCGGCGGGTGGCGCCCCGCGTCCGAGGAAATGTGACGGCGGGACGGAGGGATGGTTGGACGGCGGGACAAAGGTGCGGAAGGGCGTAGGGACGGAGGGGCGGAGGGATGGGGGCGGAGTGACGGAGGGATGGTTGGACGGGGACGGAAGGATGGAATGACGGAGGAACGGCGGGACGACGCTACGTGTTGTGCTGGCGGCGCGGGTTTTCTCTTTCGGCGCTGTTTATTTGTTTCGTCACCAACTTTCACGCGTTTGGTCCTCTTACTTCTGGAAGTGAATGTCTTTGCTAATGAGACGATGAGCCGACCAAACACATGAATGAAATGCATTTCCCTGTGGTTTGATCGCCGGGGATTACTGGTAACTTAAAGTACACGGTAAAGATGTCGATGTAACGTATTGCGTGCTCGCTTAAAATTATCAATGGTCAAGAGTATCAGACATTTTTTTTATATTAATGGTAGAAGTAGTTTTCAATGATGATTTCAAACACAATACTTATTCGCTTTGTTGTAATATTCGATCAAAATTGAAACTAGTAGCTCACTGTCAAAGAATGTAGGTACTAATTTTCATCTTTCTTTCTTCTTGGAAATTCTCAGAAAAACACGTTTAATATATTATTTGATATTATTTAAAGTGGTGAAAATGTATTATCTTGTGACTGTGATGACGACGATGTGGGAAGATAACGATTGTGGTTATATATATGATTTAAATAAGTTTTCTCTCTATAGTTTTAAAGTAGTAGCGCTACGGAATGGCACAAACTTTCTCGTAGTAAAGTTTTCTACTTTCCATGCTGTGGACTGGCTTTACGGTCTTGGCCCATCCTCATGCCAGCTGCCATCTATCGCTGCCCAAACATTTCTTTTTACTTTTTATCAATTTTTCGGTTTTCCAATATTAATGCCGAAATATTACTTTAAGAATATCAAAGAACAGTAAAACATCGTCCTAAATAGCAATTTTCATTGAAAAATTTAGAGCTGTTTTTAAGAATATGGTGTTTAAGCGTTACTGTGTAATACGGCCGGCCGGCCGGACGTTTTCAATAAAACATTTGTTCGGAATCAGGGTACCTGAACACGTGTATTTTCGTTTAGATCTTGAAATCAATTTTCCCCAGTATTACATTGTGGTATCCCCCCAATCGGAGGAGGAGTTTGGGGTGACGCTGCACCGCTCCGCTAGTGGAGGGGCACAACCCCTTCCCTTCCCCTCACCAGGCGGCGGGGGATAAAACCCCGAGTCAACAGCGACGCGGCGTTAGTCATGCCAGGGAACTCTCTACCCAACGCGGCCATACGTGAACGATTGCCGAAGAGTATCGACACATGAGATACAGCTCCTGGACGGAACGTGGGACATTATGCGGTGCCTCCCCGCAGGCTATCGCTCCCATCTTGTCAAGGATCGCGCAGCTGCTACTAGAGCGGCCCCGCCCGGCCACCACCACTGCCCCGAGATAACAGCCGTTATCAGCAGCCAGTCGGCTACCTGTGCAGCCGGCTTATCAATTTTAACATTGGGTCAAGGACGCTGCCCCGAAAAACGTTTTGGGTGTATTTTGTTGAGTTGTATAATGTGGAAACATTAAATGTATTCTTAGACTTGTGTGGTTCACTGAACCTGATCCTGCAATTACAACATACATGACATTCCCTGTGCTACTTATATACCTATGTATACAGGAAAGTAAAAAGTCTTTTTTAGTGTGAATAAGTACTCCACGTTTAATTATTTTCAAAAGTTCAGCGATGTATTATATAAAGTCGTAAAATTTTGCTTGAGTATTAGACATGTATGCATTTCGGAGTAAACAAATCCATTTCTAAAATGTTTCGAAATATTTATTACTTCAATGTGCAATGTTTTCTTTGCTCATTGTTTTCATTACTAAAGATATGCTCTAGAATTGGTTAAGAATTATACAAAACGATATTCAATGAATACATGATCTTAATGCTCTCGATTCAGTAGTTCAGCGCAAATTACAGTAAACAAGACTTTGCTTCTAAGGGCCGTTTTTACAATTGGACAATTTTAAACCACAGAATAAAGTTGTTCTGGGTACAGCGCTCCTTCGTGCTCTCTACAATCACGGGTTATCCCCTCCTGGTGGTATAACTTCTGGGATTTCGTAACCCACCACTCGGCCTTGCCTTAGGCCCTTATCCCGCGCTTATCCCGGGTCGAAGTTTGCAAATGGCGGCAGTGGTTGGCAGTGATTTACAGCTGATCTATTGGAACTGAGCTTATCGGACTTCCTTGGCGCAAAACTTTCATTCGAAATCTGACAGAAATTTAATTTTTCTAATTTAAAGTGGTCGTTAATGCAATTAACAAGATTTGTTGTTAACTTTCGTTTTACAAGAACAATTTCAAACTATTAGTCTCATTAGTTCATCTTAACTTTTCTGTAACTTAGTTAATTGGTAGGTGTTGTGTAATAAATATTTAATATTCTCAATTTATTTTCCGTCGGCTGGTTTAGGTTTTTTTTTATTTCGGTGCAAAGGAGTGCACTGGTGATAAAAATGCAGATTTTGTAAAGAAGAAACAGCAGGAGAGATTGCAGTCATAAGTGCCAGTGCTGAAGAAGAAGAAACTTTTTTTAGAATCAGATGTCAAGCATTGTTCATTATCTGACAAAATCACACCGGTCACACCATCAGCCACTACGAACATTTTTTCCAAGTTCACTGATGTTTTTCCTGCTGAACAGTGAAATATCTGAAGAAGAGAATTGCACTTACATGTTACTTCACAAGTGTGTTTGGGAACATTTACTAAAAGTATGTGTGTGAGTGCTGTCTGTGGATCCTCAAATCTCCTATGCATTGAAGTAAAACAATCAATGCCATTTGCTCATCAGTTATTGAGCAAGTGTAATAATAATTGTGAACAAGTGTTAAATAAAGTTTCAACTAGCCCTCGTGTTCCTGTAACATCATCTTGTACTAGCTCACCACATGAAGTGAATAGGAAAATTGTGGATGCTTCTTTGCAAATAGGTAGGGGCCATTCAGCAATAGAGCAGTTTCAATGGTAATTGGTTTACCATCAATGAATGTTTAAAAATAATGCAAAAATGAAAGAGGAAATTTTGAGGCTTTCATATGCAGCCATACATGAAGCTTACACAGATGTACTAGATTCAGTTAGTGATGAAGTTATAAATTTATGAAGTTATATTATTGTACGATGGAACATGGCTTAAACGATACATCTCATACATACATGTCATTATGGAATGGGAATTGTTATCAATACCTTGACTGGTCTTGTTACTGATTTTCATGTTTTGTCAAAATACTGTGGCACTAGTGGAAAGAACAAGAGCAAATTAGGAGAAAAAAGCTGTGAATATAAAAAATTGAAAGAAATTCATTATTTAAGTGGTGAGTGTTATAATAATTTTAAAGGATCTTCAAAGGCAATGGAGGTAGCTGTAATTTAGATATTGAGGAAGAGGGTCCTGTCTCATCATTTTAGATATACAACAATACTCTCGGATGGTGATGCAAAGACTTTCAATCACCTTGTGAAACTATACGTCTATAGAGACAACTTTATTATTAGAAAAGAAGAATGTATAAAACTTGTGATGTAAAGTTTTAAAATAGGTTTAAAAAAATAATCCATGAATGAAAAGTGACGGTGTTACACTTGGTAAAAAACAAGGAAATTTTAATTCTGCATAGTCTTGTTCGGATAGTAATTTTGCATAGTCAAGTAAATAAAAGAAGAGAAGAAAAAATATGTTGAAGGTGCAATGTATGCTTCTGGGCAATTTTAAAGAAAAAAATATTAATAAACTGTGTATGCACAATCTTAAATTTCCATTTTCAATTTCCCGGTAATTCATTTTCCTTACATATTTAAAAAGCTCCATCTTACAATTTTCAATCAATTAAAGTAACAATTTAAGAACCTATTAAGAGATTGTAGATTAATATAATTATGGTAGCATTTTTGTCTAAAACCATTACTTTTAGAATTAAAAAAATATTAGGTTGTTTTTAATTTATTTTGGAGTGATAGGCAATACCAAAAGTAATTTTTTTCTCAGATACTAATAAATATGTTTTGAAAATAAAACATTATTTAAACATGTATAATAAACAGTTAATTAAAATGTCAGTAAGATACATTAATTTATTTGCTAATTGGGCTATATTAGTGTAAATAACTTGTCTCGAGAGACCACAAGGCTCAAATCGACACCAGTGGCGCAAGCTCAAGCTCTCCGATCGCTCGGGTGTCTTCGTATACGTTCATGGCTCCGCAATGCACTCCCGAGACCACTTCGTGCCCGAGACAAGTCAGCGTGCTTTGCTGAAATTTTATCCACGGAACGTCGATAACACCCAGAAAGCATTGCAATTTCATGCTTCAGTACTGCCAACTATTGCTACCGTGTTCCATGCGAGGGATAGTTATGCCATTGGTGTAACTGCGTTTGTAGAATGCATGAGATGCTTATACCAGAATGATAACTTAACTCCACGGATATGGAGACCACGGTATAAAACCTGTTTGTAGAAACGGCCCTAATTCGCTTTTGACCACAACCACTTCGCGAGTTACTTTCCCACTTCTGATTCACGAGGTCCTCTGCCTGTAGATTCCTGAATGAGGTGACACGGCTTGAGAGTGGGGAAGGAACCCAGAACCTTGCACCCAGATCTGGTTTTGTCCGAATTGCTGCTCTTTAAAAAACGGAAATGCATATCATTTCTCATTTCTCTAACCAGTCTCCTGAAGTGTCCTCCAAATGCTGTCCTACAGTCACTGGTGGGTTGCCAACAGCCCTCCATTGACTTCAATTGTCCTGTTTACGCACGCCAGAGGCAGAAAGTCCGACCGCGCCTCTCTAACGCGTTGGCCCGGCCGCCCCCTCCTCCGCGCGCCCACCATAGCTCATTTTCCCTCAATCCCGCCGCACCTCCGTCCAGCTGCTGCCCCTAGCGAAGGCAGGGGCTCTCAGAACACTCTTTCGCGGTAGCCGGCAAAGACGAAAGGTATTGCACGACCTATTGTCGCTCCAAAAGGCGCCCGCTGCCAGCGCTCGAAGGGATGGACGCATTTGTCGCGCGCCGCGCCGCCGCGGCCGCCCGGAAGCGACCCCCTCGGGGCAGTTGAGCCTCTGTACCCATCGCCGCCGACCCATTGTGTCATCTAAAGCAGCCGCACCTCGCGCGCCCCCGTCCCTTGTCTCGGGCCCAAGACCGGCAGCCACCCAAGGGCCCTCACCCCTCCATCTCACACCATCCCCTTCCGCCACGCCTCGCGGTGGTCACTCACCACCGCGAGGTCGGGGGTGGGCGGTTGTCTATATATTGTTGGGAACCATCGCGCCCGGCAGATTCGCTTGACAGAGATCGCTTAGATGATAGAGTTTCAGTTACATTCAGGGCCGCTGCCCATGAGCATAGTACTTTCCCCGGCAGTCATGTGAACTCCCTATGCCTTACGCTGTCTAGTCGACACTTGTGCCTTGCCATGCTGATAGTTATCTTCACGCCACAACGGCATTAATTTGGGGCTACAGGCTACCCAACTCACAAATAATTAGGACTAAGGCTGCCATCAAAGTGCGCCACACTGGCGTGCATTTTAACGACATCACTCGCACATTGTGGTGCGTTAGTGAACGCCGCCACGGCGTTAGTCCACGGCGGCATACATGCCGCTACATCGTGTCCGGGGACTCCGAACATTGGATCAGCTGGTGCTGTATGTCATCTCAGACGCATCGCCGCAGGCACATCGAGCTCCAGTTGTGACGGTACGGGCCACCCGTACGTGAACTGTAGCATCCGCGTACCAGGTACCTGTTCCTGACTCCAGCAGTGCCGAGCTGTTCGAAGACATTCGAACACACTCCAGTAATTGTTTCAATGTGTAGTATATATTGTATTTACTTTCAATTAGTTTTTCGGTATCAAGGACCCACAAAATAGGGATTCATGCTACACCACATCTTAGGAGATTTTTTTAAATTTAGCAGTTGGATTTATCCACTTTTTCGTTACCACGGCCTTGTAATAAGAGTTTTTCTGCCGAAAACCCGCTGTTTTTCCCTCAGTATTACATAACTTCCCCTATTACTATACTATACTATATGCTATACTATACTATACTATACTATATGTATAGTATACGGGAAAGTAAAAATTAATCTAACAATATTCACAATGCAAAGGTGATGTACATTGAAAAGTATATGTGAAAATAGTAAAAGTGAACTTTTTTATTCATATCAATGTTATCGGCATTTATTGTATAATTTTTCTGTACTACTCACATCGCATCTTGAAAATAAGCTTTGTTGTTCTACTTACATTCATTAATTTTAAGATTTAGAATTAGGATTGTTATTAATAATTCACTGCTCGGGCCCGGCATGCATTTTGTATATAGTAGAATAGTTTAAAATAGTTTTGTTTTCTTTCCTTTCTTAGATCATAAGTTTTATATCTTCCAAGAGGCAATATCACTTTCATTTTAACTATCACATAATTAAATTAATATTTACCTATCAGTTTGCGTTTTCTATCTTTCGGTCGACCCTTCATTTCCTCTTTCGAGATGGTCCTCCGCCCCCTTTTTACCTTCCCGTATACGTACGAATACACGGAGTGATATGCGTAGTATAGGGAAAGTTATCTAATGCTGCGCGAAAAAATGGCCAATTTTCGGCGGAAAAAAATTCATGCCTCTTCGGTCGTGCCCATCACAATGGTATCGAGCAGTGCCGGCGATCATGCGACTTCTAACGGTACGACAGAGAAAGTCACAAAATGCCGTTTGATATTCCGTCGTGAAGACAAGCCCCCACACGCCAAAAAATAAAAGTCCAAGTGTAAGTCACTCGGCACTCCCAACGATCGCAGTCCAAACGCACGATTTAAATGTTGGAGGTATCTGCAAGCATGTAAATCAACGCCCAGCTGCAAACTCATATTGTAAATAATACTATAACTGTAAACAATTCTTTTTACTCATCATTTTCGTCAGTTTCTGTTAAGTATAAAATTGCTTGAATTTGAATAGAATCGGCATCAGTTAATATTTGCAAAGTTACGGGAGCAATTCACATTTGTGTTTATTGCGTCCTCGACATTTCAGTTCAATGCGGAAGTGTCGTGCCAGTGGTAGAAACTGATGTTTAACCAAAGTATGTGTATTTTTAAATGATCTGCACATCTTCAGTGAAGGTTCTTGCTACACTGGATTAAGCGTCAAGGCTCCCTGCTGACCTTAGGATTTTCATATGTTCCAGCATCATCCTTACCTAAACAGCACGTGACATTCTGAAGGCCGAATCAAGCACTGGATGGTTTTTCTCATTTCTGTCTATTAAGTTTCCCTTGATAGCGGGAGAAGTTTCTTCGGAAGACATTAATATGGATAAAAAAGTTCACTTTTACTATTTTCACATTTACTTTTCAATGTACATCACCTTTGCATTGTGAATATTGTTAGATTAATTTTTACTTTTCCGTATACTATACATATAGTATAGTATAGTATAGCATATAGTATAGTAATAGGGGAAGTTATGTAATACTGAGGGAAAAACAGCGGGTTTTCGGCAGAAAAACTCTTATTACAAGGCCGTGGTAACGAAAAAGTGGATAAATCCAACTGCTAAATTTAAAAAAATCTCCTAAGATGTGGTGTAGCCTGAATCCCTATTTTGTGGGTCCTTGATACCGAAAAACTAATTGAAAGTAAAACATCTGTCCGTCCGTCCGTCTGTGAATAACATTAGAAACTAAATCGTTCAGCCGATTTTCTCCAAAATTTATATTCCCCGATCGATCTAAATATTCTCGCGGCCCCTTTAATTTGAAACTGATATTTTAATTTTTGAAGGTACTTTACATGAAGGCCCTAGGATATTTTCAAAATTTAAAAAAAAATTGCACCAACAATTTTGACTAAATTTGTTGTTGAATAGTCTGAAAGTCATTTAAGAACATGGCGTAAGTCTCATGGTGGTTGAACACTGATTTTTCGCAAATTGAAAAAAATCCAAATTTTTCTTCATCTTCCTACAACTACAATTATGAAGATACAATTTTTTCGTAATGAAATGTGTTCATGAAAAATAAATCTTCAAATAAGACTATGTTCAATTTTTTTAAAAAAAAGTATTTTTTGATAAATTCTGTCAAACACAGACTATTTTTTAAAATTTTCTTTAAACTTAAACTTTTACTTCTTTAAACTCTTAATAATATTTTTTCATCACTTAAGTACCGTTGAAACTGTGACTCTACGGCTCTGATAGTGAGTTGTACGGCATGTACTATGTGTTTTCAGTATCCATGCCATTCAGACGTAATTCGAAAATTATAACTAGTGTCACAGACTTTCCAGTTTTAGTTTTCTGTTTCCTTTGGTCTCGGCTAGCTATTCGGACTTGCCACGTACTGTTGCATGCTGCCATCTATCGCTGCCCAAAGTACATTTTTTGATATTTTATTAATTTTTCGGTCTCCTAATAGAAAAAAGGAAAATGTTATTTCATATTATGTTATAAAATGTTATTTAATATTCTTATTAAAGAACAGTAAAACCTATTTCTCAATAGCAATTCTCTTGGAAGAATTTGGAGCCGTTTCTAAGAAAATAGTGTTTAAGCTCTACTAGAAATAGGAAATTTGAAGCTCTTTTTCACAGAAAATTTTTGAGTTTTCGAAACTCTTCACTTGAAGTCATTTGAAGTACCTTAACCTACAAATACAGTGTTGTTTACAAATTGCTGGTAATGCGCATATTAAAGGTTGAGAGACCTTACAAAAAATTACATTGGTGTAATTTTTCCAAAAACCAAAAAATTCCCCATGATGAACTTTAGGTTATATTAAAGAGTGCAATTAGGACTATTCGTTCCAAACATTTGAAGAAAAAATTGGAAACCATTTTTGAGAAAATGGCGTTTGAGCATTTCTGAAAATGCGGGAATCTTCAATTTTGTAGTTGGAGGAAGATGCCCGAAAATGTTTCAAACTTTTGCAATTTTTGAAAATTCAGAGTGGACCCTGAAAATCGGTCCTATGCCACCTTTATAAGTGTATATTACTCTATTATTGCAATTTAAAGAAAAAATTTGTAGCCGTTTTTGAGAAACTTTTGAAAAAGTCCGGGGGCTTCAAGAAACGTACCTCCAAATTTTGAAGAAAGTTTTTCAAAATCTCAAAGCTTCGACAAGAGCCAGATGGACAGGTGTTTCTTCAATTTCCAAAACATCCTACGAGTGGTTTAGGCGCTAGTGGTGTTCACAGACGAACGGACAGAGAGACGAACAGAGAGACGGACTGACATACAGACGGACGTTTTGCTTTGAATTGGTTTTTTCGCTATCAAGGATGCACAAAACTGGTATTCTGGCTTTCGGGGATTTTGTTCTTAATTTAGTAACTGGATTTATCCACTTTTTCGTTATCAGGCCCGGGCAATTAATTTTTTTTCCGAAAATTCGCATTTTTATATATTTTTATATATAATTTTCCCTATACCACGTAACAAACTCCGTATATACGTACGTATATGGGAAAGTAAAGATGATCAGCAGACCGGGATCCAAACGTTGACCTAAGCTAGAAGATGCGCGCGAGTATATAAATAAGATTTCGGCCAACAGCAGGCAAAACAGAACACACCCCTCATGGATTCATCAGATCATTATATCAACAAAATGAGTTTCCTTAGTTACAAAAATCCTATTGAACGCTAAGTACAAAATCACCCAAGGATATCTCACTTTAGATTTTCCCTTCTAATATCTCGTGAACCGTTGCAAATGTTGGGGTGCAGTTTTTGGCGAAATGATTACTTGTAAGGGGCAAGAAGCTGAATCACATTACATTTACCCCTTTATTGAGGTATCGACGTAACTTCGATTTTCGAAAGGAACCTATTCATTTTGTAGCCCATGACAAACAACGTAAATCTAAATTTTCAATTTGCAATATGCATATTCACGGAGGGACGGAAGGACGGAGGTATCAGGGGATCCAAAGATGTGTATTTCCATTGAAATCTCGAAATCTATTTTCCGCACCGTTACATAACTTTCCCTATACTACGTATATTACTCCGCATATACGGGAAAGTAAAAAAATCTAGTGGTGCTAAACAATGGCACAGACTTTCCCGTATTAGCTTTCTATTTCATTTGGTGTCCGCTAGCTATTCGGACATGAAACAGACTCGTGCCAGCTGTCATCTGTCACCACCTAAAGTACAATTTTTTGCCATTTTGTTAATTTTACTAATGGTAGAATGGAAATATTAATTTTAGTGTATTAAAGAAAACTAAAACCAAGTTCTAACTGGCAATTTTCTTTTAAAAATTCGGTGCCGTTTTTACGAAAATACCGCTTAAGCGCTACTAAAAAATGCAAAATTTGAAGCCCTATTTCAGAGAAAATTTTTGATTTTTCGAAACACTTCATTGAAAATCATTTTTAGCACTTTGACTTACAAAATACAATAATGTTTACAAATTGCTGGTAATATGCATATTAAAGGTGTAATAATTCTCTAAAAAAATTACATGTTTGTAATTTTCGTAAAAACATATTTTTGAAAGTTATAGTAGTTTTCGCGCAATATTGCCTGCAATATGTGCAATTAAAAAAAATTCAAAAACAAGATTTTTCTCAAAAACGGATCCAAATATCTTTTTTAATTTTTTAAATAAAAATAGTGCCTATTGTACTCTGAGATGACATAAACACCAAATGGTCGTTTTCTTAATTTCTTTTGACTTGTGTCTCACGTCAGTAATATTTAAATTTGCCTTGATTTGTTGACATTATTATATTATGGAGTACATTAGCTTTAAATAATGTCAAGTAAAGTTTCTCGAAAACACAACCGTTTTCTGTGAAATGTAGCTTAAAATTCCGCATTTTCGGAAACGCTCAAACGCCATTTTCTCATATATGGCAGCAAAGTGTTTTGTCAAACTTTTGTAACGGATAGTGATAATTATACTCTTTAATATAACGTAAAGTTTATTTTGAGTTATTCTTTTGTATTTTCAAAAATTACACAAATGTCTCTCACCTCTTTAATATGCACATTACCAGCAATTTGTAAAGATTATTATATTTGTGAGTGTGAGTGCTTCAAATAACTTCATATAAAGTATTTTGAAAAGTTAAAAATTGTCTGTGAAAAAGAGCTTCAAATTTCGCATTTTTAGTAGTGCTAAAACGCAGTTTTCTTTAAAACGACACACAATTTTTAAAAGAAATTTGCAATTGAGGACTAGGTTTTAGTGTTCTTTAATATTCTAAAATTAATATTACCGTTCTACCATTAGGAAACCGGAAAGTTAAGAAAATGTGAAACAAATGTACTTTGAGCGGCGATAGTTGGAAGCTGGCACGAGTGTGTAGCTATTTCAAAAATGTAACCGAGACCCAAGGAAATAGAGATGGAATATGAGAAAGTCTATGCCATTCTATAGCACCACTAGTTTTAAATTTTTCCTAATTTTTTTTCTGCTGATAATAATCAATGAACTAAGAAATGACTTTGGAATAAAATTCCACTTTGATGTATTCTTTTTTTTTTTTGAAAAATTACAGAAATATATTTTTGATTTATCTGTAATCCAACACGTTATTTATATTACCGGCATTGTTTATAGTATATTACTGCTGTGAGTCGAATTATTTGCTCATTTATTCTGCAAATGTTTTGAAAACTCGAGAGATTTGGGTGAAAATGCGATTTATATTGCCCATTTTCAGAATCGCTTCAATATTTTCTTGAACACGACTCCGCCTGCAGTGGACGCTGGGGGGAACCTATTAACCTCAGTAGCCGCTGTTGCCGGTCCCAAGCCCGGAGAAAGGAGGAGGATTTCAGGTCAGATCAGCTAAGGAGCTGGAGAACCACAGAGTCTCAAGAAAATCTGTGCCGTTATGTAACACTTCTAGTTGATATTGGAATGAAAAAAAAGTTACAGTTGCTGACACATCTGCAGGGTGAGTAGGCAACCCGAACGACTTTTGTGTAGGAAGTGAAACATATTGAACGCCTGCATTCTCTACAAAAGATACTCACAGCGCCATCACGTAGATGTATTTTAAACTATTCTGAACACGTGAAAGAACTAAGGTGGTAGTAGATAGCAGCACCTTCTGAGATAACCACTACCTCTTATTACGGCGTAGGACAAATAACCTTCGTGCATTTTACTTTTCTTAAAAACACATTTCCGTAACTAAATTACCTACTAGAAATTCGATTGAGTTTTTTATGTAGCTAAGAATGATGTTGCTTTTTTCGGAAAATCTTTACTGGACAAGAAACATGGTGTGTACTTTTTAAATTAAATTGATGTATTATCCATACATGATTAAATGAGTAGTATTTGTCCATCGAGAGAACGAAGTGGATGTAATCATTGCCTCGTGGGTAGGTAGTCCCTGATTCGCTGCGATTCCGCGATACACATTCTTCCTCTCACTTTTTTACGTACACGCGTAATAAAACGATTCTGTACAATTCAAGTAAATGCTCGTAATATATAGTAGAAAACAGATGTAAGCGTTTCAAAAAAGTGTAAATTTACTTTACATGATATGTAGTATATTTATGATACGTGTAAATTCAAAGAAAAGGGTTAAACGAAGATACAAACCAAGCGAAGAAACAATGTCGATATAATGGCCGACCACGTTACACGTTTGCTTGTAAAGGACTGAATCTATTTGAGTTGTGCAGAACGAAAAGCGTGAAAGAAACTTTCACTACAGCATCGAGATCGGTTGTTTAAAACCGTGGGTGAATGTGTACGTGACTTGGCTATGGAGTGTACTCTGTGTAGTGCATTTTTCATTGAAGTGCCATGATTGATCTGTCATCTCCATCACCACCAACGTGTGATTTCGTAAAACACTCGCGAGAAAAGCCAACAAAAAGCCGAGGAACAACTGCTGTTTTAAACTTATTTTGAAATACTCAATGCATTACGCAGTAAGAATACAGAACTTGCAATTGACAGACGATAGAGCAATTGTCAGATTGAGAATAAACGTCTTTTTTTCCTTTTCATGTAAGTAACGAATGAATTTCATGGTAAATAGATTACTGCAGTGCTGTACTAACTATGGAATTACATATACTATTAAAAATCACTATGTTATATGCGAGATGTCCTGCTTAGGTTTTTGTGGAGTGCAAAAGTTTCGTGTCATCCTATCGATAATAATCTTTATAATAACGTCAGATATAATATGCCGAGTGAATGAATTATTATTCTCACGATTGCTACGACGTCTATCCCAAATTATCAAGCAGTCGTCCTTTTCTCTTGGGCATCCTGCACCTGTGACAGAAGGGAACTGTGGAACGTGTGGATGATTTCAAGATCGCCAACAGGCGGCGGTGGCAGCGGAGCGTTGACAGTTGGTATAAAGATGACAGTTTAGTGTCCCCAGACCACCCGCTTCAGCGGAGGAATACTTACACGTTTGTTTACATCTACTTCATTCTCTCGTTGGACAGCCTAAAGTGTTCTTTAAATTTGTTATTGTATTCACTTGTTCATATTTATACACCAATTTCTTGTAAAATTCTGTTTCTATTGCAAAAATTCATTACCCCTTGAGGGCGAAGTGAGGTTTATCTATTCAAATAAAACTCAATTGAAATATAGTGTTTTGGGCATCAATATCTGAACTTGATATAAATTGAAGCATAATATTTGTATTGACTGTTGCAAGTATAGTGCAACATTTTTTAAAGTAGCTAACGTTTTGTATAAAAAGTATTGTACTACAAAGTATTGTGATTGTGCGAGTAAAACCCGGCGAATTTTCGATACAAAAACTCTTGTTGTCGGGCCCTGATAACGAAAAAGTGGATAAATCTTCTCTGTTTATACAGTGAATTATTATATTCATCACGTCATGTAGTCAGAATCCGTTTTGTGGGTCCTTCGTACCGAACTAGTGGTGCTACAGAATGGCACAGACTTTCCTTGGGTCTTCGCTAGCTATTCGCAATTGCGACATACTCTTTCTTGCCAGCTACCATCTATCACCGCCAAAAGTACATTTTTTTGTCATTTTCTTAATTTTTCGGTTTCCTATCGGTAGAACGAAAATATTAATTTTAGAATATTAAAGAACACAGGCAATTTTCTTTTAAAAATTATGTGCCGTTTAAGAGAAAATGGCGTTTTAGCACTACTAAAAATGCGAAATTTGAAGCTCATTTTCACAGAAAAGTTTTGAGTTTTCAAAATACTTTATTTGAAGTTATTCGAAGCACTTACACTAACAAATATAATAATGTTTACAAATTGCTTGTAATGTGCATATTAAACATGTGAGAGAACTTTCAAAAAAATTACAATTATGTAATTTTTGAAAAAACAAAAAAATTACTCAAAATAAACTTTACGCTATACTAAAGAGTGTAATTAGCACTATCCGTTACAAAAGTTTCAAGAAAAAAATTGCAGCCATATACGAGAAAATGGCGTTTGAGCATTTCTGAAAGTGCCGAAATTTGAGCTACTTTTCACAGAAAACGGTTGTGTTTTCGAGAAACTTTACTTGACATTATTTAAAGCATATATACTCGTAAATATAATAATGTGAAAAAATCGCCGATAAAGTAAATATTAACGACGTGAGAGACAAGTAAAAAAATTTACATTTTTGTAATTTTTGAAAAAACCAACCGATAGACCAAAATGGCTTTTATGTCATTGATAGAGTACATTTACCACTATCCCTACCAAAAGTTTAAAGAAAAAATTTGGAGCCGTCATTGAGAAAATCTTGTTTTGTAATATTTTAAAATTGCACATATTGCACGCAATATTGCACGAAAACTACCAAAATTTTGAAAAACATTTACATGACTTTTATTAAAGAACTCAATATGCAGAACAAATTTTATTTGAAGAAAAAATCTCTATCTTCAATTTTGTAGTTGGAGAAAGACGCCAAAGAAAAGTCAAACTTTCACAATTTTCGAAAATTCAGAGCTGTACGTGAAAATCGGACCTATGCCATGTTAAAAAGTGTATTTTACTCTATTCCTACAAGAAATTTAAAGAAAAAATTTGGAGCCGTTTTTGAGAAAATTTTGAGAATCCCCGGGGGGCTTCATATAAAGTACCCCCAAATTTTGAAGAATCTTTTTCAAAATCTCAAAGCTTTGACTAGAGTCAGATCGACCGGGGAATATCCATTTTGGAAGAAATCGTACGTATGGTTTAGGCGCTAGCAGTGTTCACAGATGGGCAGACGGACGGACAGACGGACGTTTTCCTTTCAATTGGGTTTTCGGTATTGTAACCGCTAATTGTCGATTACATTTTAAACCAAGGAGAAAAATAGAAGAGAAAACTCGACACCATATTATTAACTAATAGTTTCTCTGGTGGCGTAGAGAGGGCGACAGCCAGGAGTTTCATTTCAGAACGCACTCTGATAGTAACCAATCAGAAACTTTTGGGGAGCAAACGGAAACGGCATGAACTGATGTAGAGAGAATTCGAGTCGCCGAGGTGAGCAGTCAAAAGAATTCGCTTCTTATCGTGTTTGAGCCGCCGAGGTGAACAGTTAATTTGTTTGTGCACGGCGTAGACGACGAGCGACACGTAGTAGGCTACGACGTATAAGAAAGTCTGTATTATTTTCGGAAATCTCATTCTTGAAATGTACTTATTGAATCACAAGAATTATAAGAACTCTGTTTGATATTACAACTAGTTTGGCTCATTACCATTACGAAGTCATAATTGGAAGCTCTCAACTTGCATTCTTATGCGACTTGGAGTGACCGATGGTAAAACGTCGCTAAGCAATGAGAGACGGCGCTCGGAGGCATCCCACTTTTCAACGCGGCAGGCAACACGGAGCGGTGCAGAAATCCAGCGACCTTGGAAACGTGGACGCCGTTTTGCAGCCGGCTACGCAGCGCAGAGTATTCTTCGGGAGGTCACCGGTCGTGAGTTAAACAAATACCGAAAGAACTTTCACGAAATTTCAAATTAGAATTTCACAGAACAGTTGTCATGGTAATTAGTCGAGTCATTTCTTTTTCTCATAAAGTCGTAATTAGAATCAGATTCAGATATTTCTTGTGAATAATGTAAAAATTGTGTTCTTACGTAAAACTATTTAACTGAATTCACGTATAATTGATTTAAGAGTATAAATAACACTTAGCAAAAATGAGCTGTATGAAATACTGAATGGGAGAAAAGCCGTCCGACTATTTATTTCATAATAGCATTTGAGGGACTGGCTAAAGACTTTGTCAAACGAATTTTTTTTATACTGAAAGGCTAAGGATGAGCCAAATTTCAATTATAAGAATTAAGTGTTATATTATTAATTGATTCAAAGGTGTAAAAATTTTGAACATTGTGTGTGCATGTATTTCTTTTTCAGGATCATTATTTGAATTGTATTTCGTGTGTTTTATTAGTGATTTTTGTTATATAAAGTGTATCTCTGTGTGTATAAGTTATTATTAGAAAACAAGGGATCAAAGTTAAGATTACATTAGAAAATCATAACTGCAGTTTAGGTAGGAAAGGTAGCTACCAGGATTTAATGGGAAAAATATTGAGAACATAGGTAAAATTTGTAAATACAGTTGTAGATCATATTTCATTCATTAGAATATACGTTCAATATTGTTTCAAACTAATGAACTGTGTTTACTTGCTAATTGGTAATTAGTTGAACCATGACGAACCCACCCCTGACAGGGAATTTTACCTTTCATTAGAAGTATTCCCAGGTTTGCGTGACGGGGCAGAAGCTTGTCACGGAATAAGTAAATTAAAGATTTACTTTTGTAACCACAGAGAGAAAGCGGTTACAGTATCAAGGACCTAGAAAACAGGGTTTCTGGCTACACGACGTGTTAGGGGATTTTTTTCTTAATTTAGCAACTGGTTTTATCCAATTATTCGTTTTCACGTCCCAGCATTTAATTTTTTTCCGACGAAAATTGGCCATTTTTTCACCCAGCATTACATAATTTTCCCTATATGTATACGTACGTATACGGGAAAGTAAAATCGATTGACATACACGGACGGACAGACAGACGTGCAAAACGCTCTCTGTCTGTCCGTCCGTGTGTTTTTTTTTAATAATGATTTATTTATTGTTGGATAGTACACAGTTCAGTAATAAATTACTCCATCATGTGTTGTGATGGCTTACATTATAACTTAAAGTTAACTTAACTACACGACTCTTGGTGTAGGAAACTACAAGAGCCCCTACTTAGAACAGTTTAGGGAGAAAATTTGCAAGAAGGCTTCGAAAGGAAATCTGTTTTTAATTCTGGTTGGGAGATCATTTAATGAGGCCAGATTGTAGTGGACTGCTTGGTTTATTGTAATCAGATTGGAATAAAAATTGTTGGAAAGGTGGGCGATATGTTTGATGATCGGTGATATATTTAGTTCTTTATGAAGTTGGGCGTTTGAAATGAACCATGGGGCTTGTGTTGCCAATCTGAGAAATCTATTTTGTACAACTTGAAGTTTATTGATATTGGAGATAGATGCGTTGGTCCAGATGGTGGATGCGTACAACATTAAGGGTCTGACTATTGCTTTGTAAAGTGTAATGGCATTTGTTAAGGATAAACAGCTTTTGAAGTTGATAAGGGGTTTTAGTTGAGCTATTTTTATTTTAGCTTGTTGTTGTTTCAGTGTTATGTGTGTTTTCCAGTTGAGTCTTGTGTCGAAGTTCAGCCCGAGATATTTTACTGTTTGGTTTTGTGATGTCCATGGAATTGTGTGTTTATTTATATGTAATGGAGGTGGGTGGGCAAATGGTCTGAGAGAAAATATTTTAGCGGTTGATTTACTTGGGTTCAGTATGATTTTCCACAATGTTGACCAATTGTCAATTTTGTTTAGGTGATGTTGTATTCTATCGGTAATGATTTTGAGTGAATGGCTGGACTTGCAGATGGCGGTATCGTCGGCGAATTGTGCTAATTGGGTATGTATTGTAGTGGGTATATCTGCAGTGTATATGTTGAATAGAGTGGGTGAGAGTGGTGATCCTTGGGGAAGACCTGCTAGTATTTTGCGGGGATTGGAGATGTGATTTTCTACTGAAACTGTGAAAGATCTGTCGGTTAGAAAACTTTTGATAACTTTAACTAAGTAGGTTGGTGTTCCCATAGTTCGGAGTTTGTATAAAAGTCCTTCGTGCCATACTCGGTCAAACGCCTGAGAAATGTCGAGAAATGAGACTACTGTATGGTGTTTGGTTTGATAGGCGGATATATTCTGAGAGTCTGAGTAGTTGGTGTGCTGTTGATACGTGTTTTATGAAGCCAAACTGGTGCAATGGGATGATTTGTGTTTTCTGTAAGTAGCTATTTAATCTTTTTAGAATTAATTTTTCAAGAATTTTTGAAAGAGATGTTAGTAGGCTTATCGGCCTGTAGTATTCTGCATTGCTATGATTTTTGTATGGTTTTGGAATAGGTATTATAACTGAGTTTTTCCATACTATAGGATAATATCCAGTTCTTATTATTGAGTTATATATGTTATTGATGTAAGCTATAGTTGGAAATGGGAGGTTTTTGAGAATCTTATTGGTGATTTTGTCGTGGCCAGGGGCTTTTTTTTGTGGTAGTTTTTTAATTATGTTTTTCACTTCATTTGGGGATATGAATTTTATCTTATGTGGTACATCATAGTTGGGGGCTGAAACTATTTGTAACATCATAGCATGGTCGGGATGGGTTGGTGTGTTGTTGAGCGTAAATTATGTTTCGAAATGATCGGTCAAGGCTTCAGCTTTTTCAAATGGTGCGAATTTTTTCCCTTTTATCGTATTTAGAGGTGGGATACTATTTTTCTTTTTTAGAATATGTTTTGTGAACTGCCAGAGTGAATTATTGGTTGTACTCAATGATTTTATAATTTTGTTGTAAGATGAGCAGTGAAAGTCGTTAATTGCTTTTTTTGTTATTGAATTAAGTAGGTTCAACTCTCTTTAGCTGTGGGTTTCTGGTTTTGGCCCATAATCTTCTGGTTCTGTTCCTAGTGTTATTACTGTTAATATTTTTCCTGGCAGTATCTTATTAGTTGTTTTGTGGGTGATGAGGGGCCTATTGGATTGTAGTTGTTTAATGACGTTGGTGATTATATCATGTAAGTATGATATTGCTCTTTCTATTTCGAGTGGGGTGTTTAAATTCGTCCGTGTGTGTGTGTGTATGAGAGAGAGAGGGAGAGAGAGAGAGAGAGAGAGAGAGAGAGAGCGATAGAGAGGGAGAGAGAGCACAACGCTAGCGGCTAAACAGTAAGCAAGATTTTTACTAGAATTCATATTTCCCTATCGAACTTGCTGAAGTCGCGAGCCCTTGAATTTGAAATCGATATCTTAACTTACGGAAGGTATATTACATGAACGTTTTCAAAATTAAAAAAAAAAATTACATTTGTGGTTGGTTAGTGTGAAAGGCGTTTAAGAGAATGGAGCAGATCTCTTTTGTTGAAATCCCAACTTCACATTTTTTCGCCGTCTTCATAAAACCCAAATTTTGAGGATAGAAATTTTTTACTTAATAAAATATGTTCATTAAAGTCATATTTTGAGATAAGATCATGTGCAATTTTTCTAAAATTTGAGTTTTTCTTAATTTGCCTCGGAATTTGGCAATTTATAGTACTAAAATCTCAACTATTTCATCAATTTTGATTAAAATTTGACCCCGGCGTAAAGCACACTTACGAAAATGGTGCAGGTGTCGTTTTTAATAAAATCCCCGATTTTTGGACCTCGAACATAGGATGTGTTCTAAAAGTCACAGCGCCTTAGTCGTGCATAACATGAGTAAATCATAAGTATTCATTCTGTAACACGGTATAGTTTCCGTGAATATTCTCATGTCGATGATTTCAAAACATCAATGTTTCTATAAAAATATCGATGTTTTAAATATTGATTTTTGATACCAAACTTTCAGTGACAGTATTTCTGTGTGCGCATTCTTGTGATCTAAAGTATTAATAACCCATGAGGAGCATAGAGAAGAAAAATGGGAAGGCGGGAATGGGGAAAGAGGTAGTTTATCATATCACTTGATACAATCAAACTTGGACACACATATGCAGAAAATTGAAATGGCCGATTACCACAATGGAACGTGGTGGAGCACGGGAGAGTGGGGTGGAGCGGGGTGGAGCGGGTGGAGCGCGGTGGATCGGGGTGGAGCGGGGTGGAGCGGGGTGGAGCGCGGTGGAACGGGGTGGAAGGTGTGATTACGGGTAATCTAAAGTTAAAATGTATTGAACAGTTAATATTCAGGTAAAATGATGCGCGGTGAAGTTAAGTAAATTGATTTCATTTCTTTCTGCTTGTTTCAAAATCAAATCAAAATCAAAATCTTTTTTTAAAACTATTCAGATATACGTTGCTATTTATTAATTTATTATAAGGAGAGTTAACGTGTTAGAAATATAATAATTATTAATAAGTATTGTATATTATTATATTGCGAGGGTTGTATTGTATATTATTATATTGCGAGGCATTGCCCTAGGTCTGTGTATGTATGTATGTATTGTTTTGTCGAAAGGGTAGATGTATATTTGTTGTTATCTAAATGTTTTCGATTGGAAATTGTGTTCGCCGCATGTCATTTCGGCGGGAAGATAAATCTAAAAACAAATAAGATAATTGCTGACATTACGTCGCCAGCCATTGTTGAAATTTGTGTTTTTGTTTGATAGGTATCAAAACCATGTGATAGAGAAAGATCATTAGAAATTCATGTTCCCTTTTAAACTATAATACTAATCGCTAACCTGTATAGGGGTGACTTCGCGAACCTATGTATAAAATAATATTTGCACTTAGAATAACGTAAACCGAATCACATCGGAGTCATGCTGGACCTGTGGCTGGGTAGTATTATTCAAGCATAGGCCTGTTTCAACAAATATAATACAAAGTATAATATTTAGTATAACAAAAATAATTAAAAGTATTCGTAATAGTGGATATTGAATTGTTACATTTATGATTCCCCACACTTGTTACTTGACTTATTACGCGACTTTCTAGCATAACAAAGATTTATTGAGGTGGAAAGAACAAAGTCGTGGCATAATTTTCATTAGACTATGGTTTTTCTTTGCTGAAGGAAGAAAATACAATATCAAATCATAATCAAAGTTAGCTCTTAGCCTACACTTGTGAATTTTATTTGAAACTGCCACGGCAGGCATTTTCTAACGTAGACCAATCAAGGACTTATTTCTTCTGGTTCCGTATGAAAGGAAATAAGACTAATCAGCGTCCAGCCGCTGTGTCCTCGGCTGCTGGACGGAAGGGGAGAGAGGTTCGGCTCGGCTCGGCTCGGCGCTCGCTGCGCCTCGTGCGGGGCGGTGGCAGCTCCGCGAAGGAGGCGCCGATACGTGACCGGGTGGATGGGTGGGTGGGGGCGGTTTACGCGATGGCTCGATCACAACGTGGGTCGTTAGCTCAGTTCGACGGCCGTATCAGTTTGTGTTTGGCGGGGTCGGCATCGTGTGAGTCGTTGGCGGCTTGGGGCGAGCCTTCGGCGGGCGTGGGCGGGCGGGATTGATTCAGTGAGTTAGGTTTAGAGGGCGCTTCAACTACTGAGGTCATTGGTGTCCATGGTAAATTATTTTTTTTAATTAGACAGCTATAATAAACGGGAATGTTGCAAAGCAACTTTCCCACTGATTAAAAGCATGTGTATTTCCTACGTTGCGCATAAAAAAATTCACAAGTGCACAACAAAAGGTAAAGACAATAAAATAACAAAAGAATGTATAATAAACGTAGAGCTGGCTGTAAAGGAGCGAAGAAACACAGACAATTTCCCTTATATTTAAAAATAATAATATACTCCATAAAAAAAAAGTTTTGAGAGCTCAGAATCTTCATCGTCTGCATTAAGACGGTGGGGCGGGCGGGGGCGGGGGGCGTGGGCGGCGGCGTGAGAGGGTCGTCCACCAGCGTGGGCAGCTCGCAGTGCAGTTGCAGCTCGCGGTATCGCTGCCGCACCCTCTGGACCAAGCGCTCGCGGTAGCGGTACGCCGTCTTGTCCACCACGGGACACCGCCTTCATGCAGTCGCCACCGAGTTCGCACATGCGGTAGTGGTGGAGGATGGCGGCGTCGGGCGGCACGTTCAGCGTCCGTGGCCGGGCACGAACTCCCACACGAAGTGGTTGCCCGCCTCCACGATGAACTCGGGCCGGCACAGGTACTTGGAGCGATGCATGTGCGGGTGCAGCTTGAGGCGGCGTCGCGTCTTGCGGAGCGTGACCAGCCCGCTCTCCAGGCGGTCCGCCTCGCCCAGCCCAGCGTCGTCCTCCCACTGCAGGTAGAAGAAGACGTTCTGGAAGGAGTAGGAGCCCGTGCGGCGCGTGTTCACGCGTGTGCCCATCCACCTGCAAAAACCACGCAGAACACGGTGAACACGGGAGCCGCTTCTGCTGAAATCGCTACAAATGCCAGGGTGAATCAACTGAAAACCGTAAGTTTTTATATATAACCGAAAAGTTTTCTGTGAAGTGTAAATAAAAATGCAAACGTGGCGCTAGTGTCCTGTAAGTTGATAGGCATGTTTGCCTTTGTGTGCCAGATGTTTCCTAGGTGGCTAGGAAGAAACAAGCTCCAGCGTAGGAACAATGTAAAAATGGCTGCCCCACTAGAAACATGCACCAGAGAGGAACAGCGTTCTGTGGTTCTGTTTTTGCGAAGTAAAGGAGTAAAGCCTATTGACATTCTTTGACGTATGAAGGTTCAGTATGGTGACGCCTGTTTGTCACAGAAAGTGTACGAATAGCGTCCGAAGGCCGCAAGTGGTGTGACATCCGTGGCCAACGAGTATTACGAGTATTATATTTACGAGTACATGTGCTTTAAATAATGGCAAGTAAAGTTTCTCCAGTACTCGACCGATTTCTGTGAAAAATAGCTCAAAATTCCGCATTTTCAGAAACGCTCAAACGTTGTTTTTTCAGAAATGGCTCCAAATTTTTCTTCAAACTTTTGAAACTGATAGTGCTAATTGTACTCTTTAATAAGACATAAAGTTCAATATGAGGCACTTTGTTTTTTGCAAAAATTACATAAATGTAATTTTTTTAAAGATATCTCACACATTTAATTTGCACATTTCCAGCAATTTGTAAACACTATTGTATTTGTGAGTGTGACTGTTTCAAATGAAGTTTTTCGAAAACTCAAACGTTTTCTGTGAAAAAGAGCTTCAAATTTCGCATTTTTAGTAGCGCTTAAATCTCATTTTTTTCAAACGGTTCCAAAATTTTCAGGGAAAATGGCATTTAGGACCCATTTTTACTGTTCTTTAATATTTTAAAATTAATAATTCCGTTCTACCATTAGGAAACCAAAAATTAATAAAACGTAAAAAAAATATACACTGCGCGGCGATAGATGGCAGCTGGCACGAGTATGTAGCAATTCCGAATAGCTAGCCCAGACCCAAGGAAATAGAAAACTAAATACGGAATGTCTGTGCCATTCTTTTTTTAAATTTATTTACTTATTGTTGAAATTTACATAGTTCAGTAATTAATTACTTTTTTATATGCATTTTGTTGGCTTATAACTATTCTTATTCTAACTTATTTACTAAACTAACTACTATTTGATGTAGGGGACTCATGGAGCACCTACTATTTAGCTACTGTGTGGAGAAAATATTTAAAAATGCTTCTAGTGGGAATCTGTTTTTGATACGGGTTGGGAAATAATTGACAGATGCTAGGTTATAGTGGGCGGCTTGGGGTATTGAGTTTATATTTGAAAAGAAATTATTAGAGAGGTGGGCTGTGTGATGGGTAATAGGTGGTAGATTCAATTCTTTGTGGAGTTGTCTATTTGATATGAACCAGGGAGCATTTGTTGCTGTTCGGAGGAATTTGTTTTGCATCACTTGAATTCTATTTATGTTTGTTGGTGAGGCATTTATCCATATTGGGCACGCATATAGCATGAGCGATCTAATTATTGTTTTATATAAGGCATTGCTTAATGATAGTTTACTTTTATTATTGAGTAAGGGCTTTAGTTGGATTAACTTTATATTAGTGAGTTTTATCTTTTCGGTTATGTGGGATTTCCAATTTAGTCTGGTGTCGAAATTTAGTCCAAGGTATTTGATAGTTTCGTTTTGTGGTATCCATGGGATTGTGTTATTATTTATATGGAGTGGGGCGGGGGTGGAGAATGGTCTGAGTGAGAAGATTTTTGTTGCTGATTTGGTCGAGTTAAGCCTTATTTTCCATTTAATGGACCAGTCTTCTATTTTATTTAATAGATTAGTGTTAGATTTTGTTTCTGATGAGGTTGGTTGAATAGCTGGACTTGTAGATTACTGTATCATCTGCGAATTGTGCTGTGTGTGTGTCTGATGTAGTAGGTATGTCTGCTGTATAAAGGTTGAAAAGAGTAGGCGATAAGGGTGATCCTTGAGGCAGTCCTGCTATTATTTTACGCGGGTTAGAGATGTGGTTTTCGACCGTTACCGTGAAAGTTCTGTCTGTGATGAAGTTTTTTAGACTTTTATTAGATAGTTGGGTGTCCCTATTGATTGGAGTTTGTAAATCTGTTCGGGGCTACTATACACTTAATGTTCATGAGTGAACTGTATGAATGGACTGTAGTGAAATACAGTAGTCCCGAAACCCTTTGATAGCTCTTGGGATTGGCGCAGGAGTGCAGGATGCATACACGAGCAAATTTCCAGCACAAACAATATTTAATAAGTAAATGCACAGTATTAACACAGTAAATGCACAAGAAGCACAGTATTACATGAAATTTCCCTTGGTGCATTAATACACCTGTCCAAGCATAGTTATTGTAGTGACTCCGTGGACCGCCGTGGCTACCTTGTGGCGACCAGAAGCAGCCGCGAGTTACATAGTTCAACCAAAATGGCGGGCACAAACCCACGCAAGAGCGACAGACACAATTAAAGCGTGCACTGACACGATTAAACAATTTATGTGCGAGCCGTATGCAGCTCATTTGCACGATTATACATTCTTTACACGCTACTGCGCGGAGCCCTGAACACACGCGACTATCTTGCACGGTGGTCTTTATGCGAACTACCGAAGTCGGTTAAGCCGAATTCGGTTGGGGCAGAGACGTTAGGAAAGGGCTCTCACGCGCGGCAGAGGTGGGGATGGCGATGGCCAATTACCATTTGCCATCTGATCTGGATTTGCAATGATCTGGCGGTTTTTGTCCGTTGCTCCCCCAACGGACCGAGCTGGGGGGGCGAGATGGCCAGGCGCACACGTGCGAGCCGCCACGCCCGTCCGTTGGAGAATTCGTGGAACAACGGATGTGAAGGCGATACGTGATTTCAGCGGCTCAACGGCCGCGCTCTGCCGATTACGCAATTCAACTGTTCTGCCTTGTTTGTGAAATAAACGTATTTATTTCTGCTTTGCTGTGGGCCCGAACAAAATCAATCCTGAGTGCCATACTCTGATATGTCAACGAATGTGGTTATTGTGTGTTTTTTCTCTTGGAAAGCTGTGTGAATGTGTTCGGAAAGTGTGAGCAACTGATGTGAAGTAGATACTTTGCTGGTGAATCCAAATTGGTGCGTAAGTATTGATTTGGTTTTACTCAGACGGGCATTTAATCTTTTGAGTATTAGTGTTTTAAGAATTTTTGAAATCGATGGAAGAAGGCTAATTGGTCTATAGTTTTCGACAATACTTTGATTTTTGTTTTTTCTTTGCTATGGGAATTATATTGGAATTTTTCCAGATTATTGGGTAGTAACTTGTTCTGAGTATAGAATTATATATGTTGTTTAGGTAGGCTATCGTGTGAGTGGGTAAATTTTTTAGTATTATGTTGCTTATTTTATCGTGTCCTGGTGCTTTTTTTAATGGGAGTTTGTTTATTAAGTTTTTAACTTCAGTGGGGGAAATGAACTTAATTTTGTGTGGAACATTGTAGCTTGGGGTTGTTGCTAGATTTATGGTATTATTATGATCTGGATGTGGTGGGGTATTGTTTGGAGTGAAGGTTTGCTCAAAATGATAAGCCAGTGCTTCTGCTTTTTCGAATGGTGCGAACTTTTTTCCTGATTGAGTGCTCAAGGGTGGGATGTGCGTTTTCTTTTTTAAAATCTTTTAGTAAACTGCCAAAGTGTATTATTATTTGTATGGAGGGATTGGATTAGATTGTTATATTTTGAATGATTGTAGTCAGTTATTGATTTTTTAGTTATTACATTTAGCAAATTAAATTATTTTTTTAATTGTGGTGTTCTGGTAATGCACCATACTCGTCTTGTTTTATTTTTGGTGTTTATTATGTCCAAAATGGATTTAGGCAATTTGTCGTTTGTGTGTTTATTACTGTTAAGAGATCTGTCCGTGTTTAGTGACTGAATTGTATTAATAATCATATTATTTAGTTGTGCTATTGCTTGTTCTATTTCTAAGGGTGTTTTTAAGTTTTTAAATTGGGGAGTTTGATTATTTATAATATTTTTAAATTTATACCAGTTGATATTTTGTGTGTAGGGCATAGGTGGGGATGTGCGGGGGAGAGGCTTGATGTGTTGAAATTACGACTGGTAAGTGATCTGAATCTAGTTCGAAATGAGGAACTGAGTGAAAATGTATTTGTGTGTTAGTTATTGCTATATCTAGGATATCCAGATGCTTGTTTGGGTCTAGTGGATAGTGATTTGGTTCTGGTGGTGTTATTAATTGAAATTTTAGATAGTTTATGGTTTTAAGCCGCATCAGACCTGCCGTATTGAAGGTTCTACATCCCCAGTTTGTATTTTTAGCGTTAAGACCACCGCTAAGTAATATAGGGGTGTTTTGTTGAAGTAATGCTATTATATTTGTTAGATTTATTTTAATTTTGGGAGGTTTGTATGCTGCTATAACATTTATTAGCCTGTTGTTTAGTGGGACTTTGATTGATACTGTTTCTAGTCCGGGAGTATATGGAAGATTGGTTTGTATGTACGGGATAGATTTTTGAATTAGTATTAATACGCCGCCGCCGTTTTGGTTTTGCCTGTCATTTCTGATTACATTGTTTCCCGGAATTCTGAAAGAGATACTTGGCTTTAAGTGAGTTTCAGTTATGCAAGCTTTATTTATTGCTTTGTCATTTAGAAAGTGTGTTAATTCTGTTTTTTTGTTATTAATGCCATTGGCATTCCAGTTTAATAGTTTATTTTTTCTTTATGGCGTTTTCCTGCCATTATTATTGGTAAAAAATGATGAATGTGAGTTTTGTACATTATTAATTATTGTTGGAATGATGGTGTTAATAAGATTTATTATATAGAAAGAGATAGAATTTATTAATGTGTGTATGAACATATTATTGTTATTATTAGCGTGCATGTTGTGTTGTGATGTGTTTTGATAGGGCTGGTTACGTACGGTATGTCTTGGTGGCGAGATTGGAGTGAAAGTGAAATGTGGGATATTGTTGGTTCTGGGGAGGTTAGGGAAGTTTTGTGAAGATAGCCTTGGTGGCGGGTTATTTCTACTACTAGTTTTTGAGTTATTTATTTCTCCTCTTTTGGATATGGGTTCCACGATTTTTTGGTAATAAGCGCATTCTTCTGTTCTAAGGTCAGCTCTATGAGTCCCCTTACACAGTTTACAAATGGGAGGGAGATTTTTCTGTGGGCACTTTGCGGAATAGTGATCTCCAGAACAATAAATACAAGCTATTGCGTAAATTCTTTTTTTGTGTGTGTCCAAAGTCTAAACATCGTAAGCTCTGAATTGGTCCCTTAGGTCTTCTTCTTTTTTAGGTTTTACACTTAAGTTACAAATCTGTTTAATTTGAAGGATTAAGTCTGTTTTCGTGACCGTCAAATTCTGCTGCTACAACCAGTATTGGAATATTGTTTTTGTGGAACCTGGTTACGCTGATTAGGGATGTGCACTTTGTTTTGAGGTCTTCGTAAATTTCTTGCAGTGTTATAGAAGGATGAAGATTTTTGAAAATTACTGAAAACTTTTTATTGACTGGATCTTTGTAGGTGTGAAACTGTTTTTTTGTATTTATTAAATGCTTTATTGTGCCATTCTTTAGCACCACTAATTTTCTACAGAAATTTATGCACTTCGGAAGCGCTGGCAGGCATGTATTGACCTTAGGGTAGACTATGGCGAAACGTGATTAGATGATTACATTACCCAATGTTACCTCCACTTTGCTAAGCTCTGTGGAGCGATCTCCTCACTCAGATGGATAGAGCGCTGATCACAGAAACGTGTATGATTGACTTCGAATGGGTGATTTTTTCTGACGGATCCATCTAGTAATACAATATCAGGTCGTTACAAATGATATGAAAAAGCACGTGTTGTTATAGCGCGATTCATCTAATAATGGTACTCATTCTTTACAAGGGATGATAAAACCCCAGCGCCAATACCAAGTAATGTGGTCACTGACCGTGGACTTGACAGAGCGGCAACAGTGTTCCTAACTGTCACGAAGTTCAGCTAGCTTATAACGGAAATAACGAATAAATTGTTACAAGTGTGTAAATAACATTGAACACTGAATGCTTTATGTTTGAATGTGAATTATTAGTGTGTTAGTAAACAGTTTGCTTTGTTAAAAGAAATAATTAAAAAGAAATCAGGTGGCCAGGCTATAGAAAATATCAGAAATGCTGACAACTTGAGTTGTGTTTTGTGAGCAGAAGACGGTGACTAAACGGTCTATTAGAATATATTTTACACATTCATTCGTATTGATGTTTCATAACAGCATACAAATTTTTGATTTTGGAAAAAATAAAGAAAACAGAAAAAATCCCCCCATAAATATTTTTTGTAAAATATTGGTTTTCATTCTAACGATTTTATCAGGCCTCTTCCAGTGTATTGTTTTTTTACCCTTCTAGTAGAGATCTCGTCAAACGTTAAGTTAAATATATCCCAGATTCCATTTGAATACATTAGGGGTTGTAGAGAATACACTAGTATTTTCATTTAAAAAACCATTAGGATTTTACACATATTTTTTTTATTTTAGACAAGGTGTGTATTTTTCTTAGGGTAAAAGAACAAAAAACTTCAAAACATTTCAATTATTTTCAATTAATATGGTTACACATATTTATGTCACTTCATGGTGATTTTATCTTGCTTTTTCTAGTTATGCAAATTTTCCTCAAACCTCCAAGACTCTAATCTTTAGAAGTTTGCTTAATGGTCGTCCAAAGCAATGTTTGAGTAATAAATATGGAAGATAAGTATAAAACAAGTAGCAATGTCCTCAGGTCGCAAAAATAAATGAAAACTATTGGCAATTGAATTTTCTACATTTTCGAGCAAAAGATAGCGATTCCTATCCAGCGATAGGAAGAACCGATGCACAAAGAAAGAGTTAAAATTTATTGCTTGGTAGTTTTCTAGTGAAGGATTCTTCAAAGCGATCCGGGACCAATGCATTAGAATTTCGTGACACAAAAACTGGTCATTCCCAGTCGATGGAGCTACTGAATGCCCCCCCCCCACACACACACACACTCACTTGACGACCTCCGGCAGCGTGTCGTGTTTGCGCGGGATGATGTACTCGTCGAGGTCGATGAACGCCGTGTACGCGTACTGGTACATGCTGCGGTAGAGGCAGTCGTTGAGCGCGGCGGACAGCCCCTCCGTGTGGATCTCCTTCTGCGACAACATGTTGAGTTGCCAGGGCAGCAGCGTGACCACGCCCCGGGACATGTAGTCGCGCAGCACGCACGACACCTGCGGCCCCAGCGTGTGGTTGTAGAGCGTGAAGTGCTGCACGCCCAGGATGGTGTTCAGCTCCAGGAACTCCAGCATGTGCAGCGCCTGCAGCACAAACGGAACAGTGGTACATACGTCCGTTGACCAGTAGCGGCCGGTGGATGACGCATTAGAATGGGCGACGTGTTTGTCCCAACTATCACAGACATTATTTTATCTCTTCAAAAATATTTCTTCGACGATGAAAACAGTGGCATGTAGAGTACAACCGATTGAAACCATACGACAAATAATTCCAACAAAAAAAAACAGGAATTTATGAAATCAGAAAAAAATTGTCGGTATTCTTAGCTTAGTTAATAGCAGTGTACTCTCCCGAATAAAACCCTATTAGGAGCACGCTTCCCCCACCCACCTCCCCCCATTCTTTCTCTAGCCTCTCATTGCCTCGCATGCACCAGCTACGGACTAACTCCCATTAGTCCACGATGCTATCCGTTCCAAAAAAAATTCTTTCGCATTATCAGGCACTTAAAACTAAATTTGTCCTAAAATATTGCGCAGGTGGCGTGCCCAAATTAGTCGATTTATTGCAAGTTTGATACTTTCTGCAACATTTCCCGAGGTTGGTTTTCCTGAGGAGGTCGCTGCACACCTCAAATTTGACTGAGTAAAACCCACTTCGACCCCTCAGAGCATCAATTGATGTCACTGAAGTGCCTCTGACCGGGAGGTTCTAGGTTTCCAGTCCCGAAGCTGGCAGATTTTCAAGACTAACTACATTGCTAGGTCGAATTCAGCCGCTGTCTGGAGGAAAACTACTAGACGGCTGTGGGGATCGGTAGTTTTCCGCGCTATCTTCGACCAACACCTCGCGAATGCCGGAGCAGTACCCTAACAAGAGGGCCACGGGTCGCGCGCGACCTATCAGAAAAAAATCATTGTCGGGCACTGATAACAAAAAAGTGCATAAATCCAGTTACTAAATTGAAAAAAATATCCCCTAACACGCTTTGTAGCCAGAATCTCATTTTATGGGTCCAGGATTCCACATAACGATGCCATACGGAATCGCCAATTGAAGATTATTTTGTGAAGTGAATGTGTGTTGTACATCAATTCTCTCCCTCTTTATGTGCATTTTAAAATAAAAGAAATTAATGTTTTTACCCATTTCAAAAAGTGCATAAATCGAATAAGACGAATGTTATATTTCCCTAGTCACCGCAAGGCAGGGCCCCGCCCACTCCTCCCCCGGTCGGACAATATTTTTTTCTTAGATTGGGAGGCAGGGCACAGCTATTGTGATGACACCAGGTCGTAAGTCCAAGGTCGCGGGAAGGTCAGTTTTTTTGCAACCTTGTGACGTCACGCGGACTGGGGCCGCCACCAGTCGTCCACTTCCGGTTTCAATAAACCACAACAGGATGTTTACACCGGGTGTTGTGATGCAAAACCGGCAGGTTCCATCTACCTTAATATAATACTTTCATCTGAGTTATAAGAATTGCATTGTATATTCTGGTTATCTCTAATTCAATTAGGTATCATTTTTAACCCTGGTCTAGAAACGTCCTTTTCTTGGAACTGAAACGTGGGACATTATACACCCCAAGCACGAAAACCCGTATTTTTAAGCTGTGCAGTTGATATCGATAACTTGACATTGAAATACATCTACGTAATGATAGTTTAATTTATAAAAAGTGATAAAAAGAGTTGCTAGATTTTTAACATATATTTATTGATTATGGAGCATAGGTATGGTTACCATAAACACTATTAATGAAGATTTTTACAATTATGGCATATTGTGAACTTATGGTCTGAACAAACCAATTTGCCACAAACGTAGCATGTAATACTTGTTTTTTTTGTCCTTTCCCGTATACGTAAGTATACACAGAGTGATAAACGTAGGGAAAGTTATGTAATGCTGCGCAAAAAAAATGGCCAATTTTCGGCGAAAAAAAATAATTCCCGGGCCGTGAAAACGAAAAAATGGATAAAACCAGTTGCTAAATTAAGAAAAAAATCCCTAATACGTGGTGTAGCCAGAAACCCTGTTTTCTAGGTCCTTGATAGGGAAAAACCAATTGAAAGGAAAACGTCCATCTGTCTATCCATCTGTGAACACTGCTAGCGCCTAAACCATACGTACGATTTCTTCCAAAATGGATATTCCCCGGTCGATCTGACTCTAGTCAAAGCTTTGAGATTTTGAAAAAGATTCTTCAAAATTTGGGGGTACTTTACATGAAGCTCCCCGGATATTTTCAAAATGTTCTCAAAAACGGCTGCAAATTTTTTCTTTAAATTTCTGGTATGAATATAGTAAAATACACTTATTAACAAGGCATAGGTCCGATTATCACGGATAACTCTGAATTTTCGAAAATTGTGGAAGTTTGAATTTTTTTCGGCGTCTTTCTCCAACTATAAAATTGGAGATTGAGATTTTTACTTCAAATAAAATGTGCTCACCAAAGTGAGTTCTTTGTTTAATGTCATGTACATTGTTCTGAAAATTTTGGTAGTTTTCGCGCAATATTGCGTGCAATATGTTCAATTTTAAAAAATTACAAAAACAAGATTTTCTCAAAAACGGCTCCCAATTTTTTCTTTAAACTTTTGGTAGGGATAGTGGTAAATGTACTCTATCAGATGACATAAAAGCCATATTGATATATAGGTTGTTTTTTTCAAAAATTACAAAAAAGTAAATTTTTTCACATGTTTCTCAGGCCGATAATATTTACATTAGCGGCGATTTTTTCATGTTATTATATTTACGACCACATGTGCTTTAAATAATATCAAGTAGAGTTTCTCGAAAACTCAACAGTTTTCTGTGAGAAGTAGCTCAAAATTTCGCGTTTTCAGAAATGCTCAAGCGCCGTTTTCTCATATATGGATGCAATTTTTTTCTTCCAACTTTTGTAACGGATAGTGCTAATTACACTCTTTAGTATGGCGTAAAGTTTATTTTAAGGTATATTTTTGTTTTTTCAAAAATTACATAAATTTACTTTTTTTGAAAGATCTCTCACATCTTTAACATGTACATTACCAGCAATTTCTAAAGATTATTATATTTGTGAGTGTATGTGCTTCAAATAAAGTATATTGTAAACTCAAAAATTGTCTGTGAAAATGAGCTTCAAATTTCGCATTCTTAGTAATGCTAAAACGCATTTTTCTTTAAAACTGCTCAAAATTTTTATAAGAAAGACTACGTTTTCCTGTTCTTTAATATTCTAAAATTAATATTTCCATTCTGCCAAAAGGAAACCGAAAAATTAAGAAAATGACAATAGTATATTATGCAATTAGATTATAACTAGCGTACCCGTGCGAGAACTCTCGCATGATAAAACCCACCCTTTCCCTATCCATTTGTCTATCCTTTCAATTAGAAGGGAAGTTGTTAATGAAACATGTTTATTTTTTTAAATGTATAAATGTAACTTCTAATGTACTTGCAGAACATCAAACAAACATAACAATACAATTCATGTTGGGAACAAATTTTCAATAAACGTTTATTCAGCATTATAGAGAGATGTTCTCGCAACAATTCATACTTCTGTAAAAACAACTTTGAACAAATTATTCACTACTCCTTGAGAGTTAACTTTTCTCTTTCCTTGATAGTCACAAACATAATAGAAAAGGTTTTTACTTTTCAGAAAGCAAAGCAAAGTAAAGTAGTGCGTAAATACCGATGGAGCAAGTACAACCCTACTCTTTGCAATATTACTTGATTTTCTTGATTTGTTATGAGGAACAGAGGGGGTTTTGGAGAGTTCAGGGTGCCAGCGTGCTGGGGTGCAAAAATTGAAAAATTATTTGTGTACTAAAAAGTATTGGATTATTTTCAGCGTTCTTACGTACCTCAAGAAAAGCAATTCCGAGCCAAAAAATAAACTAATATTTTCACCTTTGAGTACTAAATACAATTTGTTACCATTGGAAACAATTTAGTAGGCTTAGACTTCACTTAGGTACATGAGAATGTTACTCAAACGATGTTTGCATATTGAATATCTAAACGAACCGACACCTTGAGTTTAATATCAAACGGTGTATTATTCACAATATGAGTTTGCAGCTGGGCGTTGATGTACATACTTCCACACACCACCAACATTTAAATTGTGCCTTTGGACTGCGAATGTTGTCGAGTGACTTCTCCTATTCTTTCTTTAATTGTAAATTTACTTGCTTTTTTTAATTAATTCATGTAGTATTGTAGGCCAGCGCGATTTGATTTTTGTTTTTCATTTATTTCAAGCTATTTTACTTTAGCTAATTTAAAACGTTTGTTCTTTGTGTGGTTCCATACACACATTTTCCCCTTCCACCTCCGCGTACCCGTGCGAGAACTCTTACATGTTAAAACCCTATGTTAGATCCCTATCCTTATATTTCCATTTTGAGAGGAGAAATAGTTAACGAAACGTATTTATTTGTTTAAAAATATATAAAGGTAATTTGCAATGTGCTAACACGATATCCAATAAAATAAAAAACAATTCAATTGATACTTAAAATAAATTTTCAATAAATATTTATTCAGTATCATGGAGAGTTTTCTAGAAACAATTCACAGCACTTCCTTAAAGACAACATTTGTAGTAATTATTCAATATTCTTTGACAGTTAGCTTTTAGTTTCTCGTGAGTCACAAAAATATTACAAAAGCTTTTTACTTTTGAGAAAGCTACGTGTCTGAACCCGCTGACTTTAAAATTTCATAGAATGATAACGAAAATACTGGTACAGGTAAAACACAGTCTTCACTCTTTTCTGTGAACCCACATCCCTTCTCAATTAGGTACACAGCACTTACAGACACCGGAAAAACGTTAATTGATTGGTTTCACTACACGTAAAGAAACAAACTTCGTAGGTATCAAGCAACTATAACTACTTCTAGTTGTTGCTGGAGAGCAAATGTTGAATTAATGATTATGCAAATAAACCTCGTCAGACTGCACAAACTACGGTGTTAACAGAAAGCGTAAACAAAGATTGTCAAATCTAAGCTTTCTAAGCGTGTCGCCACAAAAATTGCTACCAGCAGGCAGGCTGAAATATTGAGGTGGCCTTAATTGTATTGAAGCGTGGATCCTTAATTGAATGGATCGAAGAATGTCTTGTCTTGTAGATCATGGTGTGAAAAACGCTACTTTGAGGCCTTTGGCCTCAAAATTTTACTTTTTAAGGCTCTAAAACGCTTTGTTTATGAGTTATTTGCCGATATAGATTGAAAAGTAATGCGGGCTGCATTTTACATGAATATTTCGATGCGTTTTTTTTAAAGAAACCATCCACAATTTTAAAGTCAAAGTGGAATTCGTCAAGTCTCCGTGAAATTCTCTATCTTTAGAGCCCTCATTTATAAAGATTGGTTGCGTGTGAGAGCTGGAACCCAAAGGTATACTACTGAATTAATACAGGAGACGATGTTGTCCTTTTTTTGCACGAATAAGAAGATATTATCGAACGAACGACGTCAGGAGTGAGTTCGGCAATATCTTCTTATGAGTGCAAAAAAGTATTATAAACGAGTTGCATACACTATTTTTTTTGTACAACAGTATTATAATTTAAGGAAGGGAAATTTATTTGGATGCTAAGTTGTAATTCGTAGTTGTGGTAGTTCTCGAATTCATGTTATGACATCATGAATGCTACCTAAGCAACTAATATGTTTACAAGTGGCAATTAGTTTGAAAGTCGTGATTCAAAATAGTTACGTAATTCTGATTTTGTAGACCTTCGATTACATATTGAAGAAATCAAGAACTTCAATAATTTGTGCAAGGATTTCGGAAATCAGAGAATATTGTGAGTACTGTGAGTTTTTCGTTTATTTCATTCAATAATTAATTACAGTTCTTTAGTTTGTTTCTTTCGTGCATTTTCTGGAATTACATGTAGGCTGTTGCATGTAAATCTTTTCTTAACAGTCATTAATAATTTTAAAGTTCTTTATAAATATTTCAACAGCTGAGTTTCATTGTAATATTTTCAATTTTATTTCTTCAAGTAATTTTAATAAGAAAGATGATATTGTTTGCAGATGGAAATGTTTTCACTCACGGTTAAAATACACATTTGCAGCCATTTGTAAACACTATTGAATTTGTGGGTATAAGTGCTTTGAATGACTTGAAATGAAGTTTTTCGAAAACTCAAAACTTTTCTGTAAAAAACAGCTTCAAATTTCGCATTAACAGTAGCGCATAAACTTCATTTTCTTGAATCGGCTCCAAATTTTTCAACGAAAATTGCCATTTAAGGCAAGGTTTAATTGTTTTTTATATTCTTAAAATAATAGTTTTGTTCTACAATTGTAACACCGAAAACTTAAGAAAATGACGAAAAAATGTAGTTTGTGCGGCGATAGATGGCAGCTGTCAAGTAGCACCACTAGTTGTCTTGGGCACATGCTACGTCGGCCGTATAAGCGATTTCTAGCTGCCGGTGCAGGTATAGGATAATAATTTATTTATTTATTTGTCAAAAACAGTAAAAAAATGTATATGACGTGTGGGGAAAGAGATCTGCGCACATTTTCTTCAGGGTCAGAATAAAAAAAAAAACAAACGAAAAAATGAATTTAGAAAATAATTATTTTAGAAAAATAAAAATTTCTGAAAAATGTTTGTTCCCGAGTTATAGAAAGTCAATTTCAACAGTAAATGAACTACAAGCAAAAGGAGTGCTCAAAAAACGTGCGCACAGTGAAGCGACATTTACGTCCAGAAGCAAAACAAGGGGCCATCTCAGCATTTGCTCAATGGATCAGGGAAACTGGACAAAAACCTGATCGAGATGGGTATATGAAACATGGGTATGCAATGTCCCAATACCACTAATTCAATTACATAAACGCACTATTCACCAGCGCCTCAACAATGGTAACCACGTTAAAAGAAAAAGTGCTCGAACAGGATGACTAATAGGTATTGCCAACCTACAAAAATATAAACATGAAAAACGCGTGGGACGTTTCACACCCTTCGTTCCCAGTGCAGGGTTAACTGAATTTGGAAATTCTTGGTTTTGCGACATTAAATCGCGAAATGTATTCTATTTAATGTTTTTGTTTATTGGTTTATTTGATGTCTTTTATTGAAAAATTTCCTTGAAAGGAGCAAATAACTGGATTCTTATCAGATTGTAGATCCGGAACAACCGTTTGATAAATTGGGATGTTGATTTCTTGAGAGTAGTATCTAAGATATGCGGGATTATTCTATTGTTAAGGATAGTGATTTGGTTCACTAGGTGTGTGGATATCAAAATTGTTAGTTAGGAGCTGCAACATCTTTCTACCACCTGTCGAGGTCGAAGTGCAACTCCAAGATTAATTCTTGCTTTTTAGATCTCCTATTATAAGAACTTCCGAATGCTTTTGGAAAATATTTATGTATGTTGTGGGAAGGAGTAGTTAGGTGGTTTATAATCTGATACAATTTCGAGTTCTTCGTCATTCATATAAGTTACAATAGCTACATTTTCTAGCACTTTGTATGATGAAATATCTATTTGGAAATGTTTAACGAATAGTATAAAAGATAATAGTAGAAACTCCTCGAATATTTTGGTGACAGTCGGAAGCAGCGCTCTCCAGCGGTTCGAGGGGTAAACTACAGTGCTCAGCTGGATTTGAGAGTGCGAGCACGGGAAGAATCTGTATTTAAAAGCAATTGAGAGAGAGAGAGAGAGAGAGTAGGTGTTTTTTTTATGTTTGCCAGGCGTTCTTTTAATTATTTTTGAATTTGTTTATAAATGGCAGGAAGGGGTTGAGTTTGTAGAGTCTATGGATGTAATCATTACAAACTGCAAAAGGATTGCAAATAATTTTACCGGTTTCCCAAAATAATAATAATATTAATAATGTAATAATAATAATTGTAATTGTGAGAAAGTTCTTGGGAGATGAGCTTGGGAGACTAAACTCAATTACCGTTCAACTAAACGCGCACGGCCAGTGAGTGCCATGTGCATGTGGATGTGAGAATGGTGATAGTGATACGGTAGTGGATAGTTTATATGAATGTGTTATTTCTATAATATATTTAAATTGAATTTGATTTGTGTTCTTATATGTAAATTTGATTTAATTTGTGTTCTGATGAAGCAAAACAAAGTGTAAACCGTTTGTAATACGTCTTGAATCTGCATTCCGATGTATTATGTAATGTCCAACATTATTGAGAAAGTTAATAAATCAAAACAGTCATTTCCCTAATGAGAAAGTAATAAAATTGCAGTGGCATGAAAAGCATTTTCTCTAACAGTGGAAGAATTTATGTGTGCTAACTTACGAGGTGTAAAAGTCAAGTTTGTTTGTAGTTTTCTGAGAGCTAATTTGGTAGAAGAAAATCAATGTAGAGATTATTATTTGATGCTCCGTCGCAAGTACTTTAATGTATAAATTAAAGCCAATGATAATGAAAAATGACAGAACAAAACTGTGAAATCAAATAATGTTAAAATAAAAAAAAACAACTAGAGGTACTACCGTAGGACATACTGCTTCGTATTACTTCTCACTTGCAGATTTTGTAATTCAGAACTTTCAACGAAAATTAGTTCCGCGCCATTCTTTTGATCGTTCATTCTTCTATCCGTTGAGGAAAAATTAAAGAAAAAAATTGGAATGATTTTGAGAAAAGAATGTGCCCTTATTTTCCGCCAATTACACGAAAGATACTCACAAATATTTTCAAAAACTTGAACATGATCTTATTTAAAGATCAGTATATTAGGAGCAGATTTCATTAAGAAAAAAATCTCAATCTTCAATTTCATTGTTGAAGAAACTTGCCCAAAAATCTGCACTTTTTCAATTTTCAAAAACTTTGGGATTTCAACAAACATGAAACCTGCACCATTCTCTTAAGCACCCTTTACGCTATCCGAATACCAAGTTTGATCATAAAATTTGGTAACATTTTTGAGAAACGTTTTAACAAATTTTTGAGGTTTCATGTAAAGTACCCTAAAAATGAAAATATACATACATTTGAAACTCCCAAAGCCTCAGGTTCTATCGAATTGATTGGGGAATATCAGTTTTGAAGAAACGAACGGTTTAGGCCTACAGACGTTTTAGGCATTGAGTACAGACAAACGTTTGCCGTCAATCGATTTTTCGGTATCAAGAACCCGCAAAACATGAATTCTGGCTACACCATGTGTTAGAGGAATATTTTCTACATTTAGAAACGCGATTTATCCACTTTTTCGTTACCACAATCCGTCAATAGGTTTTTTTCTGCCGACCATTCGCTGTTTTCCGATGCACGATTAGATAACTTTCTCTTCTTACCAAGTACCTTCGTGAGGGCGAGGAAGTAAAAATAATGCGTATTTAACACCAAAGCAATTACTTATTTTCAATAAAAAATTCATATTATTTTTCTCCAATTCTTTTAAAATGTATCATTCTTTCTCCCGCATTCTAGCCTCTGCCCTTCATGTTAACAAAAGTCATAATGATATTGATTACAGGTTTTAGAAATATCTGAAGATGTGCATTTTATGAGAAAATAATATTCATAAACATAGATAAAAGAATAAAATATCTCCATTCTCTACCTTACAAAGTAATGTCAAAAAATGGTACACGCGGTTGTATTTTATTGGCAACATTTACGTCTGTCTTGTAGTGTACACCTCAGGCCGCTAGGGGCAGCACAACAACTTGTCGCTTGTGCCGCTCATGCTGATTTGCTCGAGTTTCCACTATTATCTTCTATACTATTTGATGTTTAATACTTTTGTGAATTAAGATGCACAAAAGTGTTTTTGAATGCACAGTGCGTTAATCTATCGTTTCTGTATATTGCATATCGATTAATTTTAAATTTTTCACTTGACAGTAAATGGGTTATGCAAGCAATTTTTATTTTATTATCGTTTAAGAAGGGAATGAATGGGTTTGTTTGGCGTTTTATGCCATTGGCCAGTTTTATGAGTTTAATAACCCCATTTAATCATTATTATTTATTGCCATTAGTAAGAGCAGGAACTAATAATTAAATCATTGTAGTTGAACAATTATTGATAATATTTAATTTACAAGTTGTATTGAGCTAATTAAATTCAAATTGTTCGCATTATTGAGATTTTGGGTTCTCCAATTTGAACTGTTTTTGTAATTTTCAGGTTAAGGCGTGGTTACTTTAGGCAGAGGAGAAAAGTTTTGAATCAGATGGTGGCAGCCTCTTTGAAGGTTGCATACTCCTTGTATGTTGTAAGTGGTTGTATCGGAAGTTTGAGAATTTTAATGGATTTGCCGTTGCATTCGACCATTTTCTGCATCTTCAAATTTTATACATTCACTATAGTTTGCTTAGTGGTTTTCCCCAAAGTTAACACATATTGGTTATTCTCTTTTTGCTTTATTAAATTGGAATAGATGTCTTCCGTCACAACGATGCTAAGCCAACGAATGCTAATCTAACGAATTTACGACGAATTAGCTTGGGTCTGTTTGAATCTCTGGGAACTCTTACATTGTGTTACTGTGTTTGGAACACCCCGCATCCGCATTTTAATTACAGAATAAAATAATTTAGTTTCATTAAATATTGATTTAGCCTTTTCAGTTTCCATTAAATCTACAGCACAGGACCATAGAGGTTCTCTTTTTATTTTACAGCCTTGAAACGCTGGTTACTGGGTATGTAGAATTTACTAATTCATCAAATATTTCTTTCTACTAGTCATAATAAATGGTATACCTGTGTATCATAGAGTGACAGCGTTGAGAGCTTAGAGTGACAGCGTTGGCACAAGAGTAGCCATAATGATTCAAATTTTGCGCCGTTCGGGGAATTCAATTATTTATAACAATCTTTGGCGCTAATAAACAGAACATATGTTTCAAACGTCGCGCGTTCGAGATTATTTTCCTTAAAATCGCTGGATGACTCTCCAATGAGAGAGGGAATTCATTTTTCCCATGACATTCTTTGGAAGTCTCAAGTGCTTTACAAACAGTGGTTCAACTAGTTACAGTAATGCCCGATAGACGGCAGCACCTTTCCGACGCTTCGCTAAATCACAATGTAATTCAAGCCAATTCCTAGAAAGTGTTTATTTCCGTTTAAGACGTGAAAAAAACATTGTTTGAAAATTTACATCTACAGCAGTAGTTGATTTGTCAGTATAGAAGCAAGTATATGCGCGCATGTATTCGCGTGCCGTGTCGATGTATAATTGTATGGGCGAAAACCATTACGGTATAAGTGACATTTTATACATTGTAAGAATAATGTGTAAAAATTAAGTTATATTATCCGTGCCAATATACTTTCATGGTTTTAAGGAACATTTGTAATGCCCTGGAAAATCTCTATGACTTTCAAGTGATATTGAACTAAATAAAAGTTGTATCAGAATTTATAAAATGTCGCCTGTACCGTTCTTGCTTTCACCCATTAAATTACACTGACCTGCGTTTAAAAAAAATGATGTTTACATACTTCAACGGTTTTTATAGAAATTGGCCACGCTGAACTCTAAAATAATATTAGTTTTGCTCAATCACGTCTAGTTTTTGCGCTATGAATCCCGTGGCTATTAAGCATACTAGTTTTACCATTAGCACATTTTCTATTTATAGAGGGTAAATAACCATATAACAGACGTGACAATAACAGTATATTACATGAAGGTAAGCATTAAGTAAATAAAATACAAGATAGTTTCATCGCAATCTTTGTTAATTAAAAAATTACACTTGAAAAATATAAATATTGTGAAAAAAATACTTTCGTTCTGTAGCTATTTCACCTTTCCTTTATCATATTTTGAAGTTTTTATATGAGACAATTAATTTTATAAAAGGTATGACAAGCTCCTTTCGTTTATGTGGGGCTCCAGGTTCATCTCTTTTCAGACATCAACAAAAGTCGGTCCATCATGTTGATGTCTCAGTAACCTTGATGCCTCTCTTCCATCGTCCTGATGGAACCTTTCTCCTTGTTCCTCACTATAATCCCCACAAGTGTCTGGAAAATAATTTAGATGTGAACTCAGAAAATGCAACTTTATAGACATGCGAACTCCCATGTTCTTGAAACTGTTCAGGAGACTGCGAATGATAGCTTCATATTCGGGAGTTTATTCCTTTGCAGCAAATTGTTTTACAGTGACTGTGAAGTCAAGCTAAGCTTTCCTTTTTATTTCATTCATAGTCTTTTCAAACTCGTGATCATTCATTAATCTTCTCATTTGAGGGTCATCAAAAATACCTGCATTCAATCATGCCTCACTGATGTGTGGAAATGTCTTCATTATATAAAGAAAAGCTGGATTCTGTTTATTCATTGCTTTAACGCAGACCTGCACAACACCTGCTCCTGCGGGCATTCTGCACTTGCGAGCCGGTCGTCTGCCCGTGGCAGCGCCGAAAGTGCAAGTAGTGGGGAGTACGAAGCTTTGCGGGGAGGGGAGAAGTCTGACGTAGGACGACGCGGCGCGTAGATTGAATGCCTGGGCGTCTAATAATGATCCATGTTTCAAAATTAAATGCCCATTTGTTTAAATGGATTATGTCTAGTATTTCAAGTTACCAGGGTCATAATTCATTGTTTACGTTCTGTGCTCTACTGTATATTCACCTTTGTATCCATCACTGTATTTTCATTTTCTAATTTTTTTAAAGAAAATAACATGCTCATTGTGACTCTTAAGCAATATTTTAAAGCAATAGCTTTAAAATATATGCTTATATATAAGAAAAAATATTATTTAATTCTAACACAAAATTGCAATTTAATAATTGATTGTTCACCAGGAATGTTATAATCTCCAAATCATAGAAAAATGAAGAAAATCATGAGAGCAATATCTCACATCAAGATTGGCATAAAAATAGAATATGTGGTAATTCCAAAAAGGGTAATGTTTAATAGCACATTTCTGACCATTTTTCCCTATTATGAAACTGAATAAAAGAGATCAACGAGCAAACTTTTGTGACGATATGTTACGGACAATCATAAGATAATCATGGGTATTGGTTAAATAGAATGCAAAGGACTTTATATTTTTATACGATCTCGTAAACGACTCTACACTCTTGTCAGAAATTCGAAATGAAAATAATCATGATTTTTTAAGAACAATATGTTTTTGCTTTGAGAGAACCGACTTATTCAATTAAACATAGTTAATAAAAAATACTTTATTGCCGTCATCGTCAAAAACAATTCAGTATGAAAATTTTGTGTTTAGCACAACTCTAAATTTGTTATTACATCGTAGGAAAGCGAATGACATTATAAGCTCTACAAGCAATTATAATACTTGGTGTCAAAATCTAATATGTATAATTCGTTGTAGTTTCATATTTCGCTCTGTCATATACCGAGAACAAACATTTTCAATGTAATACAAAAGACAATATTTTAGACCTTCGCGACGATCTTAGGCACAAACTTCTACTATCTTCAACAAATACGGACTGCCTACGTAGTGAATATCTTTTTATCGAAGTTGTAGTTTTAGGAAAAAAATGTCTCTTGGCTGTCATATATTTACCTCCTAAGACTGACAGCATAGATATGTTGGATGAAACCTTTGCATCTGTGATCAGTCCTTATGAGCATGTCATTGTAATGGGTGACTTTAATCATAATTTATTAAAAGCCTCCCCCTCTGCAGAGCAGTTTAAGCGTTTTTTTCACAGCATATGCCTCGAAATATTACCTCTAGCACCAACACACCATTCAAAGAGCACGGAAACTTGGATTGATCATATTATAGTGTCTAATATAAACAAGGTTCGAAATCACGGTCAATTTCCGGTTCCTGAGATTTCAAAACACGATCTAATTTATCTTGTTTACAACCTGAAGTGCCCTAAATACTCACCTCACATAATCGAATACCGCGATTTTTCAAAATTTGATAAACAAGCATTTAATATAGATGGATTGACACTTCCTTGGTACCTTGTGCACGAAGAAGAATCACTGGACGCTAAAGTTGCGATTTTCACTAACTTAGTAACACAGCTCTACGATCGGCACGCGCCTTTAAAAATATCGCGCGTAACTCGTCCACCTGCACCATGGTTAACCGATGAAATTCGAAATTTAATGAAAGGTAGAGATGCAGTGCATGCTATTTTCCGGAAAATTAAATGCGAACTACTTAAAAAACAATACAAAATGCTCAGAAATTTAGTCACGCAGAAATGTCGCAACGCTAAAATTAAATACACAATTACCACACCACTTTCGGCAGAACCCGCGACTCGAGAACGATTTGGAAAAGTCTGAAATGTCTAGGAATAGGCAAATCTCATCCCCAAATTGACACGTATATCTCCTTAGAATCACTAAATCATAGTTTTATAAATAACGTTCCTTCATTTGACAGTAATTTGAAAAAGCAATCTCTCGCGTTTCTCCAAAACTCAGAAACAATATCCAAAGACGAATTTTTCTTTTCGTCCATTGAACATGAGGATGTAATCAAGATCGTTCAAAGTCTCAAATCAAATGCTTCAGGTTCCGATGGTATCAATGCCAAACTGCTAAAAAATAGCCTAAATGTGATTTACCCAATCATTACCGAAATAATAAATTTCTCACTAATGAGCGGACAATACCCTTCATCTTGGAAGACTGCGCTCGTGCATCCTATTCCCAAAACAGCATCAAACAAAAACACTATTGAATACCGCCCAATAAGCATACTCCCAGCTATCTCTAAAGTACTCGAAAAAGTCGTTCGGAAGCAAACTGAACAGTATCTCCAAAAAAAATCACTTTTAAATGATCAGCAATCAGGTTTCCGTTCCGGCAGGAATACTGGAACCGCGCTACTAAACGTTATTGAAGACGCCAGAAAAGCAATAGATGACAGTAATATAACTATTTTGATACTTTTGGATTTCAGCAAAGCGTTCGATTCCGTAGATCATGATATCTTGCTCGCAAAACTAAAAATCATGGGATTTGCACAGCAGACACGTACATGGTTTCTCAATTCCTTAACTTCAAGAACCCAAAGAGTGGTATCCGGTAGCCGCAGCTCAAGTGACTTGGTACTAAACCGCGGAGTTGCTCAAGGTACTGTGTTAGGGCCACTGGCCTTCTTAATCTATGTAAATGACGTAGGTAATGCGCTTAAATATTGCAGTCATCAAATGTATGCGGATGATCTTCAGATATACCTAAGCGGTCACCCATCTCATCTCTTCTCACTCGCACAAAAAATTAATGAAGATTTGATAACACTGAGCAACTGGGCAGCGTCCCTAGGCTTACAGTTAAACCCAAATAAGTCACAGTGCATGATTATCAGTTCGAAAAGCACTATGAATAAAATCTCATCTGCTGCTCTGCCTAAAATTTATATTAATGACACCGCTCTACCTTGGTGTTCAGAAGTCAAAAACCTAGGTGTGCTTATCGACAACACCCTCAGCTGGAACTCGCATGTAGATTCAACCTGCCGTAAAGTTTTTGCCTCAATGCATTCCCTGAAACGCCTACGAACACTTTTACCAATTAGCACACGTGAGACTCTCATCAAATCTCTTATTATGCCACATTTCGACTATTGTGACTTTCTTCTGACCAACATGACATTTAAATTACAACGTAAACTTCAAGTAACTCAGAACGCATGCGTACGGTTTATTTTTGATTTAAGGAAATACGACCATGTATCAGATTTTTTCGACAAACTTCAAATGCTTACTCTAGACAAAAGGCGGTTATTTCATTCTCTACTTCTTCTTTATCAAATTTTAAACGGTACACATGTAACACGCCTTATAAGTAACTTCAATCCTCTGAAATTAAATCGAGCTCGTGATTCAGCACTGCTTTGTGTACCACGTCACAACACTACTTCGTTCAGTAGATCATTCACCATTACAGCTATCCGAACCTGGAATAAACTACCAGCAAGCCTAAAACATTCAAATACCTTCCGTAAATTCAAAAATGAATTAACCACATGGGTAAGGAATAATGACATGCAGAATGGCTGTTAACATCTCCTTCAATCTCCAGACTTTTCCCACTTCGAAGCACCCGGTCACCGCACCCTCTAAATGCTGTACTTTCCGCACTCTCTAAATTCAAAATTCCATCCCATACCTCATGACTCTCTTCACTTTCCATTCTGTATCAACCTCTGTAAATTATTTAATACAATCATATAATTTTCAGTGTATCTTAATGGAATTGTTTAAATAAAATATACATAAAGTGACTAGCGACATTCCAGATAAACGTACTTATACTCGTAGCTATTTTTGTATTATCATCATAATCTTTACTGCAACATATTGGTATAAATACAATTTGATGTTAAGATCCTACTATACTTTTATATTGTTCCTGAATACTGTCAATATTGTATTTTAAATTATTGTTACTATTAGCCTATAATGTATTGTACTCCTCTGGTGTTAAAAATGATTTTATACTTATGTAAAGTGCTCATGTAAACCGAATGTACCTTGATGTAACGTCTCTGGAATAACTTCACGTCTTCCGCCTACCTTTTCTTCCTCCTTTTCTTCGCTTCTTCTCCCTTCCCTTTGCTCACAAACTTCCCCATTTTTTCGTTATGACTCGCCCCCCTCCGAACATCTTTCTCTTCTCTTTTTCTACTGTGTATATATTCTGCTCTATTAATTCTGTAATATTCTGCTCTATTAATGTTCGGCCCTAAGCCGCCATCCTGATTGAGATTTTTCTGGGTTTACTCAATCGCTTAAGGCGTACGCCGGGATGGTCCCTTGTATTGCACTCCCAGTCATAAATGTACAGTTGTCCCCCCTTTTAGTCTCTCTCCTTTCTCTTTCGACTTTCTTCTTCATTTCCATCTGCATTTCCACTCTCTTTCACTTCTCTCTTTGTTCTTAAAGTGTTCGGCCTTTAGCCGCCATCCTGATTGAGGTTTTCTGGGTTTACTCAATCGCTTAAGGCGTATGCCGGGGTGGTCCCTAGTTTTGCTCTCCCAGATGTAAATGTACAGCTGGCCCTCCCCCTCTTAAAATATTATTTCTCTGTATTAATGTAGATTGAGTGGTTAGGCGGAAGAGCAGGCCCTATGGCCTGAGCCTCGCCATTAATAAAGACATTTTTATTATTATTATTATTATTATTATTATTATTATTATTATTATTATAATATTACTTGAACTGAATATGACCGTCATGTTCTTGCCGATTGCTCTTTAAATTTACGCGCTATCTTTCGAATTGCGCATTCTGATTGGTGGTCCCCACTCCTAGATTGGGTCTCATCCCCACCCTTCATCGATTTTCTCATTTGCACCCGAGTTGCCTGCACGCAGCTCCTGAGGTCAGTGAATGTGCAAAATGCTGTGCAGGTCTGCTTTAACGACATTTTTATGTGGAGAGGTGAGAGCAGGATTTTTTGGGGGTCAATCAACTGGTGTAAATTACCGTGTAATTTCGTCATGCAAAAGTTGCAATCTATTGAATGATCCTTTCCTTCTCTCCACACCATAGGTACATCAAAAGGTAATGCCTTTATTATTCCCATGCTCAATCGTCTAAGATATTCAATGTATATTCGACACCATGTGTGTGAAGCAAAATTCTTGTCTTGATTGTCCAATTTCATATCAAAATACGCGTAATGGCTTGCCTTTACAAATTATGTAATGTTTCATCTTTGCCCTGGTAACGTTACTTTGCCACAAATGTAGCAAAACATATTTGGGTCATTTTTGCATTTTCTATTCATGGCAATTGGTGAAGTTTAATTCTCTTTAACAAGTACTACAAAACTCTAGTAATTAAAACAAACTGTCTAAAAAACATACAAAAAATATTTCGTATTAGCATTAAAATCTAATAAAGAATACAAATGTCAAAAAACATATTTACTTGTAAAGAAAAAACTGGACCTGATACGGAAATACTGATTGATTTGAAATCAGCTCGAAAAACAGACATTGAATCAAATAAAACATTATAGACATAAAACATGACGCAGATCGCTGTTATAGTTGGCAGTTGTTTGGCTCAAGGCTAATTCGGATTGCATTTTCCGTAGAACAGTGGTTTGCACCCCTCCAACTGTTTGGCATTCGTATGCCCGAAAAACGAGCAAAATAATGAAAGTACCACTCTTCCGCTTCGCCCAGACCAAGTAAATACTGACAATTTATTCATTACTCAATAATTCTTTCATAGAAGCATAGTAATACTTCTCGTTTCAGAATTTTCTCTAGTGTGAAAGGATTAAAAGCAAGCAGTAGACTTGCTACCCTCAAATTTCAGAAAATCTCCCCCAAAACACTCAAGCTATATTTGCAGCCTTAACAGATAGGATATCTGCATGAATGATATTGAATATTTTTTCCATCACAAAATTTATTATAATTTCTATAGTCTTTAATTGTTACAAAGTTCACTTGATAAACATATTTTTGATGTTGAATAATCAAATCGTTTTTATCTGCATTTTTAATACCTTTAAATAGAAGTAGATATCCTTAGTTGTTAACATTGTGAATGAATATTGATGGAATTTTTAGTTTCATCACGTTAAAAATTACACTATTATCTACATTTCTAAACGATTCATAGTGTGAACTCACTCGTACGTTTTACTTAATGTACCATCTGTTCCATGCTCAAATTCAAACCTTTTCCACTTGTTTGAATCGGAGCACACGATCAAGTGAAAACTCACGTTGTATGATGGATGTTTCTTAAGTCCTCTCACCAGCGATCGATGAGGTGTTGATGCTGGTAAAGCGCCCCCTGTTAACGGGATCCTTTCTGATGCTGCCGGGGACACCTGCCCGCAGAATTCATCGACGTTTGGATTTTCATTGGTAAATTATATTGACAGCATATTTAACCCTAATATATCAATTTGCCCCCGGAGGAGGCACTATCCTCACTAATGTTTGCACTATTTGTTGGTGGCTGTTTTATGTACTCATCAATAGAGAATATTGCCAAATATCACAGCTAAAGAATGAGAGTTAAATCACATCGGTCAGCGGAAGAGTGCCCTACCTCAAGCCGTCCATCTCTTCATCAGCCCGCCTCATTCCGCCTCGTCCCCCAACATTGCCCCTTAAAAGCCTCATCGCGCTAAATCTCATCGTCCAGTCTTCTCCACGACCGCTTCATACCACCCTGCCCCGCTTCCTCTCAACATTGCCCTTCGCAGCCTCGTCCCTCGCAGCCTCGTCCCTCACAGCCTTGTCTCTCCCAGCCTCGTCTCTCCCAGCCTCGTCTCTCCCAGCCTCGTCTCTCCCAGCCTCGTCTCTCCCAGCCTCGTCTCTCCCAGCCTCGTCTCTCCCAGCCTCGTCTCCCCAGCCTCGTCTCCCCAGCCTCGTCTCCCCAGCCTCGTCTTCCCAGCCTCGTCTCCCCAGCCTCGTCTCCCCAGCCTCGTCTCCCCAGCCTCGTCTCCCCAGCCTCGTCTCCCCAGCCTCGTCTCCCCAGCCTCGTCTCCCCAGCCTCGTCTCCCCAGCCTCGTCTCCCCAGCCTCGTCTCCCCAGCCTCGTCTCCCCAGCCTCGTCTCCCCAGCCTCGTCTCCCCAGCCTCGTCTCCCCAGCCTCGTCTCCCCAGCCTCGTCTCCCCAGCCTCGTTCCCCCAGCATAGTCTCTCCCAACTTCGTCCCTCGCAGCCGCATCTCTCTTAGAATCCTCTCCCATCCTTGTCTCTACCATCCTCGTCCCTCGTAGCGTCGTTCTTTCTAGCATCGCTCTTTAGAGAAAAGTCTTTCCCGCCTTATCCCTGGCAGCCTTGTCCCTCCCAGACTCTTCTCCTCCGCTTCCACCAACTTCGTCTCGTATCGCTCCGCCTTGTCCCTCCCTGCTTTGTCCTGCTTTGACTCGCGCTGTCTCGTCCCTTTCAGTTTCTTCCCTCGTAGCCTCGTTCTTTTTAGCTTCGTCGGCCCCCTCTCGACCCGAATTGGCTCTTGTTTCCCGCCTCATTCCTAGCTGATTCATCTCTTTCGCCTCGTTTCGACTCTTTTTGCATCAGTCCACCCCCATTGCTCCTTGCTCAGCTGCGCTTTCCTCCGCTCTTCACACACTCTTCTCCATAAAGGCTTTCACTTTTGCAGGAACAACAGGTATACGTAGCACTTTTGCAAGTACAACAGTTGTACGTATTTTTCAGGTATACGTTAATGTGTAATGACCGCAAGAGTTGATGAGCCCAGAATACCAAAGAATCAGTGAATGAATCATAAAGTATTTCACACTGAAGCGTCTACAGTTTAAATTATGAAAGACAGAATAAGTCACATCGATTCCGACCCCGTCCGATGGAAGACCACACATGATTTCACTTTTTCCATAGCGTGTACCGTGAAGTCGGGCATTCGGTGATTTCCTAAAGAAGCGAAAACATTTTGATCTCCGGCAGAGTCAGACCCCACCTGATTGTAATACATTGGCTTGACGCAGACGGTGATGGTGTCGGGGGGCGCCGCGAGGTCGGCGTCGGTATTGCGCACGATGAGCATGTTGGCGGGCGGCAGGCACAGCTGGCGAACCACCGATACGGCGCTGGGCGCCGCCAGCGTCTCTCCCAGCGCGCACAGCACGAACGCCGCACTGTACGTCAAGTCCCCGTGTTCTTCAATCACCTGCCGATCACAAAGAACGAGAAGTTTGAACAAACTAGTGGTGCTAAAACAGCACGTATTTTCTCGCCCGTATTTTAACGCAAAATTACGCGAAAAGTCCTTACATTTTCGAAAAATTGTATGTTTCCGAATATGACCATATTTCAAAATCAATGTTTAAGGAACAATATTTCATGAAGGGTATAAATCTCTATGTTTAATATTGTAGTTGTTGGAGGACTCCGAAAAAAATTTGAACTTTTGCAATTTTCAAAATATTAGGATTTTTAACGAACACGAGACCTGAACCATTCTCTTAAATGTCTTTTATACTATCCAACAACAAAATTTAATCAACTAGTGGTGCTACAGAATGGCACAGACTTTCCCGTATAAGTTTTCTATTTCCTTGGATGTGCGCTAGCTATTCTGAATTGCCACATATTCTTGCCAGCTGCTATCACCGCAAAAACGACATTTTTTTTACGTTTTCTTAATTTTTAGGCTTCCTAATGGTAGAACGGAAATATTCATTTTAGAATATTAAAAAACACTAAAACCTAGTCCTAAATGGCAATTTTTTCGCATATTATCGCCATTTTATTTTTAGTAGTAAAAATGCAAAATTTGAAGCTCTTTTTCACAAAACCTTTTTTAAGTTTTCAAAATACTTCGTTTGAAGTCATTTGAAGCATACGAGTATACACTCACAAATATAATAATGTATACAAATTGCTGATAATGTGCATTTTAACGATGTGAGAGATCTATAAAAATACATTTGTGTAATTTTTGAAAAAACAAAAAAATTCCTTAAAATAAACCCCAGGTCACATCAAAGAATGCATTCAGCACTATCTGATCGAAAAATTTGTAGAAATTTTTTCTAGCCATTCATGAGTAAATGACGTTTGAGCATTTCTGAAAATACGGAGCTAGTTTTCACAGAAAACGGTTGTATTTTCGAGAAAATTTACTTGACTTTATTTAAAGCACATGCACTCATAAATATAATATTGTAAACAAACCGCCACTAATGTAAATATTAACAAGTGAAAAAAATTACATTTTTGCAATTTTTGATAAAACAAAATAATAGAGCAATATGGAGTTTTTGTCATCTCGTAGGGTACATTTAGCACTATCCCTACCAAAAGTTTAAAGAAAAAATTTGAGCCGTTTTTGAAAAAATCTTGCTTTGTAATTTTTTAAAATTGCACATATTTCTCGCAATATTGCGCGAAAACTACTAAAATTTTCAAAAAATGTACATGACAAAAAAGTAAAAACTGACTATGGAGAACAAATTTTATTTGAAGGAAAAATCTCTATCTGTAGTTGGAGAAAGACGCCGAAAAAAATGCAACCTTTCACAATTTTCGAAAATTCAGAGTTATCCGAGAAAATCGGATCTACGCCACCTTTATAAGTTCATTTTACTCTATTCTTACAAGAAATTTAAAGAAAAAATTTGGAGCCGTTTTGGAGAAAATCTTGAAAATGTCAGGGGAACTTCATGTAAAGTACCCCCAAATTTTGAAGTATCTTTTTGAAAATATCAAAGCTGCCTGGACTTGAAACAGATCGACCTGGTAATATCCATTTTGGAAGAAATCGTAAGTATGGTTTAGGCGCTAGCAGTGTTCACAGACGGACAGTCAGACGGACGGACAGACGGACGGACAGACGGACGTTTCCCTTTCAATTGGTTTTTCGGTATCAAGGACCCACAAAACAGGGTTCCTGGCTACACCACGTGTTAGGAGATTTTTTTCAAAATTTAGCAACTGGAATGATTCACTTTTTCGATACCTCTCTACTCTGCAGCGAGAATTTGGAACCAATTTTAAGAAAATTTCAAAAATTTCCCTGGGACTTCATATAAAGTACGCTCCCGAAAATTAATGTCATTCAAGACCTCAGAGCTTTGAGTGAGTCCAGATCGACCGGGAAGTATTCAGTTTCGCAAAAATCATACGTATAGTTTAGGCGCTTAGGTTTTTGGACGACAGATGGAAGTTTTGAAAAAAAAAAAACATTTCTTCGGTAGCAAGAACTTTTTGTTCATAAAATATGACTACGTATCGTGTTAGAGTTAGTATTTTTCTACATATGAGAATGGGATTTATCCACTTTTCCTGAATCACGGTCTTACAGTACGAGTTTTTCTGTGAAATAATCGCCTGTTTTTCCGGCAGCATTACATAACTTTCTCCGTACTACTATATTACTTAGTGTATATTTACCGATACGAGACAGTAAAAAGGAAAACATCAAAGCCCATATGTATAATTTTATTAATCATATATTAGAAGAAAGTTACAAAATACCACACACAAATTATTAACAGTAATAATGTATGTCGTTTAATGGTACAAAATTTCTAGTAATTTATACATGAGGACTTTTGTTAGTAAATTTTACAAGTTACTCATTCGTCAGAGAACACAATAGCGTTCAATGTCTTCCTGATTGTGTGTTCATTTGATGAGTACAGTAAAACACGTCGCACATTTTCAGTTGTGTGAGGTATGTGAAGTATTCTCAAATTCTTATTATGAGTCGAAGGGAAGAGCAATGATAGTTGAAAGTTTGTTTACGTTAACATAAAAATGATAGTGGGGTTGACTGAGAGGCCATGGACTGATAAGGTCGAGTGTCGAATTAACTTCAACTCCTCCCACTTGCCTGTGGCAGCATTGTTTTAAACTCGGAGGACCACCACGTATAATTGCAACGCGGACGCATTGCCTCTAAATGATTTTGCTGTGTGCAGCATTTCAAAGCTGCCGCCGCGCGCAGCTATACGCCGCGCGCCACGGAACTCGCTGGCGCGGAACGCTGGCCAGCGAGAGGGAAAGCCTCGAGGTGAGGCTACCCTGGGCCGCGCCGCCCCTACTTAAGCGAGAGCGGGCGACAGCCAGGGTGTGGGAAGTGAGAGCCGAGACCGGAGATTCAGCGCCGACCGAGTCGACGGGAGCGATCGGGAGTCGATCGGGAGCCCAGCCCGACCGTGGACGCCGCACGCAGGAGGCCGTGCGACGAGCCGCCGTGCCAGTCATGCACGGAGAGGCAACGGGCCAGTAGTGGCCCGTGGAGCAGCCGCGCCGTGGAGACGCGCGGTACTGGTGTCGCGCAGGACGCACACTTCGCCCGTGGGAGAATGCCGCGCCGTTGAGACGCGCGGGACGTGTGTCGAGACCGACGACACGCAGAAAAGGGTCGTGCCTGACTCGCATTTCATCGGGAGGAGAGTAATCCAGAAGATTGTATGATTGTAAATGTGTACCACAATGGTCATGGTGATTGGAATTATTGAGTCCTGTCTATGATAATTTGAACATATCAGATTTAACTACAGGAGATGTCACTATTAATCTGGGACAATTCAGTAGGCGTAGATAGAATGTAATGAAAAACATAATTAACAATGACTAAATGACACATCTAGTTGCATTTTCTCTTGAATATATTGAATTAATTGTAGTAGCTGAAGACACAAGTAGTTAAATCTCATTGAAGCTGCTACAATTAACATTTACAATGAAATTGAAGGCACAACAAAAAATAACACACTGAAATGAGAAATCATAGTACATTGCATCAAACGAAACTGTGATGATGCACTGTAGACACTTGAAGAGCGGAGGGGAGCGGTGGTTGCAGGCAGACGCTTGCGCCGAGAGTGCCTGAATTGTTGGTACTGCGATGCAGGAACGTACATGTTTCCAATACCAGGGCATTTGACTGATGACCATCATTGTAATACATGACATAACAGTGTAGTCATCGTTAGTGCGTTGCACTTATTACGGTTCACATTTATTGGCGAGCACATGCAGTAACAGATTCAGGAGTGTCATAAATCATGACTGACGATTATAGAATGTTACTTTGAATGCCTGCATCATTGCGCAAAAGGTATGCAATTGCTACTGGGTACGACGCAATCAGATGCAGCACATATTGCAAGAAACAGTTTATGCTGAAAGCATTGCTTTACGCGTCCGTGATCAGCATGATGCATATCACAATACATAGAAATACAACTGTTATCACATACGCAAAAACGTTCTATTGCAGCTTGACTCAAAAACCGAATGGCAATGCTGTCACTCTTTCAAAAGATGACGTCAAAGCATTTTGGGCAGGAATCTGGGAGGAAAGCTGATCCTACAACAAAGACGCATCTTGGATTCAATCTGAAGATAATGCTGCCGATGGACCCGTGTAAACAGTGGAAGATGTTCATGAACTATCGAAGAGGACCTCTGCCAAGCAATTAAGAACATGGGTGTGGCATCTGTGGCTGATGCCACGAAGCAACACTACGAACGCTGCCTGCCGCGCTGGTAGGTCGACGCGACGCTACAATGAGCGCTAGTTGCAATGTCGGTTGCCGCCGGCGACAAGCGGCCGGGTTACGCCCGACCGAGCTCAGCGAACGGCGGGACTACCCCTGCAGAGCCAAGAAAGGGCCGGTGGCGCCCTCCCCTCCCCAGCGGCGCTCTAAAAGTGGAGTGCCGCGCCACAGCAGCAGTTGGAGTCAGGAGTTCGGATCCGAAGCATCGCTTTCTACAGTCTACGAGGAGAATACGACGGACGTCACGCTAATTCACTGGAATTGGACTACGGCACATCGGAATTCCTGCATCTACGACGACTAGCTTGTTTACATCTCCCGGCGGACGAAACTCTGGCTTTGTGTTCTGGACTTATGATTTTGGATTTTGGAATAAAATTCTTGCTCTAACTTGAACTGATTTATTTCCTTGGGATACAACAATGGGAAACTGGAAATCCCCGGAATTGATAAGATTCAGAATTTTTGGATTAAGAAATTAACAGCATTACATTTCTCATTTAGCAAAGGCCGTTAATAAAATTTTAGAAAACCCAGAGGAACTCTCGGAATGGCTCACGTGGGGCATCATGTATTTGCTACTCAAAGCGGGAAATTGCACCTTGGCGAAGATCAGGCGTCGAGAACACATGATAAAGCGGTTCTCAAAATGTCCCAAGATGTTAAATGCCGCATTTCCCAGTAAGTAGAAAACATTGATCATACTGTGTCAGCATGTCCAATTCTTGCAAAGACCGAATACTAGAAAAGACACGACAGGGTGTGTAGCTACCTCCACTGGCAGATCTGTACCGCCCTCGAAGTTCCGAACATATGCTCAAGTGGTACGAACACTCACCAAACCGGTAACGTCTGTTGGATTGTGTACGATATTGTACGACCCACAAATTCAAATTGATCGCACGATAGCGGCAAACAAACCGGATATAGTCATCCGGGATTTGGAGAACAAATCGTGTTTACTTGAGGATGTTGCTGTACCTTGCGATCAAAACGTCGTTACCAAGGAGGCAGAGAAACGTCTTAAATACAAGAGTTTGGAAATCGAGATCATCCGAATGTGGGGCGTAAAAGCACACGTCGTCCCGATAGTTATCGGAGCTCTGGGATTTGTTCAGCAAAATTTGTGTAAGAACTTGTCTAAACTCCCAGGTAATTCAAAAGACTGGGAAGTGCAAGACATCGCTTTACTTGCAAAGGCCACATTTTGCGCAAAGTATTGTAGAGGCACCGACAGTCCCAACATCTACTCCTTAGGTAGCTGGTTGCAACCTAGAGTATATTTTATATTCAGCCGCCACATAACATGTTTATCGTGATATAGAGGAATAATATTAATATTAATAATAATAGTAGGCAAATGATAGTAAATGGAATGACAATTCGCAACGGTCCTCTGGTGGTTTGAGTATCGAACCACACACATACTTTGCAATGAAAGCTTTGAAGCCAAACGGATACGAAACCTGCATTCTCCGCAAACTTTATCAATTCTACAAGCTCCTGCACCAACGAGATTGCTTAGCAACTCATATAAAGATGCCAATTCCTTCAGAATCACGAGAGCGTTCGATTGAGCTCAAAGAGCGGTAGTGGGCACGTACGTACCTTGACCTTGGCGGCGACGGTGACGGAGTAGGGCTTGGCGGCGGTGGAGGCGGTGGAGGCGTTGCCCTGGGCTGGGGCGGGCGCGGGCGTCGAACCGTTGTACCACAGGCGGCACCACACGCGGTCTGGGCCCCGCGTCTTCGTGGCGGCGATAATGCGCACCGTGCGGACCTCACGCCGGTCGTAGAAAGCGGAGAACACGAAGAACTTAAACCTGCGCAAAGAACAAACATCACTCACAGCGGTCCCCACATTCGGTTCCTTCTGGGTAGCCAGTTTTTCACGGAGAAATTAAATGAAAGAAAGAAAGGAAGAATGAATGAAAGTAAGAATAAAAGAATGAAAGAATGAATGAAAGAATGAATGAAACAATGAATGCAAGAAAGAATGGAAGAAAGAATGAATGCATGAGTGAATGCAATAATGAGTGTAAAGAGTGAGGGAAAGAAAGAATGAAAGAAATAATGAATGAATGAATGATCGAAAGTGGACGGAGGGAGGGTGGGATGCGATGGGACGGAATGGAATGAGTGGGAGTGTGGGGAAGGGGAGGGACAGACGGACGCCATGATTGGTGGTGAGACTAAGGTCATTCAAAGAAAATACGTTCGCAATTAGTGTTTCTCACATACGAGTATAATGAGAGAAGTGAGAGCGAGTGAGAAGAGAGTTAATAAAAAAGGAACGCTCTCACAGCATTTGTGTGATTAAGTTTATTAAATACAAGAGATAGATTAAGAATTAATCAGAAATATATCAAGTGATTACATTTGAACTCTCTCCAAGATTTTACTCAAATATAGAGAAAGTATCTGTGTTACTCAGAAAGTAAGCAAATAAATACTGCAAACAAAATGTTTACCTCAGTGAACCGTTAATAAAAAATACTAATGTTTTCAAAGGTTATGAAGTTATAATAATAAGTACGTATGTTTGAATTACCGCTAACAAAAACTAGATAGGGAGGATCTTGAGATCATCTCGTCAGCTTACAGACTAATGGAATTTTAACACTCGTTACCCTGATGTGTAACCAGGCATTAAAGGAAAAGAATTTCTAGCATTTTTTTGACTCCGGTCCTAAAAGGCGGACAACGTGAACTTACACCTGCGGAGCATGATCCGGCGGCCACACTATCAGTTGTCCTGCCATTCGGTAGGCTAATGCCATATTTTCCATTCTATTTGGGGAAATTCTCTCCTAGCAAGGAGAAAAGAAAAACTAGTGGCGCTACAGAATGGCACAGACATTCCCGTATTAGTTTTCTATTAGTATTTCTATTATTCGTATTAGTTTTCACGGCTATTGGTCACGGCTAGCCATTCAGAACTGCCACATATTCTTGCCAGTTGCCATCTACCACCGGCTAAAGTACATTTTTGTATACCTTTTCTTAGTTTTTTCCTTTCCCTAATAGTTAAACAAAAATATTCTTTTAATAATATTAAAGCACAGTAAAACCTCTTCAGGGGTTTATTTAATTTAGAAAAATTACTAAGAATGGTTTAAGCGCCAGTACGTAGAGTACAGGGAAAGAACAGTACAGCATACGGAATGTTATGTAATAATGCGCGAAAAAACGGCGTATTTTCGCCGGAAAAAAATCATTGCCGGGTCCTGATAACAAAAAAGTGGATAAATCCAGTTGATAAATTAAGAAAAAAAATCTCCTAACACATGCTGCAGCCAGAATCCCTCTTTAGTGGGTCCTTGATACTGAAAAACCAGGTGAAAGCAAAACGTCTGTCTGTCCGTCTGTGAACAACGCTAGCGACTAAACCGTTAAGCCGATTTTCTGCAAAATTGATATTTCCCAATCGCTCTGAGTGATCTCGTGCCCCCTTGAATTTAAAACCCATATTTTAATTTTGGGGGTACTATATATGAAGCCTTTGGGACATTTTAAAACTTTTCAAAAATATGGCGCCAACAATTTTGACTAAATTTTGTGTTGGATAGTCCGAAGATCATTAAAGAGAACTGCGTGGGTCTCATGTTGGTTGAAAACTCTGAATTTTCGAAAATTGGAAAAGTTTGATTTTTTTTCGGCGTCTTCCTACAACTACAACATTGAAAGTATTGTAGGTAAGAATTTGAAGGATTGTAGGTAAGATTTTTCCTTCAAATAAACTTTGATCTCCAAGATGAGTTCTTTCATTATGTTCATATTCTTCATTCATTCATGTACACTTTTTTGAAAGTGTTTCGAGTAGTTCTGCGTAATGTTGCGTGCAATTTGTGCAATTTTAAAACATTACAAAACAAGACTTTCTCATTGACGGCTCTTTTTTCTTTAAACATTTGGTAGGGATAGCACTATATGTACTCTATGAAATGACATGAACGCCATGCTGCTCTATTCTTTTGTTTTTTCCAAAATTAAAAAAATGACTTTTTACTTGTATCTCACGTCGTTAATATTTACATTAGTGGCGATTTGTTCACATTATTATATTAATGAGTACATGTGCTTTAAATAAAGTCATGTGAAGTTTTTCGAAATCTCAATCGTTTTCTGTGAAACCTAGCTCAAAATTCCGCATTTTCAGAAACGCTCAAAGGCCATTTTCTCAAAACTGTCCCAAAATGTTTTCTTCAAACTGTTAGAACGTATAGTTCTAACTGCAGTCTTTAATATGACGTAAAGTTCAATTGGGGTATTTTTTGGTTTTCGTAAAATTTGCACAAATGTAATTTTTTAAAAAGATTTTTCACATCTTTATTATGCACAATTCCAGCAACTTGTAAAGATTATTGTATTTGTGAAGGTTTGTGATTCAAATTACCTCAAATTAAGGTTTTGAAAACTCAAAAATTGTCGGTGAAAAAGAGTTTCAAATTTCGAATTTTTAGTAGCGCTCAAACGCCATTTTCTTAAAAATGGCTCCTAATTTTTAAAAGAAAATTGCCATTTAGAACGAGGTTTTAATGTTCTTTAATAGTCTTACAATAATATTTCCGTTCTACCATTACGAAACCTTAAAATTAAAAAAATGTCAAAAAAAGTTACTTGGTCGTCGATAGATGGCAGCTGGCAAGAGTATGTGGCAATTCCGAATAGCTAGCCCAGACCCAAGGAAATAGAAAACAAATACTGGAAAGTCCGTGCCATTCCTTAGCACTACTAGTTTTCTTAATTCAGTAACTGAATTTATCCACATTTTCGTTATCAGCGTCCGGTAATGAATTTTCCCCCCCAAAATCCACCGTTTTCTTGCGCAGCATTACGTAACTTTCTGTATACTACGTATATTACTGTATGTACACTCATCTTCATAAAAAAATCTGCACCCAGAAGGACGAGGTGGAAACCCAATCATTGTTGGCAGGCCGGTAGAGGGTGCCACGCATACGAAATTATTACATTTTCACGTTTGTAGGACCAAGATTTACTGCGCTACACACCCACAGACTGTACATGTCAGTTTGGCGTGAGGTCGCCATGTTGACAAACACACGCGTCCAGACGTCGTGGCATGCAGTTGTACGGGTCTTCAATGGAGTCCTGTGCCATTCCATGCCACATGCACGCTCCGTAGCACCCCCAACATTGTCGATCGGGAAAGGCCTGGCAATGCGGCTGGCCATGGCAGAGTATCCACGGCTGCAAGGCATGCTCGGGAGATAGCTGTGGTATGCGGACGCGCGTTTTCCTGTTGAAATAGAGCATGGGCGTGGGTGTCCACGAACGGCAGGGCCACCAGTTGAAGGATCTCCTGAACGTACCGTGTCGCTGTCACAGTACCCCTGAAGAACGGGAACCATAGGATATCGCCCCACACCATCACACCCGCCTGGCGGGACGTGTGATGGGATACTACAAACCGCTCGTCGTGGCGCTCCCCACTCCGCCTTCAGAAATGGACCCAATTGTCGACACCATTAAGACAGAACAGGGACACGTCGCTGATGATGACCCACTGCAAGTCAGCATGGTCCCAGGTCCGTCGTTCCCGTCACCACGCGAGTCTGTAGCGACGTTGCTGGGGTGTGAGGGGCAGGCGTCATAATGGTCAGCGTATGGCGAGCCCTACGTTGTGCAACCGCCTGCCAGTGGAACTGGCACTTACAGGACGTGACAGTGCAGGCTGCATAGCTCGCTGAATCCCCGCTGAAGCGCCTATCGTTGCCGTTGGATCTGGTTGCCCGTGGCGGACCATCCGGCGGTCGTCCCACCTCGTGATGCGTGGCGGACGTCCAGATCCTATATGTCGTGTGTGCGTGCCTTTCTCAATCCATTGCCGCCAACAGCGGGGGATGGTGGTGTCCGAACGACCGGCGTGGCACGCAATATGGCGACAGGAGCAAACAGCCTCCCGCACACCCACGGTGCGGCCCCTCTGGAAAGCTTCTATCTTGACAGTCGGACGCGTCGCCTAGGCATAGTGAACGTGCAGGTGACGCTCTGGCGTCGTTACGCGATGTCGTAATGGCCAGCGCGGCCGTTTGAGACCCTCTTCTCTCGGCCGGTGAGCGCAACGTCACGCCCTTACCCCCGACCCCCAGTGCGCGGCCGACCGTGAAAACCAAATCATTGGCTTAGTGAATGGTGTACAAAATACCCGCCACGTTTGCAGCAGATCAGTTAGGTCTTTCGAGGTGCAGCTTTTTTTATGACGATGAGTCTATATGAGAAAGTAACTAGTGGTGCTACAGAATGGCACAGACTTTCCCGTATTAGTTTTCTATTTCCTTGGGTTTTCGCTATATGGAATTGCCACATACTCTTTCTTGCCAGCTGCCATCTATCACCGACAAATGTACATTTTTTTGTATACCAGAATTATCAATAACCCTTTTACATTTAAAAAAATTGTTCATAATATGACATATTGCACGAATCATTACGTCATTGCTATTTCTGCGCGAAATATGAGCCATCACTGACGTAATAGTCACGGCCCCTATATATTTTCAGTTATGGAGTTTAAAGAAGGCAGTAGTACCATATAAATAGGTTGCAGTGTTTGCAGTAAAATCAAATACGTTATGAAACAACTTACTTTTTAAAACTGATTTATTAATTTACTACTCCTTTAAAATTATATTTTGTTTTTATTTGGTAATATAACAAGAACAACAAAATAAGAACAGCAAAAAACATCAAATTAATTCTTGTGAACATGTACATTAATTGTACAATTTGATAAATTCGTCAGTGACACTCCAGAACATGCATTTATATCTAAAATGCTTATTTTTTCTTTGCTTTCTGCACTAACTAATATATTGTTAGCTATTTGAATCTTGTTATTCACCGATTCTTCGATGTACCACTCGGCTACACTTGTAGACCGCCATCCTCCATGATGTTTAGGTGCAGTGATATCACCACCATTATCTGCAAGAAACGTCGCGGATGTTCTCCTAATCGAATGACGAGAGTACTTCCCTGCATTTGGTAATTTTAAAAAAATTTGCAATATTTTTTGGTATTTTCGCAAATAAATTGATACCAATTGGATTGCAGCTGCATTTGCGATGATTGTAAAACCAAAAACGTTTATTGTGTTTAACATTGCGGGCCTTAAGGAAATGTATATTTTAGAGACTTCAACATAATTAAATTCTTCACCGGATACTATAATAAATATTCTGGGATTGTCATTTTGGTCGCTTTAATGTTCATTATCAAAACGGAACCTTCCTCTTTCACATCGTTGATGCACAAATTGTCAAATTCGACACGTCTACAAGCACCAAATATGCCAAAAATAGCAACAACCTGAAAATCATACCAGTTATTAATATAATACACCAGTTAATAAATTAAACTTAACTATTATTGCCACTATCATTATTATACCTTCATTAAAAGAAAAGTTTCATCATCAGCTTTTGTAACAAATATGTTTACATCTTGTTGGGAAAATATCATTACCTTTATGGGTTGATATCCCATATTTGCCTGTTTCGTAAGTAAACTTACTTTATGAAAAGTTCCAATATCAATATTCTCTTTGATCTTTAGCATTTCCTTTAATTTGGAATAAGTGCACCATAGTGTCGATGCTTTACATGCTGTGGACTTAATGTTTAAAGAAGCATGCATTAAATTAACAAACGTTTTTTTCTAGCATGTGCATTATATTAACTTAACCAAACTGCTCCGATAGATACGAAAGAACAGCAGCTTTGCATAATAAATTTGCATATTTTTTATCCATCCATTTATTAAACATTAAGTACTCTTTCTTATAAAGTTTGCAAGACTTTTTCGGTATTATAGCATTTTCTGCTTTTGCAGCTTCTTCCACAATTTCTCTAGGCAAATCCACTATGTTTGAATCACGACTTTCAAACTAATTGCCATTTGTATACAAATTAGTTGCTTGGGTAGCATTCATGACGTCAAAACATGAATTAGAGATCTACTACAACTACGAATTACAACTTAACACAATTAATTTCGCTTCCTTAAATACTTATAATACTGTTATATAAAAAATAGTGTATGCAACTCGTTTATAATGTTACTTTTTTACATGAATAAGAAGATATTACAGAACTCACTTCTAACTTCGAAGTTATTCAAAAGCATTAGAAAAGGAAAAGAAAATTGCGGAAGAACGTCATTTGAAATATATCCTTGATGCGGACGGCAGTAATTGGTCGAAATTTTTAAGTATGTTCGTAGAAGGAAGGGAAACAAAGATGAAATACCAGTTGTTCGGATAAATAATTCGCAAGTAACTGACGACAGGGAAAAAGCAAACGCTTTTAATGCGTATTTCACGTCGGTATTTCAGCAGAAAACTAACGATACACGGATACCAACGTTATCAGATAGAAATCTATTTTATATCGACGTAAATACTCTACGGAAAAGAATAAAATTAATGAAAAGCGGAAAATCTCGAGGGCCCGATTGTATTTCCACGGATATCATTAAATTAGGCGGTGAGGCTATTCTACGGTATCTAATTAGATTATTTAATGTCTCTATCAATAAGGCTTGCGTACCGGAAGATTGGAAGTTAGCACTCGTAGTACCTGTTTTTAAAAGCGGTGATAAAACAGTCCTTAGTAACTACAGACCGATAAGTCTCACATCAGTCGTATGCAAACTCACGGAACAATTAATTACTAACTACATCCGGAAAGAATGGGAGGACAAGGAATGGCTGTATCAAGGTCAACACAGTTTCAGGAACGGTTTCTCATGCGAAAGTCAGCTTGTTTCCCTTCTACAGGACCTAGCCGATGAAATTGATAATGGGGGAAGGGTAGACGCGATAGTAATAGATTTTGCTAAAGCTTTTGATGTTGTTCCACACGATCGTCTTGTAAACAAATTAATAGATTCGGGTATAGACACAAGGGTGGTGGCTTGGATAAACGAACTACTACGTGATAGGAAACAAAAGGTTCGAATAGGAAGCTTTTTATCAACCTCCGCTAGTGTTACGTCAGGGATTCCACAAGGAAGTGTCATTGGACCTCTCATGTTTCTCGCCTTTGTGAATAACTTGCCAAAACATTTAGCTTCAAATGTAAGACTCTTCGCCGATGACTGTATCATCTATCGGGTTATCAAATCAGAGGACGATGTAGATATTTTGCAGCGAGACACAGACAAATTACACTCCTGGGCAGAAACAAACGGCATGGAAATAAACAGTTCGAAGAGCAAAGCCATCACGTTTGGTAGGGGTCGATGTTATGGTGAAACAGTGTACAAATTGAATAACAATGTCATACCTACAGTTACATCTTGCAAATATTTAGGAATACAGTTAGACAGTAAATTGAGTTGGGAAAATCAAGTAAATTTCGTTGTAGGGAAAGCCTGGAGATCTTTACATTTCGTTATGCGGATTCTAAAGAGGAGTACGGTGAAAAGTAAAGAAGTAGCTTATATGTCACTAGTGCGACCCGTGTTAGAATACGGCGCGGTATGCTGGGACCCGTACAGAATATCGCAGCAAGGTAATCTAGAAAGGCTCCAGCGCAGAGCATTAAAATTCACTTTCAGGGGTACAAAAAATAAAGGTGCATGGGAGTCACTCGAAAAAAGGCGGATTAAGTTGCGACTCTGTGCTATGTACAAAGCATACAAAGGTTATCCTGCTTGGGGTGAAATTAATCGTCGTCTAGGAAAACCTACTTACTTCGGTAGAGCGGATCACAAGCACAAAATTAAGACAAGAGTGCAGAAAACGGATGTTGGGAAATTTTCGTTCACAAACAGAACTATTAGAGACTGGAACAGTTTGCCTGCGACAATCTTTGAACCCTTTCCTCAAAACCTGAGAAAATTTAAAAATAAATTAGTTTCCTAGCTATTCATCTATATTTTATGTCATTGTATTATTGTTAAGTTTCTACTGTTAAATAAGTAGAATTTCCTATTAAGTAATTTGTCTAATTATTATTATTAGTAGTAGTTGTAGTAGTATTGTCATTATTATTATTATTATTATTATTATTATTATTATTATTATTTATATTCGTGTAGTGCAGTGCAGTGCAGTGTTGTGTAGTGGAGGGAAAGAAATGCGAAAGAGATGCATATCAGTTAAGTGTTGTGAAGTGCAGTGCAGTGAAGTGAACTGAAGTGAAGTGGAGTAAAATGAATTGGAGTAAGGTTTGCGCTGTGAAATTATGTACCATTATTCTTAATTATTGTTTTTTTTTTTCTAAATCAAGTACTCTCTTGTAATTTAAATATTCTGCCACCAAGTAATGATACTTCATTGCAGAATTAATAATAAATCTAAAAAATCTAACGTCGTTCGTATATCTTCTTATTCGTAATATCTTCTTATTCGTGTAAAAAAAGGACAACTTTATAAACTAATTGCATAATATGCTGTTGTCATTTTCTTAATATTTCGGTTTCCTATTGGTAGAACGGAAATATTAATTTTAAAATATTAAAGAACACAAAAACCTAGTCATAAATGGCAATTTTCTTTTAAAAATTATGTGCCGTTTAAGAGAAAATGGAGATTTAACACTACTAAAAATGCGGAATTTGAAACTTATTTTCTCAGAAAATTTTTGAATTTTCAAAATACTCTATTTGAAGTTATTTGAAAGACTTGCACTCACAAATATAATAATCTTTACAAATTGCGGATTATGTGCATATTTAAGTTGTGAGAGATCTTTCAAAAAAATTACGTTTATAAATTTTTGAAAAAACAAAAAATCTCAAAATAAACTTTGCGCTATACTAAAGAGTGTAATTATCACTATCCGTTACAAAAGTTTCAAGAAAACATTTGCAGCCATATATGAGAAAATAGCGTTTGAGCATTTCTGAAAATGCGAAATTTTGAGCTACTTTTCACAGAAAATGGTTGTGTTTTCGAGAAACGTTACTTGACATTATTTAAAGCATATATACTCGTAAATATAATAATGTGAAAAAATCGCCGATAATGTAAATGTTAACGACGTGAGAGACAAGTAAAAACAATTACATTTTTGTAATTTTTGAAAAAATCAACCTATAGAGCAATTTTATGTCATCTAAAAGACTACATTTACCACTATCTCTACCAAAAGTTTAAAGAAAAATATCGAGCCGTTTTTGAGAAAATCTTGGTTTTGTATTTTTTTTTAAATTACACATATTTCTAGCAATATTGCACGAAAACTACTAAAATTTTCAAAAAAATGGAGATGACCTTAAACAAAGAACTCACTATGAAGAATAAAATATAATTTGAAGGAAAAATCTTTATCTTCAATTTTGTAGTTGGAAAAAGACGCCGAAACAAATTCAAACTTTCACAATTTTCGAAAATTCATAGTTATCCGTGAAAATCGGACCTATGCCATGTTAATAAGTGTATATTACTCTATTCATACAAGAAATTTAAAGGAAATATTTGGAGCTGTTTTCGAGGAAATTTTGAAAATCCCCGGGGGGCTTCATCTAAAGTTCGAGAAAATTTTGAAGAATCTTTTTCAAAATCTCAAAGCTTTGACTAGAATCACATCGACTGGGGAATATTCATTTTGGAAGAAATCGTACGTATGGTTTAGGCTCTAGCAGTGTTCACAGACTGACAGACAGACGGACGGACGGACAGACAGACGGACATTTTCCTTTCCATTGGTTTTTCGGTATCAAGGTCCCACAAAACAGGGTCTCTGGCTTAAGCACGTGTTACGGGATTTGTTTCTTAATTTAGCAACAGGTTTTATCTACTTTTTCCTTTTCACGGCACGGCAAATAATTACCGCCGGAAATTTGCCATTTTTTCGCGCAGCATTACGTAACTTTCCCTGTACTATGTATATCACTCCGTGTATACGTACGTGTACGGGAAAGTAAAAAGTGAATTATGGCCCTTGTAGCTTGCAATATGGGACATCATCCATTTAAATAAATGGGATAATGATTTCAGACTCCCTGTTATTCAATTTACGCGCCACGTCATGCACCGTCAAGCTTCTCCCCTCCGCGCAAAGCTTCCTACTTCCTACTTGCACTTTCGTCGCCCTCGCGGGCAGACGGAGACGGTCGGCGCGTGAGTGAAGAACGGCCGCGGGAGCGGGCGGCGTCGCGCAGGGCTGCTCTATGCTAAGGGCGATCCACCGAAGGAGGGACCTACCTGGTGCCGGAGACGATCTGCCAGGTGCCGTCCCTGGCCGGGAGGCTGGCGTTGAGGCCGGGGAAGTGCTCCTCGATGTCCGAAGGGATGCCGCCCGGGGCCGCTCCCTATGGAATCTCGGTTGTGGTGATTGGAGGACAGGATGCTGACCACTGGTACGTACGTAGTTGTCTTTTATGGGGAATGTTTAGTTTTAATTTAGTCCACTACTACGTGGATTTGCGGAACCTGTCAGGATGATTATGTGCTCCGAGCCCCTCAGGAGCCGACAGTCCGCTAGGGTCTCAGAACGAGCTATTAAATCTCTAAAGGCCCATTCAAAACGCAAGCATAACACATCGCCATAAACTAACAATAGTGATAGACTGAAAAAAAGGGAATTTCCGACATAAAAGTTAGCAAAATCTGGTCGCCCGTGGCATTCGAGAGAATCATAGAGAGAGCAAAATAAGAGAAGAGGTTGGGTGATATCGCAACCGATATCGGTCGGGCCAGGTCTTCATGTTCGGGAGCGATTTCTTCGGCGGGCAATCTGGCGAAGTCCACATCGAACCAATCTCGCTCAACGACATGACTTTCACAAGATTCACCTTTGACGTAATAAAGGTCGTCGAATCTTTTCGCGATCAGTATCGTCTCATCCTGTATTTCAGATTGATATTTATCAAATAACACCTGGTGTTCCTTGTCAGTATTATCCGCGACTCATAAAAGGTTATGTCGTAAATCAGGGACGTGCCACGTAGCAAGCAACTTCATGTCGCCGGAATCACCTTGTCTCGTCGTCTTCATCACGATCATGCCTTTTCCCTCGATTTCGGCAAGGCGTCGTTGGCTAACATTACTTGACCACGTTCACGGTTTACGATCTCCATGAATACACGTAAATCTCGGCACAATTGTGAAGTGCAACCCCTATCGAGGCTGCAACTATGCTGCTGACTTGCGTCAATCTTCATTTCACCTGACAGGAGAGCCGCGTTAGCTGAACCATAGTTGCTCTTCTTTTAAATTGGGCATTCGGCCGACTTGTGTTCCTGTTCGTGACACTTGAATTATGTTAAGTTGAACGTCTTTTCTTTGTGGTTCTTTTTCATTTGACTTGATTTCTCCTTGTTCTTCGAGTGCTGCACTTTATGGACGTACAAGGCATCTTCATTGGAACTTTTGTTTGAATTCTCCCTTACATCATATTCCTCGGTGATCTTGGTTCTCAGATTTCCAAGCGTTGGCAATGTTTCGCGACTTTCGATCGCCATTCGGAAATTCTCATAGCTTGATGGAAAGCTATACAACAACATGATCGCGCCCATTTTGTTGCATTGCTTGGCATCACGCTATTGTCACATCCATTTCGGCCAGTTTATCGACGGAATCAAACTATTACCGCAAGTGTTCGTGATCGTCACCATTGTTAGTCATGTTATTTGAGGTTAAGTCCTTCAGTAACGACGCTTTTCGAAGTTTGACGATTCCCCCGCTGACATATTCCCAGGCATCATTCTTGACGAACAGTGTCTTCATTTGTATTTTCCAGGAGTCGTAGTTTTCGCACCCAAGAGTCTCGTTGCGTGTATTACCGTTCGTGTTCATGCGGTCAACAAACTGATATACAGCCCCAAATTTTCAAACAACCAATGACAGCTCACGTGTGCCAAGATGGTAGTATCTCGTTCATTTCTCGCCTCGATAGCCGAACGATAATACACAATTCCGGTTTCCCCTTTTTGCGGCACTCAAAACGGAAATACCGAGTTATCGCGTAGAATTGATGGACCAAGCGCTGTTCACGTTTACCTGGCTTACTATCCAAACCAGTTCACACTTGTCCCAAGTCCTCCCAGGGTTTTCTCACAGTCATACAAAACGGTTTCTTCCTCCTTGATACTGCGCGTCTCGAAAGGTTCATTGAGAAAGTTCTCAACAAACAATACAAATCTCGGGCACTTAATCTTTTTCCACTCGAACTTGTGTCTGCTTTCGCGTCGACTTAGTGAATCTCGCGATCCTCTCAACTTCGTACAAACTTCTCTTACTTGACGACGCGACGTGTTTTGTGTAAAGCGATTACCTGTACGACTTCTGGCCCCATAACCAATTTTGGATAAACTGGAAGTTAGGGATTCGATGTCTGAATAAAAGAGCAACACTGAGTTGAAAACCACAACGTATTTTGAACATAACGAGGGACGGCGTTACCTGTACAACGTTTGGAACAAGACTGGTACAACCAACCACCAATGCCACTCTAGTGGTTGCGTCTTAGGCTGTAAGGGCGCCACTTGTCACATACAAACTTTGCAAGGTTGTGCGTCGCACGAAATAGTAGTTTCATTTCCATAATTTCAATTTCTTCATTTGTTAAAATAATGGTGTTAAATTTCTTTTTGAAATTAATTCAAGATTCTGATATTAAGTAATAGAATATTGGGGTATAGTTCCAGACGGGGTACTTGACCCCACTGGAATGTGTGCCTGACACTGCGATGCAGTCACGAACCTACTCGTAGTGTCCGGACGGCCAGGTCGAACGTACGGTGAGTTTGTGGAAATTGAAGACAATCACCAAACATTTGGTACCATCTGCAGTTGAGCATCCATATGGCGCAAATCGGAAGGAAACAAGCTTCAATATTTACCATCTTTTGCTGCTGCTACATCTCGCAAAGCGAATATACGATCTACGTCTTCCTCGCTACCTGCATTTTAAATATAGATATAAGGTTTATTCTACAATTGGGCTGATATTGCCCGGTGGCAGAATACAGAAACATAAAAGTACATTTACAATTACAAAACACAATATATAAACAATAAAAACAATACATAAAAAATCAATATAAAAACAAATTATCTTCGTCATTACCTAGAACATGCAAATGCATTTACATAATATATAACCAATGAAACTACATAAGTAACATTAGTTTCTTCACTGTCCTCTCAACCTTCCATCCCTACCTTTGCACTCTCCAACACCGCCATGTTTACGAGAGACTGATTATCGCCGGCCCTCCAGAATGTATTTTGGGTCGGCAAACTCATTCGTCGTGTGCAAATTGAATTTAGTCACGACATATGGAATTACGGTTGAATAAATACCCATGGCAAATATTTAACGAGCCGACCGTGTCGCCGTAGTTGGAGGGGGGGGTGGGATGGGATGGGTGATGGGGGGGAGGGGGTGGAATGTGTCGCAATATTTGCTCAACGCGTATGTGGGCGAAAAATCAACACGCCATTTTTGCCGTAAATTGAATTCTTCGCCTGCGCCGAGAAGTTGGCCGTTAGCGTATTGAGGATTCCACACGTTCCTTGGCTGCTGGACAGTTATGAATTTGGGGCGTGAATGCAGTGGCGGAGAGGAAGAGGCACAGAGGGAGACCGGAGAGAGAAGTTGGGGGTTGCTGGAGGAAGTGTTGCTGTGTGTGGAGCGGGCGAGGCGAAGAATGAATTACAACCACCGAGTATCTGAGAATACAATTTGCATGTTGCAAACTTCCGAGATATGTAGTGGGGTAAAACATGATCACTTTTTGACGCTAGATATATATAGTGAGAAATTTTAGTTACCATAGTAACTTGTACATGTGAGATTATTTAAAATTGTCATTAATCCAACGAAGAAAGGGATCATATATTCACTTATTACAATACTACATTGTATGTGTCTGCTCTCACTTCTGGAGAACTACGTTTCCTAGTAAGATACAATGTTTAAAGAGGCCTTCTGTCTGAACACATTCCTGTGCTTCTCTCCCAATCGATACCCGGCCACTATATGTGACAACACCGACAGTCTCTGAAATACGCGTTCAGGGATTGATTGATCAAGAGCAATGGAAAACATCACAGGCTACATGCACTGAAGTGTAAAATACACGCTGCGCCATTTCTGTAAGTATTTATGGATTGTGAATATGCAGAGTACGAATTTACAGATCCACAATACTCTGGTTTTCTTCATTGTAAATAAAAACACCATTTTCGAAATTTTGCCTTTGTTTTTGGTACATCTTGTAGTTAAAGTCTTGGTAAGTGAGAGAAAATGTATATTTTATTTATATAATGACTAAGTTTACTCATTATATTTGCCGTTTTAGAATAGTATCCCTGTACACTGTTGTAATGAACGAGAGGCAACTCGTTCGGGCGAATTCCTTTTTAAAGCAGTTTGCCTTTCGGACGACGAGACTTCGTCGGCCGTCGATGCTTGTAGGCAACGTTTCACGAATCGATAGGTCGCCAGCGACAAATAAAATGGCTTGATGTTGCTACCATTATCCACGCATTGAACGCGGAATAGTAGTTGAATCTATTTGCGTGGGAAATTTCATTTCGGAAATCGTTAGGTAATAATATATTCCCAAATCTACAATGTCAAGTGGGTGCGAATTTCAAGCATAACCTCTCACCATGGAAAATGCAGTGGCCGACGGCCTTCACTTACTCCATCAGCTCCCAGAGACATGTAGAAGCGCCACGTGTTTAATGATGAATGCTTGTACTAATTTAATGCTTTAATATTTGACATAAACGGTATGTTATTCAGTTTAGGTTTTCAATAAGCCTATCAGTTGACAAAATTTTCGGTGGTCGCGCAACTTTCTTTTGTTTATGTGTTTTATTTTAGAGGTGCAATAGTGTCTGTGTGTTTTCATGTGCTCACCGCATAATAATTGAAATAGTATTTTCAAGACTCGTTAACTGGCAAATGTTACTTTTCAGTATTGCTCTTCACAAAATAGTAACATATCGAGGAGCAAAATATGATAATTTGATGATGTTGAAATAACTTTATTTTCACCATTGTCTGAGCTTCCGAGTGACGAGAAATGTGGTGAAGAAGGCACAAATAATTTAAAAGGATGTTGAGGTTGGCAATTGAAATAGAGGTCAGAAATCTATCTATCTATCTATCTAAACTACTCGACCGATTTCCCTGAAATTTTCACACTATGTTCTTATTAGTATTAGAGATGTATGAAGAGTAGTGTAAATTAAATCGGACATGTGGGGCGTTCGCATAGTTAATCGACGAGGTGGGACCTATGCTATTCCCAGACAACCTCGGTAGAAGAGCGATCTATTGATAACTTTCTGAACTACACGCCTCGCTCCGATTCATAAGGAAGAACATTGCAATTGCGATCTAGAAAGCAGGAAGTCTGAACGACATACTGGTAGTGCATGTTTTCCGAATATTTGATTTTTAAAGTGTAATTGTACGTTGTTGAAGTGCAGTTAAGAAGTAATCGAAGGGCAAGTACCATGTAGTTAGTGTAGTTGTAACAGTGTTTAAAGTTCCTAAAGTGAAGTTAATTGATTGTAGGATGTTTTATGGAAATCAATATTAGATGTAGGCTCCCCATCGTAACTGTTTATTGTGGCATAAAGCTTTTTCGGCCGCATTGCGGCCATCTTCAGTGCTCTTAGAGGCGGCTGTGGGCCTCAGTCCAGACAAGATAGCTGGACAGACAAGACAAGACAGCTGGACAAGACAGCTGTCTTGTCTGGACTGAGGCCCACAGCCGCCTCTAAGAGCACTGAAGATGGCCGCAATGCGGCCGAAAAAGCTTTATGCCACAATAAACAGTTACGATGGGGAGCCTACATCTAATATTGATTTCGATGATAGCATCGTAAATGCCACACCATTTCCTACTACTACTAGGATGTTTTATGGTAGTTGTTTCTTAACAATGCCACAAAAACGACAAAATATTAGTCTTTACACTGATGGTGCAAAGAAAAAAAGAGAAGAAAGAAGGAATAAAACAGAAGAATAGCACAACGCAGAACGGAGGCCAGAAGCCCAACGTATTTCTGGAGAACGCGCTTTTGAATCGTCGAACATCAGGAAGCACGAAATGAAGCAACTCGCGAAAAAATAAGGGAATTAAGACAAAATGTGTCGTATGCAAAAGAACAATGTGAGAATAATCGATTACGCATGAAAAGGAGACGTTTGCATCAATCGATATCACTTAATCGTGTTGCACTTCAGTACACGTGGTTCTGAAATTAATTATTGTTTGCATCAAGTTGTTGTTTTTGAAAATATGAATCAAGTTTATTCATATTACAAGGCATTGAAATTTAAAAACGAACCATCTAGAATATGTTGTATGAATGGTAAAGTTAAATTGCCAGCTTTGAATGCAGCACTCGAGCCATTGTACCCATTGGTTCCAGATACTACAACACAATTTAAGTATTTTTTGAAATACATTCAAAATTATAAAACATGCTTTGAGATGACTTCGTTTGGTGCAACAAATATAATAACTGACAACTATATGCCAACGTTCAAGATTCAAGGTCAAATCTACCATAAAGCAGGCTCTTTGTTACCACTTGCAGATGCTGAACACACATTTTTGCAAATTTATTGTATTGGAAATACAAAAGATCAAGTCAATCAACGTTGTGAAATTAACAGAGCCACAAAAAGAGAAATAGTTGAATCCTTGCAAAAAATATTTCATGAACACAATGAATTGATTACATTGTTCAAAACAGGAATTGAACAAATGCCATCAAATAACCATAAAATTGTGATTCGAGCTCACACAACACCTACTGAACAACACCCAAGAATGTTTAATGCTCCAACAATTGATGAAGTGACAATAGTATTGGTTGGAAAAGAATTTGATTCACGAGACATAGTACTTCATCGTCAAAATTATCATCTTCAACGTGTTTCAGAAACTCATCGCTCCTACGTGCGTGACAGTAACCAAAATTGTCCTTGGAAGGAGAAGATGGATATCATTTTAACATAAAAATGGTAAATCCAACAAATAGTAAAAAATAAATTTAATTAATTCACAATAAATACATTTTAATTAATCAATTAAAAATTAATGTATAATTAACTTAATTAATTATAAATAATTAACTAATTTAAACTTTTTTATTTCAGGTGAAAAGACTTACAAACAAGTGAGTGCTATGAATTATTATTCATACAGATTAATGGTTCGTGAAAATGAAAATCACATTTTAAAATGTCGGCAATTGTATCGTCAAGACGTTGTTGATATGTACGCAAAGATTGAAACTGAACGTTTGTTTTATGTTCGCCTCAATAAAAAAAACTACGTTCTGAAGAATATATTCATTTGCGTGATGCAGTAAACAATGATGGCAATTTCATTGAAATGGGAGAATGACTATTTTACCAGCAACATATACAAGCATATGCCCTAGTCTATTAAAAATGGAAGAACGGTTCTGTTTGCTGACGACATGAATGTTCTTTGCAAAAAAGAAGCAGTACATGGTACAATTTCAGAAGTTTCAAATTGGTTTAATCGTCTCCTGTATTATTTCAGTAGTGAGCCATTCCACGTCAAATCGCACAAGAGTTGACACGACATTTTTTAAAATGAACGATTTTTTTTCTTAAATCTGGACATCAAAAAAAGAGACACGTATTTTTTTATTTGCCTGAAAATTGATTATTTGTGTAGTTATGGCCATATTAAATTTGGGAATTTACAGGTACTTCACAAAATAAGATCAACTATCTCTCCGAATGTACTAAATATAAAAATTTCTGGTTTGTGTCATTTAATACTGTGAAATGTGTATTTTATTCCTCTGCAAATAAATTTTCCAAAAAAATTTTTTTCATTTTCAAAAATGTATATTTTTCAAAAAAAGTAAAATTTCTATGTAAACTCGATGAGATAAAAATTTGAAAAAAATATAGGCGTGTTCCTAGTTCAATTTTCTATAAAATACAACAAGAAAAAAGTGGGCACTCCACACATACAGTTCTAAGAAAATCAATTGTAAGTATGAGGGCGCGCTCTGCCTACCCATGCACTAACGAATTGTGTTCGGCCAGTCTTTGATGCAAGTGCTGAAGAACTCAAAAAAGAATGACCGTCTGCCTGATAAGGGTTTCAAGAGTTATTTGTATTTCACATGTTCACTCTGCCCACAGAATGCATGACATTGTGTCATACATACTTTTGTAACATCGTGGGTGACTTGTGGGTCAATTATGTTCTTATGGGTGAAAGCGAAACTAATTGAAATACGAGCCATTCCACGTCAAATCGCACTCGAACTGACACGACTATTTTCAAAAAAATAAATGACACGATAATTGTTTAATTTTTTGATATGTGTATTTTATTCACCTGTAAATTACTTTCTCAAAAAATAAATATTTCATTAAAAAATTGTAATTATTTTTAAAAAACGAAAATTTCTTTATGAACTCTCTCAGATTAAAATTTGAAAAAATAGGCATATTTCTTGTTCAATTTTCTATAAAACATAACAAGAAAAAAGTGGGCACTCAACACGTACAGATAAAAAAATCTGTTGTAAGTATGGTATTCGGGCGCGTGGTTCCTGCCCTTGCACTAACGAATTGTGCTCGATCAGTCTTGGATACTAATGCCAAGGAACAATAAAAAGAATGGCCCTCTGCCTGATTTGGGTTTCACGAAACATTAGTAAATCATATGTTCACTCTTTCCCCAGAAGGGATGGGTGACAGCATAACGAATGCTTTTCCTCGTGTCAACGAAACTAATTTTACTGCAGTCCCTGCGTCCTAGGGACGGGGTGCCCTCCTGACCTTGCTCGTGAAATACAATCGACCACTTGTCAAGGGACATGGTAAAATTTTCTCAACATTAGTCGCAATACGCAATACTTATGAAGACAAGAGAGCTAGAATTTGTTCTGTGAATCGTGTGTACACTGTGTATCATGAGTGGCGATCAGCGTATGAGATAGATGTTTGTGTTGGCTGAAGAAAATGGAATTTTGTTCAGAACTGAAGTAGATTCGGTAAGGCATTAAAACTGTGCCTTGTGACGAAAGTTCAGGAATTCTATGGTACGCGAGTACTTGTATTTAAAGTGAGTTGTGAGGGACCAGAAAATTTCAAAATGCCAGTCAAAACCTGAGTCAAGAATCCGTCATTTCATTATTTATAAATTATTTATAAATATATTAATATTATTTATATGTATATTAATGCATATAAATATTATTAGCTATAAATTCAGTCATGAAGTTTCACCACCTCAAGAAGTACTTAAATTACTGCTTCATCCAAAGAAACCGACGACCAGTAACGCAAAAAACGTGTCTATTGCAGCAATCTATTACACACTGATTCGTAAAATATTAATATCTTTTAAAGTTACTGAGATCCCACTTTGATTTTTTCTGGACTTATTATCAATACTCTAGTGCGTTTATAAATATTTTTTAAAATTTTTTAGCTCATCGAGTTTACAAAAATATTCAATTTTCAAAATTTCAGTTTTTGAAAAAAAAATTGAAAATTCAAAAAATTAAATATTTTGCAAAATCTTAAAAAATAAACATGTTTTTAAGTTTCGAATGGAATTTGAACGGAATTTCTATAATTGGTGTATTCAAATATATAATATTTTTAATTTAGTGATGCGCGTCATTTTTAGCAAATTTCATTATACAATATTTCCGAAAATAATAAAGTTAGAAAAAAAATACACGTGTTCACTTATTTGATCCATATAACAAATAGAAAAAATTAGAAAATAAATAAAAATATGGAGGTCAAATTTTGGTCTTTTTTGTGCAATTTGACGTGGAATGGCTCTAGTATACCTTTGGGTTCCGGCTCTCACACGCAACCAATCTTTATAAATAAGGGCTCTAAAGAAAGAGAATTTCACGGAGACTTGACGAATTCCACTTTGACTTCAAAAATATGGATAATTTCTTTAAAAAAACGCATCGAAATATTCATGTAAAATGCAATCCGCATCACATGTCAGTCTACATCGGCAAATAACTCATAAACAAAGCGTTTTAGAGCCTTAAAAAATAAAATTTTGAGGCCAAAGGCCTCAAAGTAGCGTTTTTTACAACATAATCAACAAGATGAGACATTCCCCGATCCATTCAATTAACTTTTCGGTTCAACGCTTCAATGCTATCAAGGCCACCTCAATATTTCAGCCCTTCCTGCTGGTAGCAATGTTTGTGGCGATACGCTTAGAAGGCTTAGATTCGACAATATTTATTTACGCTTTCTATTAACACCGTAGTTTGCAGTTTGTGCAGTCTGACGAGGTTTATTTGCATAATCATTAATTCAAGATTTGCTCTCCAGCAACAACTGGAAGTACTATTATAGTTTGCTTGATACCAATGAAGATTGTTTCTTTGCGTGTAGTGAAACCAATCAATTTAAGTTTTACCGGTGTCTGTAAGTGCTGTAATTGAGGAGGGATGTTTGTGCACAGAGAAGAGTGAAGACTGTGTTTTACCTGTACCAGTATTTTCGTTATCATTCGATGAAATTTTAAAATCAGTGGATTCAGGCACATAGATTTCTCAAAAGTAAAAAGCGTTTCTAATATTTTTGTGACTCACGAGAAGCTAAAAGCTAGCTGTCAAAGAATATTGAATAATTACTACAAATGTTGTCTTTAAGGAAGTGCTGTGAATTGTTCCACGAACACTCTCCATGATACTGAATAAATATTTATTGAAAATTTATTTTAAATATTAATTGCATTGATTTTATTTTATTGGATATTGTGTTTGTACATTGCAACTTACCTTTATCTATTTTTCAACAAATAAACATGTTTCGTTTACTACTTCCCCTCTTAAAATGGAAATATAAGGATAGGGATCTAACGTAGGGTCTAACATGTGAGAGTTCTCGCACGGGTACGCGGAGGTAGTAGGGGAAAACTTGTGTATGGCACAACACAAAGAACAAACGTTTTAAATTAGCTAAAGTAAAATAGCTTGAAATAACGGAAAAACAAAAATCAAATCGCGCTGGCTTACAATACTGTGTGAATTAATTAAAAAAGCAAGTAAATTAAAATTTATAGAAAGAATAGGAGAAGTTACTCGACAACTGTCAACATTCGCAGTCCAAAGGCACGATTTAAATGTTGGTGGTGTCTGGAAGTATGTACATCAACGCCCAGCTGCGAACTCATATTGTAAATAATACACCGTTTGATATTAAACTCAAGGTGACGGTTCGTTAAGATATTCAATATGCAAACATCGTTTGAGTAACATTCTCATGTACCTAAGTGAAGTCTAAGCCTACTAAATTGTTTCCAACGGTAACAAATTGTATTTAGTACTCAAAGGCGAAAATATTAATTTATTTTTTGGCTGGGAATTGCTTTTCTTGAGGTACGTAAGAACGCTGAAAATCCAATACTTTTTGATACACAAATAATATTTCAATTTTCGCACCCCAGCAAGCTAGCACCCTGAACTCTCCAAAACCCTCTCTGTTCCTCATAACAAATCAAGAAAATTCAAGTAATATTGCAAAGAGTAGGGTTGTACTTGTTCGATCGGTATTTACGCACTACTTTACTTTGCTTTGCTTCCTGAAGAGTAAAAACCTTTTCTATTATGTTTGTGACTATCAAGGAAAGAGAAAAGTTAACTCTCAAGGAGGAGTGAATAATTTGTTCAAAGTTGTTTTTAATGAATTGTTCCGAGAACATCTCTCTATAATGCTGAATAAACATTCATTGAAAATTTGTTCCCAACATCAATTGTATTGTTATGTTTGTTTGATGTTCTGCAAGTACATTAGAAGTTACATTTAGACATTAAAAAAATTTTAAAAAATGTTCATTAACAACTTCCCTTCTTAATTGAAAATATAGACAAATGGATAGGGAAATGGTGGGTTTTAACATGCGAGAGTTCTCGCACGGGTACGCTAGTAATAACAAATTAATCGTTTACAAAATAAAAACTGTTTGAATGCATTTTTGCATTTCAATTCGGCAATCATATGTCCCATTGAAAACGAACACTATGGAATTAGCTGATATTGAGGTAACAAAATTTCTAGGTCAACCGCGGCGGCCGCGGCGGCCGGACGACTCAGCGCTGCGTGGCGGTCGGAGCTCCTAATACGTGTCAGTGGAAGGGTTAAAAGATACTTTTAAAAATTCTTCATATCTTTTGATATTTAATGGTATTATGTCTATAGGATATGACATATTTAAAAATTCAAATGTTGTAATATCGTATTTATTAGGTTATCGACATTATAAGATGAAAGATGTAATATACTCTCTAATGCATATTCAAAACATCTAAAATCTTCTTTCTTTTCACATTTGAAGTTAATTGTTTTAATATTTTTTACATTTATTCAACATTTTTTAATCGAATATAGAAACCTACTTTTAATGGATCAAATTTATCAGATTGTAAATCAACATATGATACTTTATCAAATCTATATTTAGTACTTTTTGCTTCATAATTATCAAATTTAGGTATAATTTAATAAAACATGGTATGAATCTTTTCAGGTATTACTTGTTTATTAGAAATAGTGTGTTCACCGGATTGAAAATGAAGTTTAAAATATTAGTTTATATCTCCAGATAATTCTAATTCTACATATTGTACAGGAGCTACTAATGCAATATGACTATGAGTATATTTCATTTCAATAATTTTGGATTCAATATCTGATGCTCTTGTCTTTAAATAATTTTCAAAATCATGATGATTATTGTTTAAACTAAATCTTTAATCTACAAATCTATTATTCCACGCTCCATTAACTTTATAAATGATTATTCTATTTTCAGATATCTTATCTGAAGAAAATGTATAAAATTAAATATATTTTTATACTGATGTTCTTTTACAATATTCATAAGCTCTCCTTTTTTCATTTTTGAGCACGCTTTAATATTATTAAGTTTACAATATGTATACAGCTACATTCTATTCATTGCCATTCATTAGAATATATTTTTGTTAAACTGTTTTTTATTGATTAATGTTAAGTATAAATATATACAGTTTTTAAGTGATAAGGGTGTTTGAAAAACTGATAATTTTTTATGTTAAAAATGGAGATGATAAAGAGATTAAGTAATTTACGATTTGAATGTTTTATGCATTCATCTAACTTTGAATTACATCAAAATATTAGCTTTGAAGGTAAAGAATGTGAATTTTTAACACAAACGAAGAAGACTTTGTATGATGACATCAAAAATCAAGATGGTGTTAAAATAGATGATATTGAAGATGAAACTACTAAAATAAATGATGTTAAAAATCATGATGATGTTGAAGATGAAAATACTAAAGTACATGATATTAAATATCATTATGTTATTGAAGATGAAAATACTAAAATAGATGATATTAAAAATCATGATGTTAAAGATGAAAATACTAATATTGAAGATGAAAATGAAAATATTGAAGATGAATTAGATTTATTACAATAGAAGATATTGAAGAAACATTATACATGTAATATTATACAATATTAGATGTTTAATATTCACAAATTTATGTATTTTAATTAGAAATATTTGAATTTACAAATTTAAATATTTTAATTAGAAATATTTGATTTATGTTTTGTAAATTTACAAATTTAAGTATTTTAATAAGTAATATTTAATCTACAAATTTATAAATTTAAGCATTTTAATACAAAATAAAAAATAGAAATTGTGGAAATTTGTGGATCAGATTTTTCCATAAAATTCAATGCCTCAAAATCATGTAAAATGTACAAATTAAATGTTGGAAATTTTAAAATAAAATGATGAATATTTGTGTATTTTTAATAACATTTTAATAAAAATTAGATATATTCTAAATCTGAAACAATATGAGCTTTCAAAAAATGTGAGCTAGGTGCCCCCTTTTACATACTACTCTCATCAAATTAATTTTGGCAAAAATACGTTAAAAAATTATAATGTATTGGCAGTTGCAATATCGGAATTGCAGCGACACTGCTTGTATGGTGGTCGTATACCACATACAGCATTTAAATTCCCATTGAATATTCAGTACCTTGAAACACCAGCATGAACCATTTCAAAAACATCGTGAATGGGTAAAGTACTACAACAGTGCAAGGTAATTGCATGGGGTGAATGCACGATGACACATAAAAAATCATTGGAAGCGTACATTGCAAGACGTACGTGGAAACAAACAGCCATTCGGTGGTGCTTTAATATTATTAGCAGGTGATTTTCGGCAGACATTACCTGTATTTGCCACGGTCAGCAGCAGCTGATGAACTGAATGCTTGCTTAAAGGCGGAGACATGTAAAGAAGTTTACATTGACAACAAATATACGTGATAAATTGCAAAATGATGTTTCAGCAGAAAGTTTTGCATACCAATTATTAGATATTGGAAATGGCAAAAATACGATTGTTAAGTCAATAGGCTGCAACTAATTTTTACAGTAACGCACACTCAAAAGAAGAATTCAGTAAATGCATATTTTCGAATATCACACATTACAGAAGTCATTAGTGGCTAAGTGAAGTGCAATATTAGCTGCGGAAATGGACGTAAATGCCATTAACATCAGTATTTAACGTGTATTATTCGGCAAAAATGTTTCTTATAAATCAGTAGATACTGTTACGAATCAAGATAAAGCAGTAAATTATCCCACTGAATTTTGAATTTCCTTGATGTAGCTGGATTGCCCCCAAACATCATTTATTTGAAAATTGGTGTTCCCGTCATTCTTCTTAGAAACATTGATACACCCCATCTTTGCAATGGTACCAGATTGGAAGTCAAAAAATTGTTAAACAATGTTATTGAAGCAATCATTTTAACTGGCGAATTCAAAGATGTGCTTCTACCACGCATACCAATGATTCCAGCTGATTTGCTATTCCAATTCAAAAGATTGCTATCGTCTTCTGTATTATTTCAGTAGTATACCTTTCCGTTGCGTCTCTAACACGCTACCAATCTTCATAAACTAAGTCTCTAAAGAAAGAGAATTTCACGGAGACGTGACGAATTGAACTTTGACTTTAAAAACATGAAGGATTGGTTAAAAAACGCATCTAAATATTCAATTCAAATGCAACACGCAACACTTGCCAAAGTTTTCGTCAAATAACTCCTAAACAAAACGTTTTATGGCCTTAAAAACTAATTCATGGATATCCAATTAAATTTTTGGATTCGCGCTTCAATACTGTCAAGGCCACCACAATAATTCAGCCCTTGATGCTGGTAGCTATTTTTGTGACGACAGCTTAGAAGGCATAGATTACTCAAATCTTATATTTACGCTTTCTGCATACACCGTGGCTTGTGCAGTCTGATTAGATTTATTTGCATAATCACTAAAGCAATATTTGCTCTCCAGCAACAAATAGAAGTACTATTATAGTTGCTTGATATCTATGAAGATTGTTTCTTATGCGTGTAGTGAAACTATTCAATTAACGTTTTGCCATTGTCTGTAAGTGCTATGTACTGAATTGTGGAGGGATGTAGGTGTTCAGTGAAAAGTGAAGACTGTGTTTGTGTTTTACCTTACCAATATTTGCGTTATCATTCGATGAAATTTTCAAGTTCAGGCCCGTAGCTTTCTCAAAAGCAAAAAACTTATATTTTTGTGACTCTCACGGAAAGCTAAAACTTAACTGACAAAGAATATTGAATAATTATTTCAAATGTCTTTAAATAAATGTCGGGAATTGTTCCAAGAAAAGTCTCCATGATATTAAAAAAATATTCATTGAAAATTTCATGTACACATTAATTGCATTGTTCTTTTTATTTTCATTTGTTATTGCGTTAGTACATTGCAAGTTACGTTTATTGATTTTTTAAACAAATAAATACGTTTGGTTAACTACTTTCCTTCTTAGAATGAAAATAGGATAGGGATGAGTGTGGGGTCTAATATGCAAGAGTTCTCGCACTGGTACGCAGAGATAGTGGGGGGGGGGGGAAACGTGTGGTATGGCACAACACAAAGAACACACTTTTTAAAGTAGCTAAAGTAAAATAGCTTGAAATAAATGGAAAACAAAAATCAAAATGTGCTAGCCAATACTTCGTGAATTAATTTAAAAAAATAACTAAATTGAAAATTATAGAAAGAATAGCGCAAGTCACTCAACAACTGCCAACGATCGCAGTCCAACCGCACGATTTGAATGTTGGCGGAATCTGGAAGTATGTACATCAACGCCCAGCTGCAAACGCATATTGAAAATAATGCACCGTTTGATATTAAACTCAAGGTGTCGGTTCGTTAAGATATTCAATATGCAAACATCGTTTGAGCAACATTCCCATGTATCGAAGCGAAGTCTAATCCTACTAAATTGTTTCTAAAGGCAATAAATGGTATTTAGTACTCAAAGGTGAAAATATTAGTTTGATTATTTTTACTTTCTCGCCTTACGAATTCTTCGTAAAAAGAGAAAGTTATGTAATCGTGCGGCGGAAAACGGAGAATTTTCGCCAGAAAATCTCTTATAGCAGGGGTCTGGTCACAGAAAAGTGGATAAAATCTGTTGCTAAATTAAGAAAAAAAATCCTCTATCTCGTGGTGTAGTCAAAATCCATGATTTGTTGCTTATTCATACTTCAAAATCGATTGACGGCATTCCGTCCGTCTGTCCGTCTGTGGTCAACGCTAGCGCCTAAACCGTTCGGTCGATTTTCTTCAAAATTGATATTTCCCGATGGTTTTGACTCATCTCAAGGCCTCTTGAATTTGAAACCGATATCTTAGTATTTGAGGATACTTTACAGGAAGCCCATTTTGAGATTTTATGAATTAAAAAAATGGCTCCAAATTTTTTGATTATATTTTGTTGTTGAATAGTGCGAAGAACGTTGAAGGGAATGACGTAGGCATCATTTTCGTTGATAGGCTCTATTTTTCGAAAATTGCAAAAAACTGTTTAAAAACGGCAAAATTGAAGATATTTTCGCCTCAGACAAAGTCGGTTGTACAAAATAAGCACTTCAAATAAGGTCATGTACCATTTTTGTGGAAAAACGAATAGTTTTGGCGTAAATTGCGATTCAAATTTACAAAAAAAATTTATCTCAAAAACCGCTCCAAATTTTTCTTTAAATTTTCTGCACGTGTGTAAGAAGGGAAGGTAAATGTATAAATAAACTAGTGGTGCTATAGAATGGCACATACTTTCTCGCAGTAGTTATTTTCCAAATGCCGATCATCCGATAAATTATGTGGAGTTAACCGTTCTTGGTCATGTTTTTTGAAAGACATGTTTTTCGCATGTTGACAATTACCGGCTTCGTAATAATAGAACTGATGCAAGTACGTTTTGACTGAAATAAAAGCAGTTGTCCTGCAAGTCGGTTTCGTAGCGCGGTTGGTTAATGCTCTTTCGGGTTGTGTTCTATAATAAGGAAGGTACCGAGTTCGATCCCCCGGGGGAAATTTTAATTTGATGAATGTGATGTTGCAGGAATAAAACATTCAAGAGAGTAGCTACTTTATTGAAAATCATTTGAAGTATTTCTACTCACGAATAGATTCAATATAGATAAATAGACAGGACTTGTCTGTGTTTTCCCTAACTGCGTTTTGTAAACAATTTTTCAACTCTGTTATTCGATTTCTGAAGCGTATGACATGTGAAATGACCTGTTGTCTAGTATATATCTGTATGAACCGATTTAAGTAAAATTATGAGCATTTCGGTCGGTTCTATTCTTTTATGGCTCTGTTCGACAGAGGTGGTGTTGGTGTTACGTAGTGGTATAAGTGCCGATTCGTTGAATTTGAGTTTCGTTTGTCGGGTCTGGGTACCGAAATGGTTTGCTGGTATAGTACACTTTTGCTGGTTTATGGAGTAGTGGAATAGCAATAAGGACCGTATAGAAGCAGAGCGAGAAAGTATGTGCGTTGGAAGCACCACTAGTTTGGTTCGGAATAGCTTTTCCTGAGGTACGTAAGAACGCAAAAAATAATCCAATACTTTCTAGTATACAAATAATTTTTCAATTTTCGCACCGCAGCAAGCTGGCACCCTGACTCTCCAAAATCCCCTCGGTTCCTCATAACAAATCAAGGAAAGTTAAATAATATTGCAAAGAGTATGTCTGTACTTGCCCGATCCGGTATTTTCGCACTACATTACTTGGCTTTCCCAAGAGTAAAAACCTTTTCTATTATTTTTGTGACTATCAAGGAAGGCGAAAAGCTATATCTCAAGGACGATTGAATAATTTCTTCATATGTTGTTTTTAAAGAAGTATGAATTGTTCCAAGAATATCTCTCTATAATGCTGTATAAACTTTTATTGAAAATTTGTTTCCAACATCAATGGCTTTGTTATTTTGTTTGATATTCTGTGTACATTAGTAGTTCCTCTCCTTGCCTCTCCTTTATGAAAATGATAGACAAATGGATAGGGAAAGGGAGGGGTTTACCATGCGAGAGTTCTGGCCCGGGTACGCTAGTTTCCCATTAAACTGGCATTTTCAATACTAATAAACAAATCACAAGGTCAATCTTTGCAAGTATGTGGAATGAATTTGGAGAATCCATCTTTTTCTCATGGACAATTTCCCGTGTTGGAAAATCAAGCGATTTTTACGTATATTCACCAACTGGACTCACAAAAAACATTGTATATACAAAAGCATTGGAATGATGATTTAAGCTAAATTATTCATTAACCTCAATAGAATAATATTTTGTAAGTATATTTTAATGAAATAATAATGGAACTGATATGGAACTGTTAAATATAAATTTTGATAATTGCTTAATGATATCCTGTACTGTGTTGGTTCTTTCAACAGGGACGGGATTTGGAGAGAGTGGTTTGAGTGAGTTCCAGTAGTACGTACGCTGTTGCTTTTAGCGTTAAGTTTGAATTTATTCACATTTCAACTTCAGTTGAAAATACTTTTTTTTTCAACAGCAGTTCAAAGCTTTCATAAAGAATTATTCTATATGAAATTTTTCTATATGAAGTTTTCGTATAGAAATATTCTATATGAAAACTTGATTTTTTCATAAAATATACTTACAATATTGTACGACGTATTAAATCTACGTAAATGACATATATATCGATGTGAAAAAGCAAAAAGTATTTTTAACTGCAGTTGAAATTTTGATCAGTGTTTTGAGCTATGCTATCGTTTTCTTTCTTGTAGTGCCAGGAATGTTGGGTGAGATTTGTGGACCATATTTCATCTATGGAATGCTGTTGTTGTAATAGTATGGAGTAAGTATATTTCAACTGTCTGTGTCTGTGTGGAGAATTGTAGCGGCCGGCTGCTCTTATTTTTTTGCGATCAACCCCAGGCGATTTGATTTCTACGATCAACACGAGGCGAATGTCGGAGCAGCACCCTAACGGACCACGGACTGCGCGCTGTCTTTTCTTCTTTTTCCTTGCCCTTTCCTCCTCCTCCTCCTCCTCCTCATTACTAACACACTCCAACTTACATGCACTACACTACAGCCACTACACTACACGCCCACCTCCGGTGATAAAGTAGCATGCACAATACTAACGGAAATATAGAGCATAGCTTAAAGCATAAAAAATAGCATAAAAATACCCAACTTACATAATTAGATTTTTTTAAATTTCTGTATTAATTGTTATTTTTGAAAAAATATATTCATTTATTTTTTAAATAATAAACAGTTTACGTATTTCTGCAATGCAAATTTTTGCATATAAAGTATTTTTTCAAACTAACTTTTGATACTTATTGCGGTTAAATACCCAAAGAATTTATTAGACAAAATATGCTTAAAATTGTCTTATGAGCTTATTTTCAACGTTTCGACGTTTCCTCTCTGGACGGCCTGTATATTACCACACCAATGTGACTAATGAGTGAGCGTCGGACGTCGGGAAAATGCCTATTGTATTCTAATGTAAATTTTTAAGGGTCTTAATATATGTATATGAACTATAGAAAATTAAACATTCTGAACGAATTTTTATTTTGCCTTTTTTTGTCTTTTTTAATGTAAATGCCTTTTTAGACATAGCCTTCCTTTTTAAATGTTTTTTTTCCTTTTAAAATGTATGTACTTTTCTTTTTAGTGTTGGTTTCAAATACACATTTAAATCATTTTCAGTTCTGCAAATCACATTAATTGTCTGCTGTTTACGAATCTCTATTTTTTGTGTAGACTGAAGCTTTCATTTGGGTTTATATATCATATTGAATGTTTTGAGCCGAAAAGCTTACGTTGTGGCTTCAGATCGCATTTCTTTGCTCATACACCAATAAAAGCCAGGGGTGGGCTCATGGCACTTGGTTGAGCGGTGGGCGCTTAGGTGAACGCTGAGCACCGATTTGCGTCGTAATCAAAGCACTCGTATGTCAGAGAGCAAGGCGGTGATCCCGACTTCCGACATGTATATTTTTCTGTGCCAGATGTTGTTCTGGGATGTGCGCAGTCTAGGCCCTAGTAGTATATCTCTGCCGGGCAGGAGGTGCGTCTTTATTCTGCCGGCTTGTTATATTGTTTTTTGATACTGGATAATTTTAGGTGCAACTGTAGTAAAATTATTAGTGCTTTATTCCTCCATATTTAAGTTTTTATTGCATATTTAAAAACATTTTAGTGCCTTTTCGGGCGCCAAAAACATAAGTTTTTAGTGCCTTAACATCCGATGTCTACTAACGAGCCTAGGAACGCGATGGCATGCGCGCTCACTTGCGGCCCGCGGTCGCGGCTCTCCTTGAGCAGGCGCTCGATCACGATGGTGGCGAAGAAGGCGATGATGACGAGGATGAGGACGATGCAGAGGCTCTGTTTGGCGCGCTCGCGCACCAGCTGCCAGCGCGGGACGGGCTTCTTACCGCGCCCGGACATGGCGGCTGCGGGAGCGGGCGCGGGTGCGGGCGCGGGCGCGGGCATCTGCACACCAGCAACAAATGATTCTATTAATAATATCAATAGTAATATTAATAAGAGTATTACTAATAGTAATAATAATTATTATTATTATAATAATAGGAACAATAATAATAGTAACTAGCGTACCCGTGCGACAACTCTCTCATGTTAAAACCCAGCCTTACCCTATCCATTAGTCTCTTCTTTCCATTGAGAAGGAAAGTTGTAAATAAAACGTGTTTATTTGTTAAAAAATGTATAAATGTAAATTATAATGTACTTACAGAGTATCAAACAAAAATAGCATTGCAATTGATGTTGGAAACAAATTTTCAATAAAAGGTTAGTCAGCATTATAGAGAGATGTACTTGGAACAATTCATACTTCTTTAACAACATTTGAAGAAATTATTCAGTCTTCCTTGAGAGTTAGCTTTTCGCTTTCCTTGATAGTTACAAAATATTAGAAAAGGTTTTTACTCTTGAGAAAGCCGAGTAAAGTAGTACGGAAATACCGGATCGGGCAAGTACCACACCACTCATTGCAACATATTTAACTTTCCTTGCTTTTTTATGAGAATCAGAAAGGATTTTGAAGAGTCAGAGTATCAGCTTGCTGGGGTGCGGAAATTGAAAAATTATTTGTATACTAGAAAAAAAAGTATTGGATTATTTTCTGCGTTCTAATGTACCTCAAGAAAAGCAATTCCGAGCCCAAAAAATAATAAAACTAATATTTTCACCTTTGAGTACTAAATACAATTTGTTACCATTAGAAACAGTTTAGTAGGCTTAGACTTCACTTCGATACATGGGAATGTTGCTCAAACGATGTTTGCATATTGAATATCGTAACGAACCGGCACCTTGAGTTTAATATCAAACGGTTTATTATTTACAATATGCGTTTGCAGCTTAGCGTTGATTTACATACTTCGAGATACCGCTAACATTTAAATTGTGTTTCGACTCCCATCCTTGGCAGTGTCGAGTGTCTTGCGCTATTCTTTCTATAATTTCAAATTTACTGCCTTTTTAAAACTAATTTACGCAATATTGTAGGCTAATGCATTTTGATTCTTGTTTTCATTTATTTCAAGCTATTTTACCTTAGCTAATGTAAAAAGTTTGTTCTTTGTGTTGTGCCACAGCACAAGTTTTCCCCTATTACCTCCGCGTACACATGCGAGAATTTTGCATGTTAAACCGCACACTCATCCCTATCCTTCTTTTAACATTGTAAGACAGAAAGTAGTCAACGAAAAGCATTTCTTTGTTTAAAAAGGTATAAAGAAAACTTGCAATGCACTAACAAAATATCACATAAAAATTAAAAATAATGCAATTGATGTTTAAAAAAATGTCAATAAAGATTAATTTAGTATCAAGGAGAGTTTTCTTGGGGCAATTCACAACACTTCCTTAAAGACATTTGAAGTAATTATTCACTATTCTCTGACAGTTTTTACCTTTTCTTGGTGGTCACAAAAATATTAGCTTTTTACTTGTGAAAAAGCTACGTGTCTGAACCCGCTGACTTGAAAATTTCATCGAATCACTGCTGATAACAAAAATACTGGTAGAGGTAAAACAAAAAGAGTCTTCACTGTACACCCACATCCCTTCACAATTAGGTACACAACACTTATTGACCACTGCAAAACGTTAATTCAATGGTTTCACTACACACAAAAGAAACAATCTCCATAGGTATCAAGCACTATAATAGTTTTTCTTGTTGTTGCTGGAGAGCAAATCTTGAATTAATGATTATGCAAATAAACCTCGCCAGACTGCACAAACCACAGTGTAAACAGAAAGCATAAATGTAAAATTTAGGAATCTAAGCCTTCTAAACGTGTCGTCACAAAAAGGGCTACCAGCAACAAGTGCTGAAATATTTAGATGGCATTGATGGTTTTGAACTACCGAACTGCAAATTTAATTGAATGTCCACGAATGTCTCATCTTGTAGGTTATGGTGTGTTTGGTGTAGGTATGGTGTGTATAACGTTTGTTTGAGGTCTTTGTCCTCAAACGTTTAGTCTTTATGGCCGTAAAACGCTTTTTTTGGGAGTTATTTGTCGGTATAGATTCGAAAACATTAGTAAGAGTGGCGGGTTGCATTTGACATGAATATTTGGATTCGTTTTTTTTAAACAAATCCTGCATATTTTCAAAGTCAAAGTGTAATTCGTTACGTTTCCGTACAATTCTCTTTCTTTAGAAACCTCATTTATAAAGATTAGTTGCGTGTGAGAGGTCGCAAAAGAAAAGTATACTACTTAGTAATATAGGAAACGTTAAGCTAAAACTCAATACAAAATTATACGACCAACAAATTCAAAAGGATCGCACCATAGCACCTAATAGACTGAATATTGTTATCCGGGATTTGGAGAAAAAATCGTGTCTACTTGCAGATGTTGCCGTGCCTTGCGATCAAAACGTCGTTACCAAGGAGGCAGAGAAACGTCTTAAATACAAGAGTTTGGAAATCTAGATCAGCCGAATGTGGGGAGTAAACGTACAGGTCGTCCCGATAGTTATCGGAGCTCTGGGATTTGCTCCGCAAAATTTGAGTAAGAAATTGTCTAAACTCCCCGGTAATTCAAAAGACTGGAAAGTGCAAGAAATTGCTTGATTTGGAACAGCCCACATTTCGCGCAAAGTATTCTAGAGGTATCGTCAGTCCCAGATCTGCTCCTTAGGAACGTCTGGTATTGATCGGAGAAAGCACGGAAAACTACCGATCAGAGCAGGCGGCTGCTAGGACTCCCTTTCAGACAGCGTCTGAATTCGTCCTAGCACTCTTGCCAGTGCCGAATATCCTGTGTCGGGACTTGAAGCGTTGGATGTGGCAGTGACCGGAGCCTTGGGGCAGGAGGTGCGCGTGAGGGCTGCGAACGGAGCTCGTGCGTGGGGTGCGGTGCAGGGGTTGGCATCACTCACCGGATGCGGAGGGCGCGCCGAGGGCTGTCGGCACGGCGCGGAGCTCGGCCGGGGGGCCCTGCGGCACACCACGCATTGCATTGCGCCAGGGGAATAGGAACGCTCCAGTGGCTGTATCGTTGTAGCGGTGCTGTTGGTCGCGTGGGAAGTAGTGATGTTTTGTACTTGCTAGTATTGGGTGGGGTTGGTTTGGTATGATTGGTGCAAATATAGCTACATAATTTTATTGGGAGAGTTTGCTGACGATATCACGCTGTAGAAAGTTGCGCGTCTTTTCAATCCCTTAACCACAGGGAAAGTTTCTGAAAACGACAAGCAATCGAGAAGATTAGCACTTCCACCTCATGATCATGAAGTATGGAATAAGTTGTTGTAAGTGAGGGGAAAGGCGTTTCCCTCATATATTTGTTCGTTTTTAGAGTAAAAGCGCCGATGGGCTTTGTCGCCTGCAACATCGTTTGTTGCGACGCGTAATATGCTGTTGATTCTTAGAGAAAATAGCTTTCAACGCCACCAACACCCTGCGTTGGAATACAATCTTCACGACACGCGAATACACATGCGTTTTCTGCTTCTGTACTGACGAGTCAACGGCAAGGAAACCACTGCAGTAACTGTGAATTTTCAAACAAAGACTCTGCCGCGTCTTAAACGGAAACAAGAACTTTTAAGGAATTGGTAAGAAAGAATTACTTCGTGTTAGAACGATGCGTCCGGGAGTTTCTGCCAACTGTCAGGCATTACTGTAACTAGTTGAACCAGTGTTTGCAAAGCATTTGATACATCCAAAGATCGTCCTCTGGCAAATGAATATCCTCTCTCATTGCAAAGTCAGCACGCGGTTTTGGGGGAAAATAAACATAACGCGCGACATTTGAAATGTATGTTCTGCGCTGTTAAGGCTAAATGTACCGAAAAAACTTGTAGGAAAATTCAATAGATCGCAGCACCATCAGAAGGAATTTACTTTACCGATAATGTCTGAACAAATGGTCCGATTTTCGATCTCTAAACGGCATTTGACTCCTGTTTATAATAGAATTTACGCTACGAAGCCCTTTTTCCAAAAAAAAACTAGCAGAAACTCGATTTGTAATTTTTTCTCGTACTTCTGGGAACAATTTCAAAAATGTGGGCTTATAGCGCGATGGCGACACGCTTCCAGAATCCAACGCAGTGTCAAACATGCAAATCGGATAAATAGGAGCGTCGGAAAGTCAAATTTAGAAAAACACCTCACCCCACTCTCTCTTCCCCTTTCACGCCGCCGGGACATCCGCCCCTTGTGGTCCGCGCGGCGCGGTCAAGCCGGCACGAGCAACGAGCCGGCGCGGCGACGGACGAGAAGGCCGAATTTTCGGGGGCAGCAAGCCAGCCACCCCGTCACTTCGCATCTTCCGTCACTTCGCATCTCAATATATTTTTTTCCCCACATATGAAACTAGTGATGCTGTAATAGGGGCAAACGGTCTCGTATCATCTTTAATAGTAGTATAAAACTATTATCTTATTCACATATTCCGTCTTCCTTCGAATACCATCATAAGAATGTCTGAGGTATCACTCAAAACACCGATCCCACTTTGGTACTGATTTCAAAAAGAAAATTGAACTAATTGTGTAAATATCACCCATATTCCATCTCCTCACATCGTATTTGAGATATATTTTACTTCTAAGATCTTCAATTATCATTTCACTACCGGAAAGCAGAGATAACGCAAGAGCTCTTTTATCCTATGACTCGATTTTTCATTTCAAAACTGCGTTTGTCACCTTGATAGAATTCACTGGTTAATCCCCTTTTCCAAGTAAAATAGTCGAATCGAGTTTTTAAAACGTTTTCGTACTTTAGGACAAATTGCACATACTTTCTCATAGTAAAGTATTCTAATTTCTTTGGTTCGGGCCAGTTTCACCATCTTGAATTTTCACAAGAATCTTTCGAGTTTTCGAACAACTTTATTTGGAGACATTTAAAGCACTTCTACTCACAAATGTAATAATGTATAAAATTTCTGGAAATGTGAAATTAAAGAGTGCAAATAGCATTCGAACGAAAAGTTTGAAGAAGCAATTCGAGAAATGGCGTTCGAGCATTTGTGCAAATTCGGAAGTTTCATTTCATTTTCACAGAAAACATCTGAGTTGTCGAGGAACTTTTAAGACATAATATAAAGCACATGTACTCGTAAATGTAATAGTAGGGAGTTTTTGCACCCTCGAACGTTAGTTACTATCGATTTTCTGCTCATTTCAAATCGCCGTTAATGAAAATATTTAATAATATTATTATTAAATATAATATATTTAATATATTTTATATATATTATATAATATATTTAATATAATATATTTAATAACCCTGAAGGCAGCCTCATTCTCTGGCTAATGGCAAAAATCTTGGTCTGCCCATCGATAAATTTTAAATCGGGAACCTCATGCTGAGCCATTCCACGTCAAATCGCATAAGAGATGACACGACTTTTTTTTTAAATGTACGATATTTCTTTTCTTAAATCTGGATATCAAAAAAAGTGACACGTATTTTTCTATTTGCCTGAAAATTGATTATTTGTGTAGTTATACCTATATTAAATTTTGGAATTTACAGGTTCTTCACAAAATAAGATCAATTGTTGCTCCGAATGTACAGACTATACAAATTTCTGGTTTGTTTCAATTAATTCTTTGAAATGTGTATTTTATTCCTCTGAAAATTCATTTTTCAAAAAATATTTTTTTCATTTTAAAAAATGTATTTTTTTCAAAAAAAGTAAAATTTCTATGTAAACTCGATGAGATAAAAATTTGAAAAAAATATAGGCGTGTTCCATGTTCAATATTCTATGACATACAATAAGAAAAAAAGTGGGCACTTTACACACACAGTTCTGAAAAAAACAATTCTAAGTATGAGGGCGCCCTCTGCCTCTGTCCATGCACTAACAAATTGGGTTCAGTCAGTCTTTGATGCAAGTGCTGAAGAAATAAAAAAAATTACCGTCTGCCTGATTAGGGTTTCAAGATTTATTAGTATTTCAGATGTTTACTCTGCCCCCAGAATGTATGACATTGTGTCATACATGTTTTTGTGGGTAACATCGTGGGTGACTTGCGGGTCATCTATGTTCTTATGGGTGAGAGCGAAACGAATTGAAATACGAGTCATACGAGAAACACGTCAAATCGCACAAGAATTTACACGACAATTTTTTTATGTATGCAATTTTTAAAAAAAATAAATGACACGAATATATGGCATTCATTCTGGACATCAAAAAAAGAAGCACGTGATTTTTTATTTACCTGATAATTGAGTATTTTGGTAGTTATGCCTATATTCAATTTTGGAATTTACGCGTACTTTGCAAAATATGATTGATTGATGCTCCGAATGTACTTAACATAAAAATTCCTGGTTTGTTTCGTTTAATATTGTGATATGTGCTGTGTACACCATTCGATGCTGGCGCGCACACAGCTGTACGCCGCACGCCACGGAACCCGCTCGCGCGGAACGCTGGCCAGCGAGCGGGTAAGCCGAGAGGCGAAGCTAACCCGGGCCACGCCACCCGTATATAGGCGGGAGCAGGTGGCGGCCAGGGCAGTCAGGCAGTAGCGGTCTGAGGAGCACCGAGGCACAACAGTGAGACAGCGCAGTGGAGCCGCTGGGAGAGGGCCTGCAGCCAGGAACAGAAACACACGCGGAGAGGCCGCACCAGAGTCGTGCGGAATACGACACGACTGCCAGCGTGGAGGCGCCGTGCTTGGTGATGCATGGCGAGATTGAGTGCTGGAAATGCACACGGTGGAGTCGCGCAGTCAGACGTGTGTTACAGAACTGGTGCTAAGTGACGCACTAGTGAGACACAGACTTGGGCGCTAATGCCAGCCGGAAGGGAATAACTCCTGGTATATTGGATGGTATAATGCAAATAGATTGGTTGAAAGAATAAATAAATTGTTGTTAAGAGGACGTGCTTTTCGTTCATTGGCAAACACAACAATATGTGTATTTTATTCCTCTGTAAATTACTTTCTTAAAAAATAAATATTTCATTAAAAATTGGATTTTTTAAAAACATGAATATTTTTATATGAACTCTCTCAGGTAAAAATTTGAAAAAAATATAGGCATATTTATCGTTCAATTTTCTACAAAACACAACAAGAAAAAAGTGGGCACTCAACACGTACAGATACACGTACAGATACAAAACTATTGTAAGTATGCGGGCGCGTGTTTCCTGCCCCTGCACTGACGAATTGTATTTGATCAGCCTTTGATACAAGTGCCGACGAAAAATAAAAGAATGGCCGTTTGCCTGATTAGGGTTTCAAGAAACAATGGTAACTCACATGTTTACTCTTTCTCCAGAAGGGATGGGCGACAGCAAAACGAATTCTATTACTGCTTTTCCTCGTGTCGGCGAAACGAATTTTACTGCATCCCTTTGCGTCTTAGGGATGGGGTGCCCTCCTGACCATGCTCGTGAAATACAATCAATCACTTGTCAAGGGACATGAGTAAAAGTTTTTCAACATCAGTCACAATACGCACCTTATGAAGACAAGAGTGCTAGTGTGTGTTCTATGAGTCGTGTGTACACTGTGCAACATGAGTAGCGATCACCGTATGAGATAAGATGTTTCAATCCATTTAATCTTTCTGATCACGGATTTTAGAAAAGAAAATCTCCAAGACACGTAAACCACAATTTTCTGGTGAATTTACAGGAGTCATTAGTTTGGCAAATTTATGATTAATTTTGGAAAGAAATCGGCTTCCAAAACAGCCTTTTGTTAGTGAAGAGAGCGTCGAGATCAGTGGCTCTCCTGACATTAACAAAAATAGCAGAACGTCCAGTGAATATAGTGAAAAGAGTGTAAATCAAGGAAATAACAATTTAAGCTCTTCAGATAGTTCGGCAAGTGTCTGCGAAATTAATAAAGAGAAGATAAGTGTTTAATTTCAATTGGAGAAATCCCAGCCAAGAAAGGAATATTGGAACAAAAACGGTGTCCCCATGAGAAATTTCAGAAAGTACAAAGTGAAATTTTTAGAAAGTACACAGATACATTTTTCACACTCAAGATCCTTCGATACCCATCGAAAAATCAGATATAGATAGTATTTAGAAACGTATCGATTCCTTTCACTCAACAGATGGCATGATGTTCAATATTAAAATTTTGACAATTTTTGAAAGATACAATAAAATTAAACGACATTTTTCTGCAACCGAACGCATGATAAAAGTGTCTAAAAAGTTGGCTGAAGAAAAACAGTGCATTGCGACGAAAGTTCAGGAATTCTATGGTAAGCGAGTACTTGTATTTAAAGTTAGTAGTAAGGGATCAGAAAATTTCAAAAATGTCAATCAAAACATGAGGCAAATTTCCGTCATTTAATTATTTATAAACTTATAAATTATTTATAAATATATTAATATTATTTATATGTATTAATATACATAAATTTTATTATTTATAAATTCAATCGTGAAGTTTTACCACCTCAAGAGTTTTAAATTACTGCTTCATTCAAAGAAACCGACGGCCAGTAACGCAAGAGACGCGTCTATTGCAGCAATCTATTATACTCTCTTTCGTAAAATATTAATATCTTTTAAAGTTACTGAGATCCCACTTTGATTTTTCCTGGAGATATCACTAATAATCTAGTGCGTTAATAATAATTTTTTAAAAATTTTTAGCTCATCGCGTTTACAAAAATATTTCATTTTAAAAATTTCAATTTTTTCAAAAAAATTGAAAATTCAGAAAATTAAATATTTTGAAAAATCTTAAAAATGAAACATGTTTTTAAGTTTCGAATGGAATTTGAACGGACTTTATATAAGTGTATTCAAGTATATGATATTTTTAAGTTAGTGATGCGCGTCATTTTTAGCAAATTTCATTATACAATATTTCCGAAAATAATAAAGTTAGAAAAAAAATAAAAACATGTTAACTTATTTGATCCATATAACAAATAGAAAAAAAATTAAAAACATGAAGTTCAAATTTTGGTCTTTTTTGTGCGATTTGACGTGGAATGGCTCTGCTCGGGACACTTGCCGCAAAGTGTATGCCTCAATGTACTGACTCAAATGTGCTTACAAATGCCTTACACCCAAACCAAAGAATTTCTAGTAAAATCACTCCTGTCCCCCCTGCTTGATTACGGTGATATCGTGTACGGTAACGTAAAGAAATTAATTACTGATGCTGATTAAAGAGTTCAAAATACATGCGTTAGGTTTCAATACAATATCAGAAAATTAATTGCTGATACTGATTAAAGAGTTCAAAATACATGCGTTAGGTTTCAATACAATATCAGAAAGTTTGATCACATATCGGGTTACTATAAACAAATCACATATCAAACTTGAAAGGTCGACGCATGTTTCATAGTTTGTGCCTTTTCTACAAAATATTAAAGACGCGTGTACCTACTTACCTCTCTCATAAAATGTCTTATCTCAAAATAAAAAGTTATCAGAAATCCTTGCTATTCCTAAAAGCAACACCAATTTTTATAATTAATCTTTCTTAGTAGCAACGACCCACAGTTGCCTGAACAGGGTCAAAACGCGCGCATGGGCCCAAAATTTTAATTTTTGAAAAATGATTATTTCTTGATAAATATCAATTCTATATACTTCAAATTACTTGAAATCAGAAAAAAATTATAATTTGTATCAATGCTTACAGCCATACGACACCCTCAAAGCCATGCCTTTCAGCCGAGGAAAAATTCAGCCATTCAAGCAGTGAAAATACACTTATCTTTCACTGTTTATAACTTTTTCCCTAATCAAATTTTCAACTTCCAGGAATTCAATGCGCTTTTATAAACCCTTCTAAATATATTCAAGCCTTTGCAGTGTCAATTATTTTGATTTTTAATTTAATTAAACCTTACGTAATTAAGGTGTGCAAAACCCTCTTATTCCTTTAACTAAGTAAACTTTCACGGGCAATTACACCAAAACACCAAAAAGCACATCACTAAAATTAATATATGTTATTAAGTAAATATTATTGAACATTTTTCAGGTGAGATCAGCTGCCCCGGTCTGCCCCTCTCAAAATTATGACCGTTTAAAATTTACGTTTATGGTGCTTGGAATGAGCATTATTACCTCCAAACATAATTCCGAGAAAGTTTACTTCTTGAAAATGTTTAATCTTCTCAACTTTAGTTTTTCCATTAATTGAGTAAAATTTTCAATTTCTTTTTAAACATATTCCTTCTTTTAATTTGCCAAATTTAATTGTTTTTCAATAAATTTAAACATATGCAATTGAGATCTGCAGAACTGAAACTTGCAATAAGTGAAATTTGACAAGCAATAACGTGAAAACCTCTAAAGACATTTCTTTGAAATTAAAGTATGTTATTACATAAATATTTGTAATTAGTTTTTCGCTGACAACAACCACCTTGGCCTACCTCTTTTAAAATGGCGTCTATTTAAACTGTACATGACGAGGTTGAAAAGAAGCATGATTTTCATTAATTACGAGATCTTTGACGGGAAATTACATAAAAACAAGTAAAAACACTTCCATGAAATTAATAACTTTTATTAAATAGACATTTGTTAATGTTTTTTCGTTAACAACAGCCCCTCGTCTGGTCTCTTTTAAAATGGCGGCCGTTAAACATTTACTTGATGTTTGAAATAAAGCGCCATTTCCAAAATTAAATTATTTTTGAAGGGCAATTACACGAAAACACTTAAAAACATTTCCATGAAATTAATAAATGTTATTACGTGGACATGTATAAATGTTTTTCCATTAAGAACAGCCGCCTCGGCTGGCCTTTTTTAAAATGGCGACCGTTAAAATTTTACTTGTTTACTCGAGGTTTGAAATAAAGCGCCATTTCCAAAACTAAGTGATCTTCGACGGACAATTACTCAAAAACAACTGAAAATATTTTCATGTAATTAATAACTGTAAATAATTGGACATTTGTTGATGTTTTTTCGTTAACAACTGCCTCGACCTTCCTCTTTTAAAATGGCGACCGTTTAAAGTTTCCATGACGAGATTTGAAAGAAAGCGCCTTATCTAAATGTAAGTTATTTTTGACAAGCAATTATACAAAAACAACTAAACACACTTTCATGAAACTAATAAATGTTATTAAGTGGACATTTGGTAATATGTTTTCGTTAACAGGAGTCACCTTAGCCTGCCTTTTTGAAAATGGCGAAAGTTTAAACTTTACATGACGAGCTTTGAAAAAAGACCAATTTCAATTAACTATGTGATAATCGACGAGCAATTTTAAAATAACATAGAAACACATCTCGATATTAAGTGAACATTTGAAAAAAATTTCGTCGCCCGGAATTGCCTCTCTCTGTGGAAGTGCAGTCAGCAGTCGAAGCGTCAGCGCTGGATGTCATGCCAGAGGTGGCATAATAAATAAATAAATAAACAATATAAATTAAGTGGAATATTATTATTTCACATCTAGAATATGTTTCGTTAGATCTATACTCAAAAAACCGTTTTAAAATCACGAAATAAATAGTTATTTAAGATAACATTCTGTGCGTGCGTTTCGACCCCGTTCAGACCACCGTGGACCCGAGAGTGGAATAACCTTCCAGAAAATGTTAGGAAATGTAAAACGCTGGGATCATTCAAAAAATATTTAAATACTCTTTTACTGAGCTGATAATGTACGATGTGAAAGTGTGTACTCAATTCATTATTGTTATTATTATTATTTTTATTAAAAATTGTACGATGAATGTAGTATTTTATATCGCATTTTTAACTCTTTTTTCTTTTCTTATACTTCTTAGGTTAATTCTTAATTAAATAAATAACAGTATAATTAGTTTAAGTTTAATATAGGATTAGAAAGTTGTTGTTTTTTGTATTATCAACTTGTTCCTTGTCAACTCCAATTCATTCCAACTTAAATTCTCATAGCTCTGACTGAATGCGTATTTTCTCTTGGTACATGTTGATGTAATTAAAATCGGACCTAAGCCGTCGTCCTGGCCGGGTGCTTGTGTGCATTCTCGTGTTGTTTGGTTTTTAATGAGTTATTTAATGTATTGAGATTTTTTTGCTACCGTTTTGACGCGTATGGCTTAATTAATATGTTTTCATAACTTATTTTCGGGCATCTCTTTAATGTTCTTCTGTGTCAGTAAATGCTTTCTGAAGTATTTTAAATATTTTAATTTGTTGCTCAATGTTGAAGAGCATGCACACTTCCTTTGTTTTCTCTGTTTTTTCCAGCCACTTAAAGGAAATGCCGAGACATTTTTTCTACTTTCACTTTGTGAGCCCAGGGGCAAGACATATATAATTTGTATTTTATTTAATTTACTAAATGTCTGATGATCTGATGGCCCGAGTATCGCCACATTAATAAAGTCGCTATTCTTCTTATTATTTTTATTATTATTATTATTATTATTATTATTATTATTATTATTCCACTACATCACGACTAAAGATGTTCTGAGTCGGTTGAATATAAAATATACTCCAGGTTGCAACCAGCTACCTAAGGAGCAGATCTAGGGACTGTCGGTGCCTCTACAATACTTTGCGCAAAATGTGGCCTTTGCAAGTAAAGCGATGTCTTGCACTTCCCAGTCTTTTGAATTACCTGGGAGTTTAGACAAGTTCTTACACAAATTTTGCTGAACAAATCCCAGAGCTCCGATAACTATCGGGACGACCTGTGCTTTTAAACCCCACATTCGGATGATCTAGATTTCCAAACTCTTGTATTTAAGACGTTTCTCTGCCTCCTTGGTAACGACGTTTTGATCACAAGGTACAGCAACATCGACAAGTAAACACGATTTTTTCACCAAATCCCGGATGACTATATTCGGTTTGTTTGCCGCTATCGTGCAATCAGTTTGAATTTGTTGGTCGTACAATATCGTACACAATCCAACAGACGTCACCGGTTTCGGTGAGTGTTCGTACCACTTGGGGCATGTGTTCGGAACTTCGAGGGCGGTACAGATCTGCCAGTGGAGGTAGCTACACACCCTGTCGTGTCTTTTCAAGTATTCTGTCTTTGCTAGGATTGGACAAGCTGAGGCAATATGATCAATGGTTTCTACGTGTTCCTGACAAACGCGGCATTTATCATCTTGGGAAATTTTGAGAACCGCTTTATCATAATGTCGGGTTCTCAACGCCTGATCTTGGGCAGCTATTACAAGTGCTTCCGATTCTGGCTTCATTCTTCCCTTTTTAAGCCACATAAATGATTGATATTTATTGATCTGCACCTTGTCCATTCTTTTTAGGTATTGTCCGTGGAGTGGTTTGTCTCTCCACGATTTCTTTAACATTTTTTTGTGTCTCAAATTTCATATTAAGTAGTTATTATCATTATTATTATTATTTTTCCTCTAAATCACGACTTAAGATGTTATGTGTCGGCTGAATATAAAATCTACTCCAGGTTGCAACCAGCTACCTAAGGAGCAGATCTAGGGACTGTCGGTGCCTCTACAATACTTTGCGCAAAATGTGGGCTGTTCCAAATAAAGCTATTTCTTGCACTTCCCAGTCTTTTGGATTACCTGGGAGTTTAGACAAGTTCTTACACAAATTTTGCGGAACAAATCCCAGAGCTCCGATAACTATCGGTACGACCTGTGCTTTTACGCCCCACATTCGGCTGATCTCGATTTCCAAACTCTTGTATTTAAGACTTTTCTCTGCCTCCTTGGTAACGACGTTTTGATCGCAAGGTACAGCAACATCCACAAGCAAACACGATTTGTTCTCCAAATCCCGGATGACTATATCCGGTTTGTTTGCTGCTATCGTGCGATCAGTTTGAATTTGTTGGTCGTACAATATCGTACACAATCCAACAGACGTCACCGGTTTCGGTGAGTGTTCGTACCACTTGGGGCATGTGTTCGGAACTTCGAGGGCGGTACAGATCTGCCAGTGGAGGTAGCTACACACCCTGTCGTGTCTTTTCAAGTATTCGGTCTTTGCTAGGATTGGACAAGCTGAGACAATATGATCGATGGTTTCTACGTGTTCCTGACAAATGCGGCATTTATCATCTTGGGAAATTTTGAGAACCGCTTTATCATAATGTCGTGTTCTCAAGGCCTGATCTTGGGCAGCTATTACAAGTGCTTCCGATTCTGGCTTCATTCTTCCCCTTTTAAGCCACATAAATGATTGATCTTTATTGATCTGTACCTTGTCCATTCTTTTTAGATATTGTCCGTGGAGTGGTTTGTCTCTCCACGATTTCTTTAACATTTTTTGTGTCTCAAATTTCATGTTAAGTAGCATCAGAAGTTCAGTGTCTCTGTCATTCTGGTTGTCTTGCATAGTCTTGTTCGCAATGCTTCTTGCTACACTTACAATGCCTCTGTTTCCCATTCTTCGGTCAGATTTCATGACCTGCCTCATTAGTGGGTCATCTTGATGGCTGACTACATACTTTCCCATCCCGGTTATTGCATTGTGCCAGGAGGCTTCAATTTGTCTCAGGCCTCTTCCTCCTTCCTTACGTGGCACATAAAGTCTATGTACATCAGCTCGGGGGTGGGCAACATGATGCATTGTAAGCAATTTTCTGGTTTTTCGATCCATTTATTATTATTATTATTATTTATAATTATTTATCATTATTATTATTATTATTATTATTATTATTATTGTTATTGTTTCTTTGCTTTTCACTTCTTTCCATACATGCATCTCGGTTACCATGAACAAGAGATACACGTTTCATCTGTCGTAATCAGCACTGGCTGTAGGTCAGCACTGGAATTATATAGGTATTTACAGCTTTAATTTTCCTGCCAGCACTGAGTTAAGTTTTCAGAATTTTACTCAGGCGTGTTTTAAATTCCTGGGTATGTTGGATTTAGTAATTTTTTGGTCAACATTAGATCTTTGTAAATATCCAAGATATTTATAATATTCCTCAGGATTCGTGGCATGAATTCGTTCTTGTTTATCGTTTCCTTCTGCAAGGATGTAATCCATCTGATGTTGCCACTTTCCTTTCCGCATTGCATTTAATTTACATTTTTCAACCACGAAATGCACTCCAATGTCACTGCAAAATTTTGCAGTGGTGTAGAGCAGTGGTGCAGTGGTGTAGAGATTAAGCTTTTCTTTTGTGGAGCTGTATAATTTTAACTCGTCCATGTACAGAAGATGGGATAAGCGTACATGATCGTTTTTGCTACTAATTTTGTAGCCCATTTGTTCATTATTTAATAAAGTCGACAGAGGATTCATAGCAAGGCAGAAACACAGAGCGCTCAGAGAATCTCCTTGAAAGATTCCTTGTATAATACGTATATCTCCTGCATTAACATAATCATTCTGCGTGCAAATGTGTAATCTGGTTGTCCACCTTCGCATCTGGATCTTTAAAAACGACACAACCAATGGGTCTATTTTGTACATATCAAGTACATCAATTAACCAGGAGTGGGGTATGCTGTCGAAGGCTTTTTGATAATCAATATACGCTGTATATAACGTCCCACCTGTTTTCTTTACATGTCCACAGACTGCCGCGTCTAATATGAGTTGTTACTTGCAACCCTGTGACCCCCTCTTACAGTCTTTTTGCTCCTCGGCCAGGATGTTATTGTCTTCAAGGTGCTAAAAGATCTTATCTGTTATTATTGAAGTTGTTGTTATTATTATTATTATTATTATTATTATTATTATTATTACTATTATTGATTATTGATTATCAAGATGATGGCAAAGCATTTCAAAACGTGGATGCATCTGCAAGGTCTGTACTCTGGAAATTAAACAGATTGAATTTGGACAGTTCTACTTGAAATCAGTAGTCAGACCGTTGGATACCGGACATTTTGGAAACCACACCATACTGGACCTCTGCTGTAGCATCAGCAGCATTCTTCCATTCATACTGGGCACAATTCTGTCCTGGTGCGAGTGACGAGAGTACAAGCAAATTAGGCCTACACTCAAAATAAATTTTGCTTCAATATTTTTTTTTGTTTTGATTAAAAGAAAAGAAGACAACATAGAATTAAAGAAAAATGCCAGCATCTTCTTGTGGAATTTGCAACGAGGAAATGAAGAACGACGAAGTATATGATTTGAAAAAAAACAATAGAATTTCTAAGTGCAAAATATGACGACGTAATAGAAGGAATTAAAGACTTAAAGGCAGTAAAAGAAGAAATGAAAAAGAAATTTGACATGACAAACATGAATGTTAATGAATTGGAACAACAGGTGCTGGACAGAAACTTAGAAATAGTAGGAATCAATAGTGACAATAACGACTTAATAAAAAAGAACGTACCCAAACTACTTAGCAAGGTGTGTGAGGAAAAAGTTAATGACTCTGACACAGAAGATTTATTTGTGATAAAAAGAATGAAGAGTCAAAAAGAGAAAGTGATAATAAAATGTAATTCTAAAAAGATTAGACACAAAATATTAATAAACAAAAAGAAAAAATTCAAAATAAAGACGTATTAGGTAATCAGGATAATCAAATATTGTTTATTAATGAAAATTTAACCCAATTTAATGCGAATCTTCTTTGGAAAGCAAAAAACAAAGCCAAAGACAAGGGGTTAAAATTCAGTTGGGTAAAGAATGAAAAAAATTATATTAGGAGAAATGAGGGCAGTAACATAATAAGAATAAGGTGTGAGGAAGATTTAGACAGAATTAATAATTTAAAGGTAAGATAGTGACACAATTATGGACACCTCCTTTATTCAAAATTCAGAAATTTAGGAAACAAAAATTTGCAAGTACACAAAAGATTTCAATCGGTTTATAAATTCAAAAGGTGAAAAGTTCAATATTATTCATATTAATAAAATATCATTAAAAAATCATTTGAATGAACTTTGTGGAATAATAAACGACAGCTTAAAAAATTTAGATGTGATAGTAATGAGCGAAATTAATGTAAATAAGTATGAAAATCTTTTAGAATACAATCTGCCGAAATTTAAAAGATATGAAAAACCAAGAGAAGAAAAAGGGAGAGGAGGTATAATGATTTTCATTAATGATAGATATAATTTTGAACCTGTCAATCTAGCAACAAATCATTTTGAGGAAATATTAGGCAATTTGCAAATAAATGAGAAAAAAAATAAAATAAGTCTATTAGCGGTATACAGACATTCTAACAAAAGTAAATCTCTCTTTTTAGAAGAACTCCACAAAATATTAAACTTAGATAATAATGTAAACAAAGTTATAATAGGAGACTGTAATATAGACATCAGTAATGACGATAAAATCACAATTGAATACCTAGAAACCTCATCAAATCATAAATTAGTACATTACATTAAAAAAGAAACAAGGGTAGAAATAAGAAATGGTAAAGTAGTTAGCTCATGCATAGATCACATAGCTATCAGTGGAAATTCACAAAGTATAATCCCTTTCATTTTGGAAAACAAGATTACAGAACATTACCTGATTGGAATCTCGTGTAACCTTTCAAATAAGATTAAGAAAGAATCTCCCGATAAAACTATTAAAAAATATGAAATCGTAGATAAATGTAGAATTCAAAAAGAATTGGTGAAGTTAAATACATCTAGTATTCAAAAGTAAACAGTAAATAAATTATACAACCAAATTAAAAATACTTTTGACAGATCATTGATTTCAAGAGAATCAAATATAGTATAAACTAGTGGTGCTACAGAATAGCAAAGACTTTCCCGTATTAGTTTTCTATTTCCTTGGGTCTTAGCTAGCTATTCGGAATTGCCACAAACTCTTTCTTGGCAGCTGTCATCCATCACCGCCAAAAGTACATTTTTTGTCATTTTCTTAATTTTTCGGTTTCCTACTGGTAAAACGGAAACATTAATTTTAGAATATTAAAGAACAAAAACCCCTGTCCTAAATGGCAATTTTCTTTTAAAAATAATGTGCCGTTTTAAAGAAAATTACGTTTTAGTGCTACTAAAAATTCGAAATTTAAAGCTCATTTTCACAGAAAATTTTTGAGTTTTTAAAATACTTTATTTGAAGTTATTTGAAGCACTTAAACTCACAAATTTAATAATGTTTACAAATTGCTGGTAATGTGCATATTAAAGATACGAGTGATCCTTAAAAACAACTACATATGTGTAATTTTCGAAAAAAACAAAAAATTCCTCAGAATAAACCATATGTCATATTAAAGAGTGCAATTAGCACTATCTGATCGAAAAGTTTGAAGAAAGTTTGTTTAGCCATTTATGAGAAAATGGCGTTTGAGCGTTTCTGAAAATGCTGAAATTTTGAGCTACTTTTCACAGAAAACGGTTGTGTTTTCGATAAACTTTACTTGACATTATTTAAAGCACACGTACTCGTAAATATGACAATGTGAACAATTTGACGCTAATGTAAATATTAGCGACGTGAGAAACGTGAAAACATTTAAATTTTTGTAATTTTTGAAAAACCAACCGATAGAGCAATATGGGTTTTATGTCATCTGATAGAGTACATTCGCCACTATCCCTACCAAAAGTTTAAAGAAAAAATGTGGAGCCGTTTTTGAGAAAATCTTGTTTTTGTAATATTTTAAAATTGCACATATTGCACGCAATATTGCACGAAAACTACTCAAATTTTGAAAAACATTTACATGGCCTTTATGAAAGAACTTAATATGCAGAACAAATTTTATTTGAAGAAAAAATCTCTATCTTCAATTTTGTAGTTGGAGAAAGACGCCGAATAAAATTCAAACTTCCACAATTTTCGAAAATTCAGAGTTATCCGTGAAAATCGGACTTATACTATGTTAATAAGTGTATTTTACTCTATTCATTCAAGAAATTTAAAGAAAAAATATGAAGCCTTTTTTGAGAAACTTTTGAAAATCCCCGGGGGGCTTCATATAAAGTACCCCCAAATTTTGAAGAATTTTTTTCAAAATCTCAATGCTTCGACTAGAATCAGATGGAACGGGGAACATCCATTTTGGAAGAATTCGTACGTATGGTTTAGGCGCTAGCAGTGTTCACAGACGGACAGACAGACGGACGGACGGACGAACAGACGGACGTTTTCCTTTCAATTGGTTTTTCGGTATCAAGGACCCACAAAAGAGGGTTTCTGGCTACACCATGTGTTAGGGGATTTTTTTCTTAATTTAGCAACTGGTTTTATCCAGTTATTCGTTTTCACGGCCCGGCAATAAATTTTTTTCCGCCGAAAATTGGCCATTTTTTTCGTGCAGCATTACATAACTTTCCCTATACTACGTATATCACTTCGTGTTTAAGTAGCTTTTATTGCCGACAGAACAATTTTTATACATGGTGGTAGTTTTTCACTACATAGTATCTATATATTGGATGGTTGGAGAGTTCAAGATTGTTTTGTCCTTTCTTTCGTTATTTGTAATAGTCTGAGGATTTTCCTCTCTTGTGTCATGACGCGCCTCTTTTGTATTATTTACATTATCATTACTTCAACAACCTACATCTAATTAAATTTACTTCATAGGCGACTCTGTCGCGTCCTTATTACTTTTATCTTAGCGAAATTCTCTTATCCTGAAATGGCCTAATACTAAGCACAAGTGAAGTGTCACGTCGTTGTTGTGCACTGATTACTATTTACACTATTTACATTTTAGCTGCTTCATCACTTCACTATCTTCTATGACAGGGTGTAGAGGCATCGAGGGGCTCCGGGAGGTGGCGCGGGGGTCTCCAGGTGCGAATTGGCCTCCGCCAGACGATCGGGCATCGGCCGAGGCGGCCCCCGCCGGGCACTGCTTTATTTATTTACACACACGGCAGTACTCGGCAGGGACCAGGTCTACTTGGGCGCTGTGCTTGAAATAGCAGGTGGCACTACCATTGATCGCTTCGGCGATAATGCACTCTGTAGTGTTTTTGATCGCGCTGGTCTTTAGTAATTTATTTAGTACCGCCATGCTACTTGGGCACCACTCACCCAGGGCTCCTCCAAGTGGCAGGAACTCGACCTCCCTGAACGTATACAGGAAAATAAAAATGAGATTATAAATTTGAGTAGGAAAGGGTTTGTGTGGGGGTTTATAAATAGAATATAGAGTGTAAGTTCTCTTACTTAATTTAATTTGTAGATGTACATTCTAAAATTTTAGATATAGACAAAAATACATGATGAAATATAGAATTCATTACTATTATTATTATTATTATTATTAATATTATTATTATAATTATTGCTGTGTGCAGAATTTGAAGCTGGCGCGCGCGCAGCTGTACGCCGCGCGCCACGAAACCCGCTCGCGAGGAACGCTGGCCAGCGAGCGGGTAAGCCTCGAGGCGAGGCTAACCCGGGCCGCACCGCCCCTATTTAGGCGAGAGCAGGTGGTGGCCACGGCAGTATCGCGGTAGCGGTCTGAGAGTCACCGAGCCACAGCAGAGAGGCAGCGCAGCGGAGTCGCTGGGAGAGAGCCTGCAGCCAGGGAGAGAAACACACGCAGAGAGGTCGCACCAGTAGTCGTGCGGAATACGTCGCGACTGCCAGCCTGGAGACGCCGTGCTTGGTGATGCATGGCGAGATTGCGTGCGGGAATTGCACGCGGCGGAATCGCGCAGTCAGGTGTGCGGAACAGAGTAGTGCTAAGTGACGCACTGGAGAGATCCGGGCTTGGACGTTAATGCCCGCCGGAAGAGAGTAACTCCTGTATATTGGATTGTATAGTGTAAATTGATTGATTGAAGGAATAAATAAGTAGTTGTTAGGTGGACGTGCTTTCATTCATTGGCAAACATAACAATTATTATTATTATTATTATTATTATTATTATTATTATTATTATTATTATTATTACTATTACTATTACTCCATAGATGCATGGTCAGAAATTCAATCATTTCTATAAAAGTTATAATCTTTTAAGTGCAAATTTTCTTCAGGGATTAGATGTGTTTTAGAAATACATGCGATGTCAATATTATGAAATGAAAAGAAGGACTAAAAAAGATTTTGCTGTCATTTTAAACCATTAGAATTCCATTTTATGTAATAGTCTAATTGTATTTCCATTAATAGACATTAAAAAGTGGATGATGTTTTGCAATAAAGTCAGAATTTGTGAGATAATTTTAGAAATAATTTCTTGATCGATGTTGGAAATTAAAGATGTATAATTTGAAGTAGATAAGTTTTGTTTTAATACATCAAAGTTAGAGACTAAATAGAGTAGATTATGTGGCGTATGTTGGGAGATGGCGTAGTATATTTGTGTTCAAAAAGAGATTTTGAATAGAATCGATTTGTTGAAAGGTTTCTGAGAAAGAGAATGCAATTTGTTATTTATTAATGACCATTTTCCAACTTTCTTTTGTTTTTTTCCTTTGAAGAACATTATTGGTTGGATGTTAATATGTGCTCAAATATTTTGGTTCCTGAAAAAAAATACCTTTTGACTCATTACTTATTAAAGAAGTCAAGAACTTCCAATAATTTGTGTAAGGGTTTTCCGGATTCAGAGAATAATGTGAGTACTGTGAGTTTTTCGTTTATTTCATTCAATAATTAATTATAGTTATTTAGTTTGTTTCTTTCGTGCATTTTCTGGAATTACATGTAGGCTGTTGGATGTAAATTTTTTCTATAACAGTCATTAATAATTTTAAAGTTCATTATAAATATTTGAACAGCTGGGTTTCATTGTAATATTTTCAATTTTATTTCTTCAAGTAATTTTAATAAGAAAGATGACATTGTTTGCAGATGGAAAAGTTTTCTCACACGGTTAAAACGCACATTTCCAGCAATTTGTAAACACTATTGAATTTGTGGTTATAAGGGCTTTGAATGACTTCAAATGAAGTTTTTCGAAAACTCAAAACCTTTCTATAAAAAAGAGCTCAAAATTGCCATTTAGGACAAGGTTTAATTGTCTTTTTATATTCTTAAAATAATAGTTTCGTTTTAATATTGGAAAACCGAAAACTTAAGAAAATGTCAAAAAAATGTAGATTGGGGGGCGATAGATGGCAGCTGTCTGGAGTATTGGCAAGTCCGAAGAGCTAGCCGATACCAAACGCAACAGAAAACTAATACGGGAAAGTCTGTGCCATTCTCTAGCACCACTAGTTTCTTTTCACGGCCCGGGAATGAATTTTTTTCCGCCGAAAATTGGCCATTTTATCGCCCACCATTACCTTTCCCTATACTACGTATATCACTCCGAGTATGCGTACGTATACGGGAAAGTAAAAAAGCGATTAAGGCCTCCAAAGATTTGTTTTTCGTGTTTCTACTGGTTCTGGTTTACTCTTCCGGCGATTTCAAGTCCTGATGACAATATTCTCGTATTTTCGGCGGAAAAAATTCATTGCCGGGCCGTGAAAAGGAAAAAGTGGATAAAACCAGTTGCTAAATTAAGAAAAAAATCCCCTAACACGTGGTGTAGCCAGAAACCCTCCTTTGTGGGTCCTTGATACCGAAAAACCAATTGAAAGGAAAACGTCCGTCTGTCTGTCCGTCCGTCTGTGAACACTGCTAGCGCCTAAACGATACGTACGATTTCTTCCAAAATGGATTTTCCCCAGTCGCTCTGATTCTAGTCGAAGCTTTGAGATTTTGAAAAAGATTCTTCAAAATTTGGGGGTACTTTATATGAAGCCCCCCGAGGATTTTCAAAAGTTTCTCAAAAACGGCTCCGTATTTTTTCTTTAAATTTCTTGTATGAAAAGAGTAAAATACACTTATTAACATAGTATAAGTCCGATTTTCACGGATAACTCTGAATTTTCGAAAATTGTGAAAGTTTGAATTTTATTCGGCGTCTTTCTCCAACTACAAAATTGAAGATAGAGATTTTTCTTCGTACAAAATTTGTTCTGCAGCGTAAGGTTTATTTGAGTTATTTTTTGTTTTTTCAAAAATTACATAAATGTAATTTTTTTAAAGATCTCTCACATCTTTAATATGCATATTACCAGCAACGTGTAAACATTATATTTGTGAGAGTAAGTGCTTCAAATAAAGTATTTTGAAAACTCAAACATATTCTGTGAAAATGAGCTTCAAGTTTTGCATTTTTAGTAGCGCTAAATCGCCATTTTCTCTTAAACGGCACATAATTTTTAAAGGAAAATTGCAATTTATGACTAGGTTTTTGTGTTCTTTAATATTCTAAAATTAATGTTCCGTTCTACCAATAGGAAACCGAAAAATTAAGAAAGTGACAGAAAAATGTACTTTTGGCGGTAATAGATGACAGCTGGCAAGACCGAGTTTGTGGCCATTCCGAAAAGCTTGTGAAGACCCAAGGAAATAGAAAACTTATACGGGAACGTCTGTGTCATTCTGTAACACCACTAGTTTAATCTTCTAATTCAATGATACTCTTGGGAGATTTCAACAGCAAAAACACTTCTTGGAGATGCAGCACATCAAATCCTCAAGGTATTGATTTACAAGAACTATATTGTGCAAAATAATTTAGTCATACACACTTCGAACCAATATTACTCTCATCATTACTACATATTACTATATATATTATGTATAATGATTACAAAAAATGTAAATCTGCAAAGCTTTCAATCTTCACTTCCTCAATTAGATTTGAATAATCTCCATATTAAAATATGTTTTAATCCTCCACTAATAAAAATGGATTATTCCCTTCATAACATTTGTATAAACTGGTATATGTAATGTACAAACATAAATTCAAATTTAATTACGCAAAAAACAATAAATACACAATAAATAGGTAATACTAAAAAATATATATAAAGACAAAAATTAACTAAAACATTTCTAGATGCTTAAACATTACAACGCACACATTACACATTTGCATTCATATTGTATCTCTCCCTATATATAACTTAAATCTTTTTAAAGCCAAACATAATCGAACAACAAATGCACGATAAAGGAACAATTGATACGATGGTACATACGCTTTACAAATCCAAGAAGAGACGTAAAAAATGGTTAAAAGTTAAAAATTTGAACAAATATATATTTCTTCACAAAAACATTTTCAGCACATTTATCGTAACTATCAATATTTGTTATTCAAGTGGTTTCACATGGTTTTAAATAAAGTTTAAAGAATTCTAAATTATTTCCTATGACAACAGAGAATTCTGACAAATAATATTCCGCGACCAGGACACGAACCGCCGAACCCTCTCTCGGAAGACCTGTACCAATCCTCACTAATTAACCGCTGCGACTACAATGGATAGGCATGAAATTCACTTATAAAAAAGTAATAGAGTATGGTGGTTTCATTTCTCGCACTAGAAAACGAAAATATCCAGTGTATATAAAACAAATGTCCTTTACGCGCTCAGGGAAGGTATCTGGGAACATCATCATTCATAATAGAAAAGCAAAATCAAATTAGTGATTAGAAAACTAAGATCTCAGATAAAGTCTCTGACATTCTATAGCACCACTATTTTTTACTTTCCCGTATATACGTACGTATACACGGAGTGATATACGTAGTATAGGGAAAGTTATGTAATGGTGCGCGAAAAAATGGTCAATTTTCGGCGGAAGAAATTAATTGCTGGGCCGTGAAAACGAAGAAGTGGATAAAACCAGTTGCTATATTAAGAAAAAAAATCCCCTAAAACGTGGTGTAGCCAGAAACCCTTTTGTGGGACCTTGATACCGAAAAACCAATTGAAAGGAAAACGTCCGTCTGTCCATCCGTCTGTCCGTCCGTCTGTCCGTCCGTGTCTGTCCGTCCGTGACTGTCCGTCCGTGTCTGTCCGTCCGTCTGTCCGTCCGTGTCTGTCCGTCTGTGAACAGTGCTAGCGCCTAAACGATACGTACGATTTCTTCCAAAATGGATTTTCCCCAGTCGCTCTGATTCTAGTCGAAGCTTTGAGATTTTGAAAAAGATTCTTCAAAATTTGGGGGTACTTTATATGAAGCCCCCCGAGGATTTTCAAAAGTTTCTCAAAAACGGCTACGTATTTTTTCTTTAAATTTCGTGTATGAATAGAGTAAAATACACTTATTAACATAGTATAAGTCCGATTTTCACGTACAGCTCTGAATTTTCGAAAATTGTGAAAGTTTGAATTTTATTCGGCGTCTTTCTCCAACTACAAAATTGAAGATAGAGATTTTTCTTCATACAAAATTTGTTCTGCAGCGTAAGGTTTATTTGAGTTATTTTTTGTTTTTTCAAAAATTACATAATTGTAATTTTTTTGAAAGATCTCTCACATCTTTAATATGCATATTACCAGCAACGTGTAAACATTATATTTGTAAATGTAAGTGCTTCAAATAACTTCAAATAAAGTATTTTGAAAACTCAAACATATTCTGTGAAAATGAGCTTCAAGTTTTGCAATTTTAGTAGCGCTAAATCGCCATTTTCTCTTAAACGGCACATAATTTTTAAAAGAAAATTGCTATTTATGACTAGGTTTTTGTGTTCTTTAATATTTTAAAATTAATGTTCCGTTCTACCAATAGGAAACCGAAAAATTAAGAAAATGGCAAAAAAATGTACTTTTGGCGGTGATAGATGACGGCTGGCAAGAAAGAGTTTGTGGCAATTCCGAATAGCTAGGGAAGACCCAAGGAAATAGAAAACTAATAGGGGAAAGCCTGTGCCATTCTGTAGCACCACTAGTTTTTAACTTAAGCAACAGGTTTAATCCACTTTTTCGATAGCAGAACCATGCTATAAGAGTTTTTCTGGCGAAAATTCCCCGTGTTCCGGCGCACAATTACGTAACTTTCTCTTCTTAGGAAGTATTGGTAAGGCGAGAAAGTAATAATAATTTCGGAACCTTTAGGGATATGTAAGTTCATCGCATGTGTTCTAGTTATATTGTATTACAATTTAACTTTAAAATACTCATAATTTTACTTACATTGTTTCATACAGATATATACTAGACAACGATTGATTTGACATGTCATACGCTTCAGAAATCGAATAACAAGAGTTGAAAAATTGTTTAAAAGATGCAGTTTGGGAAGACACAGAGAAGTTCTATTTATCTGCATTGATTCTCTTCGTGAGTAGAAGTACTTCAAATGATTTGCAATTAAGTATCTACCGTAGGGCCGCGCAAAACGCATTCTATTATCGATCGGTCTCGGTAGCTTTGCGTCCGCAGTCTCGGAGCCTCGATGGTCGCGCGCGCTCCTTATCTACCTGTTGAAATCTACACGTAGGTCTCTCTCAAGAATCGGGACGATCGGAACCGCTCCATTCTCGGCTGTTCTCGTCAGTAACGGTCGGTACCCGCAGTCTCGGCAGAAGCGGCCGCCGCCGGGCGCTCGGCGCAGGTTCGACGGCTCGGCAGCTCGACGCAATTGCGGGATTTAAGATCGCCACATATTGTGATCGCAGAACTCTTTCATTTAATTGTAATTGATTAATTATAATCGTAATAAAATACAATTTCAATTTATCTATTAATTGGTGGAAAAGTAACAATCACTCGATTATTTGGAAATAATTTTAGAGAGAAAATAATACAATTTTTGAAATAATTAAATGCAAAAAAAGTGAGCAAAAGTAATTTAAAATCAACTTTTTAGCAATATCAATAAAATAGTATAAAATAATTTTCATCAATTGTTTTTACATTGTGAATTATTACATAATATTGAAATCAAGGTTACTAATCGGAATTTCTAATAATGTAAATGGACCTGCAGTTTATTTTCAAGTAAGCAAAGCAAATAATGATAAAAGTTTACATTCCAGATTACATATCGAAGAACAAAAATATATGTTAAGGAAAAAATAATTCATTTCATACCTATTGTTATGTAATTTATGTTTCTTACAAGTTCGAATGTAAGGTATATTTATTAAACACAATTAACATCTAGTATTAATTTCATCGTTACATAATAAAAACTCATATGCGAAACAAAATTGATGTGGGTTCTGTTCTTCCCTGTGTGAAAACGTCCTTTCGTCACTGCGCACAATTTATTGTGTAATAGTTAATGTAAGCCGCCATGGCCTCTGAATTGTGTGAAACAATTGGCGGCCAAACAACGGTGCCCACTGCAAATCAGCCTATTCAACTCCTTGCCCCATCGTCACACACGGTTATAGAAACTCACAAATTCGAAATACATAATTAATTATAATATACTACATTGATACACCACATAAAATGAGGGAAAAATAATAAATTTATAACATTTTTGCGCCATAGAAAAATGCTGTAATTTAGTATAAGCCTAGAAATGATAAAAATAAATACTTCAATTGACTTTAATTGTATCACTGGCATACGAAACAGACCTAATGTGTAATTCTTTCAATTAACAGAACCTTCCTTCCATTTCTGTTACCTTCCTGGAAGAACATATGGGAGGGAGAGATATCAACGTCAGAAGTCGCGGTTTTCGACTTGCCCCCTGAGACGCGAGTGATGTTTGCATTGCGAATCTGATCTCGGCGATTTCCATCGGTCACCTACGATAATCCGCTTCTTTTCCTTGTATAAAGAATTTAGAGGAAAGCGAGTATCTAAAGATACATAATGTCGAGTTAAAAACAAATGACATCCTCGGTCTAGATCTAGATAAAAAATAGAGGTTTGGTGCCAAACGGCTGGGATAAGTGAAAGTGGAAATGATTTGAACACACGTTTTTAACAAAAGTAGAAGAAAATAGAAATACATTTCAAGAAAAAAGGCTTAGAAAGTTAAATAAGCCTTAAAATATATTTACGTGAAAATAGGCGAAATAATTATTGATGATAATTGTTATTTTTTCTTTCTTTTTATTATATACATGTCAAAAGCCGAAGGCTGTCTACAAGAATTACAGGTGCCGCTAGATTGCTTGTGCATTGGTCAACGTACAAATCACGCTAATCGCAAAAATAGTTTGTCTTATTCAACAAGACATGCTGCCAGACTGCCTCGAGTTCGAACTATACTAAACGTTGGCGAGAGCTCCGGTGGCGCCTCCAGCATTTATTCGACGCGGTCGGCGCACACCGATAACAGGCCAAGTATCGGTATCGTTCGTTCTCGATAATGATAGTTCCGGAACTGACATTCTCGGACACAGTAGTATCGGCGCGCCTGGTATCGTCCCCGAGAACGAACGGAACTGAGGGCGTTTTTATCCGGCTCTAATCTACACTCTTCAATGTTTTTTCCGGCAACATCACATTCATCAAATTAAAATCCCCATCTGGGGATCGCACTAAGCATCTTCCGAACCGAAGATCTCAACCCCAAATGCGCTTTAACCAGCTGCGTCATGGGAGTGACATGCGGACCAACTACTTATATTTTAGTCAAAACGTATTGTATCAGTTCTATCATTAGGAAGCCGGTAATTGTCAACATGCGAAAAACATGTCTTTCAAACATGACCAAGAAAGGCAGCGGTGAATGGTTTACTCCAAATAATTTATCCGATGATCGGCATTTGAAAAATAACTACTGCGAGAAAGTCTGTGCCATTCTATAGCACCACTAGTTTATTTATATATTTACCGTCCCTTATTACACACGTGCAGAAAATTTAAAGAAAAAATTCGGAACGGTTTTTGAGATTTTTTTGTTGTAAATTTGAAGCGAAGATTACGCCAAATTCGGTTTTTCAGAAAATTCTACACAACCCTTTTTAAAGAGCTAGTTATATACAAGAGACTTTGTCTGAGGTAAAAATCGCTATCTACAATTTTGTAGTTTACAAATTTTTTTTGAAATTTTCAAAAAACCAAGCTTTTCTTAGAAGTAGGAATAAAACCATACTTTTTATCGTCGCTCATTACATAAGTGAAGAAAATTTAAGGAAAAAATTTTGAGCGGTTTTTGAGGAAATGTTTTTATGTAAATTTGAAACGCAATTTACGCAAAAACTACTCGTTTTACCAAAAAATGGTACATGACCATATTTGAAGTGCTAATATTGTACAACCGACTTTGTCTGAGGCAAAAATCTCTATCTTCAATTTTGCAGTTTTTAAATAGTTTTTTGCAATTTTAAAAAAATTGGGCATATCAACGAAAATGATACCTACATCATTCCCTTAAACGTTCTTCGCAATATTCAACAATAAAATATAATCAAAAAATTTGGAGCCATTTTCTTTTAACTTTGAAAATCTCAAAATGGGCTTCATGTAAAGTACCCTCAAATACTACAATATTGGTTTCAAATTCCAGGGCCCTTGAGACGAGTAAAAACGATAGGGAATATCGATTTTGAAGAAAATCGGCTGAACGGTTTAGGCGCTAGCGTTGACCACAGACGGACAGACGGACGTTTTGCCGTCAATCGATTTTGCAGTACCAAGAAGCAACAAAACATGGATATTGACTACACCACGAGATAGAGGATTTTTTCTAGATTTAGCACCAGGTTTTGTCCACTTTATCGTCAGCAGACCCGTGCTATAAGAGTTTTTCTGGCGAAAATTCCCCGTTTTCCGGCGCACGATTACATAACTTTTTCTTTTTACGAAGTATTCGTAAGGAGAGAAAGTAAAAAATGTAGTGAAATACTTATTAATTCCACTTAGGAACTGAGTTCCATTGAAAGAAAACATCTAAATAATATATCGCAAGTCCAGAAGGCCATAATTGCATATTTGAAACATGTAGTAATGTAATATATGTTTCACTCACATGTTAACTCTTTAAAGCATATTCACATAGCATAGACATGTTATCATGGTCTAATTCTAATGACATGCAATAACAACTCAACAATATTGTGACATTAATAGCTTACCGCTCACAATTTTTGCCACTTTCGCTATGATGCTGCTCGCAGGAAGTTTAATTTCTTTTCCAGAATTTTTTCCGCTATTGCACTTTCAGAAGTTTTTTACCCACTCGTTAAAACCAATATTTTCTGCTTAATACGAGAGTTGTTTCTCGTATTAAAAGATACTGATGAAAATGCAACGCACAATTTACAATATAAGTTCCCCTCGGAAACAAATCGGAAATGCAATGTAATAGCTTATAAATAAGAAATGCGGAATCGACTCGCTCGCGTAGGTTCTCAGAGCTGTGTTTTTGCCGCTAGACTGGGAGTTGGCAGAAAGTTATATTGTACGCACGCATGCCTGACTGCAATACTTCCATTACGTGAGGTATTTATGTTGGGGTTGGCACCTGGTTCCTCCAACTTATATTGTAATCAAAAGTCCCTTAGCCAATGCAGTAAGTATGGCGGGTGGTTTTCGAGAGGTTGGTATTTTTTTATATTTCGGGTCATATCTTACGTGAAATAAATCTGAATATTCGTTACATCGTGTTTGGAATGAATGAATACTAAGGTTAACTAAAAGTATCCCTGTGCAATTGCACACAGGCCGATGTGGCCCACGGGAGGTAAAGGAAGGGCTCCACCTATTTGTCGCCGTCGTCATAAGGAAGATGTTGTGTGGCTAGCTACAACTTTCCGGTTTTTTTTCGGCTTAACGGAAGATTAGTGTGCTATTTTGTATTTGCAGTTCGCACGCATTTCGCGTTTTACTGCTATGTGTAAGTTGCTGGTGTAGGTTTGTGTGGTCAGAAGCCAAATCGGCTTTTGTGCTTAGTCATGTTAGTGACTGAGTTTTGTTGTGGTGTGTTGTAGTAGGCCCTCAAAATATTCGAGCGGAGTGCTTGTCTTCTTTGTCCTATAGTAAGGGCATGTTGAGCTAGTTATTTAACCGTCGCCGGTGCGTCGCTGGTTTGAAAGGCTTGATAGGCTTCGTTAAAATAAAGCCGTCTCAACCATTGAGTGAAGGGCTGCATATCAAGTTCCTTCCTGAGAACTTTCAACCGTTGCCGAAAAGGAGGGCGTGCTATGAATCTCAGAACTCTGTTCTGAACTAGCTCAAGTGTATCCCTGTACTTCTGTGCGGTAGTCCACCACGTCGCTGCGGTGTAGGTGACTACAGGCCGGCAACACGTTTTATAGAGTGCCAGGCGAAGTTCCAAGGGAACCCTAAAAAGAGGTTCCCTAAAAAGAGGTTGTAGGAGTCGAACTCTTAGCTGAAGTTTTGATCGAATTCGCCTGGCATGTAAATGCCATCGCATCCTTCGATCAAAAATGAGGAAAGAGTTAACCATATCCGTTATGTCTTGGGGAAGGCAGCGCTGAAGTTTCCTGATGGGTCTGTTGTGTGGCAATTTGTCAAAGGCTTGCACCATGTCGAGATAAATGACAGGTACATCTTGTGTGAGTAATAGACCAGCAGAAATCTACTGTACCATGCAAAATGCTTGTAAAGAAGCGGAACGGCCCCGTTTGAAGGCAAATTGTTCATCTCGGATGAGATTCCGTGAGAGAACAGCTGGCTGGATTCGCACGAGTAGAAGCATTTCAAATACTATCCCCATAACAGGAAGAAGACTGATTGGCCTGTGGCTCGCAGAAAGTGTGGGATCCTTCCCGGGTTTCAGAAGCATGGAAATACTTGCGCGTTTTCAAATTTCCGGAAAGTACCGCTGTGTGATGCAGCTATTGTAGATTCGCGTAAGCTCCGTGCTTATGGCCTGTAGGGACTCCTTAAGACCGGGATGACCTATTCGGTCAGGGCCCGGTGCTTTACGACTACCCGAGCATTTAATTGTCGTCGAAACTTCTTTGACTGTACAAGGTGTAAGTGTATTGGCGCCGTCTTCCGTTTCCTCCTCATCTGCCGCCTGTGTAGTGTTGTAAACAAACCTCTCTTCAAGCACGTCGGCAAAGAATGCTCAGAAAAGAGGTATGTTTGTTTACCTTTCGGGGTGTCGTGGCCCCGTATGGCGGTTGCGGTTCGCAACTCTCCGTCCGCCTTTACCCCCAGGAAAGATCCTGGTACTCACTTGGAAAGGAGGCTGAGTCGACCCCACTGCCGCCCTGAATGCAAAGCACCAGCTAAAAAATCCCAACCTAGTCCGGGATTGGATCCTTCAGGTCTGGAAGCCAGTGCCCTATCTCTGAGCCACTGCGGCTCCATTAATGTTACCTAATGAATTAAAATCATAACTAAAATAACAATTATTTTGCTTTTTGATAGTATGGTTTCTGATTCAGAGAAACAGTTCGTACAAGTGCTTGTAATGGATTGCACTACTTCGCACGGAGAAGCATTCCTATTTGTTGATAAACAATTTAAAATGGTATACCTCGACCAAGCGAAGAACGAAGGCTGCGATTGCGGCGCGTCGTGGAACTAACAGTGAAAACACGGGTCTGCACCGTCAGTTTAGCTAACAAAACTCGCCAGGAGCGTAAAGCGAGTTCAGAGACTGCTTCTACGGAATCACCATGGCCTCCGTCATAGAAGTTGTGAATCAGCTGATAAAATATAACTTCAGAGACACATCATGCAAGATTTGCACGGACTGTTTTATTTTTTTCTCTTTAAATTGCTTTTTTTTAACTTTTCACCATTCTAGTATAAGAATATAATAAAAAAGTTATATTTATATTGAATCTTTAATACTTATTCATTGAATTTAAAGATTTTGCATTCTCCTTCATTTACGGTTTTTACCATAGGCTTTAGACGGTTTGTAAGCAATAAAGTATCAAAACATTAACTTTACAGTCAGAAGAATCTATAATATTCTTCATTACGGTGATAGTTACTTCTTACATAAAAAATAATTTTATTTTGAATTTATTTTGTATTCTGAGAAACTACTTAAGTTAAATATACTATTTAAATGAATATTACTGCTCATCGAAAGAATTAGTTTCAAAATTTTGAATCGTTTTGCAGAGAAAAGTATATGTATATTTCTTCCAATATGAGGTGCAGACATGTCCAAGTTTAGACAAAATATTAATTGGGAAGATACTAGATTTGCAACGAAATAAATCGCACTTTCTTCCGCAATAGTTTGAAACGGTCTCGTTTTAATTTTGAATCGAGTATCCTTATATCTAGGTCTCTGTCGTTTCGGTTGTAAACATAGACGGTGGCGCTCTCCTGTAAACATGATTCTCAACTTGATCGAGCTATAGGGTTTTCACTATTGTGGCTGATGCAGTCGTGTTGATACTTACACACAGTCAGGATTGCCAGCTGCCGGCGGCCACTCGAATCCGTCTTTGTGGCACGCAGGAGAAGAGAAGCTGCTGTGCGCGATGCTAATTGGAGGAGTGACAACGCTGCCTTTCGGCGGAATGTCACCTGTGCCTGCCATTTCGGTAAAATTCATTTTAAACGTAATTAAATGTTGCTTTTACACACAATTAATTTTCCATCTAAAAGTTAAAATGTTTGTTGATTTGTTTCCATGACACCATGCCAGAATATATCAACATATTTAAAAAAATAAGATTCTGTCATTGCTTCGTTTCGCGATTCCACTGAACCGATTGTGTTTACTTGTTTGAATGAAAGAATGTAATCCCTAGATGTGTTATCAGATATTGTTTGTGTTGATTTACTAGCATTTACGGTGCAGATTAATTAAATAAATATTTTTTTAATTGTACACTTATCAGGCGGTAGAAGGCTTAGTAAGCTTATCAATTGTTTTCTTCCAAAGGCTCGTTCAATTATCGATAGATATGAGTACTTCAATAGATGTAAGTCTTCGCCGCTTGTTGCCGCGCATATTGTTTACAATTGGTCAAGGTTGTGTTTCAGGAGTAATAATTGCATTTTGTTACTGACTGTGTTTGCATGTATTTGTTTTCGTGGTGTATTTTTTAGAGAACATTCATAAAACGGGTTTTGTTGGTTCGGTTTTATTGAAGTAGTGAAGTTGTGCAGAGGTTATGTCGCGATCCGTAGTGTCCACGCACATGTGACAGATATGACCAAGCTTCATATGTACAGGGCCCCAGGAGCATGCCGTATATTACAAATGTGCCTTCATACAACATCCCAACTGGCAATAGATACTCCCCTCTCGCGCATGACTCTGACCCAGAACAAGGTGTAACAAACAACAATTCTCCTCCCCCACAATCAATTAAGATACCTCCAATCATTATTCATGATCCACCGGTTCATGTGAAACTTCCGCAAAAAATTAAGGATCTACTCAAACATGAAAATTTTGTTACTGAAGTCAGAGGACCATATACTGAAATCAGAGCAAGTACAGTCGAAGACTTTACTTTACTTTACTTCGTAAGCACTTGTCAACGAAAGGATTGTACTACCATCCCTACCGGGACGCGACAGAAACTACTATTTCTATGGTGCTACGAAATGTTCCAATATCCTATAGTGAACAAGAAACACATGAAGAGCTAGTAAAAAAAAGTTTACCAGTAATAACGGTTATCAGACTGACTTATTCTAATCGCAAACCTTGTTCTTTATGTGCAGTTACTCTTACGAAATCAACAGAAAGCAGGGCAATATATGAACTAAAGGAATTATTTAATGCTATAATCACTGTTGAAGAGCGTCGTCATAGACCCGGACCAGTGCAGTGTCGTGGTTGTCAGTTATTCGGACACACAAAAAATAACTGTGGGAACCCTCCTCGTTGTGGTAAATGTGCAGGGCCGCATGCCACGGCCGAATGTTCTAGTACGGATACCAAATGTTCACTCCGCGGAAAGGCGCATACATGTTTTTTCACGAAGGTTTATATGTTGTTAATTCTGTTGTGACTCCACTACATGGCGCTACTGGTGCATATTAACTACATATCCACTACGTATTCACGTCAGATGCAACCTACAACACACTTGGCAACATTTTGAATCTATATCGTTAAATAACTCCTAAACGAGTCATTCTAGGACCTTAAAAACTAACATTTTGAGACCCAAGGCCTCATAGAAACGTTTCTCATACCGTAATCTTCAGAATAAACTCTTTCTGAACATTCTATTACATTTTTGCTGGTCCGGCGCTTCCCGATATTACCTCACCTGCTCAGAGACGTGCAGAATCTGCCAGTAAATGTGAATGATCGGGACAGAGAGCGGCAGAGACAGAGGCACACAGACAGGGACAGGGTGAGGGAGGGAGAGACAGTGAGAAACGGAAATGGAAGGGGAAAGAGAGAGATGAAGGGCAGAACAACGTCTGCCGGGTTTTCCTAGAAATCTATAAAACGTCAGTTTTGTTGTGTTATGTGCCTCCCATGTGAGAGAAATTCTGCAAACCACTTGCCTCGGTGTTACTTAAAAGGAAAATTAAGTTTGGCTTCTAGCAGTATATCAGAAAAAATTAAACAGTTGTTTATAGAAGATGATGACACATTAACAAACTTCAGAAATAATATCCGTCAATGTGATTATACTCTGCCTTCTGCGTCATTTTGGCGCTGATATTGCATTGCCACCCGGTCATGGGACACATGTCTTCCATTGTGTAAGTGTTAATTTATCACACATAATGGATTTTGTGCTGCATAATATCTAATCATCCTGTTCAATCTCGCGAACAATCACGAGGAAACTCGCTAGCAGAGAGCAGACTCAAATTGTCTTTCCCCCGCGCGGCCAACATTCTTCGGCTGCCCCACCTTCAAAGTTTCTCACGGCACTAGCAAGTCTATACAAAAAATATAAAAGTGAAACACAGATGGCGAGGCAACAAAACAATTCCCGTTGAGCCCTCTTGGCCGCGAGCGCCGAACCGCCGCGTACCGCGTATTGTACCACCGGGAAGGGGCGACAGGTCATTCCCCAGGGCTTGGCCTCCGCCGGCGCGGCTGGGTTCCTAATGCCATTACCCGTCTATCTGCCCTTTACTTCGGCGGCCAGATGTGTTTACAAACATTCATAAATAACGTTACGTGCCTCCCGCACAAATACTGGCGTTAGTATTCGCCGACCACGAACGCATTTGCAAGGCAGCCACGCCTGCGCCCGCCTTTCCGCCCCCGTCTCTCAGCCGGCTCCGCGGTTCCCGTGAGAAAATCTACCTTGCTAATGAGATACAGCCATCGCAAGCACTGCAATTGCCGCGCTAAAGTCACGTGACACACTTCAGAAAATAACAACAAATAGCGAGCAACTCTCGCGGCACACTGCGTCTCACTGCATGTCATAGGCTTGCTGCAAATGTCACGTGATTCCTCACCCTCTGCACTTGGAAACATACGTTTAACCCTTAACTAACACGATGCGGTCTGGGAGACCGCTGGCAATATTGCATTGTTTTCAGTTCCTTTTGTTGTAAATCATTCGCGCTCTCTCTTCTCCTACCTTTCGAGGAACTCATCGCCTTCTGAATGACGCCCCTATTGTAACTTGATCCATCTTTCAGTTTTGATTATCGCCCATTTTTTCAAGAACGACGCGTCAGCGGTATATGAGACCGCGTGTGTTGGTTGAGTTACGAGAGTCAGTCTTGCAGTGCATGCCGACTTAACAGTGTATGAGTAATTCGCCTAGTAAAAAATCAAAAATTTAAGTAATAATTCTAATATTGAATTTATTTGGAAATATCTTTTCTGTGAAGATAAGATGAAAGAAATAATTATTAGAACTAATTCAAAAATTGCTGAATTGTGACTGAAATTTACTTCATCAAAAGGTGTATCTTATCTTCATGATCTTGATTTGATGAGTTCAATGGTTTCGTAAGATTCCCTATTTTCAGATCTGGAAATGAAATCATTGACAGCATGTTCGCAACTGACGACATGGGTAGGGATATATTTCGTTGCACTATGTTCAGATTTCTGTTTATTCTGTCAGCTATTCGATTTGATAATGCTGACGATAGACACGGGAGAAAACAGATGCAGCTATTGCCATTACAGCCATTTAGGATTTTATGAAGACGCTTGCAAAAGTAATGGCATATCTCAAATATCAAATATGTTTTTGCACATATAAAATCAGAAAATAATTTAATAAAAAGCTTTATTGAAAGAATAATGTTTCCTGCTATGATTAGAAATTTATAACATTACCTCTATGCCAATCTCAGTTCAATAAAAAAGGAACATACGACAGCGGTCTGTGAGACCGCGCCATGTTAGTTACGTTACAGATACCGACCGTGTTAGTTAAGGGTTAAATAAATACGGAAACTTCGCTCCCACGCGCCACTCTGTCAAACTACTGCGACTCTGTCAAACTACTCTCTCTTCAGTCACTCTCTTTGTCAAACTTCCAAGCAACCGCTTCAGTCAACTTCTATCAGTCGTTTCTACGCTGCTACTGAACACTATACTACAAACTACTGCAACTTTGTCAGTCAGACTAGCCAGTCACTTCTTCAGTCGACTTCTACGAGACAATCGATATCAGTGAAACATTTGTCAATACACCGGACGAGTGTCAATGCTCGCTCTACGCGTCAGACAGCCTGCGAACGAGTCAGCTGTCCTTGCTCTGCCTATCAAGGCTCCGGCAATCAATCAGCGCGGCCAGCCGACCACGATCTACATTCGGGCCACCCGTGAATCAGCCTTCACCTAGCCAAGTCAACACTACGGGCCGCTCCAGTAGTCGAGTACGCGCCCATGGTGACATCCAGACTAACAGCAGTATCATCCGCAGCCCATTTCAACTGACGGCATACACACTCAGCCGTCTGACCTGGGTTGGTGTTTGCTGTACTATCATCAATCTGTGAGAAGAAGTTCAAGAAAGAAGACACTTAAACTATAAACATTCATTGGTCCTCCGGCTTACTGCCTAATTACTTGTATAACTAACCAATTATTTTCAAGAATTAAATTAAATTCATTCACAAGTTCATTGCCTTTCATTTGCCTCTAAAGAAACAATCCCCTGGAATCCGTTCTGAGTCTGTAGTTGCATTCGCAGCACGGACCTCACCGCGCTGCATCCACTTCACATCCTGCCCATAAAAGTGACTAATACAAAGATGCAAAAATAAGCATTATGTAAGAGAAGTTTGCTCATTCTTCCTCCTATTTAAGAATTTGCTGTTTGAACATTAGAGTGACCGCAGTATTTTACATTTATCGTAGATCTCACCGTCAAATTTTGACGGTTTCTCTCTAGTTTTAATAATAGTTGGTTTAGATGTGAATGTCCGCATTGACAATTCGTGTAGTAAATACTGAGGTTTTACATTTTTGCACCACGTTTCGTATATTGAAATAATATTATATTTTCAATATTAGGTAATGTTCCAAATATTCGGTGAGGTTTGAGTCAGTACGTATGTAGTTTAGTGTCCTGGAGTTGGCCTCCCTTGCTCCCTGTTTGAGAGCATCTATACTTGGGTTTCTATTTCATGGTGCGTGGGGACGTGTCATCACGATAGAATATCTCTCAGTATTGCGCTTCGTTCTCGGTAGTGCCACAACAACAACTGTCATTATGCCTTGCGGAGTAAAAGTTGTTCTAAGAAGTGAATTTTGACAAGCTTTATCACTAATGTGCGCCAATCGAAACGCATTGCCACGCTATATGTCTATGTACGCTGAGGTCAATTACCCAACAATTTCATCATCAATGTTTTGTGACAATAGGCCTTTCAAGCGAGCTGTAAAGTACAGAAAAATGTGAGGTCAACCTTCTATGGAGTGTAAGATGGTAAATTAACTGAAACTTTTATTCTGGCACATGCGAGTAGGATACTTTTGCATAATCTTTTTATTAGCCTGAAGATGGAGGCATAAACCTCCGAAACGTCGCAAAGAGAACATTGTGAGATAATGTGCTGTGTGCGCACCGACCACTCAAACGGCGCGCGCCAACAAAACTCAAGACTCGGTCAAGAGGGCGCAGCACAAACGCGCTGCGCACTGACCGTAGCTTAGAACTCAATTTCCCATTGGCCCACCGGGGTATAAAAATCCGGTGGACAACGGGTCAGGCAGAAGTCAGCAACCAGTCGTCTACCTGTCAGCGACGAGTCAGCCACAAGTCTGCCAGCGATCAACGCAGAGCGAGCACACGCAACCGCCAGCCCGAGCCGGCCGACCGAGTCTTCCGACGCGACACGCCGAGGCAACGGAAATCCACCACGCCACTGCCTCGCAGCACCGGGCGCCGGCCCCGCCGCCGCCACGACGCTCTGCCAGCGACGCGACCACGCCCCGGCCTCACCTCTGCCGAGCGGACGGCACAGCGGCCGTCGCCACGTTCGGCGACGTCTCCCCCTAGCATCGCCCGGGTGGTGCTACGGCCTCACGCTGTTGCGGGTTCTACCTGGTCCCCGCGCTCCAGCCTCTCGGCACCTGGGCGACGGCTCCGCCGCCGCCACAATTCTCAGCCGGCGACATTACCTGCTCGCCGCGGCCGTTGTCACGGCCCCTCCCACTGCCACTCACCGCGGCCGTCGGCCGTCAAAACTGAGCCTTCGGCTTACCCAGTTCGCCTCCCGGCGACCAATTTGTATTTTATGTTGTGTACAATGAATGTTGTGAGAAACGGAGTTCTTCTTCTGATTTTAAAAGACACAACATAATGTAATAAATGTGTTTGAAAAAAATTGGCTGTCTGTAATGAAATTATGGAACTGTTACTAATAATAATGCTTTATTGAGTTCATCATGACAATTAGTTGAACACATTTACAACAAATATTACAAGAGTTCCAGATGATGTGTGCGTCAGACACGACTCCTTTCCATGTGTCGCTTGACTCGACACACGTTCCGCGCGTCTCCACGACGCGGCTGCACCACGTGCGACTAATAGCACGTTTCCCCCCGTGCGTCACTTGGCACGGTCCTGGGCTTCCCGGCGTGGCTTATCCACGTGCGACTCCGGCACGTCCACCGTCCGTGCGTCACTTCGCACGGCTCCAGTTCCACACGGTGCGTCTCCACCCCATGCGATTCCGGTACATTTCTCCCCGTGCATCCTTTAGCACTGCGTCGTTTAGCGTCCTTTAGCCTGGGCTACCCGGCTTCCTCCTCGAGTAGAGTAGACCGACCGACTGGATTCCCGAATCTCTGCTGCTCTTGGGATGGTGCCCGCGCTCCTTTAACTAGGGGAGGCCCGGCCCAAGATAGTCTCGCCTCGAGGCTCCCCTCGCAGACCACCGTTCCGCGCCAGCGAGCTCCGTGGCTCGCGGCGTATAACCGCTTGCGCGCTCGCCAGCTTTAAATGATGACCACAGCATTTCCATTTTTGTTCCACCAAATCTTTCTTAAACAAGAAAAAATTTCTATAAATTCCATCTAACATTAATGAAACTATATAATCTGATTTCTGCAATGTTTTGAATTTCTCCTTAACATACTTCAAAATATTCTGCTTGCTCTTACTGTTCGTAGTAGAGGAGAGATAACACAACCCGACTTCCTCAAATATTTGTATGCCTCCTTATGCATGCGAACATGTAACAAAAAACAAAATACTGCAGAAGGCAGACAAATCGGCACTGTATCTGTAACATTGTACTGTGATTAATAAATCGATCTGTTTAATAATAAACTTAACTTGCTTGCACATATCATCTAGATATTTGACTAACCTGCTCCAAATTGTATTTACAGTACTGAATGTACTACGAGTTAAGTCTTCCTAGTTTTCGTGCAAATGCTTCGGCTTTTCCAAGATATAAATTAACTTGTTTAAATTACTTACAACTCTAGGGAAAGTATAATTTCCTAGCCTTTTCAGTGCAATTTCATTAATAGAGACCGGCAAAAATGTGTAGTACAGAACGTCAAAATATGAACATAAATATGTAATGAAAAAAGTAAGAATATGTAATAAATATGTAAAATCGGATATGTGTAATATTAAATTACACTAATAATAAAATACATTTAAGTAATACAAAATTAGATTTATAAAAACTGCTCACTTCACAGCATACAACTTCCTCGTCAGTAATAAAAGCTTGATCTATTGTAATCCAGGACCGTAGTTTAGCAGCCTGTCTAATCGCAATAGAAGCCATCGCACAAACTGGCGAGATCTACTACCAGCTGTAGCATCTTCACACGTCAGTGATTCTCCGAAATTAAGGTTACAGATCACAAAACGCGGTGTCAATGGTGATTTGGACACACGGATTTTGCCAATAATGTAGGAAAAATGCTGATATAAAAAATACATCTTTTCATAAAAAATATGGAATTAAATAGAAGAAAATTGATAAAATAAGTAAATATATTGTAAAAACAGCAAAATATGTAAAATATGTAATATAGTACTAAATATGTAAAAATATGTAATGAAAAAATTCGATATTGTGTTAGGAGGGCTATGATTTGCCAAGATTAAAATTTTGATAACGGTAAGTAGAAACACAAAAAATATGTAATTACATAAAAATCCGGTCTCTTCATCATGGCTGAGCATGCTGACTTGAACATTTCACCGAATCATCGCTGATAACGAAAATACTGGTAAAGCTAAAACACAAACTAAACCTAACAAGACACAGTCGTCTCTCTTAACTGTACGCAATCAACCATTCTTTGCCAATATTCTTTGTTTCTTCTTTTTGACGTAGAACATCAATTATGATGTAAATTAAGCTCATCAATCTGTAAAAAACACGTTCCGTAAAAAACACAGAAAGGGTAAATATTAGATGGAGGGAATTTAAGCCTTGTATGTGTGACCTCACAAGGATGGCCACAGACACCAGGGGCTGAAATATAGGTGACAATGGTAATACCTATTTTCGACTGACGAACAAAAATTTAATAGAAAGTCCAAAAGTATCTGATCCTCTAGATTAGATCCCCCTTTGCCCGTTCCTGTTGACTCGTCCTAGCCCCTCGCACTCTTCTCGTTCCTCACCGCTCTTCAGGCCCACCTCCCTAAACGCTACCCATCCCCCAAGCTCCGTCGCTCTTGCAGACCATTTGCTCTTCCTTGTTCCGTTCCTGTTGACTCGCCTTTGACCCTGGCTCCCCACCGTTCGTCTCGCTCACCTCCCTAAACGCTACCGATCTCCGAGCTCCGTCTCTCTGCCAGCAAATCCACCCTCCCTTTGCCCGTTCCTATGGACTTGGTCTATCCCATCGCGCTCCCCTCGCTCACCTCCTTCGTCTGTTTCCACTCATCTGCCTCGTTCTCCTCACTCCGTTGCGCGTTGTCTCTCTCGTACCACCCACCCGCTTTGTCAACTGACCGTGCCCGCCCTTGTCCATCTACGCTCCTAAGCACCCGCTAAAACCCACCCACCCTCTACTCCCCCGCATAATTAAGAAAAATAGACGATTTTGTTAAAATAGTTATGTGTTTAATTCACCAGCAAAATCCGTTACATTGGATTCTTTTTGTAACTAATAGCACGTAATAAAATAGTTGCAGTCCGTCGCTCTTGGGCAACCTCTTCCTCGCCACGGTCTTCTTCGGCGGTTCGAAATGTGACGTCCTGAGGATACTCCTCCTCACCCCGTCACGTCACTTCAATTGGAAATCCCGCTGCTGTAACATGTAAAAACTCCTACGTGCCCGCACGTTGAAATTCCCTGTTTTTTCGAAAATTCCGAAAGTACAAATTTTTTCATCGTCTTTCTACAAATACAATTAAGATGGTATTCTTTTGTGTGTTCATAAGATCTGAAAAAAATCAAAATATTAAATTCGAAATTCCCGTGTTTCGTTTGAGGCGGAGTCAATTTGTGAAAGAAATTTAAGGGAATTTAAGCCTTCTATGTGTGACGTCACAAGGATGGCCACAGACACCAAGGGCTGAAATATAGTTGGCAATGGTAGTACCTATTTTCGACTGACGAACAAAAATGTAATAGAAAGTCCAAAAGTATCTGATCCTCTACATTAGATCCCCCTTTACCCGTGAGATGTGCTGGGAGGCAGATAAATATTCCGAGAAGTTCCCATTGTTTAACTTAACATAACACTTAACATAATAATTTAACTTGGATTGCTACTGTTCTACGATTTGTAATATTAATTAGTTTATTAGAATTGGAGTTAGTTATTTTTCTCTGGTGCTTAAAGATAATCTTTCACGCGTCATTGCCAAAAAACCAGCGACGTAATTTGAGACGTTATTACGAGATTTCATTGTTTCACGGCGACCTGGATGGAGAGCGAACGGATAAGGAGGCTTTATTTACTAAACTTACCTTTTACATGTTACAATGTCCCTACTTTGGGTAAAGTGTACATTCAACTATATCAAATTCGAGAAGAAAATTTGTACAAGAAAAACAGACTATATATATCGTACTATATATGAATCCATAAGGCGATATATTGGATAACCTTCAGTTCTGGATGTTTAATTTATACGCATAATTATCCTTACTTCTTACTTTTCCATATACATACGTATCTGCGGAGAAATATACGTAGTTTAGAGAAAGGTATGTAGTGCTGCGCGAAAAACGGCAAATTTTCGGCAGAAAAAAAATTGCTGGGTCCTGATTACGAAAAAGTGGATAAATACATTTGCTAATTTAAGAGGAAAACTAGTGGTGCTGCAGAATAACACAGACTTTCCCGTATTAGCTCTTTTTTTGTTTGGTTTCGACTATCTATTCGGAATTGCCACTACTCTTGACAGCTACCATCTATCGCCACCCAAACTACATTGTTTTGACATTTTCTTAATTTTTGGGTTTCCTAATAGTAGAACAGAAATATTATTTTAAGAATATTTAAAAACAGTAAAACCTTGTCCTAAATGGCAATTTTCGTTTAAAGATTTGGAGCCGTTTTTAAGAAAAAGTCGTTTAAAACGCTACTGTAAATGCGAAATTTGAAACTCTTTATTACAAAACCTTTCTGAGTTTTCGAAAAACTTCATTTTAAGTCATTTGAAGCACTTACACGCACAAATTCAACAGTGTTTACAAATTGCTGGAAATGTGCATATTAACGGTATGAGAGAACTTTCAAAAACATTACATTTGTGTGGTCCAGGCTATCCGGGATGAGCCGCGTCGTCGATTTGGTGGCTGACGTTTCGGTCAACATATTGTGGCCTTCCACCTTCTCCCTTATATTAGGCGGTCTCGCTAGCCATTTGGCAGCAGTACGCTCTGAGGAAGGCCACAATATGTTGGCCGAAACGTCAGCCACCAAATCGACGACGCGGCTCACCCCGAATAGCCTGGACCACATGAATTCCGGCCGCGGAAGCCTACGCAATGATATATTACATTTGTGTAATTTTTGAAAAATAAAATACCGCAAAATGAACTTTACGCCATATTAAAGAGCACAATTATCACCATCCGTTCGAAAAGTTTCAACAAATAATTTGGAGCCATTTTTGAGAAAGTGTCGTTTGAGAATTTTTGAAAATGCGGAATTTTGAGCTCGTTTTCTTAGAAAACTATTCAGTTTTTGTGAAAATTTATTTAGCATTATTCAAAGCACATGTATTCATAAATAAAATAATGTGAACAAATCGCCGCTATAATTAACGACGTTAGAGCAGTGGCGGCTGGTGTCTCAACAGACTGGGTTGCACCTCCACAGAATGACAGAAATGTAATTCCCAAAATTCAAAATACGAATATATAATAAAAATGTAAGGACTTCCGACTTCCTAAGTTAAATAGAAGTATATATTGAAACATTACTTACATAATTTTATGCATCGTGTCCGTTCAGGTTTAAACACCTCCCGCGCTCATGGTTTTGGCTTTGAATTCCAAAGGACACTTCAATGTTTGGGTCCAGCACTACTACTTTGAAACGTTTCACACAAATAAAATTATTTTATTTCGAAAACTTCACGGCTTTGGTATCTTTTGTAATTAAGTCCTTTCACACACACACGCTAGTACTCCCACTATCGCTCTCCATGTGTAACTGCAGCGAATTGCAGGCTTCTGCAAGAGAAAGATTCATCTACCGTAAAACGGGATTTACTTCCAGAACTGCCAACTTAACACAATAAATGTATCAAGGGTACATCTTAAATCAATAAATCTACTATCAAATTAAAACAATTTCTCTGAACATCATAAAAATGCATTAAATGCCATCAATAATTGACTGAACGTGTGTACTTCCAATAACAAGCGAAATTCATAAAATTACGTTGCAGCGAATTAAACGAAGACGGAATATCGGCATTCCCCTGAGACTCCCTTGGTGGCCGCGCAGCGTCCAAAAGCGCCACCACATGTTTGATAGTGGGGCAACCGAAAAGGCTAGTGTCAGCTGTGTAACATCGAAGGGCCAAAGAGTAAATGAAGTAAACACAGCCGAGATCCTAGAGCGTGGTGCAATTCGTGGCAAGGCACCAGACACCGGAGAAAACGCCAGTTGGACGCTCTTTGGTTTCAAAATGATTCCATGTACATCGATATCGCTGCAATATTTTGAATACTGAATGTCATTAAAAGGAAAATGAATATTCTTAAGATATTATGAGATCTTACTCCATTATCTGGGGGTTGTGCGACCGTGCAACCTAAGCATGAGCTGCCACTGCGTGAGAGACAAGTAGAAAAATTACATTTTCGTAATTTGTGAAAAAAACAAAAGAATAGAGCAATATGGCGTTACAGTCATCTCATAGAGCACTATCCCTACAAAAAATTTAAAGAAAGAAGTTGGAGCCATTTTTGAAAAAATCTGGTTTTAGTTATTTTTTACAATTGCAAAAATTGCATGCAATATTGCGCAAAACCTGCTAAAATTTTCAGAAAAACGTACGTAACCTTAATGAAAGAACTCAGTTTGGACAACAAATTTTATTTGGAGGAAAAGTCTCTATCTTCAATTTTGTAGTTCTAAGAAGACGCCGAAAAACTTTCAAACTTTTGCAATTTTCGAAAATTTAGTCAACCGTGAGAAACCTATGCCCCTTTTATAAGTGTATTTTATTCTATCCTTACAAGAAATTTAAAGAAAAAATTTGGAGCTGTTTTTGAGATAATTTTGAAATTGTCCGGAAGGCAACGTGTAAAGCACCCTCAAATTTTGTAGAATTTTTTTCAAAATCCCGGCTTTTCGAGTGAAACCATATCGGCTGCGGAATAAACATTTTAGAAGAAATCGTACTTATGGTTTCGGCGCTACTGTTGTTCACAGACAGAGGGATGGAGGACGTTTTGGACGGATGGAGGGACTTCTTCGGTATCAGGGGACCCCAAAACGTGTACGTATTTCCGTTGAAATCTCGAAATCGATTTTTTGCAGCATTACGTAACTTTCCCTATACTCCGTATTTACATACGTGTACGGGAAAGTAAAAAATCGTCTAACACGTGATGTAGCCAGAATCCCTGTTTTGTGGATCCTTCTTACCGAACTAGTGGTGTTACTGAATGGCACAGATTTTCCCGTTTTAGTTTTCTATTTCCTTTGGTGTCGGCTAGCTATTCGGTCTTGCCACATACTCTTGCCAGCTGCAATCTATCGCCACCTAAAGTACTTTTTTTAACATTTTTCGATTACTTAATAGCAGAACGGAAATATTATTTTAAGAATATTAAAGAACAGTAAAACCTCGTGCTAAATGGCAATTTTCCTAGGAAAAAAGAAAGAAAATCGAAAAAAATTGCCATTTAGGACGAGGTTTTATTGTTCTTATATATTCTTAAAGTAATATCTCTACTATTAGGGAAACGAAAAATTAAGAAAATGTCAAAAAATGTCCTTTGGGCGGTGATAGGGGCTGGCAAGAGTATATGACAATTCCGAATAGCTAGCCAAGACCAAAGAAAATAGAAAACTAATACGGGAAAATCTGTGCCATTCTGTAGCACCACTAGTTTACATAATGTGCTGCAATTATTGTAACAGTAGAGATTTGTTCATGTTTGTTTCCTTTGCAGTATTAAAAAGGGCTACTGTACCTGACTAACAAAATAATAGCAGATATTCACCAATGGCTCTCCGTTTGAATTGGTTTGGAAATTTTCAAATGATGGCAGAAATTGTAATATTATAATATTACGTAACCGTTCCCACCCAATAAAGAAGAATATGCTGTTGAAGCACCCCCGAGAAAGAATATGCTGTTGTAGCACCTCTGTTTTCCTACCTGAAATGGTATACTCTGTATATATTCTCTTCACATAACGAAAGTATTACGACGACCACAAATTCGTAGTTGTCTGATAGCAGAATGGCTGAGAGGGGAAGGGGGACACGAATCAAGGAAGTTAAGCGTCTTTCCCTGAAAATTACTTTATTCATTAGGCAACAATGGAGCTTCATCTTAAGAAAACGTACATATAAAAGTTTTTCACTTTGAAAAGAACATTTGGGCCTGACTTTATGATACCAACTTAGCACACAGTTATATTGGTCTATTTATAATAATGTGATCACTTCACATTCATTTATAACAGCGTTTCGTTGGCATTTATATTAAATATATTTCATATAAAATAATTTCTTGCCAATGTAAAAGTAAAGTAAATTAAAGTAATTTCTTGGACAATTGAGCATACCTTTTACATGAACTAAGCATTTCCATTGCATGTATGTAAAAGAAAAATAACTTGGCAACATGAGATGTAATATAATTCACTAGATATTTCTCACAATCGCACGGACAGGAGTATTTCATACATGAAATAGTAGTTTCTGTTGCTTGAGTACATGGTTTGAAAACGAGGTAAGGAGCGAATTTTCAAATTTGTACGAATGTAATAAAGCAACATTATAAACGAGTTGCTTACGCTACTTTTTTGTATAACAGCATTATAAATGTATAAGAGAATCAAACTTAATTTTGCGAAACAACTTGCTTGTGACGTCTTGGGTATTTGACATATGTGCGAAAAAACGGTGGTCGGCTGTTCCGTTTACCTCTTCCTTCCCCCATTCTCTCGCTGCGATTGGCTGAATGTGTGATGACGCAATCATTCGTGCCGTAAAATATAATACGTCATCATTTGTGCTGTAAAATGCCCGATTAAGAACAATTTCTTGCAACCGAAAAGGTCGTTTATGATGCTGTTATATAAAAAAGTACGTTTTTTACGTGTCGGAATAAAATTGTTTGCTGTGACTTGGACACTCAGTGGCAATACAATCTTTCGAGACTTCATTATTTGTCCCTGGGGTAAATGCTTGAGGCTTGTGTCTCTGATTTGTGCTTTATGTTATTGTTCTTAGAAACACGTCAAATTCTTCCAAAATGAAATATGAGGGATACATATAAGTAGGGTCGATTTTATTTTAATTATTAATTTATTTACAAAAAAAAATCACTTTTCCTGGTTGACGCTTAACAAGTTACGAAAAAAATATTTATAAGTATTCATTCTTGTTGCAAAAAAAGTTTACATAAAATTATAATATATTCCGCTCATGCAAAAGATACGTCTGAGTATTTTCTTTGATTGAAAAATTATGTTAATAGAGAGTTTGGTACGCCTTAGCGGGCAGCAATCGACTACAGTTTTGAGTCTCTGGGCATGCGCCAACTTGAAATGGAACTCGAAGTGGTAGCGGGCCCCGCCAGGCCCCGCTTTTTCGTCGGATTTAGTGTACGACGTATATCGAAAGGTAATCGATCATTCGGCTATTTTATATGGAATTTGTTCCGATTGTGACGGCAGAGTGTGCTGCTAACTCTATTTCCACGGCGCAATCGACGGCGCGCACTATCGTTTCGTGTGTGTCAACAATTTGATTTAAGTTGAACTAGTGCAGTTGCTAGCCTCACAGTTTTCAATTGCCCGAAACCATCATCAGTTGTAAAACATTGGGTACTTAGTAAAGGCTTCACAAGAAATAGGCAAAGTATTAGTGAAGGTCTGAAAAGTGCATTGTAAATTTAGACACAACAATAATAACAAGAATAAATGTCATTAAAAATGAAATAAAATTTAAAAAAATAAAATAGTTGTATCATAAGTAGTTAGTAGGTTAAATTATATAAATCAGTATTCATAGGAAGAATTTTTTAGTACTGTTAATAACATTGCTTTTCTTCATTTTCCAACAAATTTTTCTAGAGTTTGGATTCCTTGACTTTAACCACACCCATGAACTGTGAAACATCTCTCTAATATTAATTATCATTAAATCTGAAAACTGAAGAGGGCTTCTGTAATTCACTTCCAGACGGATGTTCTAAATTTAGAGTTCTTAATCTTTGAAAAATAATACTTTTAATTTTGAATCCTGTATTCTATGAAAGTGGGTCTTGTCATAATACGTTGTATAGATCTTAACACATGTAGTTTGTTAGTGAATCATTAGATCAAGATGTCAATCACTTTCACACATTATTTGCGGGAAGAAAATATTGTGTAATTCTAAAATATTACTGAAATAATGAATACCTTGGTTAAGAAAATGAGTTAGGGAAAAAATATTTGTATTTCTCATTTTTATTCTGCTCTTGTTCCTTTTCTTGTATAATATATTTCATATTTAAATCCACACATGTACTTCATTTCTGTTTTTCATATTTTATATAAGAATAGTAGAATTAATGTGTAAATATGTGAGATCTGGGTACAAATGTTAATACTAATTTTATTTATTATCAAATGTTATGAATACAAATAATGAAAAGACAATTTACAAAGATCCCCAATTAAGTAACATGAACAGCACAGAACATATGATGATAAATTCACTGTAGCAGCACTCTCTGTTGTCAAAATTTGGGAATTCTTCCATTGCGACTTATGTGTTTCGATCTAAACGTGCAAAACTTCTTCTCTATTTCACCAATTATTGATACTGCTTTTGATTGCTTTAACGTTCGAGGGCGCACAAACTCCCTATTACTCCCGCTTCCCCTTTTTACCTTTGAAGTATCAGCGCACAACTTCGTTTCCTCTCAGAATGTTTGTTTCACTTTCGTGATGAAGCAGGTTTTAATAGATCTTCCTAAATTGCTGAAAATAACTACATGTTTACGATATTGGTATAGTATATGTATGTGTAATTGTGTTTTTCACATCACAAAGTAAAAATGGGCACTTGTGCCATAATCTTAAGGGGTGAAGAGAGTTATATTGCGTGAATATTAAATGACCATTCCTTAATTCAGTCAAGACTTCCATTCATTGATGTCTCTTTATCGAGACGACTAAAATTTGTTTAACACTTTCATAAGTTACTCATCATTTGTCCATAGTTCATTTGTGAATTAAACCACACATTCGACAAGAAAAAGAACTTTCAATTGTATTATCATTCCATTTAGAACCCTGACACGACAATTTGCGGTTTTGGATGTATTTGTTTAGTATTTATATACAAATTCATATATTGAGTACAATACCCTATTTGAAATCTGTGATTTTGTTTTTTTCATGTCCGTGGTCTTCCCTATCATTAAAATGCTTTTTGCGATATATATTTATCGGGTTAATTGGTCCTATGCAAAAACACAATCACAGTTAGGACCAGTCTTTGTTGACTTCATATTAAATGCAAATCCTGGGATGATCCTGATGAGTTCATCTGAAATGATCTTACGCAACTTTCTGAATTAATATTAACAATATTTTTGGAAGACTATTGCCAAACCTGTGTATCAATTGACAATTTGGAGGGTTTTTGGCAACGACGTAATGTTTTGATGTGTGATGACATCAAATAAATTATGTCCAAATACACAATATCTTCCTTCAAATTGCAGTGCATCGGTGTTTAAAAAGGTACTGCATTGATGTCAAAAATATAATACTTGTAAAAGAGCATTCGGTGCATTAAGGTGAAAATGGATCTGATAAATACCCATTTGTGGCTTGGTTGTGTGGGTCAGAAGAAGACGTGATAGAGGGCTCTTTGATATATTAGGCCAACAGGATTTGATTATGCACAGTTAACCAACGAATAGCTGGAGACTTGTTGACAGAAAGTGTAATATGTAGTTGACTGTCTCATTAGGTCCTGATTTCAGGAACTGTCATGATATTCACTGTTCTGGCCCCATGATATGAAAGCATGCGCAAAAAAGAAAGACCACAATTAGGCTTCAACTCCGAATTCTTTCAATCGCAGTTCGACAACAGGATTCGCTGTTTCACCTGGAGGTATCAGTCTTAAAATGACGACGCGCTAAAACGTAAACATTTTTTTTTGTTGATGTCCTTCCTACTCTATCTCTCTTGTCTAGTTCATTCCTACTGGTATTATTGTCAACCCTTTTCTCTCACTTCGCCAACGAGCTAAACGAGCGTGTTGAGTGTAATTAAAAACAGGATCGTGACTAGATATCGGAGGTTGACTAGATCTCTTACTACGCGCCGTTGTCGTCCCGGCGTCCAGCCGCTGTGTCCTCGGCTGCTGGACGGAGGGGGAGGGAGGCTCGGCTCGGCTCGGCTCGGCGCTCGCTGCGCCTCGTGCGGGGCGGTGGCAGCTCCGCGAAGGAGGCGCCGACACGTGACCGGGTGGATGGGTGGGTGGGGGCCTGCGAACCCGATTGTGCTTTCACAACGCGGGTCGCTAGCTCAATTCGACGGCCGGTTTCAGTTTCTGTTTGGCGGCGGCGGCGTCTTGTGAGTCGTTGGCGGCTGGGGGCGAGCCTTCGGCGGGCGTGGGCGGGCGGGCGGGGGCGGGGTGCGTGGGCGGCGGCGTGAGCGGGTCGTCCACCAGCGGGGGCAGCTCGCAGCGCAGTTGCAGCTCGCGGTATCGCTGCCGCACCCTCTGGGCCAAGCGCTCGCGGTAGCGGTACGCCGTCTTGTCCACCACGGACGCCGTCTTAATGCAGTCGTCGCCGCCGAACTCGCACACGCGGTAGTGGTGGAGGATGGCGGCGTCGGGCGGCACGTTCAGCGTCCCGTGGCCGGGCACGAACTCCCACACGAAGTGGTTGCCCGCCTCCACGATGAACTCGGGCCGGCACAGGTACTTGGAGCGCTGCTTGTGCGGGTGCAGCTTGAGGCGGCGCCGCGTCTTGCGGAGCGTGACCAGCCCGCTCTCCAGGCGGTCTGCCTCGCCCAGCCCCAGGTCGTCCTCCCACTGCAGGTAGAAGAAGGCGTTCTGGAAGGAGTAGGAGCCCGTGCCGCGTGTGTTCATGCGCGTGCCCATCCACCTGCAAAACCACGTAGACGTTGGCGAACATGCGTGCTGCTTATGCTGAAAACACTAAAAATATTTTTTTCGTTTAGTTATCTAAATATGTTCATTCATTCCATAAACAAATCGTTGATTATATCTATGTTAATAGCAGGCATGCAACTAACACTCTACTGCAATTAAAACTCCACAACTACCAATCAGAATTCTGAAAATAATTAAAATCGTGTAATTAAGAAACCATAACATAGATCCGGCAAATATATATCCAGTCGGCCATGAAACACGAATAAAAATGTACAGGGCTGATTACGTACCTAGAACTACACATAATCAATGAATGAAACTAAATTGATCTAGTAAACATTAAGCTAGCTGGCTAATGAAACATAATAAAATAATGAACAGGAATAAATTAAAGGTTTTCATAAAAAGCATAAGGTCTTAGCACAATCTTCATCTAAAATCGTGCTTAGCTGCTATATGCCTCTGGTTATGTCGAAGGGAGGGCCGATGTAAAGCAAACGGTGGTTGGTTCACCTCGAAGTTGACGATTTTAGCCGCTCAGTTTTGCTTCCTCTTAAAAAATGCTCATATTGTAACGGTACAGAATAATCGGAGAATATGTGGATAATTCTAAGTATGTTTTTCACTTCGTATTGAGACATGCTGGAGGCGCGCGCCTCCACCCTTTCTTGCAGGCGGCGGGCGAGAGGGGTAATTCGTTACGGGCAGGGGCGGTGGACTGCGCCCGCCGGGTCGGCGCCAGTCGCGGGGACGTGCGGAGGTCTCCACCGCCCTCGAGGCGAGCGCAAACTCTTAGGGGATAGTAACGGAAATTTCCACATGGCCAGACGACCGCCCTGCTAGAGAGAGAGCGCTATCACAGAGAGAATGTTTTAGGGAATTTCCCATTACTGAAATTTAGAGTACGTACGAGGCGATTGGCGCTTTTCAGATTGAGACATTGGGGCTTCGAGCCAACACCGAGTAGTCTTGTGGATCTCTGGTAGAATGTTCTCGAAGCTTCCAGAACAATAGGAGAGGGGAGAGAGGAGCTGTGCATGATTTGAATAGGTAAGAGAGGAGATTCCGGTGAGAGCCTCGGTCGTGTCGTGGACGGAGCGCGTCCGAGCGCGACTTAGAGACGAAATCAAAAAAAACTTTACTTTGTTGTTTTTATTTCTTGATGTGGCGAACAGCCGTCAGAGAGATTCACGGGAAAATGAATCTCGTCTAGTAATTAAAACTGAAACTCGTTAAGTGTATGGCGAGTGCCTGTTTATTAAGTTTTATTCTGCCGACATTAAAATCAGACGCGCTATCCGTCATCTTGCTATTTGTCAATTAACTTGATGAAATTGACTGAGTGTCGGCATCGTCTGAACGCTGGAGTGTCGCTTCCACCTACACGCCTTAGATAGCATCATACTTCGTGGACGGGGAAAACCTCGTCAGAACAGCACCTGCAGTGAATGAATGGACTGTCATGGACATGCACCCCAGGAGTTCAACGCCCGCTCCGGTGACTGTAATAGGTAGGCGTGAGCGGCCCATTGACAATCGCCTTTTCACGGCGACCCTCTGAACTGGAGAGCTGCTGGAACTGCTTGAGTGCCAGAACGACATGTGGCGACCTTGACGTATTCCTTTCACAGTAACCACCAAACTCCGTCTACCTGAGCTTTTCTTGTAACCCAGATACAGAAAATGGAACGATTTTAAAGGGAAGCTACTACTCTATTTTTCTGTCGACCGGGAATCGAACGCGGGACCGCACCATGGAACCTAGAACGCTGTCTATGAGACATCCTAGGGTAGGAAGAAGAGAGAAATTTTTCTAATAAAATGTTTCTCACAAATCATGAAATAATGTCATGTAGAAATATTTTTGAAAATGCGTAGATTTCTGAAATTTTGAATGAAATCGGGACATTAACTCGTGATACAACAGCAGATACTTTCCCGTATTATTGGAAACAGCTACGTAGGATTGCAATATTCCACTTTCTACCCTACTAACACCTTTACTGTTATTTGAAAACGTCCAGTTCAACCAACAAGCGAACAACTCATTGTTTCCATCGCATTGTTGTTAAAACTATGTGAATTCTACAATTGCATAAAAATATAATACAAACGTTTTGTCAACTTATATTGCAAAAAGAAGTCTGATAATACAGCTATATCAAGACACAACAATGAGACTTAATTCACAGAAATTCGCGACAGCGGAACGAAATTCAATTGTTGTATTCCCTGCATTGTCGATACTCCATTAAAGAGCTAGCAATTTTTATTTCAAATATTTGAAATTAAATAATTCCTTTAAAGAGTAATGTGTAAATGTATAACAAAAGGTCAAATGTAAAAACGAACAAAGAAATAATATACAAAATGGCAATTTCTAATTTTCGACGCATTTGGCTGTCAGAAGCGCACTAAAATTGCAGCAAGCTATTATGTTTGTCACAAAATTATAGAAAAACTACTTGTATTTTCAAACAAATTAATCATGACCTTATTTGAAGATGTATTTTTGTTAAATATACTTCATTAGGAAAACCAGCTGCCATCTATCGCCGTCCAAAGTATATTTCTTTGACATTTTCTTCATTTTGAGGTTTCCTAATGGTAGGACGGAAATATTACATTTAGAATATTAAAGAACACAAAAACCTCGCACTAAATAGCAATTTTCTTTTTACAATTTGTAACGGTTTTAATAAAATGGTGTTTAAGCGCTACTAAAAACGTGAAATTTAAAGCTCTTATTCACAGAAAATTTTTGAGTCTTCAAAGACTTCATGTGAAGCACATACACGTACAAATATAATAATCTTTACAAATTGCTGGTAATAGATATAAGGTTTATTCTACAATTGGGCTGATGTTGCCCGGTGGCAGAATAAAAGCATTAGAGATGCAGTAAGAGAGATGTGAGAGATCTTAAAAAAAATTACATTTGTGTAATTTTTGAAAAAACAAAAAAATACCTCAAAATGAACTTAACGTCATATTAAAGAGTGCAATTAGCACTATCCGTTACAAACGTTTGAAGAAAACATTTCGAACCATTTATGAGAAAATAGCGTTTGAGCGTTTTTGAAAATGCGAAATTTTGAGCTAGATTTCAGAGAGAACGGTGGTGTTCTCAAGAAACTTGAAATTACTTAAAGCACATGTACTCATTAGTATAATAATGTGAAGAAATCTCCGCTAATGTAAATATTAACGACGTGAAAGGTAAGTCAAAAAATTAAATTTTTGCAATTTTTGAAGAAACAAAAAAATAGAGCAATATGGCGTTTATGGCATCTCATATAGTACATTTATCTCTATCCCTACCAAAAACTTAAAGAAAGAATTTGGAGCCATTTTTGAGAAAATCTTGTTCTTGTAACTTTTTAAAATTGCACATATTGCACACACTGTTGCACGAAAACTACTAAAATTTTTAAAAATATGTACGTGACTTTAAAGAAAGAACTTGCTATGAAGAACAAATTTAATTTGAAGGAAAAATCTGTATCTGCAATTTTATAGTTGGAGGAAGACGCCGAATAAAATTCAAACTTTCGCAATTTCCTAAATTCAGAGTTATCCGTGTAAATCGGACCTAGGCCACCTTAATAAGTGTATTTTACTCTATTCTTACAAGAAGTTTAAAGAAAAAAAATGGAACCGTTTTTGAGGAAGTTTTGAAAATGTCCAGGGGGCTTCATGTAAAGTACTCCCGACAATTAAAATATTGGTTTCAAATTCAAGGGGCCATAAGATTAATCAGATCGATCGGAGAGTTTCAATTTTGGAGAAAATCGACTGAGCGGTTTAGGTGCAAGCATTGTTCACAGACAGACGGACGGACGGACAGACAGACGGACAGACGTTTTGCTTTCAATTTCTGCCGAAAATCCGCCGTTTTTTGTGCATCATTACATAACTTTTAATATACTATAAGCACGTATAGTATAGGGGAAAGTAAAAATATGTTAACATGAGCTGAAAATCTTCCTTTATACAATAATATTGCATCAATCCGCTTTTGAAGAAAACCTTCGGCAAGACAAATATTGAAAAAGATCAAAATTTGGTCGAAACCCTTCAACAATAATTTCAAAAATTAAAGATAGGGAAGTCTATATTAATTTGAGTTGCAATGTGTAAACAAAATCAGCAAATTTACGAATTCATTAAAACAGCAAGTGCTTCTGAGAGAAGCTTTAATCATGCCGGGGACGTTTTAGTACTCGAGATTGTATCCCAGCCTGAGTAGATTTTGATTTAAAATTTCTTTAAGAGAACAAAACACTGGATTCATTGACAAAGAAGTTTTTTAATTAAAAAATAGACATATGTAGATATTTTTCGAATCTCTTGAGCTTTGTTGGGTGATGGCTGAGGTGTGTTTAAGAAGTTACAACTATAAAATATAGTGTAATTGTTACTAATAATACGAGAAGTGTAACGTCATAGCAGTGGGCTTGACCGACAGACCCCCTCGTCGTGCAGAGCTGAGGGTTTTGCATCTGGGGACGGGGTGGCGACAGCCGCATCTCACAAGTTGTGCAGGGCAAGGGGTTGTCATCTGGTGCCAGGCTGGACCTCGGTCTCTCGCAGGATGCGAGGCGGGGGCGTGTCTGGGAAGGCGGCTGTCAGTTCGCACAAGGGATGATGTGTGGCGACAGAACTCGGCCTGCAGATGGCGGCAGGCGCCATGTGCAGCCGGTCAAAATCTCAGTAACGAGAACACGCGGTCGCCTGCGTGGGAGGTCGGTCACGTGACCCTTCACAAAAGAGGCCAGCGAAGGAAAAGGTCAAGCACTTGAGTCTGAGCCGAATCGATGGGTGGATGCATCACAGTTGCGCCCAAGGCGGTGCGGAGACGAGCGGGGCTCGTTAGGGCAATCCATGTGTTGGAACGCCGTTGTGACAGAGTTATTCCACGTGTGACTGCGGTCACAGGATGTTACGCTGTGTGCGGGCACTCGTTGAGGAGTGGCGACAGCCACAACTCTAACAGATCTTCAATCGGATAATGATCGCTTCTGCGATCAGTGGAACAGAGGTCTTCCAGAGCACTGATAACCATGTATGTGTAAATAACTGTACAATATATTTGTATATAGCAAAAGATCAGGTCTGTTATTACCGTAGAATCCCATGATGTCACAGACGGGAAGACATAATTGGTGGCAGCGGTTATTACGAAGCCCAAGGGGGAGAATTGTTGCCCACCGAAGTGACATTGGTGCCCACCGAAGTGACATTGGTGCCCACCGAACTGTCATAGTTAGTGGCAACGATTAAAAAAATTCACGCCGGAACAGCACGGCATTGTTGCGCATCAAAGTGACTCAGAAGTGTTAGCAACGTTAACTAAATATTCACGCCGTGACAGCACAGCATTGTGGCACCATAGTAAAAAGTGGTAGCAGTTATTACGAATAGTAGGTGAGCCAGTGCATGTTAGTGTCGACGGAAAGAATAATTACTCACGGGAGCAGAGAGGGTCCGCTCCGAGCCAGACGCCCACGTCTTCACGTTTACGCCAGAAGAACCGGAAGGACGTAGAAGGACAGGAAGCCATCTCGAGGCCATCCGGCTTTGATTGAGAATCATCGAAAATTTTGCAAGTATTCTGGTGTAAGTAATAGCCAACTGCTGTAATGAATATTATGCTCGTAAACTGAATATAAGAAATAATAATATAAGTAATATAAGTAATAATTGTACCATGTATAATAGTAACTAACTTTCCGCATGGATAACGCAATGTATGTAAAATGTGATACTGTGTACCCGCTTGGAGTATGATATGACAGAGGACTGTAATATGTGTTGCAAGTTTGGCCAGGAAGATAGTCCTCTGTAAACAAGGTGTGTTGCACGTATCATGCAACCTTGTTGACCACGGCAGGCGGTGCAAGGTTCGGGTACACGGGAAAGTGACACGCATTTGGAAGTGCTTCCGGAACGTTCTGGTTGTCACGTCACATTTTACATATAAGCGGGCCTCTCGTCGCATCGGGAGGGCATACGAGGGCAGTACAGTCGTACAGAGCACATCTCTGTAACTATTTTTTAAAATATACTTCTATTTTCTTCTTCGTGGACTTGGGTGTTTGATTGAAGCCTGCTTCGCCACCAGCACTCCTTGGGTGGACTTAGCTCCGCCCCGAACTCACATTTATCAGTTGTTTCCTGACGGAAACATTTTGTAATTGCCGAGAAGGGTTTCGCACCCGGACCAGGCATTACACTGCATTGATAAGATTAATTCAGGTTTCAGTCATGGCATATGTACCAAAATACGGAAAAGAGTTTGTCGTGCAAGTTGCACTAGAATTAGGCATTCATTCCGCGCTCGGCTACCGAACGGTGCACACTTCGCCCGCTGCTTATCGCACCGCAGTACCTCCCCTGTGACCAGTGATAAGAAAGGCCCTAGCGGGGCCGTGACACGGCCATTCAGAAAGTGAGTCATGTGTAAATATCTTAGTGCAGTGAAGTGCATATTAATCAGTGTTTTATTAGGAAACACATCAGCACGAGTTGTTGTCGCCTCGGCGACGGGCCCTATCGGGCCACTAGTGCGATTCTCATAGACAAGTTTTAGGAAGTGTACATAGTTTCGTAAAGTTTATAGTTCAATACACAATGGCAGAAAACGCGAATGCATTATTTCCGCCGCTCTCATATGTCGTGTCGTCAGCTCTACACACATTAAACGACTTTCATTATACGGAGCCGCATATAATTAATCACCTACAACAGCAGCAGCAACATCACCTATATGCAGCAAGTCAACCTGCAAATTCAACCTTCACGCAGCTGTCCTCACTCCCCGTCGGATATTCTCAATCTCCTCCGCAGATAAGTACAGTGCAACCTCCTTCGCTTAAGCACCTTGCAAGATGCAATGTATAATTCATTTGTGCAGGGCCCCAGCAGAATGCCTTATATTGCAAATATGCCTTCATACAACATCCCAACTGGCAATAGATACTCCCCTCTCGCTCCTGACCCCGACCCCGACCCTGACCCAGAGTAAGGTGTCGCAAACAATAATTCTCCTCTCCCATAACCAATCAAGATACCTCCTATCATTATTCATGATCCACCGGTTCAGGTGGAACTTCTGCAAAAAATTAAGAATCTGCTCAAACATGAAAATTTTGTTACTTAAGTCAGAGGACCATATACTGAAATCAGAGCAAGTACAGTCGAAGACTTTACTTTACTTTACTTCGTAAGCACTTGTCAACGGAAGGATTGTACTATCATACCTAGCGGGACCCGACAAAACTACTATTTCTGTGGTGCTACGAAATGTTCCAATGTCCTATAGTGAACAAGAAATACATGAAGAACTAGTGAAAAACTTTACCAATAATAACGGTTATCAGACTAACTTATTCTAATCGCAAATCTTGGCCTTTATGTGCAGTTACTCTTACGAAATCATCAGAAAGCAGGACAATATATGAACTAAAGAAATTATTTAATGCTGTAATCACGGTTGAAGAGCGGCGTCATAGACCCGGGCCAGTGCAGTGTCATGGTTGTCAATTATTCGGACACACAAAAAAGAACTGTGAGAAGCCTCCTCGTTGTAGTAAATGTGCAGGGCCGCATGCCACGGCCGAATGTTCTAGTACGGATACCAAATGTTCACTATGCGGAAAGGCTCATCGGTCCTCTAGTCGTGACTGTGAAATTTATCAAAATATCCTCTTTAGGAAACACTCCCAACTCGCAACCCACCGGTCAGCAAGTCTCACAACAAGCAATGCGCTATCATTCACGTTCATTAACCCCTCCAAGACCTCCTCCTGTAGCCTATCCTCATCCTTCCCCTTCTATCCCTATCACAATGCCACAAGAATCTTATTTCCCCCGTCGTAGAATTCCACAGCCATCATTGGCAAACCAAATGCCCCAATATGCAGATGTTCTCAAACTGCCCATACACCCACCCATTGGACAGCCATTCCAGCTGGAACAATTTATCTCCCATCAGGTAGAACATTTCTTCTCCAGACTCATGATCAAATTATTCCTTCTCTCACAAATTCCATCCTTCAATCAATAAAAGTTTAATATCCATAAAAAACTTGCATATAAGAAGTGCAACTCATTCTTCACTTCGTCTCATGTCTTGGAATGCAAACGGCATTAAACCCTGTGGTGGCAGCTGAGATTTTGTGGTATTCCATGATGAATTTCAAGGATAAGGAGGTATCAACCACAATAAAGGATCCTTTATTGTGGTTGATACCCTTATCCCTTATTCCTTTATTGTGGTTGATACCTCCTTATCCTTGAAAAGGTATTAAACCCAATATTCACATGCTATCCCACTTTTTGCATAATAATAAAATACAAGTTGCTTGCATTCAGGAAACCCATATTTTCCCTTCCATGAAAATTTATATTCCTGGTTATATTCTATATCGCTATGACCGACCGCGAAATCGGTGCAGCGGTGGGGTAGCTATCTTTGTAAAAAATTCCGTAATACATCACCAGCTACCGCTAAATATAAATAATACTTTTGAAAATGTTAGAATAGCTATTCAGCAGAAATGTCAATCTACTCTAATAATTACTTCAATTTACAACCCTCCTAGTATTCCATACAGATCAGGTGACATTGATACCTTATTTTCCTCCCGCCAACCCACATTAGTAATCGGCGATTGGAATGCGAAACACATTGCGTGGGAAAGCAGACTAAACTCACCTGCTGGTAATCTGTTGCTAGCTGATACACAAAGATTAAATCTGGCTGTGCATGCTCCTGATGCGCCCAGTTACTACCCGTCAGTGCAAGCTGATATACCCGCTTACTACCCGTACCCCCTACTGCCCGTCAGTGCAAGCTGATATTCTAGATTTCGGCATTTCTAACAATATTAGTTGTAACATTCAAGTCGAGATTCATATCGCCCTGCAATCTGATCATCGCTCTGTAGTTTTCTCACTCGGCACAACCCCAGAAGAAATTCGACCCGCTCAACCTTATCAGTTACGTAATGTAAACTGGCCATATTATCAGATGCTAGTTACATCTTTTACCTCCACTGCCATTACGTCCAACCCCTTTTGTCTACGTATCATCAAATCTTACGCCTAACAGAAGATATCATCGAAGGATTCCATGACCACTAGCATACCGCAGCGGTTTTTTCTAGATGTAGCAAAAGCTTTCGATACCGTTTGGCATCCAGGGTTAATTTTCAAATTACGCAGTTTAGGTACTCGATTCTATTTTTTTATTTTTATGATTTATGATTTTATGAAATGGGGTTGGATTCCAAACTGATGAGGTTGTATGGCATTGATTGAGCTGAGGTAAGAATTTAGGCGAGAGACTACACATTTTTCAAATAGCATTCCCATTGTGGGTTGCAGGATTATTGGGCGATAGCTAGTTGGATCATTTTGTACTTTCCCAGGCTTTAGAATGGGAATAATGTGAGCATGTTTCCCTTTTTCAGGGAAGTACGTTTGTCTCAAGGCGGCGTTAAATATTGCTGTAATATGTACTATTACTTTTAAAGGAATGCGTTTTAATAAAAATGTTTTAGGTCATGGCCATTTGATTATTTCGGGGTTGTTAGTGAAAGATATTTAATAATTTCGGCTGGTGAAATAAATTTCATTGAAAGTTTTCTCAACAAGCGAACTTTTTCTTTATGTCTCCCTGGAGCTCTCTCTGCACCTTTCACCATCAAAGCAGGAGTACCCCAAGGCTCCACCCTCTCTCCCACTTTATTTAACGTTTACACATCGGATATACCAATCACTCAAAATACTGCAATAGCACTATTTGCTGATGACACAGTACTTTATTCCTCTAATAGAAATCTCGAATCTGGCGTGAAAGATCTGCAACATCACCTCACTTTATTCTCCAGCTGGGCCAAAAAATGGCACACTCAAATAAATCCAAATAAAGCCACGCAAAAATATTCACCCTCCGTAGACCAGACGTCCCACCAAATCTCACATACCAAAATCAAAACATCACCTGGCTTCCTCACAATAAAACTTTCAAGTATCTTGGAGTTTTTTGACAAAAGACTTACATGGCGGCAAAATATTAGACACCGAATAGTTCTAGCGACAAGTAGAGTCTACCAATTATATCCGATTCTCAAAAAATCATCCCCCCTACAATTACATGTGGCTACTCACCTCTATAAAGCAATGATACGACCCATACTTTTTTATGCTTCCTCAGTCTGGGCTGCCGCAGACAAAACAAACATAAACAAAATGCAAATTTATCAAACTAGATTCCTACGGACTATCACTAAAGCTCTTTGGTACATTCCAAATGCGCAGTTACACATCGAACTTGGCTTTACACCCATCCCCGTCCACTTCTCCCTCTCAGCCGGAAAATTCTATTCTAAAATATTAAAGATCCCTTCAACCATATACTTTCAGATAGGTAAGCAGAATCCTCACCGCAAAAGATTAAAAAGAAAGCTTCCAAGAGAATTTTTCGATCCCCTATAGACTAGAACCTATGAGTCCTTTCTCATGACAAATCATATGAGCACGCAATTGTATTATATTTAAAACTAGAATATTGTCGCTAATGTATCAGATTATTCATGTATATATCTCTTACTAATGCAAATATCTTATGCGGCTGCAGAGGGCCAATGGCCAAGCTAGAATAAATTTAAAAAAAGAATTAGGCATTCAAGTTACAGGTGGAGAAACTTTAGCAAAGCTTAAAAAGTTGATAGAAGAGCATTCTCAGTATGACGAGGAATTAGTAAAAGGGTTAGCTCAAGTATGTAAGGGGCAAATAGAACGAGATCGCGAAGAGAAGAAAGAACAAGAACGCTTAGAAGTAGAGAGATTAAAGAAAGATCTGGGAGACAAGCGGGTTGAGCTGAACGAGACGCGGAATGGGCGTTCCAATTAGAAAAGTTAAGGTTAGAGCAGGGCGAACAGACAAGTAGAGGGAATTCGCAGCCGGAATCGAATGGGAAAGACCACATTCGATTGAATCAAGTGATGGGTCGATTCAAAGGAGAAAACGACGATATTACGGCATTCCTTAGTGTTTTTGAAAGCCAGGAGGAACAGTTAGAAATTCCAGAAGATGAGTGGGTGGCAAATCTTATGGGGCTGCTCCCACATCATATAAATGCGTCTCTCACTTTAGAAGGCCAGGGTATGAAAACTGAGTACGCGGAATTGAAAAATAGTTTACTCGAAATGTATAGGTTTAATGCCGAGAAGTTCCGGCAACTATTTTCAAAACACGTCAAAGCAGCGAATACTACCTGCAATGTATACGCGAGGGAATTACAAAATTATTGTAAAGAATGGGTGGCTGGGTTAAGCATCACTACATTCGAGGAATTATTAAATTTAATAGTAACCGACCAACTAAAAAGGCGTGTGCCGGTCGAGATAAAAGAACATTTTATTGATGAGTGGGGGAATCTAAGGTCCCCCTGGAACTAGCTCGTAAGTTAGATAACTACAAGAATAACAGGGCAGGCTGGAAACGATCTACGTTCAAGTCATATAGTAAGAAAACGGAATTTGCATCCGAAAATGTGGCTAGTTCGAGCAAGCCGACGCCGAAAGTACCGGAAGCTCCGGGGAAATCGGTCGGTAAGAAAACGACGCTAGGGCAGCTTATGAGAGGCCAGACAGGCGTAAATGCTATGGATGTGGTGCCACCGACCACATACTACGGGAGTGCCCGCAGCGACGCGAGACGGAAAAGGTCATGTCGCGGAAAAAGAGGCGCATGAGCTGTTTTTACCGCACATGAGCGACGCCAAAATTAATGGAAGAGCCGGAAAAGAGCTTCGCGATTCCAGTGCTTCGTTCGACATCGTTAATGAACGTTTTATTAATGATGAGCATCTGACGGGAGACAGCGTGTGGATTCTGCAACCGCTCGATGCCTCAGCGCGCAATCTTCCAGTCGCAGAAGTCGCGATTGAAGGGTCTTTTGGGAGTATTGTGACGAAGGCAGCAGTAGTGCCTAGAGACTGTGACATAGGTTATTATTTGTTAAGTAACCGGACGGCTGCCTTGTTAGAAGAAATTAAGGCAGGTTTTATTGAACAACGGGTAGTTGCCGCGGTGGCAACTCGAGTGAGGGCGGCAGAGACAGCAGGTGCGGCAGAAGTAACAAATTCCGTGACGAGGGAGCCGGCCATCTCCGCCGCCCAGTATAGCTGAGCAGTAAGGAACCGCGCCCATTGTAGCTGAACAGGAAGATGACAGCTCGCCTGAGAACGAGGAAAATCCCGATGACGAAAGCAGGGAAAGGGGTGAGAGTTAAGGTGTTCTGACGCCGAGTGTGAGCGAACTCATGAATGTAAAGCAGCAAATCACCTCGGGTTCACATTTAGCCGAGCAGCAAAATGACCGTGAAGTCAAGGCTATTTACGACGCAAACAAACAAACAGTACCAGAGACGGGAAAAGAAAGATATTTCGTGAAAAATGAAGTGTTATATGGAAAGCAGTATAGCAAGAAAGGCCAGTGTTACGAGATGCTAGTGGTTCTTACTACGTATCGTCACAGACGTCACAGAAGTATGTGTTATTGCAACACATCTAGTTTCTAATAATTTTCCTGGAAGAGTGTCTGCAGCTTAAAGTATTAAAACAAAGAATGACATCAATTACTTGATCCAACAATTCCAACCAAAGTAATATCAATTAACGGAATTACGCAATCCCAGTTAATAATTTTCTTCAAGGCAGGAGGCACTAAAGTGCGTGTCCAAGTCAGAGGAAGTAATGAATCCCCTCCCCCTCTCACTGAGGGAAACCCCGCAACCCGATTGGAAGCCGGCGCTAGATATCTCCGTTCAATTAGAGAAAAACACCGCCATAATTTATTTATTTATTTACGTCAAAAATAGTTTAAAACTGTGTGTGACGAGCTATCGGGAAAAGTTAATTCTCTGCACGTTTTCATAATTCTGTGATCTCTATCCTAAGCCATATTCTATTCAAATATTGAATACAGAAAAATAACGTTTTTTTAGCTTTGTTGACAAAATATTCGCTCCAATAAAATTAAATCTATTTTCAAATAGAAATTTGCTATGAATTTGTGCCCTTAACCCTCATCATGTTCTTAATGAAAAAATTTTACTTTTGGCTGCGACAATATGGAGAACGATAACTTGAATAACATATTTCCCACTGAAATTTAGAAGACGTGTACAAATAATGAAGTTACATTTATGTCCAGAAGGAAAACAAGGGGCCGCACCATGGAACCTAGAACGCTGTCTATGAGACAGTTTCCCTGATCCTTTCAGCATTTGCTCAAAGGATCAGGAAAACTGGACGTAAAATCCTGATCGTGATGGGAGTCATCGACCCAGAAACTGTGGTACAATACTTGTTACAGGTTCTTTAGAATTATACAGCCCAAATGGTAAATAATTACATTAACTATCATTGTTAAAATTAATGTTACTTTCCTTTTGATGCTCGGTATAGCCTCAAATTATATAGAAACAGTTATGCAGCAGAAAAGATTTTACTTGGCATTTTAACTTTTTTGTCGAATTTAATCGTTTAATGTCATCTGGCAAAGTTTTGTAGAATAATGAGCATGAATTCTATGTGATTTTTTTTGTAGTGAGCTGTTGATACTGTCACCTGATGACTATGATTACTACATCGTGTGTTATACTTATAGACATCGGCGATTGTTGAAAATATATTCCCGCCCTTAAGTAAGTCATTTTTGACAAAAATACTGATTCGTAAATCAGGAGACAAGGTAAAGGTAAAATTCCTAGATTAATAAAGAGAGACTTACAAGGGACACACGTGGGTGGGATTTGCTTATTATTCGTAGAATTCTTTTTGAAATCTGAAAGTCTGGGAGCTGTAAGATGAGGTGTTTATTTGAAATGGAAAACTGCATTGAAACACGTTTTCTTTCCATTTACTATTAATTTGTTATTACGGAACCAATTTAAAACATCTGATATTGTGCTATTTACGGTTTCTTTATTGCAATGAATATTCGTATCATCCGAAAAGAGAACTGTTCTTCCGTTTCGAATCGCCAAGGGCATATCGTTTACGTATAATAGGACGGGACTCCACGTGCAATTGGCAAAGAAACGGAAAGGTGTGTACATAAAGTTTCATCATTCCTGTTAGGTATTTGTACTCTCTGAGATCGTTGTTTAAGGTACGAACACAGTCATTCTAGAGCAATACCACGGATTCCATATGAAGGTAATTTTGAAAGTAAAATGTTATGATCAATGACGTCAAAAGCTTTTGAAAGATCTAAAAATATTCCAATAGTTGCTTCGTTTTGATCCAATGATGAGGCAACACCTTTAAGAAAAGAAACTATGGCTGATTCCGTAGATTTTGATTTTCGGAATCCATGTTGGCAGTCTGAAAACGCGTCGTGTTTACTGAGAAAGGTTTCTATTCGTATGTAAAAAAGTATCACTAATATTTGTGATAAACTGACAAAAGATAAATTGGCCGATAATTTTGAATTTCATTTTTGTTGCCTTTTTGGAAGAGCGGCTTAATCTTAGGTGCTTTAAAAATATCTGGAAAAATTACGGTGCATAAGGATGGATTAAAGATATGAGTTAACGGGTGTATAATGGCAGGCGCACAAGTCTTTAAAAAACAATCCGGAAATTCATCTAAACCGGCCGAATAATTACTTTTTATCTTACCAATTATTTTGAGAATTTCATAAGAAGAGGTTTTGGAAACGAACATTGTGTCTAAAATTTTTAGGGAAACGTTAGATGTTGAATTTTGTGGCTGAAAACCCTTAGTGAGATCGGCAGCAATTCTGGTAAGCTATTGATTAAAGAGACTAGCCACTGTTGCCGGATCGTTCACATCTCTATCGTAATCTTTTAAAACATTCTCTACAAGGTTTCTAGTTGAATTGGTCGTATTTTTTACTATATTCGACATTGATTTTGTTTTGTTATTTGAGTTCAAAATATCCTGATCATGTTTCATGATTTTAGCCTGCCTTATGACTTTTCTTAACAATGATTTGTATGTTTTTAAAGTAGAGGAGGAAATCTTGAGATACGTTATGATGCTTAGAATAGAAAGAAAGAATTCGTTTGTTTTTACATGATGTTCTAACCCCGTGTGTTATCCAAGAATTTCTTTTCCGTGAAATTTTTAATTTTCTTTTTTGAAGATTATACCAAGTGTTAAAATGAAATGAGAGCGTTTAAATAAAGAATAATATTTATCGTTTGTATCAATAGGATTGTAAACCGCATCCCATGACTCCTGCAGTAATTGGACGGTGTTATGCATTAACCGGCTATGCGATATCATACAAGTTTTGAGATAATCGTGTTCAAAGGTTTTTATACATTTTCAGCTCTAAAAACTGTAATTTAATTATTTCATTCATTGAAGTGCCAAAGTACGCGAACATGAGTGGAATATCTGGCGCTTGCCTGCATAATGTGAAATTAAGGACAGCAAATTTGAAGATCTAGGTTTGTACAATTAATCAATAAATAATTTTATTTTACTTTTAGTAAACACACTACTCATACGTGTATTATTTATTGTGTTATTGTTCGCATTTCTTGTAATGGAAAGAATTTGTGCATCGTGGTCTGGTCACTGTATCCTAAATCTTTTGTTTCAATTTCATGTCGTGTAGTGGGTTTGTTAATTATAATTTGATCGATTGCCTACTTTGAATTTACTGTGATCCGTGTAGGTACTTTTATTGTAATATCTAAACTGAAGGAATTAATTAAATTAAGAAACTGCTCTTTCTCGCAAGATTCGACCAGGAAATCAATGATAAAATCTCTGATTACAACAATGGATTCAAAAGAGCGATTGATGACTTTGATTAGTGTTATCTCTAGTTTTTATAAAAGACTATACTTATAACTTAACTTATGACTAGCAGTTCACGCGCCCGGATCCAACTTAAGCCAATACTTAATAAAAACTCCAAACTTTCACTAATAAATGCAATATCACTATATAAAACTATCATAAGACCCATAATTCCAATGTAAATAAAATACAAATATTACAGAACAGATTCCTCAGAATAATCACCAACGCCCCATGGTTCATTTCAAACCATCAACTCCTTATCACTAATACATAAATTCAATCATCCATCAAATAGCACGCCTATCCAATAACTTCTACTCACTAACTACTAATATCAATAGATCAACTCAAACAATACAATTTAGCCTCAACAAACAACACACAGACCAGAATAAACAATAGATACCCGTTCGATTCCTTCCTAAAAATATTATGAGACAATTGTGAACTGTAGATACTCTCATGAGTAATCTACCCCAATGTAGTAGCAATAGTAGAACCAGGTTAAGCATAGTTTAAGTTAGTAGTAAGTCATCAATACATATGAAAGAGAGACTTACTGATCTATGTACAACCCAACAAGCAATAAATAATTTTAAAAAACGCGCCCAGAAACCCCAATAAATCAAAAATCTAGAAATAAGAAAAACTGATATTGGTTCAACCAGTTCCAAGCAACGTAATTTCAATTTACGGAATTAAGCGATCCCAATTCATGATTTTCATGTCATTCCCAGGCGGTGGAGGTACTGAACGCTCCGCCCCACTCACTTGACGAGCTCCGGCAGCGTGTCATGGTTGCGCGGGATGATGTACTCGTCGAGGTCGATGAGCGCCGTGTACGCGTACTGGTACATGCTGCGGTAGAGGCAGTCGTTGAGCGCAGCGAACAGGCCCTCCGTGCGGATCTCTTTCTGCGACAACATGTTGAGTTGCCAGGGCAGCAGCGTGACCACGCCCCGGGCCATGTAGTCGCGCAGCACGCACGACACCTGCGGCCCCAGCGTGTGGTTGTAGAGCGTGAAGTGCTGCACGCCCAGGATGGTGTTCAGCTCCAGGAACTCCAGCATGTGCAGCGCCTGCAGCACAAACGGAACAGTGGTACATACCGTTCGTTGTCACAGAAAGTTGACCACCTAAAGTCGGCTTAGATGCGTCAGAGCATCAATTGATTTCACGGTAGTGCCTCTGTCCGGAAGGGTTTGATTCCCAAAGCTGGCAGATTTTCGACACTAACTATGTACCTTGATCAATAGCGAATTCTGCCGTTGAATGGCGGAAAATTCTGGCGGACGGCTGCACTGATCGGTTTTCCGCGTTTTTCCCAACCAACACCAGGCGAATATCGGAGCAGTAGAAACGGGTCACGGGCCGCGCGGGATATTTCCTTCTTCTTCCTTGGCCCATTCTCCCCCGCTTACATGCACAACAATACCGCACATGCTGGGAGACCAGTCGGGAGCTTAGAGCTTGTCCCGACTCGTGCACGAACACGTATTCACCGGGACTGTACCATAAGTTGCACCCACCGTAATATAATAAGTAGGGCGCAGATTTTAATGACATACAAGACCGCTAAAAACGATTAATAAAATGCTCTTAATATTTTTTTAAAATGCCCTAAAAGCACACACTATTTACGTAAGAAAATTGATCAAAACCAGTTCAGATGAACAATTCAACCTTTTGGATAAGTCACTGATGGAATCGAGCTTTTTATTTCGTTCAAGTGAACGAAAGAAAGCTTCAGCTTGAAAACTTTTGGTTTTTACTGTTCTTTAACTCGAAATTGCAGGCTAAGTTATCGCGAAATGGAACAGGAACCTAATACTACATAATCACATCGGCTGACATTACAATTTCTGAGCAAAGAAATATCTACTCAGGAGTTCCATGGAGAACATTCCTTTCATCCTGTAAATAATATTTCAAGCAAGTACCATTAAAATGACTTTCAAACCGATGAAATCAACGAAAAATGGTTCAAAAATTACGGAAAAGGTAAAAGATGACTTGTTAGTCGCAATCGAAGAAAAATGCAAATCATATATGACAATGGGTCATTTTCTTTTGTCATAACATAAAAATATCTGTTCATCGCATTGTTCTTAAGTGAACAAAAAGATATTCCATTAAAATACTTCCCCTAGTAATAAGCTTGCATACACCGTGAAAAAGTAGAGTAAAAATCATTAGTATGACGTATGTGTAAAAATGTTCCACGCTTGATGCTTTTTCCACAATGTGCTTTTCGCACAAGCAAATGGAACGTAAGGTAAATAAGCTAAATAACCACGCGGTCGCGGTCGCACAAAGGCGACCAATTGAGGACAGAGCAACGTAGATCGCCTCGATCCAATCAACGAGGTAGAATGGTACAAGGTGAGAAAAGCCCGACGAACGAACCAACTGGATGGAACAAAGCATCACGCACGTGATAGAGCACAGAACATTTCTAATGGGGTGAGGAATAAGAAATGAGCGAGGAGCCAGATAAAAGATTCCATAGAACTTGATTTCGATCAGACTCGACAGCAGAAATCAATGACAAAAAGACTCGATCTCAGAAAATAGTTGTTAAGAGACATGACAGCAGAACGCAGTTGCAAAGACTTGTGTTGACGACATCACCAGACAAAACTTCGGCAACTAATGGCGGAATCAAGTCACCTGGTGTGACTGGCCAATACTTGCCAGCCTAAGCAATCCGACCAGCCATCATTTGCCATCGGAATTAGTTCTGTGTGATGGACCGACTCCAGAAAGCACTTAAAAGGGTATTCAATCCGTTCATTCGGCTGAGGGGACGTATGTCGGCCTCGACTCGCGCGTCGGCTACATGCCTGGCACGTACAAAAATTACAAACCGAAATCCTTCCTGTCGTGTGCGGGGCCTCTTCAGCCGCGCCTTGTCGAACCTCTTCAGCCGGAACTGACCGGTAAAGGGCCGCGAGCGTATAATCCCATCGAAGTGAGGTAAAAAATTACTGTCATCATCGTTGTGAATTGTGATCCGAGGAACCGTAAAGGTGAGGTCGATAGTAGAGAAAATTCAAAAAAGGCTACTTCAGTGGTTTGGGCATGTTACGAGAAGACCTCTAGAGTAGTAGAACACCGAGAGGAATCTCTATTCATAGAGATTGGGAAACGAGCACGGGGCCGCCAAAACACGAAGTGGAAAGATTGTGTTAGGGAAGATATGTGTCAGAATGATGTCCCCGTAGATATGAGGTTTCCAGGCACAAGATAGAAACAGCTGGAGAGTTGCGATTTTAAAGACCGATTCCAACTAACTGAGATAAGGTTTAGAAGAAGATCATCGTTGTGAATTTTTCCATCTCCATTAGAGTAAATAATCAATCTGGACCGGAGATTGTTAAACAGAAATCATAAGTCAAATTGTATCCAAAGACTCCTTTATTTCCAATAAACGTGTTTCTGCCACTGGGACGGGTTGCACTACACAAAATTCCATCTCTGCATATTATTCCACTAGGTAGTAAACATAATGAAATCCTTCGACACAGAAGAAGCGAATGAATGTATTTGATTGGTGTGTTATGCCTTTGGCCAGTTATATGGCGCCATTAATAAGAGTAGGTACTAATAATTGAATCAGTGTAATTGAGGATCAATTATTGATAATATTTGATTTGCAAGTAGTATAAGGCTAATTAAATTCAAATTGTGTGCATTTTGGGGATTTTTGGTTCTCCAATTTAAAATAGGAAATTTCGTAATTTTCACAAGGCCATGGCATGGTTACTTTAGGCAGAGAAGAAAACGTTTTGAATGTTATCAGCTGGTGGCGGCCTCCTTGAAGGTTGCATACTCCGAGTGGTTGTATTGAAAGTTTGAGCATTGTAAAAGACTTGCCGTTGCTTTCGTCCAATTTTTGCCTCTTCAAATTTTATACAAGTTATACTGTGTGATTTTCCCCACAGTTAAAACATACTGGTTGTTCTCTTTTTAATCCGTTACTTTGCCAATACTTATATCTTCCATCACAAGGAACGCATCAGGGATTTAATTTACAATTATCTTTGGTGTGTTTGAATCTCTGGCAACGCTAACATTGCATCACTTTGTTTAGAGCACTTTGCATGCGCACTATAATTACCGAATAAAATAATTTAGTATCATTAAATATTGATGTAGCCTTTTCAGTTTCCATTAAATGTACAGCACTGGACCAATGAGGTTCTCTATTTTTATTTTGCAGCCTTGTTTTGCTGGTTACTGGTCAAGTAAACTTTACTAATTCATCAAATATTTCTTTCTAATAGTCATAATTAGGGCCCGGATAATTATGTACTAAAAATTGGGAAAATATGTACATATATATGTATTATAATATACAGAAATATGTATTCAAAGTATGAAATATGTAACATTAAGTATCATTATATCAATTATTTTTTATTAAAATACCTTTGTCTTAGTATATATTGTTCTGTGTACTTAATATAAAAACCAGAATTAAACATTATAGTTCTCATAATCCTATTGTTTACAACGATCTTCATATCAATAAGAAACACATCGTCTCCGATATTATTTCAGTTTTATACCTTCCCTTTGTGGCTCTAACACGCAACCAATCTTTATAAATGAGGTCTCTAAAGAAAGAGAATTTCAAGGAGACGTGACGAATTGTATTTTGACTTTAAAAATATGAAGGACTTGTTTAAAAACACATCCAAATGTTAATGTCAAATACACTTTCTATTTTTCTCCGTGTTTTCTGGATTCAGTGTGACGGAATTGTCCCCTCACAGCACTGCACTAAATTGTTTCGAATCCTGGGTTTTTCTCCAGAACGGAAGATCTCTTTTTCTTCACTAGATCTCCCTATTGACCCTCAAATGATAAATGAACAGATTTTAAAGAAGCGACTGCTGATTGGGTAATTTCAAAGCTACCAGAAAGTTCCAGGGAAGATGTTTACAAAGATGTTCCAGGGAATTGTTGTGCTTATTGAAAATGGAGGCAATATAGTTGTTCAGCTTTTGAGTATCAAACAATTCCTTCGATATGCCTATAGCTGCTGTAGCTTCAGAATCAAACTGATGTATAATTTGTATTATAAAATCAAAATTTTGAGTATTGTAGTTCATAGCTTCAATCCACGTGCCCCACCTCGTTAATCCTTTTTTGTATTGGAAATCAATGCGTCAACTTTATCAAACTGAGATCTAATCAGCCCTGCAAACACAACGCACTCACAAGATAGGTTAGAAGTAGTAATTTTGCAACAATATCTGCAGGGCTTCTGCTGCCTTGAACATGTACGGCGCTGCACTAGTACCAGAAGGAAGACATTATGTTTAACTTCATTAAGCCACAAAAATCCCGTTGTATCGTTCAAAAGATTTGTAATAGTTTGATCGTTGCATTTGGGTAACACTTCACAAGTTAACAAAATAAGACTTACACTTTTAAACGTTCATTAAACCTGTCACAATCTTGCCAATATGATTTCCTTGCACATCAGTTCCATGGCGAGATTTTACTTCAAATTTTCGGTCGAAAGACATAATTTACGAACAACGATAGAGAGACGCATGTAAAAATCAGGGAAAGAAAAAAATATCAACGGCCCTTCTTGAACTGCTGCGTGAGTTTTTGGTGCAGGGTATCAAGGTAAAAAGGAGACCTCTAAAATATGCGAAGTGGGTGCGCGATATCGCCTGCTAAAGATATCATTTTTACAAATCAAACTTCCTCTGTTCTCCGCGATACTCGCGCTGAAAACTAACAGAACAGAAGCCATGGATTGCATCGTCGCCTTCCTCTTTTACTTCCAATACCGTTGGCATTCATGGATACACTCAATTCAGCTCGTAATAATAGCTTCATTTTAGAGAGGAGGCTAGAGAAAAAATGTTTGACAATTCTGAATTGTTTGTTTGGATGATTCCTTGTCAAAAACCGATAGAAAAAATAAAGAAATAATTTTTTTAAAATGTGGAATGGAATGGAAAAATGGAAAAATTCAGTAATATGTAAAAATATGTTTTTTTGTGTAAAATATGTAAATATATGTAATTTCGGGCAAAATATGTAAATATATGTACTAAAAACTCAACGTTTTTGGCCACTAACCGATGTGAAACGTGAAGATATCGTTGATTCGACTTGCTAGAGTTACCTTAGGAAAATATGTAATTACATAATTATCCGGGCCCTAGTCATAATGTATGATATACCTGTATACTATTCATTATAACTGAGAGCTTAGAATGATAGGGATCTCTGCGAGAATGATATTGAATATTATTTCCATCACAATTTTCACAACTTTACTTGATAAAAATATTTTTGATATTTAATAAGAAAATCGTTTTTGGCTACTATTTTAATACCGTCAATTAGAAGTAGATAACCTTCTTGCCTTCCCCCTGCTAGCTACATCCCGCCTTGCTTCATCCAGTCTCGACTTCCCCCCCCCTTTCTTCATCCTGCTTCATAACGCCTCGCCTGGTCTATACCGACCCTGACCCTCTCAGCCTTGTCCCTTCCAACCTCATCCCGGCCCGCCTCTCCTCAACCTTGCCCCTCCCAGCCTCGTCCCTCCCAGCTGCGTCCCCTACGCTTCTTCCAAGTTCGTCTCGTATCTCTCTGCCTTGCCCCTCGCTGTTTCGTTCTCCCTGGTTCCTCTCAGCTTCATGTCCCGCATTCTTTTCCAGTTCGACCCGACCCGCCTCCATCAGTCTCTTCTGGCACTACCTTGTCCCTCCCTGCCTCTTCCCTCGCAGACTTCTCCCCTCCGCTTCGTCCCGACCCACTTCCTCCAACATCGTCTCGTATCTCTGTGCCATGTCCCTCGTTGCTTCGTTTCCCCTGGTTCTTCTCAGCTTCATATCCCGCATTCCTTTCCGACCCGTCTCGAGCAGTCTCGTCTCGCAATACCTTGTGCCTGCCTCTCTGTCCCGTTTTGATTCGCTCTATCTCGTCCTTTGTAGTTTTGTCCCTTATTGCCTCGCCCTTTCTGGCTTCGTCGGCCCCTTCTCGTCCCGACTTGCCTTGTCCCTAGCCGATTCATCTCTCACCAACTCGTCCCTCTGCGGCTGTTCTCATTCGCTTCGCTTCGGGTCTTTGGCATCAGTCCACCCCATCTCGCCTTGCTCCGCTGTGCTTCCCGCGTGCGCCGATGTCCTGTCGCCCATTCTTGCCTCCGCTCTCACTCTCTTTTCACCATAAAGACTTTCACTTTTCCAGGCACAACAGGAACCACGGTATTTAACATTCTTATTGTACACTTAGATTTAGCAACAAATAGTGGTGCTACAGAATGGCACCACTTTGCCGATTTAGTTTTATATTTCCTTTGGTCTCGGCTAACTATCTGGACGTGACACATACTCTTGCCAGCTGCCATCTATCAACGCCCAAATTACATTTTTTGCCATTTTCTTCAATTTTCGGTTTCCTAATAGTAGAGCGGAAATATTATTTTGAGAATATGAAAGAACAGTAAAATCTCCTTCTAACTGGCAATTATCTTCAAAACATTTGGAGTCATTTTTAAGAAAATGGCGTTTAAGCGCTACTGTAAATGCAAAAATTGAAGCTCTTTTTCACAGGAATCTTTTGTGATTTCGAAAACCTTTATTGGAAGTCATTTAAAGCACATTAGGTCACAAATACAATAGTGTTTACAAATGTCTAAATATGTGCATATTAACTGTGTGAGAGAGCTTTGAAAAACTTACATTTATGTAATTTTTGCAAAAACAAAAAATATCCCCATAATTGAACGTCATATTAAATAAGACATTTTGCATTATCCGTACGAAAAGTTTGAAAAAAACATTTGCAGCCATTTATGAGAAAATGGCGTTTGAGCGTTTCTGAAAATGTGGAATTTTGAGTTAGTTTTTCACAGTAAACGGTTGAATTTTCGAGAAATGTCTTAGTGGAAAATGTATTTAAAAGGAAGATACATTTCCAACTAAGACTTGTGATTGAGTAGCACTTAACCCAGTGTTTTTAAGAAGTTGCTGAAGTACAAATCGTTCCTCGCGTTAATTATTCCATTGGTTTTCATGGAAATTTTTTTAAAGAACTTTCCTCTCTAAACCTTCTTACAATGTACTGCACAGTAGAGTGGCTTTTGTTAACTATTCGACCTATTTATTGCAAAAATAGTCCATAAGAGTTAAGTTGAAAATAACCTCTTTCTCAACGGAAGTGAGCTCTTTCTGCTTGGCCATTTCGATGCCCACTGTTGCCCACTGGCGGAAGAATTCTTAACAGAGCACATTGAGACCTAGGAAAACAGTCAAGAGCCGAGAAACTGGACGCAGAAGATTTGCGTATTGCCACTCTCTTCGACTGTACGAATAGCAAAGTTGTAACGAAAGAGGCTTGTTTTATTCAATATTAATATTATGTTAAACATACTTTGACCGTATGGTCAAAAGACCAGTATTACATAAACACGTCATTCAAAATTGGCGCGTGAAGGACGGATCGATCGCTGGGAAAATCAACCGGGTCAATGAACGAACTCAATGAATCACGGATTCAATCGAACGGCGGAAGGCGGAAGGTTAGTTGGCTGAGTATAGTCGAGAGGCACGGACGAAAAGATGGCGATGTTAACGTAATGCGGAGACGAGAGGAGAGAAATCGGTGGTGATCGAGTCAATGTGGTCAATGGAGACAACGAGCGTTACGAAATAGGTGAGAAGAGTGACTGAGGGTTATCGTGAGTGTTAAAGAAGAAATATAATAATAGAAATTACTGAAAGAAGTGCAAGGTTTCGTGGGCACGTGTGTGATACGGTGATCATGACATGATGATGTGGAACTTAGGACAGTGATGGTGATAAGAATGATTTCGGACGTTCTAGTGTGGCGGAGAAGATAATACTTTCGTTACGGAGAGGTGTTAGGACATTTGAGAAGAGAAATCGCGCATCTAGTAATCACTAACTTGTCGATGCAATTACGTATGCGCGGTACAGTGGTGCAGAATCCTACAATTAGAAGCCGTAATTTCAATACTTGTGCAAAGGAGTTGGCGGCGAGACAGTACAGGCGTGGGATTATGAACTGTTCGTGAACACGTGTACGAATGCGAAGTGTGCAACAACCCTGGGAGCGAGGGACCTGCGGTGGGCGTAGAGTGACGGCGCGGACGCAGAGCGACGGCAGGTGCCAAGGTCAACTTACGGCAGCGGACATCGGTAAACGAGACGTCGCGCGCGGCGGCGAGCGAGAGACAGCAACAACGGAGGAAGCACACCAGATAAGTCAACGAGAGTTACAAGTAAATCTATTAGGGGGCGGACGTGGTTTCCGCATATTCAGAATGCTCATTGGAATAATGTAAAGAAAGTTTAACATTTCCTTGACAAGTGTAGACGGTTTGTGAATGCAGAGAAAGGGGACGGAGACGAAATATTTAAGGAATATTGTCGGGTGATTTGTCAGTGCATGGTGTGTTGTAATACGCAGTAAAATTGATGGTTAATTGGTTGTGACGGGAGCTCCCGTGAAATGATAATCCGGATGAGGGTATCAAGGGAACGATTCGAATAAGGAGTATGATAATTAGAAACATAACCAGATAAATATCATGAAAATTGGTTAGTTATTTGTTCAGTGATGATCAGTAATAATTCGAATGTAATGTTAATTGTTTCATTTCAATAAATCCTATTTTTGTGTTGATAAAGGTAAATCAAGTTCAGACATGCTTATCAATAGCATCCCCCTAAAAGAATTCCTTGACCCTAACAAATAAAATTATGATGTGTGTATCCCTGATTACTTGTCAAGGTAAGTACGGGAACAATACATTTATATAACCATTTTTATTGGCATTATATATTTGCTACTAATGCAATTGGTGCATAATTTCAACACAGACTATTTTAAAACATTTTACGACGAGATACGATAACTTTTTGTTCCTAAATCTGAGTGTATGAATAAGAATGTTAGATATTGTATACGTAGGGGTGTAATGACTGTAGGAGTTGGGGCGCCCGGAAACAACTAAGAATTAGTCAATCAATCATAAACTATTTCACCGTCAATTTTATGGAGTTAGAATTACGAAAGACAGAATTAGTCACTTCCTCACGGTTCTGCCTTCGCCTGATGGAAGACCACACATGATTTCATCTCCTCCACGGCGTGTACCGCGAACTCGGGCAGTCAGTGATTTCTCAATGAAGCGAAAACATTCTGAACCCCGGCAGTCAGAATTAGCCCTCACCTGGTTGTAGTTGAAGTGCAGCGGCTTGACGCAGACGGCGATGGTGTCTGGCACGTGGGCGACGCTGCTGACGGGTGGCGCAGCGTTGGCAGCGCTGGTCTTGGCATTGGGCGCGGGCTGCGGCGGGGGATCCCCGCCCAGGGGCCCGGCCGTGAGGTTGCGCGCCGCCAGGTCGGCGTCGGTGTTGCGCACGATGAGCAGGTTGGCGGGAGGTAGGCGCAGCCAACTCACCACCGACACGGCGCTGGGCGCCGCCAGCTTCTTGCCCAGCGCGCACAGCACGAACGCCGCGCTGTACTTTAAGTTCCAGTTCTCGCGAATCACCTGCCGATTACAAAGATCGAGAAATTATAAAAAAGAATATGGAGCCGTGTTTGAGAAAGTTTCAAAAAATGTACCAGGGGCTTCATGTAAAGTACCCCCAAAAATTAATGAATGTTACTCAAAACCTCAGAGCTTGGAGTGTGACCAGATCGACCGCGGAGTATTCAGTTCGGAAAGTTTATGTGCTAGTGGTGTCCAAAGGCGACAGACGGACGAAAGTTTTGAAAAACAAAACAAACACTTTTTTGGTATTAAGGGCTCACTATTCGTGAAATATGACTACACAACGTGTTAGAGGGACGATGTATTGGGACGGACGATGTAGAGGGACGAACAGGATTATTATTTTTCTCTCTACGATCTTTCAGCTGAGCTTCGTGTCCTGACTTGGACTGACGCTTCGCACTTTGGCGTATGTTCGGTGCCTGTGCTTCGGGCACGCTGAATTCTTTACTTCTCTCGAGTACAGCGGGAAGGATATCAATGCCCATGAATTTGTGGAAGAATTTGGCGGTACGGGAGAACCAAGGCGACGCACTGTGCGGAAACATCCGAATTGTCACCGCCGGGAGTTGCACCCTTGTCACCGCCACGATGACGTGACACGTCGACAGCCCAGTTGGTTGCACGGCTATGGTTGTGCATTGTCGTCCCATGTGGTGGCCTGGTCATGGAGCCGACGACGACAGAGGTGGGTCGCTGGCGGCCGTCATCGCGCCGAGCCGTGGGGGCCAGCCCGCCTACCTCGCTCCCCCCTGCGACGCAGCCTCTTCCGGGCCCCTGCCGCTCAGCAAGACCGAGCAGCAGGGAGAACTTTATGGCAGTGGCAGAGCGTGACTCGCGCGTTTGGGGATGCTCAAGAATAACGCGAACTCAAGACATCATGATCTTCAATGTCTCCTGGAATCTATGTTATCGAAACAAATGTTACAATACTTCAACAGATTTATGTCAGGAGACGTCTTGAAAGAAAATTATGAAATTACTCAGCTTTAATTCTCATGCGCGATTGGCAATAAGATCACTTGTGAATTTATACATTTAAGACCAAAATAATATTTCACATATTTAGAATTAGTGGACAAGCACTATTTCTACTGGTTATGCTCATGATCAAGCAGAGAATAATGAGTGAAAAAGAAAAATATATCTCTGACAAACTTAAGTGTCCTGCGCTCTAGTGCACAAACGAGCAACTTGGTCATAAGCCTTTTCTTAGCCGTATGCTGGCTAATCGGGACTCGGGAATCTCGAGACAGGAGCACAGTTAGTAAGAAGAACTAGAGTGTTCATGAGCGCAATTGTTTCCACTGTAGATTGAAAGGGTACGCCTACGCCATTTTGTTGGCAATAGTCTGAGCGTATTGTGAAGTGTAAGAAGTGATTGTGTGGCCGTGAGCGTTTCTCGAGGGTATTGCAGTAATTTGCGTACTACGTGTGGCAACTCTGGTGTTAAAATGGTGATTTCCTGTGTTGCAATAAATTGCAGCAGAAAGGAAGCAGCATTTCCTTTTACCGGTAAGCGTTGGAACGTGTGGAATAATAAATTAGACATAACACATTTCTTCCTTATTTAAATTTATTTCTATTTCAGTTTCTCTCTTGCGAAGAAGGACCTTTGCGAGGAGTGGATAAGAAATGTCAGAAAATTGAATTTTAAACCAACGCATCACCATGCCAAATGTTCTGGCCATTTTGAAGATAGCTGCTTTCTAGCAGGTTATGTTAATGTAAAACTAGTGATGCTATAGCAGCATATACTTTCCCGTATTATTGGAAAAAGCTACGTACGATTGAAATATTGCACTTTCTTTCCTACTAACATCCTAGCTATTATTTGAAAACGTCCATTTCAACTAACAAGCAAACAACTCATTGTTTCCGTCGCAGTGTTGTCAAAACTATGTGAATTCTACAACTACCTAAAAATATAATACAAACATTTTGTAAACTTATATTGCAAAAAGAAGCCTGATACCATACAGCTATATCAAGTTATAGCAATGGCACGTAATTCACAGAAAAACGCGACAGCGGAACGGAATTCAATTGTTGCATTCCCTGCATTATCCCTTAATGATTTAGCAATTTTTATTTCAAATATTTGAAAATAAATAATTTCTTTAAAGATTAATGTGTAAATGTATAACAAAAGCTCGAATGTAAAAACTAACAAAGAAATAATATACAAAATTGTAAATTCCAATTACGATTTATAGGTATGAGAATACCTATTAGTTACTTCTGCTGTACAATAAAATGGGCGAATGGAGAAAATGAAAAATAATCTAAATAATCACTTCTAGCATGTGGAAATAGATTATAAATATTGAACTGCCCTACTTCCGAGTACATGTTTTATTTATAGGGTGATGTTAGGCATGAGTACAGTTCACCCACTGAAATTGGTGCGCTCAAGAAAAGCATTCGAATATAATATCTTGAATCTGGCTATCATAAGTTTCAGCATAAGCAGTACAGTTTTTAGAGTGCAGGGATTGCCTGTAAAGATATATGTGCAGAGGTAGTTAGTTATCTCTATAAACATGTTTTCCATAGCGATCACATTTTATAGGGTCAGAGCCTTTCATACATAGCTAGGTAGATCCGCTAATCTCGAACTGTAAATACCTTGGCATCCTCTGGGATAGCAAGTTGGGATGTGAGAAACAAACGACCTACGTAGTGGGTAAAACTTGGAGGTCTTTGCATTTCCTCATGAGAAATCTTAAAAAATGCAATACGAAAGCAAAAGAAATTGCGTATACCTCGCTTGTTAGGCCGGTAATGGAATACGGAGTTAGTTGTTGGGTTCCGTACAGGAGAGAACTCAAAAAGAGCTTAGGAAGGATACAAAACAGAGAGGCAAAATACACTTTTCGGAGGGACTTACCTGCACATTGGTAATCATTAGAACACCGGAGAAAAAGGGCACGACTTTGCATAATGTATAAATCTTACACTGGTGGCTCTGCATCGCAGGAAATTCGGGAAAGGTTAGATAAACCAGATTATTTTAATAGATTTGATCATAAATATAAAATTAGGACCAGAATTCAAATAACGGACGTAGGCAAATTCTCCTTTGTAAACAGAACAGCAGCAGATTGGAAAAATTTGCCTGCGGCAGTTTTTGAACCCTTTCCTTGCTCAGCGCGTGGTTTTAGAAAAAAACAATATAGGAAATTAGTCAATAGGGTAAAAACGTATACTAAAGTAAAGTCAAGTGAAATGTGCGATTAGGGGTAGTCTACAGTGAAAAAGTATTGAGATATTAATATTTAAGTAAAGTGTTACGAGGTGCAGTGAAGTGATGTGAAGTGAAGTGATTTCATTTCATTGTGTTTATTTTGCTACTCCAAAACGTCTTTTATAGGCTATTAAGACAAAGGTTGGTATTTATTGATTTATGTTAATGAGTGTTTTACATGTTAGAAATGTAATAATTATTATAAGTTTTGTATATTATTATATTGTAGTATTAGGTAAAAAGCAGCAAGAGGCAGAGAAACGTCTTAAATACAAGAGTTTGGAAATTGAGATCAGCCGAATGTGGGGCGTAAAAGCAGAGGTCGTACAGAGAGTTATCGGAGCTCTGGGATTTGTTCCGCAAAATTTGTTTAAGAACTTGGCTAAACTTCCAGGTCATTCAAAGGACTGGGAAGTGCAAGAAATTGCTTTGTTTGGCACAGCTCACATTTTGCGCAAAGTATTGTAGAGGCACCGACAGCCCCTAGATCTGCTCTTTAGGTAGCTGGTTGCAACCTGGAGTATATTTTATACTCAGCCGACTCATAACATCTGTAGTCGTGATATGGTGGAATAATAATAATAATAATAATAATAATAATAATAATAATAATAATAATAATAATAACAGGCAAATTATTGTGAATTGATGCACACTGGTTGTGATTGAATCCAAATAACGGGAATGGAACCTGCAGCCTTCTTCAACTTGATCGATCCTCCAAGTCCCTGCTTCATCGAGAAAGATTAGCAACTCATGTTGGTTATATGCGAGAAATGACAAGAGACATAGGCGTTTCTGTGTAACCCATAACTATTGATAGATTATGTTCTTAATGATGCTAAAACGTTGATGCAACAAATCTGTACAATGTATTAAGTTAGTCAAAATATTAAATATTAAAAAAAATCAGTCGCATGTCGACCTTTTACTTTGGAAAATAGTGACAATAATATTAAACATGCTAATTCCTTCAGAATCCCGAGAGCGTTCGATTGAGCTCAAAGAGCGGTAGTGGGCACGTACGTACCTTGACCTTGGCGGCGACGGTGACGGAGTAGGGCTTGGCGGCGGTGGAGGCGGTGGAGGCGTTGCCCTGGGCTGGGGCGGGCGCGGGCGTCGAACCGTTGTACCACAGGCGGCACCACACGCGGTCTGGGCCCCGCGTCTTCGTGGCGGCGATAATGCGCACCGTGCGGACCTCACGCCGGTCGTAGAAAGCGGAGAACACGAAGAACTTAAACCTGCGCAAAGAACAAACATCGCTCACAGCGGTCCCCACATTCGGTAGCCAGTTGTTCACGGAGAAATTAAATTAATAATAGTTTATGAAATTAGAGTATAATGATAAGCTTTATTGCAGAAGTACATGTTTTCAAAACGAACGACGTTTCTATATTTGTACGAATGCAATAAAGCAATCTTATAAATGAGCTTGCGTACCCTTTTTTGTATAACAGAACTTATTGGCACATGGGGCGATCAAATTAATTCAAATTTGGCGCCGTTCGTGGAATTCAATTATTTATAGCAATCTTGGACGGTAATTAACAGCGCAGAACATACTTTTCAAACACACAAGATAGCCTTATTTTTTCCCAAATACGCGGGCTACTTCCAAAAAGGCCGGAAAGTCACTTCTCGTATTTTCTTCTGGCAACGGGGCATCAAATTGTTACAGGAATGCCCGACGAGATGGCGCCACCTCCTCGACGCTTCGCTAAACCACTATCTAACCTACCTTGAACAGGTAGTAACAGTATACAACCCCCTGTTATCCGGGTGGTTTTTGCGTGCCCATGTGTTTACATGGGTGCATCAGGATGGACGCAACATCAGGAGACGCCGAAAGTGAAGCTGAATTGATGGATTGGACTTTTGCTCAGAAAATGGACAGAAATAAACTGAAAAACAAGAAGGACAAAAGTCCTTATTAGGACTTTCGTCCTTCTTGTTTTTCATGTAATAAAATTTGTGAATCAAGAGGAACGTATCAACCAGGCGGATGGTACAGTGAAGTCTAAACTGCGAAGGTTATTCGGAATATACTCAGGATCCCTATGGTATTTGGATTCGTTATCATATAAAGATCATCAATCAGATATGGAATTTAATATTTGTAAGTTAGGAAAGGTGGGTATAGGTGAATATAAATATATTATGGAAATTAAAAGGGATGGTAGATATAAAGGTGTTATATTATTTAGGGACCGAAAGGAAGCTAGGATAAGATTTTTCACTTAAGGATAAGATTTTTCCAAATAATGAAATGGAAACATTCACTCCAGGTTTTAAAAAATTCAGGAATGGTGTTATGAAAGGAATACCCTTGGGCATGAAATTGAATGACATTTAAGTTAACTTGGAATCGTCTGTGAAAGTGCATGAAGTGGTAAGACTCAACAGAAGAAATAAAGAGACAAGGGCAGATGAGGATAAGTGGATACCCACAACCTCATTATTAGTCACTTTGGTGGGGTCAATTTTACCTAAACACGTTTACATTTACCGAATCAGAACTGAAGTAGTCCCATATATTAGTAAACCAAGGCAGTGTTTCAAGTGCTACAGATTTGGGCACTTTACTTGGCACCCTGCAGAAAATAAAAGTACTGTCTGCAATGTGCTCAGTTTGCACATGGAGGAAAATGTGCTATTGATGGTAAGCTACCAGTTTGTGTTAACTGCAAGGGAACCACGCGTCCATTGAAAACCAATGTCCTATTTTTTTCAAAAATAAGGAAATGAACACAATTATGGCGTACGGCAATATTTCATAGGCAGAAGCACGGGAGCGAGTTTTTCCTAAACCGGATAACCCAAGAAAAACTGAGGTAGAATTTCCGTGGTTAAAAAAGAGTCGTGGCGTTTTGTACAATCAAGGGACAAGGTGTGACCAACATGAAGTCACCTGGCAGGGGTGCCCAGGCGGCACGGATGAGCAGGAGCCCAGTTAATCTGGTGATGAACTTGGTAATGAAAAAGCTAGAAAATGAACAAACCCAGCCTGAAACGGAAAAAGAATGGTACTCGGAATAGTCAAGAGGGGGAAAAGGAAGAGAAGATGTCACAAACAATAGATGGTAGTTCACCTCAATACATAGATAATAGAAGCGAGCCGCCAAAGGAGAAAGAGGCTTCAACGTCTGTTCTCAGATCAACTCTACTGTGTGCGGTAGATAAGGACAAATCTTTAAAAATATATCATAATCGAAACAAAAATGCTACGGCAAAAGACATATCTGATGATGTTAAGTCTAAAAATTTAATTGAAAGGGACCAACTAAATGATAAGTTATGATGTATTTGGTTTCCTATACAAATTTTCTTTTTTTAGGGCCAATTTTCAACTAAAAAATTGCAATGGAATAGTCGAAGCATTAGAAATAAATTAGATTTTCAAAATGTAGTTGCCAGTTTTGATGAAATTCTACTGATGGAAACTTGGTTACAGCCAGGAAACATCTTCAATGTTTCGAAGTGTTAAGATTTGACAGAAGCAATGACAAAGGGGGTGGTTTGGCTATTTGCATTAGATCTGGCATAATGTTTGATAGAGTTACACAAAAATTTAAGAGCATCTAATTGAAAGTTGGGTCGGTTATTATCAAGTCGAATTTGGGAAACATTTTATGTGTTGCATGCTATGAGTAACTGGTCTGTTAATGTTGACTCATGGGGTGGTGACCACTTTCCAATTGTGTTAGAACTGAATGTTTCTCAGGTGTTTCAGCAGAAAGTGGAATACAAATTCAATCTCAAAAAGGTTAACTGGGATATTTTTTGCTGTTCTAGAATCTAACAAGAAGTATTTTAATGGTATGGGCTTTACTAATCTGGATGTTTTATCAAGATATGAAATATTCACTGAGTTTGTAGTCAATTCAATTGTTAATTCATCACAAAAGTTAAATACTGTAGATGAGTCTATAAATGGTGTAAAGTTAAAGAATAGAATAATCAAGACTAGGAAAAAAGTGTGTTTGGTGGAACGAACAATGTGAGAAATCTGTACGATTGCGTAAGGCAAGGAAGTTAAGAGAATGGAAGCTCTTGCAATTAAAACATTGAAAAAAGAGAAGCGAAAGGCATTTACAGCAGTATGTAAAACTATAACGCCTAACATGAAGAATAAATTTGGAATAAAATTCGCATATTTAAAAATTGTTCGGCCAAAATTCAAGAACCAGAGGGTAACACAAAAATGATTAATAATATTTTTGAAACTATTGATAATTTTTGTTCCCTCAAAAAAGGTAAAATAGAAATAAAGTTAGATAAATATATCAATGAGAACGAAGGGAATGATGTTTCCTTTCTAGAAACTTTTCTCTTTCGAAGAGCTACAATATACCCTGAATAACGTAAACATAAAATCATATCCAGGACTAGATAGAATAAATTATGAAATTATTGTTAAACTCCCTGAGTTTTATAAAAGAACGCTTTTAGACCTGTTAAACGATATTTTGCATAGTAAGTCATTCCCAGGTCATTGGAAGAAATATCTAGTTTTGTTTATACATAAAAGCACAGGAGACAAGGTTAGACATATTTCTCCGGCCTTGAGCATGCTAAAAGTAATGGAGAGAATGTTACAGGAACGCCTTGAATGGTGGTGCGAAAATAATAAATAATCCAAAACTCAATTTGGCTTTCGAAGTAGAAAGTCATGTATAGATAATTTAAGCATTTTAACCCTGGATGTACAAAGTAACTTTTATCAGAGGGAACCGGTAGCAGCTCTTTTTCTGGATATTAAGGGTGCGTATGATGTCATTCCGGAAATTGTAATTAATGATCTAATAGAGTTGGGTATACCAAGCAAAGTTGTCTGGTTTATTAAAAACTTAATTTGTGAACGACAAGTTATATTCTGTACAAAGTCGAATTTAATCGAAAAGTTTCTTTCGAAGGGACTCCCTCAAGGTAGCGTTTTAAGATCGTTATTATATGCAATATATACGAGGAAGTTAGATTCTGTGGTAAACACACCCATCAAACAATTACAGTTTGCAGATGATATAGTAATAAATTATATTCTAATCAAAAAATGTAGGTATTATAAACCAAGTTTGGCAGTTGGAATACTCAATCAATAATCACATTATCCCTTTTCTGCGTGAGAGAGGTCTTGAAGTAGCACCGGAGAAATGTGCGCTAATTGCCTTTGATAGGATGAATAAGGGTGTTGATAGGAAAGTCAGGCTAAAAATTAATAACAATTTTTTCAAGGTTGCCAAAATGTGAAATTTTAGAAATTTTTTTAGATTGTCAACTTTAAAGTAGACTTAGATCGACGATAAAAATAAATCGGCAATGAGAATTCTGAGCTGTTTGCGAAGAACTTGGTGGGGAGCCAATCCTACGTCTCTATTACTAATTTATTTCGGATGAATTAAATCTAAAATAGAGTATGGAGGGTTTTTGCTGTTTCCCTGTACAGAATCAACATTTGATATGTTACAGAAAATTCAGAATATGGCTTTGAGACTGATTATGGGATATAGGAATAGCACTTCAACCAATGTAATGTTAGCGGAATCGAAAGTTCCCTTGTTTGAAGTAAGATTGAAAGAGATGTGTTATAAATATGTGTTGAGATATATATCGTTAAATACGTTCACTATTGTAAATGGTCTAGAATCAATTATGAATTTGTCGTATCAATACATTTATGAGAATCATTTTCAAAAACCTCTGATTCTTAAGTGCTATGAAGATGTACATTTATTCAATTATGTAATTGTAAGATCAGATATTCACTTGAAATATATTAGTAAATTTGAGTTTTCATTTTTCAGGTCGAAAATTGATTTTTCTAGTGGGCAACGAATTCTGCACTCTGATGCAGGGGATGCAGAATTCAATAAGATTTTCCCAAAAACAAACGACGCGGTGCATATTTTCACTGATGGTTCTAAAACACTGTAAAATGAAAGCTCGGAAGTCGGTTTTGCTTCAAGGTGTGACAATGAAGAATACATATCATCTTACAAAGCCCTAGATTATACCTCTACATATACTGCAGAATGTAAAGCATTGAGTAAAGCTATTGAAAAACTTATAGAAGGTAAAATGTCTCAATAGTACACATTTTAAGATCCAGGAAGTGCTCTTAAAGCACTAGATAATGTGAACAATAAAATTAATTCTCCTCTGATTACACTGGTCTACATCATTTTTGTTGACTTTAAGCTAAAAGATGATCTTTGTTGATTTGAGGACTCTGAATTCAGAAATGTTATCCATTTTTCACCATCACGTCAGGTTTTTTCACAAATGACGATTTCATATGTTTCCAACGGAAGCAGATGCCTGTATTAATTAATATTGCTTTTGATCGATAATTTAACACTATTTTGCACAACTACATTAGGTTTGTTTCATGAAATAGAAATGTTTTAAATGTTTCTGCGTTTAAAAATATCGACTAAATGTATATTTCTTTCTTAGGGACTGGGATGAAATACGTCTGAAATTCGTAGAATGTGTAAAAATGATCCAAACATATTTTTCTATACTTTTGTTGCAAATTTACAACTCCAAATCAAAGGTCAAATATATCTGACTTTGTATCCAAAGATTATTATGTATATTTTGGGTTAAATCTCGGTGACCAGGATAAATGGTGGGCACCATACCACCAGTGTGTCGACTGATTATGGGACACACCAGTGTGTCGACACAACAGTGTGTCAACACACCAATGTGTCGACGATGCGGAGAAAACCTCAGACAATAGACCAAGGGGCAGAGAAAAAGCCTAAGTTTTGGAGTTCCAATTGTGTGGCGGGAACAGATAGATGGTGTAGAAGACTGCTACTTTTGTATAATTGATGTGACAGGATTTGACAGAAAGTCTAAATATTCCATTCACGGTCAGCGATAAGAATCGTACCACACGGCGATGATGTTCCTATAACTATTTTCCTAACATTTTCAACTCTCGATTCCAAGGGAATATCGGAACTCCTACGTCAACGAGGAAGGTGAACGAAATATCATGTTACATGTTTCTTTGGGACAGCCGTGCAAAGAAAGAACATTGGATAAGAAAAGAATGGCCTATAAGGGAGACATTTAATGTTAGCAAGAATATAAACCATGAGCCTCTTCTTGATCGCAATAAAATTCTATTACCTCCACTGCACATCAAGTTAGGCCTTATGAAGCAGTTTGTTAAGGCTCTGGATGAAGATGGTGCTTGTTTCAATTACATCTGCTCTATATCTCCATCACTGACTCATGAGAAGTTGAAAGTTGGTATATTTATGGCCCTCAAATAAGGCTTCTTTTGAAAGATAAACCATTTTTGGAAATAATGAGCACATTGGAGAATGATGTTTGTTGTGATTTTTGTAATGTTGCAACAAACGTTCTTGGCAACAAAAGGGCAGATAAATACAAGGTTCTAGTTGAAACTTCGTTGTCAGCATATCAGAGGATAGAAGCAAACATGAGTGTCCAGTTGTATTTTCTACACAGACATTTAAATGTACTTTCCTCAAATCTTGGTGCTGTAAGTGAAGAACAGGGTGAGCGCTTCCACCAAGATATATAAACAATCGAAGAAAGATATCAAGGTAATGGAACATAAACATCATAGATTATCGTTGGTGCTTGCAGCATGACATCCCTGATTCCAGTTATTCCAGAAAATCAAAGAGGAGCAAGTTCCTTCACCATGAATATGCTTAGTGTTTGTTTTTTTTGTATTTTGCTATTTAGTTATAAGTCAAGGCTAAAACAAGACTTTTAAAACTATTTATAAACAACTATTGCCTCTATTGCATGAATAAATCCAAGTACTATTGAGTAAGATGCTGCTCCTACACACTAAAGTGATACATTTCTTAAGTGTGTTTTGAGAAAAATTGTGACGTGGTGGACAATTTCTTACAGCATATATGCAATCAGTGACATCAAATTATATACAATCTGTTCAAACATCCAAGTCAGCAGAAAAAAATTCCTGTGTAGACCAGAGTTATTTACATTAGACAAAAATTAGCCTATGCTGAGAATATAGGGAAGCAAATTCGACTTGTGTGGATTCCTGCACACAAAGGCATAATTGGCAATGACAATGCAGATAGGATGGCTAAGATGGCAGCTAAAAATGGTGTTTTGTCTGAGGACCCAGTTCCTTCTCTTGATATTTTCGCTTCTTATAAGAAAAAAAGTAGAGCGGAAAATGAAGACAGACTATTAATATGAGTAGAGAGGAAGGTACATTTTTTTGCACAATTCTATTGTAAAGCTAACAAATCATGGTTCAGTAAGTTTAAACTATCAAGAAAGATTATTGTATCTATCAATAGAATAAGAAGCAACTATTGTTCACTCAATTACAGTTTGATCCGCCAAAAAATTGTAAATACTAATCTTTGTAAGTGTGGAGAAACTAGCAACACAGTCGAGCATATCTTTTGGGCCTGCAAATTTTATAATGATGAAAGATCTAAACTCCTGAAAGGAATCCGAAAAATTGAGAAAAATCCGTAATCTCTTTTCTGTCTCCGTATGATTTTAACATCGTCCAAAGTGTGGGAAATTTCATTATGTATATCAATTGTAAATTTTAATTTTGTACTAAAATGTATGTAATAGCCTTACGGCCCCAAAGTTTGTGTTATGGCTATGTAAAAATACTTTAAGCCAATAAAAATATTTATCTATCTAAAACACGAAGAGCGGGTTTCACCACCTTCGATTATGTGTTTAACTTGGTTTATCTTGGAGTTTAATCACGTTTAAAGTTCTCGCAAGTTTCACCACGTGTATTAAACGCGTTTACCGGAAGTTAAATTCACGTGGAGTTAAACGCCCGAGATCGGCCGTTGAAGCATAGGTAATTGCGTTTATCTGCTATCCATCCTCGTTTAGACGATTTTTGAGGTTATTTAAACGCAATATTATAGTAGTATGATAGCAGAAGGTCCATGCTTCTAGATCAATAGAGCATTGTGTTGATTATTATTTGTTTGTCTACATTCCTGAAAATGTATGTCCATCGTGTAAGTACATAAAATCAAAAAGCAATGTTTAAAAAATAAGTCAATTTTATTTACACATGTACATCATAAACAATATCACAAAAATGACAATTAGAATTTGAAAAAGAAAACTATTATAAAAGGATCATTTCCAACAACACATATTGAAGCTAAATACACAAGCTGATTGATAACCAGAAGTAATTTGTGGCTCTTGTATGATGGTACCTCACAACGCCATACCATGCCTGCAATTAGCAGTGTTCAAAAGAAAAAGAAATTGGCCAAGCATGTACTATTTGAAACAAAATATACTTCTGGTAAGAGTTTATTCCAAAGATGAGAAAACAATGCTCAGTTCTTGTTAACAAAAAAAAAAAATTTTGCAAAGAATGTTAGGGAACTCATTGCTTGTAACAATCATAAATATTTTTGTTACTATGTTCATCTAGAAATACATCAGAACAGTAGATATGAAAAGCATAATTTCAAAGTTAGAATAATTGAAAATAAACAAAAAAAACTGAGAAAATGTATAAGAACCTTAATAAAATGTACCTACATACATACACAAAAAATGTACCTGCAAATCATGCACATATACAAATTAGTTAATGTTTATCTGTCTGTTCCTATTATAATCATTAAATTATATTATATTTGGCCCATGTATTTTGAACAGACCATTATTATAGTATAAGAAATAAATAAATAATTCAGGTAATTGTACATTTATCGTACTAGCAACAGTTTCGAGGATATTATTTTCCTCATCGTCAGGCTAGATTAAAAATATTGAAAAAAATTCATTTAATGAAAAATAATTCATAACAAATTGATGTTTTCAATGAAAAATCAATTCATGAATACTCAATATAAATCACATGAAGCTTTCCTTATTCATTATTAAAAACTTTAAATCCAAAGCAAGTCAAATAAAATTGTTATTTAAAAATTGAAGTGCCAAAGCAGGGAAACATGGTATCATAAACAACCATGTTCTGTTTTATTATAGGCAGAATAAATAAGGAACCTACAGGATTGTATAAAGAATGAAAAGACTTACTATAATTTATTACAAAGAAAAGGCAATTGTATACCTGATGGCAATAAAATATAATTTATAACAAATCAAATTTATTTTTTTAATTTAGCCAATATAAAAATTATGTAGGAGTGAATCGTAAAAAGTTCGTAAAACCATTGGACTCAACTTGTGTATTAAAACAATTATTAGTTTTTATGTATAATGTTTCAAAAACTATCCTAGAATAAAGATAATTTTCTAGGACTGAGCTTGAAAATACTTATTGCTATGAGAACTATCTTAAATCATATTGAATTAAAATTTAATAACAAAATTTATAGACAACAGAAGGGTACACCTATAGGTGGTAAAACTGCAATTTTTGAAGTTTGTTATGAAAAAAACGTGAACAACAAATTCTTAAAAATATAAAATATGAATTATATCTCAGATATGCTGATGATACTTTGATTATTCTACCTGAGAATTCTATAGATACTATATTACAATAAAAAACATCTACTAATAAATATCTACATTAGTGAAATCAATAAACGCTGTGTAGATATTTTATGAGTGCAACAAGAAATGAGGTGCCTAACATGGCATGTAGTATATAATCATATCTTCAATATTAATTTTTTTAAACATATCTGAGCATTGTTTTCATTTCTTGTCTGCTGTCTTTCTTACCAGAAATATGTTTTCTTTTATGAAGAACATACTTGGCCAGCTTCCATTTCTTTTCAACACTCAGCTAATCATAAATATGGTAAGGTGTTGTAAAGTGATACCACATCAATGGGCCACTGACTACATTTGCTTACCAATCAACATGTGTATTTTTCTCTATTACATATGTTGTGTATAAGGTATTCTCAATTTATTTTCCAAATTCTGAGTGTTAATTTTGAGTTGCTGGAAATGTATTTTTTTGAATTGAATTGAATTGAATTGCCTTATTTTACGTGGCGAGACTCAGGCCATGAGGGCTGGTCTTCCGTCTGACCACGCAAATGTTGTTACACTCCTTTCGCCAACTAGCAGAAAGAAGGTATTACTGAGGCGACGAAACCGGCGATTTGAATTTACAGTATGTACACGTACATAAGAATCCATCAGAAAGTTTATCCATAGCTTTTACAAAATTTTTATTTCCTTCTAATTTAATATGGAATGGAGGTAAATATATTTTCAGGATTCAATAGACTTGTGACACATTTCTCTGATTAGGGATACATGATTCCCTTAATTTTTGACAAACCAAAATTACAATCACTTAGATGTTCCCTCGATTCCTTCCAAATCATAGTAATTGCAAATGACATCAGATGTATACCATTTTGTACTTTCCCGTATACGTACGTATACACGGAGTGATAGGGAAAGAATGATAGGGAAAGTTATGTAATGCTGCGCTAAAAAAAGGCCAATCTTCGGCGGAAAAAATCATTGCCGGGCCGAGAAAACGAAAAAGTGGATAAAACCAGTTGCTAAATTAAGAAACATATATCCCCTAACACGGGGTGTTAAGAACCAGAACCCCTCTCTTGTGGGTCCTTGATACCGAAAAACCAATTGAAAGGAATGCGTCCGTCTGTCCGTCCGTCTGTGAACACTGCTAGCGCCTAAACCATACAATTTCTTCCAAAGTGGATATTCCCCAGTCTATCTGGTTCTAGTCGAAGCTTTGAGATTTTGAAAAAGATTTTGTAAACTTTGGGGGTACTTTACATGAAGCCCCGTGGACATATTCAAAATTTTCTCAAAAAGGCTCCAAATTTTTTCTTTAAATTTCTTGTAAGAATAGAGTAAAGTACACTTATTAAAGTGGCATAGGTCCGATTTGTACGGATAACTGAATTTTCAAAAATTGCAAAAGTTTAAAATTTTTTCGGCGTCTTTCTAGAACTACAAAATTGAAGATAGAGATTTTTACTTCAAATCAAATTGGTTGTCCAAAGTGAGTTCTTTCATTAAAGTGATGTACATTTTTTGAAAATTTAACTAGTTATTGCGCAATATTGCAGGCTATATTTCAAATTTTAAAAAATTACAAAAAACAGATTTTCTCAAAAACGGCTCCTAATTTTTTTTTAAACTTTAGATAAAGACAGTGCTAAATGTGTTCTATGAGATAACATTAACGCCATATTGCTCTATTCTTTTGTTTCGCTTCGCTGACGTCACGAGACGAATTTACACACCGTTTTGAAAACATCGATTGTTACGGTTCAACCACTAGTACGTCGCTCAGAATGTGAGTTGAGTAAACAGTTTTGCTCTGGCCATAAGCAAAGAATATTTTAAATATAGAAAGGATTTTTCTGTGCTTTGCTTAGGGAAATGACTCATTCTCTTCATTCCATGGAATGCACGCCACTGTATTATATTAATGAGTACATGTGCTTTAAATAATGTCAAATAAAGTTTTTCGAAAATTGAATAGTTTACTGTGAAAACCAGCTCAAAATTCCACATTTTCAGAAAAGCTCAAACGCTATTTTCTCAACTTTTCGAACTGATAGTGCTAACTGCACTCTTTAATATGGCGTAAAGTTAATTTTGGGGCACTTTTTTGTTTTTTCAAAAATTACAAAAGTGTAATGTTTTTGAAAGTTCTCTCATACGGTTAAAATGCACATTTCCAGCAATTTCTAAACACTATTGAATTTGTGAGTGTACGTGCTTCAAATGACTTCAAAGGAAGTTTTTCGAAAACTCAAAACGTTTCTGTAAAAAAGAACTTCAAATTTCGCATTTACAGTAGCGTTGAAACGCCATTTTCTTGAAACGGCTCCAAAATTTTCAACGAAAATTGCCATTCGGGACAAAGTTTAATTGTTTTTTTATATTCTTAAAATAATAGTTTTGTTTTACTATTGGAAAACCGAAAACTTAAGAAAATGACGAAAAAATGTAATTTGGATTGCAGCTGTCAAGAGTATTGGCAAGTCCGAATAGCTAGCCGAGACCACTAAGTCTGTGCCATGAAACCAGCATCACTAGTTTCTATTAAGACCGCAGTCTTAACACACACAACATATATTTGGGGTCCACCTCTTTTCAAAATCACCAACTTGATGCCAAAGAAATGTTTTTAACACTTTTTTCTAAGTTGTGTTAAATTTCGCCTTCAAGTGAGCTCACTAGAAATATACCTGAAAGTATCTGCATGATTTACGCACATTCTTGGCATGATGAAAATACAGAACATTAACTCATAACTTACACAGTACGCTTCTAAACACAAAGGAAGAAAATATATTACCAGTTATATCCGTGCTAATAAGATCATTGACACCTCAATAGTGACACATCACAATGTCAGATTAACTGGCCTGAGCATGTCAAAACATGAATGAACCTGCACCGTATTGCCTGTTGATGTTTCAGTATGATATTGAATATAATTTCCTTAAAGCTTGAATAAAATCACTGCATTTAAGGTAAAGGTCCCTATGACAGGTCAAAGAAAGTTAAAATCAGATTTTAAAAAGCAGCTGTCGCAAAAAAACTGTGCCTGATGGACATGTTATAAATACATAGCTGAATTCACTATGAAAAAACTCACTAGAATCACTAATCAGATTTATAGTGAAGAAAACCTTGTCGATCAATGTTATCATACCTATATTTTTTCTTTCCTACATTACAGATATAATTTAACAAAAAATAATTCATTTGTAATTACATTATAATATTTTATTTCTGCAAGGTAGCTGCTGAGAGGAACAAGAAGATTAAAACATATCGTTTCTAATAAGAAATCTGTATTGACTTCGTGCTTTCTAACCTCTATGCTCAGAATATTATACAATTTTGGGCTTGCAAAGAGTATACGACAGAAAAGTTTAGGACCACGATGCTCCGCGACTAGTACCAACCTCCCATTTTCAACACGAAAACTCGATTAACTTAATCGAGTTTATGTATTCCATGGCGAATCAGATGCACATGTAAACGTGATTATATTGCGAGTTGAATTTTAATCGTGATTACTTAAACACGATTAGCGAGATACTTAAACGAGTTTGGTGAAACCAGCCCTAAGACGTTGTAGCGAATTCAAAGAATTTCGCGTTTTCTATATAAGACGCGACGGAATTGTTTGAAAATTCAGAGCTACAGCCAGTGTTGCCAGACACACCAGGACCTTGGTATTTTTACCAGGATTTAAATCAAGATACCATGTACCAGGAAGAAGACATCTTGGTAAGCTTCAACACCAGGATTTTAAGTCTACGTTAATTGATGTACGATTTAAGATTTGTGTAATCTGTTTTAATTCAAAAATTTAAAACTAACACCATTATTTCAAATAACTATGTTACTGCTGAAAACACTATCGTAAAAGCATTAAAGGTGGCATACGATGGTCTTTTTCTAGCACATGCTATTGTACAAAATAACAGAACATTCAATTTCTTCCATTTAGTTTATCGATATAACATGAATCAATATCGAGTTAAGTTGAACTAACTTCTGTGCGCGTTAAAAACAAAATAGTTATAATACGAACAATTACAGTTTGAAACAATTGACATTGGTACCAGGGATTTTAGTGAAACTACCAGGATTTTTGAAAATTAGTACCGGGATATACATTTAATCATCTGGCATCGCTGGCTACAGCAGTGGTTTCCCAAGCGTTAGATTAGTCTGTATAGACGTAGTAAACGCGTGTGTATCGACTGGCGCGAAAGTAGTATTTAAACTGAAGGTTTGTAGCGTTCAGAGTTATACTCTCTGAGATCAAGCTGCTTACATCGCACCAAAATAGTGTTTTTGCATCACGCCAAACACCTCGGCACGCATTTGCGAACAAAATAAGAACAAAGAAACAAACAAAATAAGTGAGAGAAACGCTTTCCCCTTCCCAGACAAGGTAAAAATTGACAATTTCTTCAATACTCAATGAGTCGTACGCTGAAGTCCCTACTAATAGTCTTTTCAATACTTCTCGTTTTTAGAACTTCCCGTTTTGTCAATGGATTAAAACGACAGGTCTGCTGCAATATATTTCAGAAGCTCTCCTAAAACAACTCAAGCTGTATTCGCAGCATCAACAGCACTATAAATTTGTAAGAGAATCAAAGTTAATTTTGGGAAGCAACTTAGTGGCATCACGGGTATTGGACCTCTATGCGAAAAATCGGCTGTTCCGTTTCCCCCCCCCCCCGATTCCCTCGGCGCGATTGGCTGAATTTGTGATGACGCAATTATTTGTGCCATAAATGGCAAATCTATTCCGTATTCGTGCTATAAATGACTAATCTATGCCGTAAGATAATCTTTTATAAATGATTTCTTGTATCGAAAAAGGTCGTTTATAATGCTGAAATATAAAAAATGTCGTTAGCAAGACTCAGGTCATTTGGCCTGCTCTTTCGGGGAAATGGTTTCTTACATACAAGCATACAATAGGAGTGAAATCGGTGGTAGAGGTAGTTAACATAAAAGAAACATGTCTCCTATCTCCTAAATATCTCATAGCATTTCTATGATTAAATTTAATAATTTCAGAGGTGGATATAAAATTAATTACACAGGCCAACGACCAAAAAACTTTTTGTGCGTGTTCACCTAATTCTTATCATTTTAGGTGTGCTGATTCCAAAAATAACAATAAAAATGCCGTTTCACTCACCATTTGTTCACATTTTAACATTTTATCTGCATAGCTAGGCAAATGTTCCTCTGAGTATCTTGATATGTATGAGATGCAGGAAGTTATAAATTCCCATATTTTCTATGTGAATGGGATAGTAGAGCACGAGATTAGCATTAGTCTAGAAAGAATTGGCCTCAAACAAAATCTTTGAAGCCGGGGGGAAAAGAACATTCTGCGGGAACATATGATGGTTCAACACAAGATTCTCCTGCCTCCATTGCACATACAATTAGATCTCATGAAACAATTGCCTTACCTTAAACTTGAGCAGTGTTTCAAGTAGCTTTGTGAAAAGTTTACGCAATTTGTCTGCAGCAAAATTATTAAAAGAGGGTATCTTCGTTGAGTCTGATGTTAAGAAAGTGATATTTGATCCCCAATTTGAACTACATTTGACAGAAAATGAAAATGCGAAGAGTGCTTTTAATCACGTTGTTAAAAAGTTCCTAGCCAACAAAAAAGACCAAGATTATCAAGCAATTGTTGCCAAGATGCTGAAAGATTTGAAGAAATTCAGATGTTTAATGAGCTTCAAGGTTTACTTCTTAAACAGTCATTTACAATTCTTTCTGGACGATTTAGGTGATGTAAGTGAAGAACAAGGTAAGCGTTTTCATTATCTGAAAGTGAAGAAAAAACGTTATCAGGGACGCTGGAACACTAATATGATGGGAGATTACTTTTGGTCACTTCACCGAGAGTCAGTAAATGGCATAGAGGAGAAAGAGCTATTTCAGGGGATTCAAAGAAAAGAGACCAAGAAAATATACGTACGGACACGTAAAGATTTTGTAGAATGTAATGTTAAGAATATAAAGCCATGTTCTATGTTTAAATACAGTTCTGTTGGAATATAAGAGGACGTTTATTTTTCACTTCATTAGCATATATAGCATATTTTCCTGTACCTTAATAAATCAAATTCTGACCAAACTGTGGGTGATGGAAAGAAATAGAGTTCAGATGCGAATTCAGCACCCAAAAAACTATAAAAATCAGCGATTAAGATTTAAAAAGTTTTTTGAAACCCTTTTTTTGTTGGCCTGTGTTTATGTCAAGTGACTGCATTTGAACACACTACGAGATTTTACTGAAATATAGTGAAATTATCTCTGTGTGACTCAGAAACATAGGAGTAGAAAATAACTGGTTAAGAAATATTTAACTATGTGGACTGCTAATAAATACTACTAATAGTTTTAAAGAGGTTTGTAGACTGCGTAGAAAACTAAATAGGAAGGGCTTGTCGTCGGTTTACAAACGAAAAGTGTTTTTTTACACTCGGTACTCACATGCTTTACCTGGAATTAAAGGGAGGGGATTTCTTACGAGTGCCCTGGCACCGGTCCTAAAGGGCTGACAACGTGAACTTAAACCTGCGAGCAAGGGACGGGGGTCACACTGACAATCGTCCTGCCCTTCCGTCGACTTACTTCAGTATTTGAAGACTACGTATTTTCCCCTTTGGAGAAATTCTCTCCTTGTTAGGAGGAAATGTGAAATTTAGTTAAATAAAAATGTTAGTGAAAAAATGGAAACGGCGCCTCGAGTGGACGCAGATCGATCGGGAAATGTCTATTTTGGAAGAAATTGCACGTATGGTTTAGGCGCTAGTGTTGTTCACAAACTGATGGACGGACGGGCGGACGGGCGGACGGACGTTTTGAAAAAATTACATAACTTTCCCTATTCTACGTATATTACTGCTTCGTCTTGTGTGCTGTTTAGCCCAAGCATTTTTACGACTCGTCTCAAATATCTGCGCAATAGAACATCCAATATTTGCCACATGCAAAGCAAATGCTTTATATTTCTATGTGTCTATGCACACAAATGGCGTTGTGAACAAATAATATCTTGCACTTATTTTCAGTTGTTATATCTTCAGTTGTTTTATTTTCAGCGAAGTTGTGACATGTGTGTACTGTAGATAATGTGTACTACTGAAATTATATTTTTATTTTCAGTACTTCTTCTTTGACCCTTTTAAACTCGCTGTTAATGTGAGATTGGGGTCTTGTATTGTCTTGACAAACTTTAATAATCCGCGTCATAATGTTTTTGCTGCGTTCTCGACTATAATAAAACTGCACTTACTTTTGAACTATACAGGAGAGAAACAGCTCCTTTGCATTGTGTTGGGTTGTATACTTTTTAGTGCATTCTTACGTTCACATTCAGAGAGCGGAGATTTTCTGTTTTTTATAATTTTGTGCAGACGCGTGGGAAATGTAGGACGATCGTAAATTTTCAACGAAAAGGTCATTGGCCTTTTTCTTATATACCACTTAACTAGGAATAATCTTGGCTGTCCGGGTGACGCCACATCAAGAACTGGGTCGCACTTTAACCCTGAGGAAGGCCACGACAAGATGGTGGAAAAGTCGGCATCACAGCCTTCGACCCGGCTACACCCGGACAGCCAAGATCGTTCGCATGGCTATGGCCACGGAAGCCATAGGCATCAATGAAAACGTACGTACGCTGTAAATTGTACCCTGAGTAATTGTTATAAATGTTTACAATATTTTTTAAGAAGTACTCTGATTTGTTCTTGAATGAAATAAATTAATTTTGCTAAAAAGTCATTTTTGAATTATTAATGATGTGCTATTTTTGATGTTTTATTTTTTGAATTTGTTACGAATTTATGCAATCATTATAAACTTTTCTCAAGCTTTTTGATTTAGTTCCTGACGTACAGTATTACTAAAAACATTATCGAATTGGAAATAGGCCCACGAGTAAACATTTGTATTATGAAATTTATCCCCGTCAGACATAACGTTTTTGATTATGTTAATGATATTGGTGCCGAAATTCGATCGACAATCAGGCTTTTCGTGAACGACTACATAGTGTATCAAAAGCTTAAAAGGAAGTCCGACATCGATCAGTTGCGACGCGGCCAGCACCCTTGAACAATATGTATCGTTATGATTTTCAGTGCAAAGTCTGCCCCGCAGTCCGGAATTACTTTTATTTAAAACAAAACGTGCAAACGGATTTTCTGGACCTATACTCCGATTTACATACAGAAGCACCTCAAGGTCTCGAGCACGATGGAGAGGGAGACACTGTCATTTAATCTGAAGCTTCGTTACGACTTAAAGTTTTGGTATTGAAGCTCCCGATTGGATGACATCCTCTTCTCCTTCCAGCCTGTGACCTTAAAGTGCCACTATGTTTAAATAGAAATACAGCATGGTTTTGGTTTATGAGGTTGCTTTACACTACTTTAAGCAAAAGGTCTCTCAAGGAGACGTTTAAATAATAATTTTTAAATAATTGGGATAATGATTTCAGACGCCCTGTTATTCAATTTACGCGCCACGTCATGCACCGTCAAGCTTCTCCCCTCCGCGCAAAGCTTCGTACTTCCTACTTGCACTTTCGGCGCCCTTGCGGGCAGACGGAGACGGTCGGCGCGTGAGTGAAGAACGGCCCCGGGAGCGGGCGGCGTCGCGCAGGGCTGCTCTATGCTAAGGGCGATCCACCGAAGGAGGGACCTACCTGGTGCCGGAGACGATCTGCCAGGTGCCGTCCCTGGCCGGGAGGCTGGCGTTGAGGCCGGGGAGGCGCGCCTCGATGCCCGAAGGGATGCCGCCCGGGGCCGCCGCCGCCCCGCCCGCCCCCGCCGCCGCCGCCGCCGCCGCCCCCGCCGCCCCGGGCGGGCCCGCCGCCTCCGGGATGGCGCGCACCGCGTCCATGATGAGCGGCTGCAACAGCGACTGCTTGTGTGGCCCGTGTGGGCCGCCTCCTCCGCCGCCGCCGCCCCGGCCACCACCGACACCACCACCACCACCGACTCCACCTGCGCCGCCACCCGCGGCGCCGCGCTCCTCTCGAATGAAGACGCCCAGGCTCTCGTCGAAGCCCACGCGGTACAGCGTGTAGTCGTCCTGCGGGACACATGGCAAGCAAGGGTTGGTGCATCGCTACGCGCAGTTGAGCAGCCTGGAAATTTAAGGAACACATCGCCAGAGCGAGTACACAGAGACGCAAACTCCCTTATGGTGATTGGAGAACAAGATGAAAACCACTGGTAGGCGCCTTCTTGTCTTTTAGGGAGAAAGTTTGGTGTTTCATTTGGTACACCATTACAAGCATTTGAGGAACCTGGGCATTTAAGGAGGAAATCGCGAGAGCGAGTAGATTGAGTTGCAATCTTTCTAATGATGGTCAGGATGGAGATCACTGGTATGCGCGTAGTTGTCTTTTATGGGGAATGTTTGGTATTTAATTTTGTCCATCACTATGCGGATTTGAGGTTTTGGGCATTTAAGGAGGCCATAGCGAGGCTGAATAGATTGAGTTGCAATCTCCCTTGAGGTGATTGGATGGCAGGATGAAGACTTCTGGATACACTTGTAGTTGTCTTTCAGAACGACTGTTTGATATCAAGGTTTTGTCCATTCCGTGAAGTACACAGGTTTAATCCTGCAACTTCCAAGCGCATATCAGAAAGCGAGAATAATGAGTAGCAAACTTCGATCTTCGATTTTGTTGTGGCAAAGTCAGGACGAAGTCTCTCGCTCGCACATGTAGTTGTATTCAAGGGCGACTATTTCGCGTTAATTTTGATAGTCCGAGAGAGATTTAGTCATAAATCGGGAAATTTAAAGTAGACATCTAGAAAGCGAGAAGGTTGAGTACATCCCTTACATTGTGATTGGAAGAAGTCTGACTGAAAGCGCCAGGACGCGTTGGAAGTCGTTTGGAGGAACGCAGGGCGTAAGATTGAATGCTTTGCGTGTTTAAGCTTGAAAATTGGGGAAACAAAGGATATGTGTAGAAAACGTTTCTTTTGTGATTGGAAAAGTATCGAATTAAAAATCCCAGGCACAATGTGAAGTCGTTCTGAAGGACAAGATGACGCAAGATTTGATTTAACGGAGAGACGTTTGGGTTTAAGGCTGGAAATGTGAGAAAGATATCAAGGAAGTGAGAATGAAAAACCAAATTTGAATTTGGAGTAAATCATACTACATTTTTGGCCAAACATTCAGCGATGCAAAATGTTCGGATTAAAATGTCTTGATATTTCGCTTGAAAAGTATTATTACCAATTCAAACACCACTACTGATCCGTGACGAATGCTGATCCAAACAGCATTATTGTAACATAACAACATGAATTTAAAAAATATCATTAATAAATGCAAAATAATGTGTAAGCATTTCGAATTATTTGGAGGGACTGTGGATAAATAAATTGAAAGTGTAAACTACGAAACCCTCTGATACCCTTCTGCATTACAAGCTCAAAGACGGCCTTGTTTCAAAAAGGGTTATCATTATTTGGAATTTAATGGCTACGCAGATGAAATGATGACACAGTATGTAAAGGGCAAATGTTTGATTATATGAAGTAAGTGAGATTGTGAATGTACGTACGGCCTGCGGCGCGCAGAATCGTCGACGCGGGTCGCAACTCGGCAGCGAGCGCAGTCCGCCCCCGCCGCGCATCCCCGGGCGAGGCCAGGGGCGAATGAGATCTCCCCCGCGTCAGTAACTACCACGCCGCAGCGCAGCCGGCCCTTCCCAGAGAGAATCCTCTCGGCCCCTTCAGGAGCTCGCCGAAATCCCGGGACGCGCTCAACCAGGGAGGCAGTGCGACCGGCACGGGAACGGCGAACCGCGGTACAAGGATCGAAACATCTCGGGGCCTACTATACCGGGAGAGATGGCTCAGCGCAACTGATGTCACTGCAGTCCCCCCGACTGGGGGGTCCTAGAACTCCACTCCCCACGGCGGCAGGATTTTCGACACCAGCTTGTCAGCTAGGTCGAATTCAGTCGCTGTCTGGAGAATTCTTGCGGCCGGCTGCTCTGATTCCGTGGTTTCTCTGATCAACACCAGGCGAATGCCGCAGCAGTGCCCTGACAAACGGGCCACGGACCACGCGCGATCTTTCCTTCCTCTTCCTTGTCCTATCCTCACCCCTTACACAGACACTTACACTAACATGCACTACACTATCACACATGCCGGGATACCGGTTGGGAGCTTAGAGCTTGTACCGGCTAGGATGGTGCCCTGCTGGTTGGAGATAGGTGGTTGAGGGAAAAACCCCGGTAGTCGACGGTAGGTCGGCGCCGGATCTCGCCATCCAACGGGGAAAGATCACCGCCACCTCCTGATGAAAAACACGCACTGCATTTACGGGACTAATGACATCTGTAGTTGCCGCGCCCGTTAATGAATAATCAATCAATCTCGGGACCTACATAAGCGTCGACCCCACAGGAGCCTCACCGCTTGAGAACTCAGAACAAACTATTAGGTCTCTAAGACCACGGCGCTTTCGCGCAAAAACGGCGGCCGAGACGGCCGGGCAGTCAGTTACTTCTTAAAAAAGGTAATTGTTTTTTGTTGCTTTGTGAACGAATGTCACAACTTTACTTTGGCTTTGAGGCTAGTGCTAAATGCTCTACATAAAAGAGCATAAACATTGTTGATACATGCTTTTAATTTGTCCAAAAATACACAAGTACCCTGTTTTAAAAATATATCTCACATGGTTTATATTTACATTATGACCGATTTTTACACATTATTGAATTTGTAAGACAAGGTGCTTCGAATGATTTCTTGCAAAGTTTCTCGAAATCTCAAAACTTTTCTATGAAAATGAATTCAAAATTGAGCATTTTCATGAACGCACAGACGACATTGTCTCAAAAGGACTTCGAATTCTTCAATGAAAATTTACACAAAGAATCAGGTTTTACTTTTCTATAACATTCTGAAATTACATACAAATTCTACCATTAGTAGTTCAAAAAATTGAGAAAATGAGCAAAATATACGTGTTTTATGATAAAATACTATTTGCGTGATATAAATATTACCTGAAATTAGCAACATGATTGTTTTAACTGACATGCACTATCAACAATATGTTCTACATTTTGTTTAGTGGTAATTAATTTTAATAAAATTGTTCGTTAAAGAGTGCGATGAGTATTTACTTTTTAATGCTGAAATTGTTATTTGTGACTGAGTGGTAAAAGTGACATTTTATTTGGTGAGAAGGAAAGACGACACGGAACCGACAGGCCGACTGGCGCAAACCTATGGGCAAAAAGTGATATTTTTTACATCTGCCTGTGCTCTAGACGTTTTAATATTTATTCTGAGACAACTGTTGGTCATGTTTAAATAGTATTAGTACCCATAACCTACGCGCACCGCAGGGCTATGTCCACAGATATCGTTTTCGTTCCATAGTCCGGAATAAAAGTAATATGCTGTAGTAAGTCCATACGAATCAATTACAAATAAATACATTTTTTTATCATCCTACCACTTTCATATCCTGTTTACTTAACGCATTCGAAGTTGATTAAAATGATTACCTAGTTGAAGTTGATGAAGACTTCGACTTAGAGATTATCATAACCTATTTACTGAACGGTTTTGCCAAAGTCAATGCAAAGTAAATTACATCATTATTCACATAGACTTATCTCTAGAGAATATGTCAAATCGTTAAAAAGGTAACGGGTTAAGATAAAACGGTAGGTAATTCATGTGCCTAAATGACCATTATGTGATCATTTGTAGGGAAAACTAGGGATATAGCTGTCTCAGGAAATATGTTTACTACAACACTATATTTTAATGATCTAGGATCATTCCAATATGATTTAGAAACATTTTATGAAAAAAAAGACCTGGTGAAACTGAACTAAGTATACCAAAACGGGGACTATTCATGATGAACACAGAGAAACAAATGAGGTAGTGTCGCGTGTAGATAGTACTTTTTAACTACAAAAACGCTCGAAGAAAATGTATTTAGGCGCAAACATTCGATAGCGCAATTTTAAAGAAGAATTTTGAAGTTTGTTTCATTAAAATCGGACCACGGGTTACATTGTTATAGTAATAATTAGAAAATGCATAGTTAACAGAAAACGTCCAATGAACAAACAATGAGTGTACAAGTTGTGACATCATTCGAAGAACAAATTAATGTTTTTTAAAGATTACGGCAAAACAAAGGAATTATATTACGAGGCTGAAGAGAAAAATTTCGGCAAATTTGTGAATGTAATACCAAAAATTTAGGACATTGGGGGGAAACGTAAATAAAGTTTTTCTAAATAATAACTTAGAATTGAAGCGAAACAATAGACAAAATACGTGGTCGTAGTAATGTCAAGTTGTGAAGTAAATGTTTCGGCGTAATAATATACAAAAGTTCGAATGGAAGATCAAAATAAAAAGTTTGAATTTTTATGGAATTTTTGTAACACAACTGGAAAGTGTAAAATAAGTGAAAATTAATTATTATATGAATGGGTAAACAAGGCAATAATAGCAACGAGGTTGTTTTGTTTGAACCGGAGACTATAATAGTACATAATGAAACGATGATGTAATGATGGGTATTAATACCCAAGTGTGAAATTACGATGCGAGCGAGGAACAAGCGAGTATCGTAAAATCTGCGGTGGCAGCTGGGGCAGCTTCACACGAGTGTATTAATATCCATTACATCGAGTTTCATACGGTACTTTTTCTACGACTTATGGTAACTGTTATAAGTTAAACATCTCCACGGAATCGTTTCAAAGCAGTCGACATGCAAGATTCAGCCAAGGCCACCTAGCGGACACCTCTCTACCCTACACCCGCAGGGGGCTTTGTTTTACCAGAGCGCCGGCGAGGGACTACAAAGTTGCGGCAATAATTTTCCGACGTCAGTATTTTCGCATTTTCTCTCATTTCTGGAAACGTCAACACCATTCACTAAATGTTTTAAACTAAAGAACTGGTCAGTTTTTAAGGACAACCACACAGCAGCAGCAAATAACACAAAATGACTTGCGTTCAGATCTAACGTCACTGAAAGTTCTCTGCAATAACTACCACTGTGCTAGTCAAATAGGATCAAAGTGAAATTACGATCCAATTTATTTTAAATAATACTTCCCGTTAAATTACTACTAATAAAATAAATTAAAACTGAGAAGAAGAATATAATATTAAATGCAATTTTAATATACACACTCGAACGAAACACTTACTGCAACGATTCTCACTTATTAATGAAGTGTGTTATTAATGAAGTGTACTTGGTTTGTAAGCGATTTTGTGGTTGGTCAAGAACCTGTATCATAATGAAAACTGTATCGAAATGACTATCATTATGCAACTGGTTGCAGCCATCCAATGATAACGTTACAATGGGAGTAGAAAAAAATCCAGTCAACAATGAGTGTTAGATTTGGTTTCGTTTTGCGAGTGCACGCGGACGGTGTGTTCGTGGCTAGAATATTTTTTTTGAAATTTGTTAAAGTATTTATTTTGAAGTTTTGTGGAAGGACTTGGTGCAGCGGGAATCGGTGTTATGTTTGATTGCACTCGGACAGTGTATAAGTGATTGTGATAATTTTCAAAATTATCAAAGTTCATCGATTATCGAGTTTCGAATGCAAAAGGACTTGTTGTGTGTTTGTATTCGCGGTGGTGATATGAAAGTATAAAAGTATAGCTATGTTAATGGACTAGTGAGTTATTATATTGTGCGGAAGAACATTTCATACAAAATTTGTTGAAAATTTTGAAAGAACTTAGTGGACCCGACAGGATATCGCAGAAACAATATTTGCAGTAGTGCGCAACATTTAAATGCTGTTGTATTTTAATTTGCCGCGAAGAACTGAGACAAAACTTCACGTATTTTACGTAGTAAAGTTGATGGTGTGTGAGGGTATAAGCGAGTAATCCGGACTGGCGAAGGCTAGCTACAGACGGGGAGCAGCGAAGTATGGTGTCACTGACCAACGTGAAGATCAACCACAGGAAGTTCAACATATTCTTGGTATTTTTTTGAGGAAGATAAACACTGATCAAGGCCAAGATTGCAATTAGTAGTAAGAGTAAAGAATAGCTATTATAAATAGTTAAAAAGGCGTACGCATTTTAAAGTAACAAAGAGGAAATATTTTTTTCTGAAATTTCAAGCGTAACTTCAGTACATGTTTTGTTGTGTTTCCGTGTTTATTCTGTGTATGTATTTGTTAATGTGTCTAATGTTGATGTTGATATACAACATAAGTGAGTGCAACGGAGTATCAGTAAATGTTTTGATAATTAAATGATGGAAGGCATCATTGTGAACCATTGTTTCTCTCACACAAATGTGTTTCGTTTAAGTAGTCAAAATCCTGGCAGAACTACGATGGAGGCTATGTTTGAGGTTTTGTCGTACGGAGCCGGTCATAACCACGATTATAAATTTATGTGACGAACAGCAGAAGGGGGCTAGTTTAGTTAGAAGTGTAACAGAATTTTTGTTAAGAATAAATAGCAATAAGAGAGAGATCCCATTACCAGTTACGTTGGCAACGGAACGTGTTGTTGTGTATGTAATTCACTAAACAGAATGAGTAAAGTTAGTGATAATTGAAAACAGATAGACAGGAGGAGAACCCCCCGCTCCGATACCGTTACAATATGAAAGTTGAATTGTACATCCAAAAATAAATCTTTGCCAATCTCGTAAAGGTTTCTCTGACGTAATGATGAACGATGCATATTGCTAAATTTGTTCAAAGAATTGTCACCCCGATCGGGATTCAAACCCGGTTCTCCTCTTCCCAGCGTAAACGCATCCAAAAAAGGTGACAAGGTGGTGACAATTAGATAAATATTGATTAACTCTTCAATCATGTTCCTAATTTTATTTATCATCATTTGTGAAAATAATGCTGTTAAATTTCTTATAAAAAGTTCTGAGATTCAATAGTCGAATATAGGGATACTTGACCAAGACAGGGTTCTTGACCCGGCTACAACGTATACCTCATAGTATGATGCAATCGCGAACATTCTCGCAGTGTGCGGACGGCCAGATCGTATGTAGCATATGGTTTCGTGGGAGCAAGCTTCAATATTTACCATCTCATGCTGCTGCTACATATCGCAAAGCGAATACACGATCTACAACTTCCTCGGTACCTGCATTTTAGATATAGATATAAGGTTTATTCTACAATTGGGCTGATATTGCCCGGTGGCAGAATACAGAAACATAAAAGCACATTTACAATTACAAAACACAATATATAAACAATAAAAACAATATATAAAAAATCAATAAAAACAAATTATCTACGTCATTACCTAGAACATGCAAATGCATTTACATACATATACAACCAATGAAACTACGTAAGTAACATTAGTTTCTTCACTGTTCTCTCAACCTTCCATCCCGACCTTCGCACTCTCAAACACCGCCATGTTTACGAGAGACTGATTATCGCCGGCCCTCCAGAATGTATTTTGGGTCGGCAAACTCATTCGTCGTGTGCAAATTGAATTTAGTCACGACATATGGAATTACGGTTGAATAAATACCCATGGCAAATATTTAACGAGCCGACCGTGTCGCCGTAGTTGGAGTGGGGGGTGGGATGGGATGGGTGATGGGGGGGAGGGGGTGGAATGTGTCGCAATATTTGCTCAACGCGTGTGTGGGCGAAAAATCAACACGCCATTTTTGCCGTAAATTGAATTCTTCGCCTGCGCCGAGAAGTTGGCCGTTAGCGTATTGAGGATTCCACACGTTCCTTGGCTGCTGGACAGTTATGAATTTGGGGCGTGAATGCAGTGGCGGAGAGGAAGAGGCACAGAGGGAGACCGGAGAGAGAAGTTGGGGGTTGCTGGAGGAAGTGTTGCTGTGTGTGGAGCGGCCGAGGCGAAGAATGAATTACAACCACCGAGTATCTGAGAATACAATTTGCATGTTGCAAACTTCCGAGGTATATAGTGGTGTAAAATATGATCACTTTTTGACATTAGACATGTAGTGAGACATTTCATGTTGCAAACTTCCGGGGTAGGTAGTAGGATCAAAAATGATCACTTTTGATACTAGATATGTAGTGCGAAATTTCACTTAAAGGAGTTATTTCTAAGTATGTGAATATTTAAAATTGTCATTAAGTCAATGAAAAAGGAATCATATATTCACTTATTGCGTTGTATGTGTCTGTTCTCACTTCTGGAGAACTCTGTTCCCTCGTAAGACATGTTTAAAGTGGTCCCGCTTGAACACATATCTGTTCTCGTCTTCTAATCGAGTCCCGACCACGGTATGTGACTGGTTTAGAGCCTACTCTCCGAATATAATCGAGTCCCGACCACTGTATGTGACCGGTTTAGTGCCTACTTTCCAAATATGTGTTCAGGGATTGGTTCATCAAGAACAATGGGAAACGATATGCACTCAAGTTTAAAGGTGAGGCTGTGACAGCTCTGTATGCATTTATGGATCGTTTGTAGACATAGTATGCATTTCCAGGGTGTTCCTTACAACTGTATGACGTCGTTGATCACTTCACCAGTAGAGTTGAAGGACATCTCCGTACACATAGCACTTAAAATTACTCTTAGCTTCAGTTTTTCGCGTCCACTATTCTACAATTTGTAATGGGTTTTTTACAAGTCATATTGATATCAATAGAAATTGCGGTATTATAATTTTACGTAACCGTTAGTGAGGTGAGAAGTATATACTTGTTTTCTTCATTGTAAATAAAAACACCATTTTCGAAATTTTGCCTTTGTTTTTGGTACACCTTGTAGTTAAGAACTTTGTGAGTGAGATAAAATTTATATATTATTTATATAATGGCTAAGTTTACTCATTGAATGTGCCCTTTTAAAATAGTATTCCTATATTATGTTGCAATGAACGAGAGGTAACTCGTTCAGGCGAATTCCTTTTAAAAATCAGTTCGCCTTTCGGGCGCTGAGACGTCGACGGCCGTTGATGTAAACGAAGGCAAAGTTTCCCAAATCGATAAGTCGCCAACGATAGAGCCGCTTGGTTTCGCTACCATTATCCGCGCCATTTACGTGTAAATACGATAACAGAGAAATATCGACAAACATTACGTAAGATAAAAACAAGTTAAAATAAAAGAATCCCATCTACTTCGTCTCCCCCCAAGGTTTTCAGCGTGGGGCTCAGGCTCAGTTTAGGAAACGTCGGCTGGAAGTTCTTACTAAGGTGCGTCCTTGCATGAGTTGAGTGTGACAGCGTAAGAGAAAAAAAGTTCCACAACGGCAAAATGTAGGTCTAATAGGATGCGCAACAAGGAATAACATTGAATGACAGATAGTAACTTTATTGCGAAACACATTGTTGATTGTATTGCCTTTACATTAGTGAAAAACTAACACACTGATATTTTTTCAGCAAATGTTAAAAGGTTAGTTTTACCTAATAAAACCGCACTTGCCGAATTGAAAAGAAGTACATTTACGTATTCTATAACAAACATTATCTTCAAATAAAAAAAGTAGCATTTAACCCATTTCTTCCCAAACAGTGAAATACTTAATTTATTTAATAAAGTTTAGTTAAATATTGAAAAGAAGTCTCCGAAGATTGCAAAACCAGTTTGCTAAAAATATTTTCATTCTTGGTTGAAGCTAGACGAAACGTTGCGTTAACGCAACGTTGGGAGTTTTCCGGAAAGAAAGTGTGCTTGCCGCTTTTTAAAGGAATGTCGGTATTTTTTCAGTTAATGTCTACTAATTTTAATGATACGCAAACAAAATTTCAATTTATTCATGAAGGTGTAACTACAAATTGAATTTAAATGCTTTTGACATTTTTTATTCCAAAATTAGCCGATTCTTACGAACATTACGTTGTCTGCATGCTTTCGTATTATCACTAGCTTATATAATCAACATGGACCTTTTGTATTTCTCTCAATGTCTTCTCACTATAATGCCCTAATTTTCAATGTGAGAATCAGATGGCAAATTACAATTTGTGTGCCAGATGGCAAATTACAATTTCGGTTTCCAGATCCATATTTTTATTAGTAGTCCCCCTGACTTCTAAGAAAAGTTCAATCTCGAAATCAATACAATTTATTTTCTGGTATTAGAAGGTAAATATTTCTCGCCTTGCAGGGTCTCTAACAAAGCAAAAGGTCTTTTTGCTTCTCTATCATGCAATCACACACAACGTTTGTTTGAATTTTTTTATTAGACACGAACGATCTGATGTCATTTTCTCTCAGTTGCCACAATTACATTTGCGTAGAAATTGGTTTCTAATAAATGACAAAATAATGTCATACATACATATGTTTGCCAAGAAACAGCGGTTTTTTTTCTTTAACAAATATCGTCAAATTGCAAATTAGTTCATCCAAGATCGAACATTTGTGATATTCTTTGATATTCCCCCATGAACATGAAATGTTTTCAAAAATAATTTCTTCTCTGTCAGTACGCACCACATCATGAAACCAACCTCTCATGTCTCGCTCTTTTTAGCTAAGTGTCGCCTCCAGTATGAAACTATCTGCACACAAGTACTGGTAAATTCTGGCTAAACACTCTGGATTGCAAATGTCTTTTGTTCGTTCATCAGAAAATGGTATTTTGTACATCAAAAATCAATTTTGTAGATTTCTAATCATTACCTAAGATGTTACTGACCAAAATGTCATGCCTATGCCATGCCTTGCCATGCCATGCCAAAATGTCACACCTATGCCATGCCTTGTTTTAGTGCCGAGAAAACTACAGATATTATGTAAATTGACATATCCGCCAACGGAACAATCCAAAGAGAGCATATTGTACCTATACTACATCTCTTTTGAAATGTTAAGCTCCTACGAACTGTTAGTCGTGGCGCCATAATGGAATTTGGCCGTTCCCAAATCTGCCGGGAAACTCCCAACGTTGCGTAGACGCAACACAAAATTTATTTGTCTACACAAATTGTTTTGAAAATCATAGACTTATCAAACATTAACACTTTTATTTGTACATGTTTTATCTTGTAGTGTGATACCAAAACGTCACATAGATCACCAATTTGAAGATCAAAAGAGAGATATTGGAGAGGCGTGAAAATAGGACATGCGCCATTGTGAAGAAAAAAAAATAAAATTGTGTATTCACGTAATGTATATTTATCAAATAAAAATAGTTTTAATGTCATTAACGACTGTATTTACTGTAGAAAAAAATTCAAATCATTTCATCGAATGGTATAGGTAAAATAAAATAGTGAACATTGCGTTGCGTTTACGCAACGTTGGGAAGAAATGGGTTAACTGTGCAATGAGGTGACAAAAGTCATGGAATAGCAAAATGTAAATATACATATCCAGTCGCATCGCATACTCAAAAGTTATAAATGGACAGTACATTGACAGAACTTTCATTTGTACTCAGGTTTTTCAGGTGAAAAGGTTTCGGACGTGATTATGGCCATATGACAGGTATTATGAAACATTGAACCGGATTGGTAATTGGATCTATACGCATGGAAAATTACATTTCCGAAATCGTTTGGGAATTCAATATTTCGAGATCTACAGTGTTTGAGAGTGTCCCGAAAACCTAATTTCAGGCACAACCTCTCACCACGGGAAACGCCGTGGCCGACGGCCTTCACTTAGTGGTCGAGGACAGCGGTGTTTTCGTAGAGTTGTGGTGCTAGCAGACCAGCAACACTGTGGGGAAAAAACAGCAGAAATGAATGTGGGACGTATTTGTTAGGATAGTATGGCAAAATTTGGCTTTAATAGGCTTTCGCAGCAGAAGGGCGACTTGAGTGTCTTTGGTAACCACAACACATCCCCTGTAGCGTCTCTCCTGGGTTCGTGGCCACATTGATTGCACCCTAGACGACTGGAAACCCGTGACTTGATCAGATGATTTCCTATTGCAGTTGGTGGTACGGTTTGAGTTTAGTGTGTACCTCACAAGCTCATGGACCCAAGTTGTCAACCAGACATTGTGCAAGCTGGTGGTGGTGCCATAATGGTGTAAGCTGATTTTTCACGGAAAGGACTGGGTCTTCTGGTTCAACTGAACCAATCGTTGAGTAGAAAAGATTATGTTTAGCTACTCGAAGACCATTTGCAGCCATTCATGGGCTTAATGTTCCCAAACAATGATGGAATTTGTATGGATAACAATGCGCCATCTCACCGGGCCACAATTGTTCAAGAATTGTTTGAAGAGTATTCTGAAAAATTCGAGCGAATGATTTGGCCACCCAGAGAGCCTGACATCAATCCCACCGAACATTTATGGGACATAATCGAGAGGTAGGTTCTTGCAACAAATTCTAGAACAGTACTTTCGCAATTCTGGGTGGGTATAGAAGTAGCATGGCCCAATATTTCTGCAGGTGTCTTACAACGACTTGCAGAGAGCATGCCACATCAAGTTGCTGCCGTCCGAAGGAGGTCCGACAGAATATTAGGAGGCATCGTAAAACTTTTGTCACCTCAGTGTATAGCTAAATATTATTTAAGATCTACACAATTGTGAATGGCAATGCTGTATCAGCCGTATTGTGAATTGCATACTAGTTTCTTTTCTACCCGTCGCTCTCTTCACACACTGACTCGTAAGGGTGCTATAAAAGTATTACCTATGTATATTTTTACTTTTCCGTATACGTACGTATACACGGAATGATTTACGTAGTATAGGGAAAATTATATAATGCTGCGCGAAAAAATGGCGGATTTTCGGCGGAAAAAAAATAACGACCGGGCCGTTATAACGAAAACGTGGATAAAACCAGTTGCTAAATTAAGAAACAAAAATCCCTTAACACGTGGTGTATCCAGAACCTCTTTCGTGGGTCCTTGATTCCGAAAAACTAATTGAAAAGAAAACGTCCGTCTGTCCGTCTGCCTGTCCGTCCGTCCGTCTGTCTGTGAACACTGCTAGGGCCTAACCCATAGGTACGATTTCTTCCAAAATGGACATTCCTCAGTCGATCTGGTTCTAGTCAAAGCTTGGAGATTTTAGAAAAGATTCTGTAAACGTTGTGGTACTTTACATGAAACCTCCCAGACATTTTCAAAATTTTCTCAAAAACTGCTCCAAATTTTTTCTTTAAATTTCTTGTATGAATAGAGTAAAATTCACTTATTAACATGGCATAGATGCGATTTTCACGGATAACTCTGAATTTTCGAAAATTGTGAAAGTTTGAATTTTTTTCGATGTCTTCTTCCAACTACAAAATTGAAGATAGATATTTTTTTCTTTAAATAAAATTTGTTCTGCATACTGAGTTCTTTCATAAAGGTCATGTAAATGTTTTTCAAAATTTTAGTAGTTTTCGTGCAATATGTGCAATTTTAAAAAATTACAAAAACAAGACTTTCTCAAAAACGGCTCCAATTTTTTTCTTCAAACTTTTGCTAGAGGTAGTGGTAAATGTACTCTATCAGATGACATAAAAGCCATATTGCTCTATCGGTTGGTTTTTTCAAAAATTACAAAAATGTAAATGTTTTCACATGTTTCTCACGTCGATAATATTTACATTAGCGGCGATTTTTTTACATTATTGTATTAATGAGTACATGTGCTTTAAATAATGTCAAGTAAAGTTTTTCGAATACACAACCGTTTTCTGTGAAAAGTAGCTCAAATTTCGGCATTTTCAGAAACGCTCAAACGCCATTTTCTAATATATGGCTGTAAATTTTTTCTTGAAACTTTTGTAAAGTATAATGCTAATTACACTCTTTGGTATAGCGTGAAGTTTATTTTGAGTTTTTTTGTTTTTTCAAAAATTACATAATTGTAATTTTTTTGAGGGATCTCTCACATCTTTAATATTCACATTACCAGCAATTTATAAACATTATTACATTTGTGAGTGTAAGTGATTGAAATAACTTCAAATAAAGTATTTTAAAAATTCAAACATTTTCTGTGAAAATGAGCTTCAAATTTCGAATTTTTAGTAGCGCTAAAACGCCATTTTCTCTTAAACGGCACATCATTTTTAGAAGAAAATTGCCACTTATTACTAGGTTTTTGTGTTCTTTAATATTCTAAAATTAATGTTTTCGTTCTATCAACCGAAAAATTACCGAAAAAAACGAAAAATTAAGAAAATGACAAAAAATGTACTTTTGGCGGTGATAGATGACAGCTGGCAAGAAAGAGTTTGTGATAATTCCGAATAGCTAGCGAAGATCCAAGGAAATAGAAAACTAATACGGGAAAGTCTGTGCCATTCTGTAGCACCACTAGTTCTTAATACAGAGCGTTCAGTCATGTGACCGATATTTTTGACAGCTTGGATAACAAATGAGCGTCGCCGAAGACCGCATTGCTCTCCAGAATATATTCTTCCGCTGCTCAGCTGAGTAAAAGTATCAGCCAAAGAGTATCAGCTGTGTCGATATTGTAATTTAATGTATTTTCATGTTGCAAAGGTGAGAAATAGTTTTCACGAGAGATTGATTGGATTCCACTATCGTTAGGGACGAAAAATTAAACGAACTGTGACAAATAATTTCGAGATGCTGTTGATAATAAGTGTGATTGAGTGAATGAAGCCGTCTGACAGGAGAATGACGACGAATACTACTGAACCCATACGTAGGCCTTGTGAAAACTCGGAATTCTGTTGGTACTTTTGATCTTGCATGTTCAGAACTTTCCAATTAATGTAGTGTTGCATAATGTTCTGCAATTCGAATAATTTATGTTTATAACTTCTATTGATTGATCGTTATGACTAATGATCAATTTAATGTGTGAAAACCAGAACAGTGATATTTTATAAATTCTGAGAAAACTGTTTTCTTTCATTCAATGTTACTGTTACTTTGTTTCATTATTAAAACCTCGGCATGTGTTGGTATTAGAGCGGGCCGTAAAGTATTCAAAAGGCCCTAGGGCATAAAGAACCAGAAAGGCCCACAAGGGTATTAAGTATACCATTACGTGTTTTGTTTCAGGTCTGTAAACACACAGCAATGAACTAGTAAGCCATAAAATATTTTTCGCGAACATTTTCCTAAAGCGGAATCACAATACAATAGGTGGTTTCACGGCGCTAAGACAAGTTAGCCAACGTTCGTGAAATAAAAGCGAATAATTTCTGCGTGTTAATCACCGACCACGCCCCCTGACACGATCTCTGTGGTTTGGCAACAATAGCTGTCAAAAAAATCGGTCACATTACTGAACGCTCTGTAGGTATATGTGTCAAGTTTGAAGTTTATTTTTCATATACCTCTGAGTCTTCGTACAGCTGTAATAACCTATCTCAGTACTTTTAAACTTATTTCGGACTTCCAATTTTTTTTCGCAGAAATATCTTCATAATTAACCAAAGTCTCACGTCGCTGGTGCGAAGGAAATTATGCATCACTCTGGTCAGAAACTGACTCAGCGGAAGATGTCATTCCTTTCGCCTTACTTCCCTTCTGGATGTCTTCATTGACCGACAATTTGAGCCGCTTGAAGCGATCATTTGCGGAAGCGTTTTCTGAGATTCCCTGCAAATGGAAGGTGGTTTCGCCTCTATTCGACGCCACTGAATGGCGTTGAACGCTCGCACCGTTGGTGACGGCGGAGGGGAGTGGACGATTATGGGCATGGGGGGAGGAGGGGGCGTCGGACGGTCCGGACTAGGAGGGGGTGGAGTGGCGGCGGGGGTGGACAGACGTGGGAGGGAAGGGGTTTGCGGCGGGAGGGTGGCGAATGGTGAGGGCGGGTCGGCAGAACGGCTGTGTAGCGGGAGAGGTGGGCGGCGGATGGGGTGAGCAGTTGTGTTATGGGAGGGGCGGGGCAGTGGACGGGGAGGGGAGAGCTGGGCGCCGAATATCGGCCCCACTGCGTTCGTTGGTTGCACCGCGGCCCACTGGGCATCGCGCTAATCCTCCTGGCACTACGCGCTCTGCCGAGCGCGACGCTAGTAAATATGCCCCCCTGCCCACGCCCCCGCGCCCTCCCCTCCCGCCACGCCACGCCCCTGGTCGGCCTCGCGAGCGCCGCGCAACTTTTCAACAAGCGAAACATATTACGGCGGATGACGCATCATTTGCGGACTTGGCGTCCCCCGGTAATTCGTAGCCACCTCTGACCTTTCATGGAAACAAAACGCTGGCTGGCGCGGGAAATGGGTGAGTTTGGGGGATGAGAAGCGATGGGACAGTGAGGGAAATACAGGTGGCAGATTTTGATGTGGGCATAGGTTTAGGAAAATAGAAAGTAGCTTTGTGGTTAGAAGGGATCAACTGGGAGGAAAGTGAAAAGAAGACGAAGAAAATATATTTGATAAAGTTATGTGAGTAACATGAAAAGAAAAGGAGCAAAGAGGAGTAGGGATTGATGAGAGATAGAAGAGGAGTGACGGAAGATGTAGAAAAGGGGATGGACGTGACGAATGGAGTCGGAAGAACGCCAAGAAAAGGAACAGAAAATATCATTGGTAGGAGGGGGATTAGGAGAAAAAGAACAGAGGGACAAGGTGAGGAGGAGAAGAAGAAAGTAAAGAAGAGGTGGAGAAGAGGGGGCGAGAAGAGGAGTGGTAAGAAGAGGAGCAAGAGATCAAAGAACAGTAGATGTGTATAGCGACGGAGATGAGCAAAAGAGAGCATGGTCGACGGAAGCGATAGATTCATGGGAAGTGCGAGAGATCAGGGAAAACTAGGATTCGGAGAAGCGCAAAAGAAATGAAGTGCTGATTTGCGAGATACGAGCAGGGGATTCGCGAGGGAGAGCTGACTATTCAGAGAAGCGGCGTGCAACTGCGCAGGGAGATTGGGAGGGTAATTAAGTTTGCTGAGAGTTGGAGCTGGGGATTTCCGTGGGGGGTATTCACGCGGTGCTGATTTATGGAGTAATGAGCTCTCGGTGCAAATGAGACTGAGATCCGATACTCGTTTATGCATTTTGATGCTGCACATAGTTAGGAGATTTTTCATTAATTAATTATTCCGGCCGCGTCAACTGCTAAGGTCATTTATTCCGTAAGTGTTGTGCATGCTTTCACGGTGGGAGGTGGCGCTCATCTTTACGCTTGTGGCTGGCGAGATTCGGCGCTGATCTACGTAAGCTTGCCGGGATTTCCCCCAACCAGGTATCTCCTACCAGCAGGGTACTGCACCAATCTCGTGGCTTCCGACTGGTCTCCCGGCGTGTGCGGTAGTGTTTTGCATGTAAGCGCAAGTGTACGAGATAATTCTTCTTGCAAGTCGGTAGTGCGTAGATTTGCCAACAAATACAGATTATTTCTTGATTTTGTTGTTTTAATACATATTTTGATATAACAGCTACTGAAATAATGACAAATTGATTGATTTTGATAAGTAGCAGTTGACAAGGGGGTTGGGCAATGCCGAAAAGCTAGTCTAGGCTAAAGGCATGAACTAGTAGAGGAAAGTCTGACACGAGTTTAGTCTGTTATTTACAAATCATACACTAACGATATGTAATGATCGTTAAAGTTATTTTCATACGTCTGTATCATGGTGTTTACAGCATCATGGTAATTATTTTTATCATTATTATTATTATTATTATTATTAATTATTTTCCCAACGTTGACCAATCCATATCACTTCGTAATTTCTTTCTTCGCGAATACGTTTGTTTGAGTAATTATTTAATGGATTTCTTGTATACTCTTCTTTAGTTTCCTGCATGTTACTACGCGGCGCTGGGCGCCAGGTCTGCGAGCTGGCGTGTCGGGATGGGGCAGGGGAGGGGAAGAGCCGGCGGAGTAACGGGTGTCCACACTCAATTAGGAAAGGTGCGGCTGGCGCCTGCTGCCCAGTAATTAACTTTCAGGGGTGGCGGCGGCGGCGGCGGTGCAGTGTCGCCCGCGCCCTCCGCCCGCCCTCCCTCCACCACCCGGCATTGCCTGCTCCCGTTACGCCCCGCTCCCCCCACGCCCGTTTTCCGCTCGCCTCTGCCCGTCCCCACCCGTCGCCGCCTGTACCCTCCCGCCCCCGTTCGTCCCCGCCCGTCCCTGTTCGCCCATCCCCGTTTGTTCCCGTTCGTCTACGTCCGCTCCCGCCAGTCCCCGTCACTTTCCGTCCCCTCCCGTCCTCGTTCGTCCCCGTCCATTCCCCTCTGTTCCCGTCCGTCCCCGTCCGTGCCCGTCAGTCCCCGTCCGTCCGTCCCCGTCTATACCCGTCCGTCCCCCTCACCCCGCTACTGCGCTGGCCCGCCATCCCCTCGCCAATGAGCTCTGCAGCATTCGCTCCCGAACCCTCCTTCGTCCTTGGAGTTCCTTTTGACCTCCCTGGGGTAACAGGGATCAGTAGTGTGGTTGCCACTCGACAGTTCAAGGGGGTCGTTTAAGCAGTGGACACGTTGCCACTTAACATCGCGTCTGTGACACGGTGTCGAGGTAATTGAAAAAAAACCTTTTCTCTCTCATGAATCATTTTTACGTTTCAAAAATACAATCAATATCTTCAATCATGGATATAAACGTTAATTTAATTATTTTATTTATTGCACGTTTTATTCAACTTTCACATTATATGGCAGTGACGTAGGTTTAATGTATGCGAGTGATGTGTTACATCGTCTAGTTTTTCATCGCATTAAAGACTTTTCAGTAAAGTAATTTACTTTCTTCCGTAAGCATCTCCCTCTGTTTCTCTATTCCCTCTCGCCATTTACATGCGCTATACTATAGGCGGTATTTCTTTCGCTGGATGTGATGGGCCAAGAAGCATCCCTTGAACGACATCGCTGCGTTGGCGAGATCATTGAACTCACGATCATGCGCAGTGTACAAGTTGTGTGGTTGCGACGGTGGTCCGGTGATGTGACAAGGCCTCTCACATCTCAGACTTCTGAGTTCTCATTGACGTTCGTGTATCCCCTCCCAAGAACCTTCCAAACCCCTCCTCTGATGCAGTCATAATTCGGCAGCACGCCTGGGAATCCCAGACGTCACGTGCCGCGATTATGGGCCCCGAAGCGGGGGGGGGTGCTGGATGCAGACGGCACGAGAGCCTTTCTTCAGAACTCATGCAAGCCTGCTTAAGTACATTTCAATCTGATTCAGTGCAGGTGGATAACTCGATGTGGGTTAGCAGGCCTGGCTAAACAGAATCTCTGCCTTCATGTAAGAAAATAATATGGTAGGCACAGTCCGTGAAGTCGAAACGGTGGGTGCAATGTTATTTCGTTCGTCTTGTGTGTCCTGCGTTGTAATAAATGCTGTTTCGTACTTAATGTGCATTAGATTATTTTGTCTATTGATGCGTTAAATAGAACCGTGATTTCGAAATTGTAACGTGAAAGAATAAAACTTGTGTGTGTTTGTGTGTGTGTGTGTGTGTGTGTGAAAAGACGCGACATGGCGAGCTCATTAAGTTCATTTGTGGCGGTGGATGAGTTACGTGTGACAGGGAACAGTAGTGAATCGTCACAGGATTCTTCAAATTCCGTTTAGTTCTTTCTCCTTTTCCGAAAAACTTAAGGTAATTAGTGATTGACAACCAAGACAACGCGAATAGATCTCGGGTTCAAAAATTAGGTGTGTATTTTTTTATGGTTCATATTTTAGTTTTATTGCTTCATGTACGTAAGTTATGCTTTATGTATGTAACAATGAGAAATTGGTGATTTTCAAGGAAGATTCAGTAAGTATCTAATTTGCAAAATAAACATCAAAAATACTTCAGAGTAAAGTAGAATGACGTAGACTTGAAATATTTGGAATTATGCGTTCAACTTGTAATATCATGATCGCATCCCCACATCTACTGTTATGTAGTATATTGTAACATAAAATATTGTTTCCTCACTCACGCTTATGGGATTTTCACAACTTAAGTAACGAGGGAAAAAACATGATTCTGCGGGTTTTGAGGAGCTTGTACACGCTTCTCTCTTGCAATGATGCTACATACCCTGGCATAAAAAGTTCAAAAATTATATTATCACACGGCTATCTTAGATCAGTGAATTTTTGTCACTAACTATCCTGACGTGAAAAATGTTTGAATGGAACTACATTTTTAATCACAAAACCTACATTATTAATCACAAAAAATAATTTTCACTTCTCAAAAACTAATGTCTGATTTAGACATTAGCTTGTTTCTTTGCTGTATTGATGAATGCATTATCTGAAAAAACTATATAAACGTTCTTTAATTTAATATATTACACGTAGTCGTCATTTAAGGTAAGGAAATTATCAGTTAAAATAAAGTGCAGATACCATTTATTTCCCGACAGTTGATATTCAAGCGAGTTCATTCCAATCGAACTGAACTCTTTCCTTCCTTCCCCTTCAACAGACGCCTCTCCACTTCAACTGTTTTATTTTGGGACGTGCTCAGGGAGTTGCTCGGATTCATTTTACAGGCGGGTAAACAACAGAGATATCAAACAGTGAAACGAATGTTATTATTTACGTTGGGACAGGCAAACCTCCACACGGATTCTCACTTATTCAACGGATTCTCGTGACTCCGAAGTTCAACCGATGGCTTTAATTAACAAATCACTGGCCTTGTGCCATCTGCGGGAAGCAGCAAAATGATAGAGAGAGGAGCCTAGTTTGAGCTTGCCACCGAGGTATTTGAATGCCTCGTGTACACGTTGCAGTGGAATATTAGTTTTCGAGCGTTTCGATAATGAAATGAATACATTGTAATAGAGAGAATTTATTACGAGAATTCCGTAGAATTACAATTCAAATGCAAACAATATATTAGGCCTAGCTCGTGTTATTTTAACCCAAAACTAAACACACTCCCAAAACGATCAGAAAACTTAAGCATTTATCATTTTCGTTTAAATGCATGGTTAAGCATTAATCTGTCTCTGAAAATATTTGGTTATTTTTTACTTTCTCGTAAGCATAGTATGGAGAAAGTTAATGAACTGCTGTAATCGATGACGAACTTATGATACAAATGCGGATTTTCAGTCTCTGAAACCCTTGAAAGTCTCTGAAACGTGTCCTCCTGTCAATTTGCGAACAACCCTTACACTTAAGCCGCAATCAGGAATGCATTTTAACTTATTGATCTCACTGATGAAGACATCCGTCGACATCTCGCTACCTGATGTGTGGTGGATCGTCTTTTTTCGTTCCATGGGGAAAGACCCCAACTACCTCCCAGAATCTGAGATGCACAACAGTTTTGAAATCATCTAAGTAGTTGACCTACTGGAATCATTGTCACACACGAGGAATCATTTGCACACTGGAACCTACTGGAATCATTTGCACGATAATTCTAGAGGCCGGATGCATTCACCGGTCGTTCGTTTTCAAGACTTTCTCCGACGAGACAATGCCAGAGTAGCAACTTTGCTAGGGCTAAGGAGAAATTTTCATTTTTCTGTACATGCTTAGGTGGCTCAGGGTATCATTTGCCAGGGCATCGTGTCAGTGCCGTGCCTTCAGTGCCGCTGACCGAGAGGTTCTCGGATTCGAGTCCCGATGGTGGTGGATTTTCGAAGCTGGCTTGTCAGCTAGATCAAATTCAGCCGCTGTCTGGAGGAGAATTCTGGCGGCCGGCTGCACTGATCGGTAGTTTTCCGTGATTTCTCTGATCAACACGAGGCGAAATGTCGGAGCAGTACCCTAACAAACGGACTGCGGTCGATCTCCCCTCCTTCTTTGCCCATCCTCACCCCTTTTTTGCACACACTTACACTCAGACACACTCACATGTACACTTACAGACATGTCGGGAGCTAGAGTGTGTCCCGGCTGGGGCGGTGCCCTGCGGGTGGAAGATGTCTGGTTGGGAAAAACCTCCTCGTGTCGACGTGTAGTTCGGCGCCGGATCCCGACAAGAGATTACCGCAACCTCCCACGATAAAACATGTACTACCCTTACAGGACTAATGAGCGTAGCATTTTTCACGAGTCCGGAATCACAAATCAATCAATGAATAAAAAAAGATAGTCATTAAAGTTACCTGCAACACTAGACTAGACGTTTATTTTTTCAGTTACAAAACAGGCACGTGTGAGCGACTCCCTCGGATCAAGGGTCCTGCGGCCAAAGGGCTCAATTCAAGCAGAGAATAGCATGTGATTGCGGTTGCGTGTTCCAAATGAGTACATGCATTTCTGTAAACTCTTAGAAGAAACTCTTATTATGCTAATTAGAATGGAAACTTTGTATGTATCGCTGGAACGTCTTAAGGCATGTCATGGGAGAAACGTAAAGATTAAAAATATATTTAAATAATAACATTTAGTTAGAAAAGAGATACTAGACAGTGATATTTTACGTGAAGTTGATATTATTGAAATAAACGTTACGTTTTGTTTTGAATTAACCACATATTTCTTCGTAACGTTAAGTATGTTTGTGGCGTTACAAAGACTTCGATTCTTACAATATAATAAGAATTATTATACTTTTACGTTCTGGAGAGGCACCTCCCCTCCAGTGCCCCCCTCCGGCCGCGCGCTGGTGGCGGAGGGCTCTGAAGGCGTCAGGGGCGGCGTGCGGGCGCGAATTAATTCGCGGTGTCAGCGGATATTACGCGAGATAACCGCGATCAATGACAAATTGAAGCGCGCCCGGCCAGACCCAACGTGGTGGCGAATGGTGACGTTGGCGGTGGCGGGAGCGATGTCTGAGGTGGTGGTTGTGGTGGTGGCAGAGGCGGCAATGACCGAAGGACTGGTGGAGGTTGCGGCGACGGATATGGTAGTGGCGGTGATTGTTACGGTGAAGACTGTGATCGCAGTGTCAGAAGTGCAAGGGACACGGTGACAGAGGTTCAAGCTATAGTAGGCTCGCACATGCTGTGGTGTAGGCGGTGATGGAGGGTACGACGTTGTCGGTAGTGACGGGTTAGTGATCGCAAGGTCTTAGATTATAGCTGTGATTGCGGTGGTGATGGCGGTGGAGGTGATGGAATTGGATGCGGGGGGGACGAGACGTGACGGTGTCAGCAATGACTCAAGGCGTCTGTGATCTCGGCGGAGGCAGTAACGGAAGCTCTGCTGCGGCGGGAGGCGTGGTCGCGGTAGCGGCAGCGGCGGTTATTTATCGATGATTCAGAGCGCTTCAACGGCTCTCAGTAGTCCCATAAGTGTAGTGTAACCGCTAATTGTCGATTACATTTTAAACCAAGGAGAAAAATAGAAGAGAAAACTCGACACCATATTATTAACTAATAGTTTCTCTGGTGGCGTAGAGATGGCGACAGCCAGGAGTTTCATTCTGATAGTAATGCATCTGATAGGAACGCACTCTGATAGTAACCAATCAGAAACTTTTGGGGAACAAACGGAAACGGCATGAACTGATGTAGAGAGAATTCATCCCTATTCTAGTTCGAGTCGCCGAGGTGAGCAGTCAAAAGAATTCGCTTCTTATCGTGTTTGAGCCGCCGAGGTGAACAGTAAATTTTTTTGTGCACGGCGTAGACGACGAGCGACACGTAGTAGGCTACGACGTATAAGAAAGTCTGTATTATTTTCGGAAATCTCATTCTTGAAATGTACTTATTGAATCTCAAGAATTATAAGAACTCTGTTTGATATTACAACTAGTTTGGCTCATTACCATTACGAAGTCATAATTGGAAGCTCTCAACTTGCATTCTTATGCGACCATCATCTTGGAGTGACCGATGGTAAAACGTCGCTAAGCAATGAGAGACGGCGCTCGGAGGCATCCCACTTTTCAACGCGGCAGGCAACACGGAGCGGTGCAGAGATCCAGCGACCTTGGAGGCGTGGACGCCGTTTTGCAGCCGGCTACGCAGCGCAGAGTATTCTTCGGGAGGTCACCGGTCGTGAGTTAAACAAATACCGAAAGAACTTTCACGAAATTTCAAATTAGAATTTCACAGAACAGTTGTCTTGGTAATTAGTCGAGTCACTTCTTTTTCTCATAAAGTCGTAATTAGAATCAGATTCAGATATTTCTTGTGAATAATGTAAAATTTGTGTTCTTACGTAAAACTATTTAACTGAATTCACGTATAATTGATTTAAGAGTATAAATAACACTTAGCAAAAGTGAGCTGTATGAAATACTGAATGGGAGGAAAGCCGTCCGATTATTTATTTCATAATAGCATTTGAAGGACTGGCTAAAGACTTTGTCAAACGAAATTTTTTTTATACTGAAAGGCTAAGAATGAGCCCAATTTCAATTGTAAGAATTAAGTGTTATATTATTAATTGATTCAAAGGTGTTAAAAAATTTTTTGAACATTGTGTATGCATGTATTTCTTTTTCAGGATCATTATTTGAATTGTATTTCGTGTGTTTTATTAGTGATTTTTGTTATATAAAGTGTATCTCTGTGTGTATAAGTTATTATTAGAAAACAAGGGATCAAAGTTAAGATTACATTAGAAAATCATAACTGCAGTTTAGGTAGGAAAGGTAGCTACCCGGATTTAATGGAAAAATATTGAGAACATAGGTAAAATTTGTAAATACAGTTGTAGATCATATTTCATTCATTAGAATATACGTTCAATATTGTTTCAAACTAATGAACTGTGTTTACTTGCTAATTGGTAATTAGTTGAACCATGACGAACCCACCCCTGACAGGGAATTTTACCTTTCATTAGAAATAATCCCAGGTTTGCGTGACGGTGCAGAAGCTTGTCACGGAATAAGTAAATTAAAGATTTACTTTTGTAACCAAGTAGAGAAAGCGGTTACAGTAGTACATGTTTTTTATCGCTGGAGTGGGCGATAATTTACCGTCAATGGATGGCGAGATCCGACGCCAACGCCGGCTAGTGGTGTTTTCTCCAACCAGCAGGGCAAACGCCTCATCAGGAGCAAGCTCTAAGCTACCGACCTGTCTCCAACAACTGTGACAGTGTAGTGCTTGTGAGTGTAAATGTGAGCAAGTAAGGGGTGAAGATAGGACGAGGAAGAGGAAGGAAAGATCTCACGTGGTTCTTGACCCGTTTCATTAGGATACTGCTCGAGCATTCGCCTGGTACTGATCGGAAAACTACCCGATCAGAGTAGCCTGTTGATGAAATTCTTCTCGAGAGAGTGGCTGGCTTTGACTTGCTATGTATCTAATGTCTAAAATCTGCGACTGTCAGGACTCGAACCCTAGGCCTCCCTGTGAGAGGCACTGCAGTGACATCCATTGATGTCCTGAGCCACCTTTGCCGACATCACGGTGGAGGCAGTAACTGTTGCGACGGATGCGGCTGCGGCGATGTGGATGGTGGCGATAGCAGCAGCGATGGTGGTGATGGTGACGGCGGTGGTGGTGAAGGGTGTGGCAGGAGCGGAGCTGGAGGCGCATGAATTACGAGGTGCCTCGATAGAATTAAACTGCATTAGGGAGCTGGACTGGCGCTCGTTAGTCGCCTTCGCTCCCGCCGCCGCGGCCGTCGGCGCCACCGGCGCGGCTGCTTCGCTCGGCCAATCACTTTTGTTCTCAACAGAGCTCAGTGAGTTTGATCCGTTTAAGGGGGAAAAAGAACTCTTTCAAAGGATACTTGCAACAGTAGACTTGTAACGCTCCAGAGAGAGCGTCAATATAGTACATTCATTTACTTAATTATTTCAACTTCACGAAATATTGTTTCTGAGTGGTTACGTAAATATAATTGCAGTTTACGCGTGCTGAAAATGTGGTACTATCATTGTTACTTTTTTCATAGCTTTCCCTAACTCGTTGAATGTTATTGATATACGATCCGTTATTTACATGTAAATGTGAAACACGATTCGATCGTCACACACACTTGCTTCACATGCACTTTACAATACATTTGTTCACATTGAATAATTGTGAGAACTTGTCTAATATCATATACTCTGATTTTCACTCGAGAAGGCGCATCTGTATACCTGTGGATCATTTGTTGAAGTTCATTCATGTTTGTCACACTTAACAGCTGAATTGATTAAAACGGTATGCATTGAGTCAATACAGCTAAATACATTTATATAAATATATGGTTTAACAGTTTGGTAAATTTATTGTAGTTGCATGACCCTAGCATTTCAAGAGTGATTTAATTTTTTTAAATATATATAAAGAAATGTGGTTAAAACAGATGAAAATTAAAGGGACTTAGTAAATGCAACATACACTGAGTTTTGCTTTACAAATCCATGTAACAGCATCCCTTATGAATTACCAAATAACTAAATTTTATTAATTTTTACACCACGCGTGGCTTGTCAACACTGGGTGTTCTGGTGTCACCAGAAGGCGTAGGATGTCCCGCTCTCGAAGGTCTGAAAGCGCATCTACCAACGCTTTAAAAAATAGAGAGTTCCCTGACGCTGTCAACGACGTAACAGATTTCTAGAAGACGCTGAGTACTTCACAATGAGGCCTTGCACATCGATTGGTATAAAAAACTTCATCTTCCTGAATCTACATGTACGAGACTTGGTGCGATTCGATAAAATTTGTGAATTGCAAACCTTTCTCCAAGAACTTATTTGGAGAACACATGGCTTTGCTGTAAAATAAAAGAAAAGATTATTCTCAAACTGAATGTAATTTGCTTCTACTTTAGATATTTTGTCTTACTAATCTTTCCGCTATGCCAAATCGACGGTCGCTACGTTATCTGCATTGGACATACAAATTTTCTGCATGCAATATTAGAGAGTTTATCGGACGTTTCTTCAGATAATACATTTTTACTTTCCCATATACGTATGTATATACGGAGTAATATCCGTACTATAGGGAAAGTTATGTAATGCAGCACGAAACTATTGGTGCTACAGAATGCCACAGAGTTTTCCGTATTAATTTTCTATTTCCTTTGGTATCGGCTAGCTATTCGGACTTGCCACATTCCCTTGGCAGCTGCCATCTATCACCACCCAAAGTACATTTCTCTGACATTTTCTTAACCTTTCGTTGCACCGCTTTGCAGATATGCAAAGCCATTTTTGGAAGTGGATCATTTGTTGAAGTTCATTCATGTTTGTCACACTTAACAGCTGAATTGATTAAACGGTATGCATTGAGTCAATACAGCTAAATACATTTATATAAATACATGGTTTATTTTTCTGTATTTTAAGCTTTTGTGTGCATTATAACATATTCGGAAAGGGTTTACGACATTGGGTACTCGACAATTTGCGCATGAGTAGTCTTTTCGAATTTTTTTTTCTTAATGAGTAGTTGTTCACTCCGGGAGTGCTTGTTGCCCTACTTTGACTGATTTTTTCATGGTTGTTAATTACTTTAATTCTAGAGATTTTTGTGGTTTAAAAGTGAAGTTTTTTGCAAGAACTGAATTATTTGGAATCTAGTTTCTGTTTATAGTTGTAATTTTAAAGACAGATTTTTGGACTTTGCATATCTGCAAAGGTGCGCGTAAGTTTGCATTGAACTTCCAGTGCTCGGGTCGCGGTGTTGTACTGAGAACACTCAATGAGATTGTTGCTCTTGGCCAACCTTTCGAGAAGATATCTTTCATGAGATCGTGGTATTCTTGTCTTATCTCTTTTACTGAAATCTGGAAGCCTGGCCGCTTCCTTGTTGCCAACAATGTAAGTTTTTGCCAGATGGTAAGTAAATGTTATACGGAGTACAAAGCATTTGTGCCGTGTATAAAGCTCGACAAGTTGTATTATATGTCGTGCCGCGACATCAGGGATGTTTTAGAGATTACGTATTGGGTTCGAATTTATTTGATTTTTAATAATTTTCATGATTACATTTTTAACATAATAAATAATTATGCATTCGTCAAAGGACGATATCGAAGAATATCTTTATATATATAAAATAAATGAATTAATAAAATATATAATGATAATGAATAAAATTACTATGGGTAATTATTATAAACTTTTCTGCAAGCACCTTGTTATATGTGTCATATTCACTATTCTACAACATTGCTATATGCAAAGGCAAAATGCATAAATTAACACGCATCTTTGCATATATACAAAGAAGCTAAAATTTTCAATTTTACGTCACAGATGCAAATTAGAATTTTTAAACTATTTTCCCCAATAGGAGCACAATCCCAAATTATTCCCCCAAAAAGTTTGACCTTAAAAGAAAAAATCGTGCAACGAAGGGTTACTTTTTCGGTTTCATAATAGTAGAACAGGAATATTGTATATATAAATTTTTTTGAGAAAAATTTAAAATTTAATGGGGGTATCCCCATGTAAAGTATCCCCAAATTTTACGGAACCTTTTTCAAAAAATATCAAAGCTTTGAGTCGCCGAAGCGAGCGCCTAAACTGTGCGTACGAAGTTTTCCAATTTGAAGAAACCCCTGTTCATCTGACCTGCGTCGAATCTCTGAGATTTTGAAAAACATTCATTAATGTTTGGGGGTACTTTTCATGAAGTCACCCCGGACATTTTCAAAATTTTCTCAAAAATGGCTCCAATTTTTTTCTTTAAATTTCTTGTCACAATAGAGTAAATTACACTTATTAAGATGGCATAGGTCCGATTTTTACGGTCAACTCATGGCGTAAATATAATGGTGAAGCGGTGCGCAGGCGCTCGCCACGCCTCCTCTACGCGTGACGTCATCTTGGAGGTTCGCGCTCGGCGAGCGCAGGGCAGGCGTGTCTTCGCCCGTCTGAGTTACGTTAGGGAGGTTCTGCTAAAACTTGAGGCATTCGTATCTTTATCAATTCGTGCTTCAATGTATAATTTCTTCTTTACAACTCTAAATGTAGCAGGTATTTCTAGTTTTACGAAATAAATGGGCCACCTATTTTAGGAACGAGAGGGATCTCAGACAGAGTTATTTTTCATTAACGTAGGAATTACCCATTTTATTGCTGTTTTATTCTATTTTATTGTCTCATTTATGTTTCGAGCTGAAGCAAAGAAAAAAGAACTGGCACATCCCGTCCTACCTGTGTTTAATTGCAGTTGGACTGATGTAAGATAACTCTGACCAAAAATCTAGTTCCTTCACCCTCAATTTGCTAGATGCATTAGGGATTGTTAATAATGTTAAATAATTTCTCAATAAATATTACTATTATTTTGAATTCTTATCATTGTCATTAACTTCTTCAGTTGTTCTTCTAATTGCACTTTCTCTAAACAGTTCAGAATATTTTCTTTTCCATATTCTAGTTTCATCACGTAACTCGTTTATTGTTTGTGTTAAATTAATTTGAAGATCATCTTCACAAACTGCGTTTTCTTTAACTGACTCCTCTGGAACACTACCCGTCACATCCATTGTTGCTTCTGATAACAGTACATCCACTAATTTGTGCATATTCCTTAAAACTAGTCGAATGGTTTGACTAGGATTTATTTTTTCAAAACCAATAGGCAACTTCTCGGTAGGCACTGCGTCAGGTTTTTAGTTTCGACTTTTCTGTGGTGTATAATTTAATAATACCTGACGCAATGGTATTGCAAAGATATCCTAAGCTAAGTATAGAACAAATGCGCGCTGAAAATAATTACAATTAACGTCACTATAATAAAATAATTTACGGAAACAAAAGACACCTTAATTAATTAACACCGTTCTTTACATTGATTTTATCCTTTTACAAACATTTATCCGCGCTTCACATAAATTGGCATCTTTCGGGAAAGAAAAATACTTGTCTGTTCCCTTCGTTTTCGTGTTCCAGTTTGTGCAACCAAAAATAGCGCACAACGGCATCGTTTATTTTATTTCAATATCAATTCACGATATGTTCACCTCTCTGCCACTAAAAACAACAACTAGAAAACTACTAACACAAAGCAAACCGTGATTACGAACATTCGGCGTGTACTCAACGAGCGCGTACCATACAATCTCACTAGGCGCCAAGCAAGCGAGCATCCATCATGACGTCATGCGCAGAAGGGAACGAAATTTCGTTCGTGATCCGTCTCACCTTTATTCTTACACCATGGGTTAACTGTAAATTTTCGAAAATTCGAAAAGTTTGAATTTTATTCGGTGTCTTCGTCCAACTACAAAATTGCCGATAGAGATTTTTCCTTCAAATAAAATTTGTTAAACATAGAGAGTTCCTTCTTTAAGGTTATTTACATTATTTTAGAATTTCAATAGTTATCGCGCAGTATTGCGTGCAATATTTGCAATTAAAAAAAAAGAAAGCTCTCAATTCTCAAAAAACGGATCCCCATTTTTTTCTTTTAACATTCGGGAGGTATAGTGCCTAATGTATTTTATGAGATGATAAAAACGCCATATTGCTCTATTCTTTGTTTTTTCAAAAATTGCAAAAAAAATTTGACTTGTCTCTCACGTCGTAAATATTTACACTAGCAGCAATTTGTTCACATTACTATATTAATTGTAGATGAGCTTTAAATATTGTCAAGTAAACTTTGTAGAAAACTCAACCGTTTTCTGTGAAAAGTAGATTAAAATTCCAGATTTTCAGAAAGGCTCGAACGCTATTTTTTCATAAATGACTTAAATTTTTTCCTTCAAACTTTTGGAGTGGATAGTGTTAACTGCTCTCTTTAATGCGAAGTTCATTTTGAGTTTTTTTTGTTTTTACAAAAATCACACCAATGTAATTTTTTGAAAGATCTCTCATATCTTTAATACGCTCATTACCAACCACTGCAGTGTCTGTGAGTGTAAGTGCTTCAAATGACTTCCAATGAGGTTTTTCTAAAACTAATTTTCTGTATAAAAAAAGAGCTTAAAATTTCAATTTTTTTGTTTTCTTAAAAACGGCTCCAAATTTGTCAAAGAAAATTGCTATTTCGGTCGAGGTTTTAGTGTTCTTAATTGGTCTAAAATTAACATTTCGTTCTAGTACTAGGAAAGCGAAAAAACTTTAAAAATGTCAAAAAAATGTACTTTGGGCGGCGATATATTGCAACTGGCAAGGGTATGTGGCACTTCCGAATAGCTAGCCCAGACCCAAGGAAATAGAAAAGTAATACGGGAGAGTCTGTGCATTGCCTAGCACACTAGTCATTTATCGCCTCGTGTTATTATTTCAATAATATACCTTTCCGTTGCAGCTCTAACACGCAACCAATCTTCATAAATGAGAAGAAAAGAGAATTCTCTAAAGAAAGAGAATTTCACGGAGAACTGCAATTTGACGAACTGCACTTTGACTTAAAAAATATGAAGGATTTCATTAAAATAACGCATCTAAATATTCAAGTCAAATGAAACCCGCAACACTTGCCAAAGTTTTCGTCAAATAACTCCTAAACGAAGCGTTCTGGGGCCTTAAAAACAAATATTTTGAGACCAAAGGCCTCAAGGAAACGTTTTTCACATCATAATCTATAAGATGAGACATTCCTCAAATTCAATTAAATTTTCGGTTTCGCGCTTCAATACCATCAAGGCCACCTTAATATTTCAGCCCTTGCTGTTGGTAGCCGTTTTTGACGTCACGCGTAGAAGGCTGAGATTCCTCTATCTTATATTTACGCTTTCGGTATACATCATGGTTTGTGCGGTCTGACGAGGTTTATGTGTATAATCATTAATTCAAAATTTTTCTCTCCAGCAACAACTAGAAGTCTATTATAGTTGCTTGAAGATTGTTTCTTATGAGTGCAATGAAACCATTCAATTAACGTTTCACCGTGGTCTATAACTGCTCAATATGTAACTGTGGAGGCATGTAAGCGTATAGTGAATAACGAAGACTGGGTCTGTATTTACCTTCTACCAGTATTTTCATTATCTGCAGTGATTCGATGAAATTTTCAAGTCAACAGGTTCAGACACACAGCTTTCTCAAAAGTTAAAGCAAATATTTTTTTTGACTATCATGAAAAAGTAACAGCTGTCAAAGAATACTGAATAATAACTTCAAAGGTTTTCAAAGGAAGTGTTGCGAATTGTTCCAAGAAAACTCTCCATGAGACTGAATAAATCTTTATATTGAACATTTCATTTAAAATTTATTAAAAATCAATTGCATTGCTTTTTATTTCTATTCAATATTGTCTTAGCACATTTCAAGTTATCATTATACATTTTAAAACAAATAAATACGTTTCGTTAACAACTTGCCCTCCTAGAATGGAAGTAGGAGGATTGGATGAGTGTGGGGTTTAACATGCGATAGTTCTCGCACCGGTACGCGGAAGTAGTAGGGGAAAATGTAAGCTCTCGCACAATACAAAGAACAAACTTTTTAAATTAGGTAAAGTAAAATGGCTTGAAATAAATGAAAAAAATCAAAAAGTGCTAGTCTACAATACCTGAATAAATTTAAAATTATGGAAAGAATAGGGCAAATCCCTCGACAACTTCCAACGACCGCAATCCAAACGTATGATTTAAATATAGACGGTATCTGGAAGTATGTACGTCAACGCCCAGCTCAAAAAAAAAAACAACATATTGTAAATATTACACCGTTTGATACTAAACTCAAGGTATCGGTCAAAATAATGGAAACACCGTTTCAGCAACATTCCCACGTACCGAAGATAAGTCTAAGTCCACTAAATTGTTTCTAATGGTAACAAATGTTATTTAGTACTCAAAGGTGAAAATCATAGAGTAAAGATGTAAGATAAAGATCAAAGAGTAATCCTTAGTCTATGGTGAAAATATTAGTTTATTTTTGGAATTGCTTTTCTTAAGGAACGCAGATAGGAATCCAATACTTTTTAGTATACAAATAATTTGTCAATTTTCGCACTCTAGCAAGCTGGCACCCTGACTCCCCAAAGCCTATTCCTCATAACAAAATAAAGAAAAGTTAAATAATATTATAAAGAGTAGGGTTGTACTATCCCTATTCGGTATTTTCGCACTACTTTACTTGGCTTTCTCAAGAGTAAAAACCTTTTCTAATATTTTTGTGAGTATCAAAGAAAGCGAAAAGCTAACTCTCAAGGAAGATTTAATCATTTCTTCAAACGTTGTTTTTAAGGAAGGATGAATTTTTCCAAGAACAACTCTCTACAATACTGAATAAACCTTTATTGAAAATTTGTTTCCAACATCAATTGAATTGTTATTTTTGATATTCTGTAAACACATTAGAATTAAGTACAAAAGTACATTAGAAGTTACATTTATACATTTTTTAAAAAAACTAATGGTGCTACAGAATGGCACACACTTTCCCGTATTAGTTTTATATTTCCTTGGGTCTTTTCTAGCTATTCGGAATACTCTTTCTTGCCAGCTGCCATCTATCACCGCCAAAGTGAATTTTTTTGCCATTTTCTTAATTTTTCTATTTCCTATTGGCAGAACGGAAATATTAATTTTAGAATATTAAAGAACACAAAAAACTAGTCCTAAACGGCACATAATTTTCTTTTAAAAATTATGTGCCGTTTTAAAGAAAATTGTGTTTTAGCGTAACTTGCAAAATTGCAAGTTGCTAAAATACAAAATTTGAAGCTCATTTTCACAGAAAATGTTTGAGTTTTCAAAATACTTTATTTGACATTATTTGAAGCACTTACACTCACAAATAGAATAATCTTTACAAATTGCTGGTAATGTGCATATTAAAGATGTGAGAGATCTTTCAAAAAAAGTACATTTATAAACTTTTTGAAAAAACAAAAAAATAACTCAAATCAAACTACGTCATATTAAAGATTGCAATCAGGGACCGAAAAGGTATTGAATACCGGTAAAAATACCGGTTAAATACCGGTATTTTTTTCATACCGGTATAAAATACCTTTGTTTTATACCGGTAAAATACCTTTATGGGACGTCTATAAAGGTTTATGGACGTCCATAAAGGTTATACCGGTATTATACCTGTATTTTCAATGAAAATAGTGTCGCGTTCGCGGCCACACACGCACGCTTGCGCCCAAACACGCGCGTTCGCGCCCAAACACGCGCGTTCGAGCCCACACACGCGCGTTCGCGACCCCCCACGCGCGTTCGCGCTCTCACACGCGCGCGCGACCCCACACGCGCGTTAGCGCTTCCACACGCATTTTGGAAAAAATCGTACGTATGGTTTAGGCGCTAGCAGTGTTCACAGACGGACACATGGACAGACAGACGGACGTTTTCCTTTCAATTGGTTTTTCGATATCAAGGACCTAGAAAACAGGGTTTCTGGCTACACCACGTGTTAGAGGATTTTTTTTCTTAATTTAGCAATTGGTTTTATCCACTTTTTCGTTTTCACGGCCCGGCAATGAATTTTTTCGCCGAAAATTCGCCATTTTTTCGCTCAGCATTACATAATTACTATCCCTATACTACTTATGTCAATCCGTGTATACGTACGTATATGGGAAAGTAATAAACACGTTTCATTAACAACTGTCCTTCTTAATGGAAAGGATAGACAAATGGATAGGGAAAGGGTGGAGTTTACCATGCGAGAGTTCTCGCACGGGTACGCTAGTTTATATTCTTATTTGGGTTTAACAATCGATTTCTAATGTCAAAAAACTGGCATTTTTGCTATTGCTGTACATGCCAAATACATGATAAAATTTTTCTAATATTTTTAATTTTTACATTTGTACTTTTAGGCAATATTATAAAGAACTGAAAGTAAACCTCCTTCTATAATTTTAAAACAATATTTATAACAAGGTTTTTAATATCTTGTAAAGAATATTGAATAGATATTTCGTAAGATTCTAAGAAATAATTACACAATTGTTTTACACTATAAGAAATATTCTGTAATAATAACGGTTAAATGGAAAATAGTCTGAATCACAAACTCTAAAAACAAGTTGGTCACAATATTTTTCATTCGCTCAATTTTCTCTCACACCCATCAGTACTCGTATCACAAGGCTGCAGTTGTAAACACTTGCCTAGACGTCTGGAAGTCCATATCGCTGACTGTCTTTCTCTTATCATCCTCGTTCACGATGTCAAACTCAGTTTGTGGAGCTCTTGCTACATTATTCAAGTGAAAAAAAGGGGAATTCAAGTGAAAAAATTGTTTCTGGGATGCCATTTTGTGCAACGCGTCACCTGTAGGACACTGGGAACTGCCCAGTTACAACCCTCACTTCCTTTTCCTCTTGTGATATTTCCTTATCTACACTGCAGAGAAATGTGCTTTGAATTTTCATTATTTGTTATTGTGAATATTTTTACGCCAAGTAGCGTAGCGAATTTGCAAAAATGTTTGCATTTTACTATAGATTTACTCATGTATTGTGTTGTCTTTGTATTTGTTTTTGTGATAGTTTCCGGGCACGTTCACTGCTCTGGTCATTAGGAGGGTTACTGTAGTGAATGTTTTATTCAAACAGAAGGCGGTGTTCTTTCCCCGCTAGCTGATGAGATCGGGCGTCGACCTACACGCCTGCTTGCCTTCCCCACGCTTCCCCACACGCCTTCGCCACTCCAGGTATCTCACCCAAGAGGACAGCACCCCAGCCGCGACAACCTCTAAGCTTCCCAGTCATGTAGAAGAGTAGTGCACGCATGTGTTGGTGTGTGTGTGTACGGAGAGAGAAGGAGACAAGAATGACGAAGGAAAGATCGTCCGTGGTCCGTAGCCACTCTCCGGAATTTGCCAGACCGAGATGGTGTTTATAAGGGGACAGGAGGAGCAAGGATGAGGAAGGGAAGATCGACCGGGGGGTATGGTCAGTTTATTGCGGTCACTACTCCGTGTTCGTCTGGTGTTGATTGGAGAAGCCATGGTATACGACCAATGAGAGCATCCGGCCGTTAGAATGCGCTCCACAAACTCCACATTGATTAACTGGAGAGAGAACCTGCGACCCATTGGTGTAAGACGGAGTGAAATGAGATGGAAATTGGAGTCATTGAGATAGAAGCTTCTATGAAACCACACATATTAGAAATTCGCTTGAAAAATCACGTCGCTGGATTAGCAAAGCAGTGAAAGAATTGCAAGAGAGCATGGGCATTTTGTGGGTCTGCATATAGGTGCAGTTTAAGTGACTTTTTATTAGACTGTGCCCGGCAGAGCGTGACTTTCCCCTACGTGCGCTGACGTGTGCTGGACGGAGGGAAGGTCGCGTGTTGCGGGGGCGGAGGCAGAGGTGGAGGTGGATGCACAGGTGGAGGCGCAGCGGAGGCGGGGGCGGAGGTGAAGGCGAAGATGTAGGCGGAGGTGGGGGCGGGGGCGGAGGCGGGGGTGAATGCGGAGTCGGAGGTGGGGGTGGAGACGGGGGTGATGCGAGGGAAGAGGTGGTGGCGGGTGTGGAGGTGGTGCCGGGGGTGGATATGGGGTGGAGTGACGTGACTAATGGGTGACGTTTTTCGAATAGAGAGCTCAAGCTCATGGAGTTACGCTTAGCTTGATCTATATTATTGTTGTCGTTATTATTATTATTATTATTATTATTATTATTATTATTATTATTATTATTACTATTCCATTACATCACGACTAAAGATGTTATGAGTCGGCTGAATATAAAATCTACTCCAGGTTGCAACCAGCTACCTAAGGAGCAGATCCGGTGACTACCAGTGCCTCTACAATACTTTACGCAAAATGTGGGCTGTTCCAAATAAAGCTATTTCTTGCACTTCCCAGTCTTTCGAATTACCAGGGAGTTTAGACAAGTTCTTACTCAAATTTTGCGGAACAAATCCCAGAGCTCCGATTACTATCGGGACGACCTGTGCTTTTACGCCCCACATTCGGCTGATCTCGATTTCCAAACTCTTGTATTTAAGACGTTTCTCTGCCTCCTTGGTAACGACGTTTTGATCGCAAGGTACAGCAACATCGATAAGTAAACACGATTTTTTCGACAAATCCCGGATAACTATATCCGGTTTGTTTGCCGCTATCGTGCGATCAGTTTGAATTTGTTGGTCGTACAATATCGTACACAATCCAACAGACGTCACCGGTTTTGGTGAGTGTTCGTACAACTTGGGGCATGTGTTTGGAACTTCGAGGGCGGTACAGATCTGCCAGTGGAGGTAGCTACACACCCTGTCACGTCTTTTCAGGTATTCCGTCTTTGCTAGGATTGGACAAGCTGAGACAATATGATCAATGTTTTCTACTTGCTCCAGGCAAATGCGGCATTTATCATCTTGGGAAATTTTGAGAACCGCTTTATCATAATGTCGTGTTCTCAAGGCCTGATCTTGGGCAGCTATTACAAGTGCTTCCGATTCTGGCTTCATTCTTCCCCTTTTAAGCCACATAAATAATTGATCTTTATTGATCTGCACCTTGTCCATTCTTTTTAGGTATTGTCCGTGGAGTGCTTTGTCTCTCCACGATTTCTTTAACTTTTTTGTGTTTCACACTTCATGTTTAGCAGCATCAGAAGTTCAGTGTCTGTGTTATTCGACGTGTCTTGCCTAGTTTTCTTCGCAATGCTTCTAGCTACACTAACAATGCCTCTGTTTCCCATTCTTCGGTCAGATTTCATGACCTGCCTCATTAGAGGGTCATCTTGATGGCTGACTACATACTTTCCCATCCCGACTATTGCGTTGTGCCAGGAGGCCTCAATTTGTCCGAGGCCTCTTCCTCCTTCCTTACGTGACACATAAAGTCTATGTATATCAGCTCGAGGGTGGGCAACATGATGCATTGTTAGCAGTTTTCTGGTTTTTCGATCCATGGTGCGAATTTCCTGCTCAGTCCAGTCCACTAGTCCAAAACTGTATTCGGCTACAGGTACCGCCAAACTACCTATTGCAGAAATTTTATTCCTGGAATTCAGAGCGGACTGCAGGACCAGTCTCACTCTCCTATAATACTCTCTACGAATTCTGTCTTTCATTCTGTCGTTCGAGATGGTTTCACATTCTTCAATGCCCAGATATTTGTAAGTTTTACCTGGCTCAAGATCTTGAATCACAGTGTGCGTATCAATTTCAATGTTCTCAGACGTTGTGAGTTTCCCTCTTTTTAAATTGATTTTTGCACACTTGTCAAGACCAAACTTCATGCAGATGTCATTGCTAAAGTCATTCACGACAGACAGCATTTGGGAGAGAATCGCTTCATTCTTAGCAAACACTTTCAGATCATCCATGTAAAACAAATGTGATACTGGCCTTTCATCACCATGGAGCTTAAAACCAAAGTCAGCTTGCGACAACTGTCTCGATAGTGGGATCAAACTAATGCAAAACAGCAGAGGGGATAGTGAATCTCCTTGAAAAATACCCCTGTTAATCTGAATACTTCTGGTTTCTACTGCTTCCTTTCCGCTGTGGATTAGTAACCTGGTACCCCACGACTTCATACTAGCCTTGCAAAATTCAATAAGTCTAGGATGAAATCGATAGATCTCCAGGGTCTTCAAAATCCAATCGTGTGGTACACTATCAAAGGCCTTTTGGTAGTCAATCCAAGCCATGCTCAAATTACGTTTGCGTTTCTTTACATCATTCAAGATGACTTTATTCAGGAGCAAGATTTCCTTACTGCCATAAGAGCCTTTACGACATCCTTTTTGTTCAGCTGGCATTAGATGATTCTTATCTAGATGTCTGTACATTTTGTCAGCTATGGCTGAAGTTATAACTTTGTACGGTTATTATTATTATTATTATTATTATTATTATTATTATTATTATTATTATTATTATTGTTATTCATCTTTACAGCCGTTGTTACATTATGAAAGATACTGAAATTCTTATGCACACGTGAACATTTTTTCCTTCATCAGTTTCATCACAATTTAGTTCCTTAAATTCATCAGCCCATGTTGTCAACATTATAAGGAATGACTGAATATTGGTATTATGTTTTGCATTGGCGTATTTCATGGTATTCAGGTATCACAATATTTGCATTGAATAATAGTGACATTTGCTTCCATGTCAAAAGCATGACATAGGAGAGAGCTCTAACATTTAATAATTGACTTCTTAGGTTCGTATAAGAGGCCTTAGTATCCACACGAGAGCAAAGAAGCCCTATATTAATGACAACTTGATGCTTCTCGCGAATTGCGAATGTTCTCTCTTCAGCCGCCGTCTCCGCCTTCTCTCGCTTATTACGCACTTTTTGTGAAAGTGCTTTCTAAAAACATCACTGCATTATTTTGAGCGCATTAGAGCCCCTGACGCTTTGCGCCTAACGCACGTGCTTTGCGCTCATCGCTCTTCCCCGCTGCGTTGCGACGGCCACCTTGTAATCTGGCTCCGAGGGAAAATTGAAAATCAAAAGGGACGACGAGTTGTAATTAGAGAGTACACTAGCGCCTGCCCGACTCGCGGGCACAGAACGTGGCGGGTGGCGCGTGGGGCAGCCGCGGGCGCACCAATTTTCAGCCACTTCCCGGGCCTCATGCAAACAGAATCAATTGAAACGTCAATCTAGTGGCGCTAACTCAGCATATACTTTCTCGCTCTTAGTTACTATTACGCAATACTATTTATACTACAATTTCTGTTCGAATCATCACATATGTCATAATTTTTTGTACAACTTATTCTAAACCGTCGTATATTAGGTGAGAAAACTAAATATTTTCAAGCAAATACAGGGTTCATACGCTTTATAGATTTCCAAATTCCCCTGACTTTTCCAGAGTTTCCAGTCACAATAAAAATTTTTCCAATTTTGTTCACGATTTATTTCCGTAATAGATAACTAGCGCTTTCGTGCGAGAACTCTCACATGCTATACTTCACCCCTTATTTTTCCATTTCCGTATTAAGCCTGTAATGTATTTTTCTTCAAGACCCTCTTATCTTCCGTCACTTGTTCTATATGTCACCTTGTAATTAATAACAATATAATACACCCTTGTCAATACAAACTATTCTCATTTAACTTTATTATCGAGCAAGGAGGTACACCCGTGTAATTCAATCACATAGAATACCAAATAATTTCACATAAAGATGCAGATTCTACAGGATCTGAACACATAGGGTAGAATCGAGAAGCGTTAAACCAGCAGAAAAAAATTGAACATGAATTTTTAAAAAAAATTTGAAAACATTGTGTTAATTATTTTTTCTTCAAAAGGCATAATATTATTCTACTTTAAATTCTGGACATTTTCGAAGTACATTATATTTCTCCTCTCTGCAAAAGAATTTTTGGATAACTTTTAAAATAAGGCTGCTACAGAGATTCGAAAATGTGTCTCCATATGTCGAAAATCCCCTGTGGCAGTTTTCGCACTATTGGGCAAGGAAGCGCCGGCAGTGAAAGGGAAGCATATTCTGTCAGCGTTGCCAGATGAATAAAAGTATAAACCAACCTTCTAACATCCTGGAACTTTCACTAAAATTCCTGATATCACTGACAATGGATTGTTTTCTTAAATTGTGCATATTATTACTTTTAGATTTTTAACGCGCACAGGAAGTAATTGAAAATGAACTCAATCAGTGGATTTCACCAACACTCGTCAAATCTCTCTTGACGATCGTCATTTTTGACGAACGTCAAAATATTGACGCATCGTTACGTTTCACCAACGCTTTTCTGTTAGAATTGACGTCCCGTTAACTTTGACGAATCGTCAAGGATCGTGTGTCGATTTTTTTCTCCTCGTACAGAGGTTGGCTATCATGTCGGGTTACAACGTGGTTCCGCATTGGCTATTGAACCTGTTGACTACTGAAGACGAACTATTATATTCGGTAAGTATTCGGTATTATATTCGGTAGTGTGGCGTAGTGGTATAAGTGCCGGTTCGTTAACTTCGAGTATCGGATTTCGGGTCTCGGTACGGAAAACGTTTGCTGGTAGAATACACTTTTGCTGGTTTATGAAGTAGTGGAATAGCATTAAGGACCATATAGAGCGAGGAAGTATTGCTTTGGATGCATCACTAGTTCTTAATGAAATGTGTTCATCCAAAACAGATCTTTAAATAAACTCCTGTTGAATTTTTCGAAAATAAATTTATCTTTCATAAATTATTTAAAATCTATTTTAAGTATATATAATTGAGTTACATAGAAAAGCGAATAGATGATTCCACTTTGGAAAATAGGAACTGGGAATGAAGAGTAATGCGTGTAAAAATCGAGTAATTTTGATGAATATAAAAGTATTATATTTGATTATTATATTTTTCTATCCATTTTAATTTTTTCGCTAGCTGTATCAAGAAAGGTAATTTGAAAAATGTGAACCTCATGGGAATTAGCGGTCAATGTTCCTTGTTGCAAGCCATGATAACAGAAGCACTGATAACGCTTCGCGACTGCGCAATGCCATTGTGGAATGCCATCCTGGAAGAGCGATAACAGTCGAGCCGTCGCGCAAAATGATCTGTCTGACCCCGCCCCACCACTTCCGTCGGCAGTGCGAAGAGCTCGCAGCGGTGCTTCAGTCGTGCCAGTACAATGATAGAATGTGTCAGCGTGAAGTGTAATGTTTATTTACTTGACATTATGAATAATTTGAGGAAAACTTAACTTTTTGTGCTAAATGCAGAAAAGAAGTTTGTAAAGATCATCGCGATGTTTTGTATAAACAATGTAGTTCAGTGAGAAGAGTAATAAACTGTTGACATGCAACATGCTCCTTTCCAGATTTTATATGCAATAATTCATTTATAAATATTTGTGACACCAATACAAACATCTTAAATTTTGTACTTTTTTTAAAGTGTGTTGTTTGACTTAGAACCATTTTCAATTGTTTACTTATTTTTGTGTGAGACAATGTTAGAAAATGAAACTTTCTGAATTTTCTTATACCTTTGTCATTGAAATATATTCAGGAAAATGTAAATGGGGTCACTACATAAACTTAAAGATGAATTATAATTTTGTCTTTTCATTCTTTCCATTCTTCATTTTCATGTTTGTTTATAATAGTGCATTATGTTAATACTACCTGATAAATGATTGATCATTATTAAAATAAGTAATTTCATACTTATTTGTAGCTAAATATAACATTATAAAGAAATAACTTTAAGGGATCAGAAAGGACCCCGCGCCACCTCTAACGTAACTCCAGCAACCGCCGCCTCTTCAGGGTTAATGTAAACTATTAATTTTGTTTACGGCTAAAATACGTATCGCACAACGTTGGTACATTTATAGAGAACGTACATTGAATTCTAGGACAGAGAGCTGTTTTAGTTTTAAACATAGTAGTAGTATTAGCGAGGTTCTTTACAGCTGACGCCGCTTCTCGCATCCTAGTCTCAACGTCCTACGATCTTCCCAATCTTCCTCATGGAGATCTCGTTCCTTCATTGCCTTTTCTGTCTCCTTTTCCCATGTTTTTCTTGGTCTGTCACGTTTCCTGTTTCTTTGAGGTAAACCTTTCAAAATTTTCTTAGGCCACCGACTTTCCGTCATCCTTTGGATATGACCACACCACCTCAATCTTTTAGTATCAACTACATCCATTATATCAATATTAATACCCATTTGATTTTTATGATAACATTGGGTACTTTGGAGTTATGACAACATTGGGTATCCAGGAGTGTAAGGCCTAAACAGCGTCTCCAGTAGTTGATTTCCATTGATTTTAATTTTTCTTCTTCGCTCTGATTAAGAATCAGAGCCATATGTACATATGGTTTCAACCAATGATTTGTATATTCTTACCTTTGTCTTGCTTGTTATATAGGTACTTATAAGCTGCTATATTTTTAATACACCTGTTCCCAATTACCAAATTAGTTCCTTGTGATCCCCCAACAACATATTCAGTTTTCATTGGATTAATGGTTAAACCCCAAGCTGTATATTTTTCATTTAGCTTCCTTAGCATGTAACCTATATCTTGTTCACCTTCGGCAAAAATAACCTGGTCATCTGCAAAGTTAAGAGTAAAACATCATTGTCAATTTCTATCCCCATTTACATCCCCCTGGAAATTTACGTCTCCAGTTTTCAAGAGCAACGTTTAAATATATTTTGAAGAGAGTAGGTGCTATATAGCATCCTTGTCTCAGACCTTTAGAAATGTTAATTGGATTCGTTACCTTTCTTCTAATTTTGATGCAGCTTGTAATATAATTGTACAGGTTTTGAATTGCTTTTATTAATTTTATATTTATATTTTGATGTCTGAGAACTTCCCACAATTTTTCCAATGGAACATAGGCTTTTGTTAGATCTGTAGAGACCAAATGTGTCTCTAAATTACGTGCTAGCCTCTTATCTATTATTTGACGAAAGCAAAATATTCCATCAATGCAAGATCTTCCTGCCCGAAAATCATTTTGTTCTTCAACATCCTTGATTGCGTTTTCTAATCTCATCTTTATAATTTTTCCGTAAATTCTAGAAACAGAATTTGTCACACTAATTTGTACATTCTTTACGATCTCCTTTTTTTATATATATTTGTAATATAAGCTGTCTTCCATTCTGTAGGGACATCTCCACCTCTTATCATATAGCTGAACATAAAAGCTAATTAGCAATTGCTTCAATAATATATCTGGGCTACTTTTTATTAATTCTATTGGTATACCATCTGGTCCAGCAGATCTACCATTTTTCATCCATCTTACAGCTTCTTGGACTTCTTTAACACTGATTTTTAACATTTTAAATTTAAAAAATTTTTTTACGCTCTGATTGCTTAAGAATTTTTCAAATAGTAATTGAAGTGTAAGTCAGAAATTGTCATACGAGAGGCATTCAATAATTAAAGAGGTAAATTGGTCTGGAGAAATAATCTAATAATACGGGACTTTTCGTACTTTTCAATATTATCGCAATTAACATTTATGCACTTGTCCCTACCGGTTACCAGCTGTTTTATAACCTCTGCAAAAAAATCTTAATCTTGATGTTTGAACCGTTTGCTCACAAATTTTCTGACATCCTTTTTATCCTGGAACTTCTTCCCGCGTAATGCCTGATTCAGTTGACCAAACAAATGGAAATCGGATGGTGCCAAATCGGGACTGTAAGGAGGATGAGGCAGTAGCTCCCAACCCATTTTGTCGATGGTTTCACGGCTTTTTTGAGCAGTGTGAGGACGTCCGTTGTTTTGCTGGAGAATCACACCTCTCTCCTGAGATCCACGACGTTTCTCTGTCATGACCGTCTTCACCTTGTTCAAAAGCGTACCTGAGCACTATTGGCTGGTTATTATACGCTGTTCTTCGAGATACTCACAATCAATGCGCTTATAGCGTCTTCAAACCAGTTTTCCTCTTGATGCGGCCAGAACGGTGTTTGTCAGTCACTGTCTCGACCACTTTTGAACTGTTCTATCCACTTGAAAATCTTCTCACGGTTCCTACAACTTTCACCACACACTTTAGTTATTCTAGAGCATTTATTAGCTGGATTTTCACCTCCAGCAAGTTCAAAGCAAATCACAGAACGTTGTTCAATCAATGTGGATTTTTCAAATGGAATCGCCATCTTTCTGCTTAATTTTGAGGTTATGAACATAACAATGTTGATCCTCCAGATGGTCAGGACTCATACCAGTGATCCCAACTTCAAGCCCTAAAATAACCACACTTGATCTACCCACTGTTTTTTCTCCAGACCAATTTGTCTCTTTAATTATTGAATAACCTACGTATTATAATATTATACAGCGCGAGAAAGTACATGTTGTATAGCACCACTAGTTTAGAATAGATTTGATTTAAGAAAAAGAAATTATTATTGAAATTGTACTTTTGTGATGTTAATTTTTGTAATTTTTTAATTTGTATTTTCTTTTCCCAATAAAATCTAATTGGGCTAATTTCAATTAAGGTTTTTTATATATTGACAATATATACGGCGAACGTATCAAACGAATCAAACGAAGCGTGAGAAATCAAAATTATCACGTTATAAAACACGCACGAACTTCAAAAGGTTCAATGTACGCTGGAGCAAGATATCGATATATTCCTCCTTCACGTCCCTATTGAAAAATTTACCTTTTTGCCGAAAAAACTGTGTGCTCTCCATTTGGCTCGATGCGCCGTCGACATGAAACGTTGCAACCAGTCTGGCTGGAAGGTTGCATGTGGAGTCTTCTGGTAGTCTCTGTGCCTCTTTCTCATCTTAAAAAATTAAAATAAAAAAAAATAATAAAAATTTGGGTAACAATTTTGGAATCGCAAACAATGATAATTTTATTATCTGTGGTTGGTTCGCATCGAAGTTGACGGTGCATACACCAGCTTTGTTCCAACGGTTTTGCTTCGTCTTATAGAAAACAAATGTTCATGTAACCAACGGTTTGCGGTTTAGAGCGCACCAGTAATAAATATTTAGCAACACAACAATTAGTTAGCTCTAAAAGTTGCAAACATGTGCTGCTACAGGGTACAACGGCTCCTGTGCACGCACGAACGCTACCACAATGGGCGAGCGCTGTGCACACAATAGTGCCTTGGGCATTAGAGTTAAGAATTTTTCAAATGAGAATTGAAGTATAAGTCAGAAATTGTCATATTATAATATTATATAGCCGTTAATATCGCGAGAAAATTCATGCTGCTCTAACACACTAGTTTAGTATAGATTTCATTTAACAAAAAAGAAACTATAATTGAAATTGCACTTTTGTGATGTTAATTTTTGTAATTTTTTAATTTTCTTTAGCCAATAAAACCTAATCGGATTAATTTCAATGAAGGTTTTTATATATTGACAATATCCTGTACATACATGGGTAGAGCGGATCACGAGCACAAACATACAACGTATGTACGGCGATGGTCTTATATACAAATTCATACTACCTCAAACGAAGCGCGAGAAATCAAAATTATCACGCTACAAAACACGCAGAAACTTCAAAAGGTTCAGTGTACGCTGGAGCAAGACATCGTTCACGTCCCTATTGAAAAATTTACCTTTTTGCCGAAAAAACTGTGTGCTCTCCATTTGGCTCGATGCGCCGACGACATGAAACGTTGCAACCGGTCTGGCCAAAAGGTTGCATGTGGAGTCTTCTGGTAGTCTCTGTGCCTCTTTGTCATCTTAAAAAGTTAAAATAAAAAATAATAAAAATTTGGGTAAATCGTATCAATCATAATTTTTCTATCGGCCGCTCAAACATATTAGTAAATATATTGTTGACGATTGAATGAGTATTGTGTTCATAATGAGTTGGTTGCAAAATTAAAGTTTCAAAATAGGAAGATTTTAATTGAACTTCTTGCGAAAGATATTTTTTCTCGGTTGGAATTGACACTGCTCTTTCTAAATATTGAACTAATAATAATCTATCCCTATTTTCTTACAAAAATGAATATTTGAACAGAAAAACGTAAGTATTATTTGATTATAAATAAATTTAAATGAAATGTAGAAAATACCACGAATTTCATAGAAGTGAACGCATTTTGTTAAAGTTATAAAAATTTGGACAATTTTTTTCTTATTTGTTTTGACGGACTATTTTAATTTGAAAATTATATCCGTTGAAAATGTAGGGATTTAAGTTTTGTCAACAACTGAGGTTTTGCTTGTTTATCGGAGGTGTCGCAAGCCTTGCGCAGAATCGTTGCTCTTATTCCCTTCAAGTGACAAGATGTTTGTAGATCAGATATAAGGTAACGCCGAGCTTTCGTACTTTTGTAGCTCACATGTGCAAGAGTAACAAGCGGAACAGCCTACAACCAATTCTGTAACGGAAAGAAATTTATACGCAAATGGAACCGGGGAATTGCTCGAAGTATAAATTACATTTCTGTGTAAATATACGTAACTCTGGGCGAACAAACCTCCAGAGAATTGGCATTTTACCTTACACCCAGAAAACAAAATTATCAATGGAAATGTGTGAACATTTCATCAAACATAACAGAACATACGGCCGCGAACTCTTCTGCCTTGTTAAGTCGTAAAATGAAAAACTCTCCACGACGGCTCCAAAAACGTCAGAAATACCTAGCACAGATGCATCACGATATGTAAATGCGGCGTGCGCAGAAAGTTCTGACGGTTGACAGACTCCCCCGAGACTTCGTACGCCTGCCGCCGCGGCGGGAGATAGCGAAAATGTTTTCACATTCGGATGATCTACGCTGCGTAGGTTCGCGCGAAACTTCATGCAGAACGTAATTTATGTCCTCGAAAATAAGTGCAGCAAGCCTCTCTATATCGATTTCTGATCGGGTGAAATACTCCCCTTCGAGAATTACGCGCATAAATCATGGAGTGACCTCGATTTCGAGCACAATACCGAAACGCTCTCCTGGAAACGTGGGCAGCGAGGGGTAGGGAAAGGACACAGGGCGTGAAATGGGAATTATTTAAAAGATTTGGTACGCAGATCTTTTGCGGGTGTTTAGTGCAGAAGAGCGACAATCAATTTGGTCGCTGTAGTAGAAGACGAGGAGGTAAGTCCGTGGAAGTATACTATAATTCAAAAGTCGAGGTCAAGAGGAATTGAACAATTGAAAGAGAAGTGAGTAGAGAAGAGCAGCACTTAAAGAACGATGGGAGGCGATGGAAAGGGAACAGACGAGAGCGAGGACGAGGACGAATGACGAGAAAGAAATGAGAAAAATGTAGAAAAGATGGGAAAGAGCTAGAAAATGCGAAAAAGAATTGACTACAGAAGGAAATTAAAACCCTGAGGAAAGAGGCCAAGAAATAAGGAAAAGACAGAAATGATCAGATGAGAGGTTTGTTGTATATGGTAGAAAAGAAATGTAGGAAAGGGCAACGCGGAACAAAGGAGGGAATAGTGGGCTAGATGTGAGTAGTTAGAAGAGAACACAAAGGATTCTAGGCAAGCCAAGCAAGGAGTTTTCTAGTATTGTGCTTGCAAAGAGCACATTGTACACGGAACTGCAGAATAGGCTAATGAGAAAGTAAACGCGGCAAAGAAGACGGGAGACATTGATCGCTGGTGTGCACGGGATGAGGTGCGGAGCCCGGGGTGGTGCGTAGCAAGCGAGAATTTTCTGGGTCGCTTGGGGGCTTCGTTTTTCCTCGGCGCTGACTCGGGGCTTTTGTTTCATATCGCATGCGCCCGAGACCAGGGCTCGTGATGTGTGGCTCCATTTCTGCCACGCCTCGCGCCCCCGCATCGCGCCCCCCGCGTCGCGCCCCCGCCGTCCCCGCGCCGGGCCGCGTGATTAGATGAAACGGCCCGCGGCAGTCGGGGGAGGAATGTGAGGGCAGAGACGGACGGGAGAGGAAGGAAATTGTCTGACTGAAAGCGCGCGCGTCTGGGTAGAACTGTCGAGGGTCGTAGCGTATTGGTCAGACACCTTGCCTAGCGCTACATGTGTTAAAGTTCCAATTCCGATCGATTCATATGAAATTTCTATGGAAAAGTGTATTAGCGATAGGTTTTCTCTGTGTTCTCCCATTTTATTTCTCTCTCTTTCCATTATCGCCTGAGTCATCATTCTTCATTTACGTAGTCACAAAAATGTTAATCAAATCATTAATTCATTCCAGGTGTGCTACAAGGCTTAGGCCACTGCTAAACGACACAAGCGGTTGAGGATGGAAGCGGTGGAAGAGGTCGAGGGCGAGGGATGTGGCGTGCGAGTCTGAGACAGAAGGGTACTCTTTAGGTCTATATGCGGAATGGCCATTCCTCTCATCAGTACCAAACAGCTAAAGAACGATGAATAAACTATGATCGAAAAAGTCGCTAGTGAACTTCAGAAAGTGGAAAAATAAAGAGAATATTGACGCATGCAAGAATCAACATTCTCTTTATCACGTGAGGCAAAGAATTTTAATCAAATGAGTTTTGTACGGACACATGATGGGCCTAATCCGCACAATGTTTCACATAACACGCCGCCATGTGAAATAATTTCACAATGTCAGTATTTTTAAATACAAAGCCCAAGTGAAAGTAAATTGTTAAGTCAATGTAGTTTTTACATCAGATATGTGGCTTGATATGTGGCTTCATATGTATTTACTTTATTCGCCACTACCACATATACCGAGAGACAAGTCGAGAACATAGAGCTTGTCCCGGCCGGGGCAGTGGTGGGAGATACCTGGTTGTGAAAAATCCCCGCTAGCCGACGAACATCTGCACCGGATCTAGCAGAGGCGCCCTTTCCGCCCCCTTTCGCAATTAAAAAAACATGCACTACAATTACGCGTCTAATGATCTTAGCAATTGTGAAGCCCAAAATCTCTAATCAATCAACCGGACAAACGGGAACGAACGGCGACGAACAGCGGCTCACAACAACAAAAGGCTGCGAGTAGTGCCGACCGAACACGCGTGAAGGCGGACAGCGGCAAACAGTGGAGCTCCGAGCCGCAGACTTTCAGACGCGCAGAAACTTCGGCGAACGCACGGACAACGTGCGCAGATGAAGAACTGGCCGCGGCCGACGTCTCTCCCTTAGAACGGGCGCCCGCGGGGGCGGCGAGATTAAAAAAGATGAGGTGACTAACCTTTCTACACTATTGGTTTAGTATCACCATTTGCATAAACCATGCTCGCTCATATATCAGTTGCATTATCCGCGCTTTCGCGGGGGGGGGGGGGGAGAGGACGGACCTTGCTAAGCCCCGCTGCTTTATGTTCTTTCCGCCGCCGTGCTTCGGCCGCGCCGAGGCACAGTGGGCCGGAACGGAAGAAAAGCGTACGAAACCAATGGCATCTATCGTCTCCTATATCATTTCAAAATTGAAAAATTGCAAGGCCTTCTTATCTGTTTGAAGAAATGTTTGTTGTTTTAAAATGCATTTCTTGTTAAACAGTACTTATTACAAATTAAGCATGATGATGAGGCAAATGTGGGCCTCAAAACGTTGCAATTTACAAACTTAAGTGATGAAGTAACATATGCAATATATATTTTTTTAAATATGTTTGTCTAAAATATACCCAAGGAACATCCTTAATTAGTTAAAAAAAATTAAAGGGTGTATTATATTGTTATCCATTACTAGATGAGTGAGTTACTAGACAAGTGAGAATAAGATGGTCTTGAAGATATATATATATATATATATATATATATATATATATATATATATATATATATATATATCATAAATATGTATATAATTATATATATATGTATATATCTTACAGGGTTAATATTGATAATGGAGATATATGGAAGAGGGTGAGGTACAGCATGCGAGAGTTCTCGCACGGGTGCGCTAACTTAACTAATTTCCAATGCGCGAAGACAGTGAAGAAAACTAAGGAATACATTGATTGAATGGTGTTTCCGCGCGCGTCATCTGCTAAGTTCATTAGTCTTATAGGTGTAGTGCATGTTTTATCGCGGGAGATAGTAATGATATTCCCCCGCTGGCTGAAGAGTTCCGGCGCCGACCTACGCATCAGCTTGCGGCTTTTCCCCTACAAGGCCCCCACTCGTGGGGCGCTGCCCCAGCCGGGACAAGGTCTAAGCTCCCGACTGGTCTCCCGAAATGTGTGGGAGTGTACTACATGTGAGTGTAAGTGTGTGTAAGGGGTGAGGAAAGGACAAGGAAGAGGAAGGAAAGATCGCACGCGGTCGGTGGCCCATTTGTTAGGGTACTACTCCGGCATTCGCCTGTTGTTGATTGGATAAACCACGCAAAAGTCTCGTCCAGACAGCGGCTGCTATCTATTTTGCATAAAAAATCCTGCCATCGTCGAGACTCAAACCCCAGGACCTCCCGGTCAGGGAGAGTGCAACATCAGTTGATGCCCTCAGTCACCTTTACCGGGAAAAAGTATGCAGCCTTTGGTTATGTGAGAGGTATATATTAGGTCGTGAGATACCTATGTACAATGAAACAGTTCCTGATTTTGACTGAAAAATGTCAGTATTTGATAGTGTTATTTCGCCTATTTTCAAAATGCGAGTAATACTGAAATCTGACATTGCGGGCTCACTGCAAACAACACAGCAGACGTTATTCGACAGCAATGCTCCTTGGGAGTGTTTTGCTATTGAAAATTTGCTGATCACAAGATGCGTTACGGAAAAGCAACCTTTTCTTCCTCGCCCTTCGTTAGAAGAGAAAGTATTGTCATTGTTCGCCGAAAAACAGTAAATTTACGATAGAAAATTTCTTACCTCAGGGTCCTACTAACCAAGAAGTGAACAAATATTGTTCCTATGCAGTAAAGTACTTCCTCTACCACTACCTTGGATAGTGAGAATCCATGTTTTGTGGGTTGTTCCGATAAATCCGTTGATGGCACACCGTATGTTCTTTTCTCTCCGTTTATTGGTTTAGACGCTAGAGTTGTACACACACAAATAGTCATAGAAGCTTTGAGACTTATTCCATAAAATATTTACTAGAACTTGTCCAATACGCTTAGATTTCAAGGTATTCCAAAGACTGAGAAGTGCAAGATATTGGGAACAACCCATATTTTGCACCCACAGTCAGTAGAGATGCTTGTTACAAAGCTGGTTGCAACCTGAAGGAGATTTTACATTTAACCAACACTTTAAAGTTCCCAGAGATCCGGGTTCGTACGATTTGGGGCATGCGTTTGGAACTTCGAGGTCGGTAGAAATCTGCCAATGGTAGTAGCTACACATCCTGTCGTTTTTTTCAGTATTCGGTCTTTGCTAGGATTGGAGAGACAGCTGAGACAATATGATCAATGGTTTCTACGTATTCCTGCCAAATGCGGCATTTAAGATCTTGGGAAATTTTGAAAACCGCTTTATCATAATGTGTTCTCAGCAACTGATCTTGGGCAGCTATTAAAAGTGCTTCCGATTTTCGCTTCATTCTTCCCATTTTAAGCTGCATAAATAATTGATTTTTATTGATCTATACCTTGTTCATTCTTTTTTACTTTCCCGTATACGTACGTATACACGGAGTGATATACGTAGTATAGGGAAAATTATGTAATGCTCCGCGAAAAAATGGCGGATTTTCGGCGGAAAAAAAATCATTCCCGGGCCGTTATAACGAAAAAGTGGATAAAACCATTTGCTAAATTAAGAAACAAAACTCCCCTAACACGTGGTGTAGCCAGAACCCCTCTTTTGTGGGTCCTTGATACCGAAAAACTAATTGAAAGGAAAACGTCCGTCTGTCCGTCCGTCCGTCCGTCTGTGAACACTGCTAGCGCCTAAACCACAGCTACGATTTCTTCCAAAATGGACATTCCTCAGTCGATCTGGTTCTATTCAAAGCTTGGAGATTTTGAAAAAGATTCTGTAAAATTTGGGGGTACTTTACATGAAGCCCTCCAGACATTTTCAAAATTTCTTCAAAAACGGCTCCAAATTTTTTCTTTAAATTTCTTGTATGAATAGAGAAAAATACACTTATTAACATGGCATAGATTCGATTTTAATTAAAAGACCAAACTTTATGCAAATATCATGGCTAAAGTCATTCACGACAGACAGCATTTGGGAGAGAATCATTCTTAACAAAGACTTTAAGATAATCAATGTAAAACAAGTGTGATGCTGGTCTTTCATCACCATGGAGCTTGTAACCAAAGTCAGCTTGCGACAACTGTCTAGATAGTGGAATCAAACTAATGCAAAACAGCAGTGGGGATAGTGAATCTCCTGGAAAAATACCCCTGTTGATCTGAATACTTCTGGTTTCTACTGCTTCCTTTCTGCTCTGTATTAGTAACCTGGTACTCCACTACTTCATGCTATCCTTGCAAAATTCCATAAGTCTAGAATAAAATCGATAGATCTCAAGGGTCTTCAAAATTCATCCGGGTAGTTCACTATCATAGGCTTTTTGGTAGCCAATCCAAGCCATGCTCAAATTACGTTTTCGTTTCTTTACATCATTCGAGATGACTTTATTCAGTAGCAACATTTCCTTCCATGAGAACCTGAGCTGGCATCAGATGTGTGTCCATTTCGACAGCTATGGATGCAGTTATAACTTTGTAGAGTACTGGCAAATTGGCCTGTAGTTCTTCGGCAATACAAATACGGGTAGCAAATACATGATGCCGTGTGTGAGCCATTCCGATAGTTCCTTTCGGTTTTCTAAAAGTGTATTAACAGCCTTTGCTAGATGAAAATGTATTGCTGTTAATTTCTTAATCAAATAAATCTGGATCTTATCAATCCCGGGGGATTTCCAGTTTCCCATGGTCAAACCTGAACCTTGAAGCCTGAATCAAATCATCGCTATGTTTTCACGAGTAGGAATGAATACTCATTTGCTATGGATGGCCATATCCAATACGTTATAATATAAAATGAACTGTTGTCAAACCCCTCGAGAGACAGAAATATCTACCGAGAAGAAATAAATTTTTACAAAATTTAAAAAATTTCCATTTTTTAATTGCTTGGAAGAGGTCCTTTTCCGACAATTCATGAACATCTTCCACTGTCTCCACAAGTTCATCAGCAGCATCAACTACACATTGAATCCAAGGTGCCTCTTTGTTGTTGGATCTGCTCTCCTCCTAGATTCCTGCCCAAAATGTTTCGATGTCATCTTTTGAAGGAGTGACAGCATTGCCATTCGGTTTTTGTGTCAGATTGCTATAGAATCTCTTTGCGTCTGTTTCAAACAACCGATTCTGAACACGGAAATCTTCTTTACGTTTGTATCGTCTAATTAGTTGATCCCATGCTTGAATTTTCTCTTTTAGCTTCTCAACTACAATTAACCTGCTTGTGTCATTTTCAATTTGGTATTTTTGTTCAACATTGAATATCTTTCGTTGAACTTTAGTGTGCGTTGATATAAAAGATGCCCCAGCTAAGAGCGATATTTCAAGCCAAGTGCCGGCTATCCGTTTCATAATTCTCTTCTTCCTTGGGGGTACAAGGCTGTTTTGCTGTCGGCCATCGGTGTTCTTGGCTGGCCCCAAAATTATCTGAGATACCAGATATCGAGTTGCATACACGATGTGATTGATTTCAGTAATATGTAGATCTCTCCCTGGGATCTGTACCACCTCATTTAAGACAGAATTTGCTGTCTCTATCATCATCATCATCATCATCATCATCATTATTATTATTATTATTATTATTATTATTAATATTATTATTATTATTATCTCTTTATTCACAGCTTTCTGGAATTACAGTAATCACACAGATGCATATCAAAGCATGATCACTTATTACTTACAAGTTAATAAATAGCGCTTACAGTATTTACACAGCATTTACACAACACAGAACATAGCACACAGTATTTACACAACATTTATAACAAATGTTTTATAAATCTGAACCCATAATTCTTCTAACCAAAGAACATGTATTAATTATTACCGCTTTCTGCATGCTTATCAAAATATTTTTGTTTATATCCAGTTCTTCCACTGACTTTATAGTGACCTTTGGTACGATACCAGTTGCTGAGATTACAATAGGGATTGTCTTCGCATTTTCCAAGGACCATTCCTCCTTCACGACTTGGACCAATTCTCTGTATTTTCCCAGCTTCGTCTGGTAGGTGGTCATGATGTTGTTGTTGTCAACCACCGCGAAGTCCACAAAGAAGACTTTCTTGGATACCCTGTCCCAGAGAGTGATGTCAGGTCTGTTGTGATGGACGGTTTGTCTGTCAGGATGCTTCTGTCCCAATACAATTTGTAGGCGGTATTCTCTAGGACCGTTTGGGGATGATACTTATAATATGGTGTTATCTCGTGCAGAAGACCGTATTTCTCAGCAAGTTTGGCATGGAGAATACGTCCAATGTTGTCATGCCTTATTTTATATTCAGAGGGAGCCAGTACACTACAGCCAGTTAATATATGCTGGATTGTTTCAGATCTTTGGAAACACATTCTGCAATTATCATCTACTACTGAAGGGCTTGAGATAGTTTTTGGTTGGTATCACCTGGTCTTGTATTGCAATAATGAGGCCCTCAGTCTCAGGAAACAGATACCCCACAGTGAGCCACTTGTACGACATGTCTACGTCTACATTTTCATTGGCTATTGCTGCGGGGTATGCACCGTGGAGTGCCTTCTGCTTCCATTTGACCATTTCTGTTTCAAGAGTGGACTGTTGCTGGTTCATGTCGTTTCTGAGGCTGAGAGGTGTAAGATTATCATCAGCTTGTTGTACCACTTCATGTAGTTGCGAGATTTGAGCTTTCTTTCCAAAATACTCTCTCAGAATAGTAATCTGCCTGATGTGTAGATTTGAGAGGTTTACCATGCCTCGTCCCCCGCTTTTCCTCGGTAACGTAACCCTTTGAGTACAGCTCCTGGGGTGGTGGTATCTAAAGCGAGTCATTTGTACTCTCATAGATCTTTCTATAGCATCGATGTCTGTCTTGGTCCATTTCACAACACCCATAGAGTATGTGAGTACTGGTATAGCATAGGTGTTAATTGCTGTAGTAAGGTTTTTTGAGTTGAGATGGGTCTTCAGAACTGCTTTTAGTCTATGCTCAAACTCTGCTTTCAGTTCCTCTTTTATTTTTGTGTGAGGTATAGTTAGGCTTTGCTGAATTCCAAGATATTTGTAAAATTCATTCGTGTTTACGGCTGTTATAGTCTCTTTGGTTACTGTTTCATATTCAATGTCAGTTGTCAGCTTTCCCTTTCTCACACTCTGGATCTTACATTTATCAATTCCAAGTTGCATCCCTATGTCATTAGAAAACATTTCTGTGGTTTCTAATAGTTTTTCCAATCCACGTTTTGAACAAGAGTACAGTTTGATATCATCCATATAAGCAAGATGAGTTACTTTATATTTTTTGATGCCTTTTAGTTCGAATCCTGTTCCATTCTTGTCCAGTAAAGTTGATAGTGGGTTCATTGCTAAACAGAACCAAAAAGGACTTAAACTGTCTCCCTGGAAGATTCCATGTTTGATGTCTAGTGTCCTGGTAATCACTGTCTTGACGTTAGTGGTGATATGTATCGTGGTACACCATTTATTCATGATGGTTTTGAGGAAATGTACGATTACGGGATTTATCCTATATGTTGTCAGGGTGTTGATAAGCCAGTCGTGGGGGACCATGTCAAAAGCTTTTTTATAGTCAATAAAGCACGTGTATATATTGCGGGTCTTTTTGGATTATTATTATTATTATTATTATTATTATTATTATTATTATAATTAATTTATTATTATAATTAATTTATTATTATTACTATTATTATTACCTATTATCATTACATGCACAACCAATTGTTTACACTGTATCTATTTTAGAGGATTAGTGAAGCAAAGTTTAGATCAAAAATCGATAACTAGAATTTCTTGACACCCAGCAATGTTTGTAATTATACTTCTGTTTTACCTCTATAGATACTTGTATTATATAATATTTATTTGGCTACAACTGGCTGATTGGCAGGTGGTAACCATAAGTCTGTAGCTTTACAGTACGTCTACATTTATAATTAAAAAACAATTTACAATATAATACAATAAAAGAAATTACAATTACTACTACGTCATAGGATGGAGCAATACAATAGCTTTCTCTAGAGACCCTGCAAAACCAACCGTTAACATTAATAATACTTTTAAAAATGTACACGTACATACACACATTCATACATACTCCTACATACATGCACATACACATACATACATACACATTCTTATACATGAATGCTCACTCAGATGTTCACAAATAACCGATCACACACTTTCCCTACTTATACATTAATAAACAAAAACTTAATTACCCATAATATACTTGCATATATATACAAATATATATATATATATATATATATATATATATATATATACACATAATCATAAACATACATAAACGTAGATATGTGGTTATACAATTTTTTTAAATTCAGAATCATAATGTGGTTTTCTTTTGAAGTTAGCTCTTTAAACACCCGATTTAGTTCCCCACACACTCTCTCACTTCACTTCACTTCACCTCACTTCACATCACTTTTCACCCCACTTCACATCACTTCACTTCACTGCACTACACTACACTACACTTTCACCTTATCTTTCTTCGGTTATGCCATATAACTAATTGATGTATCTTTTCTCTGCACGGCACTACACTGCACTGCACTTAATCTATAATATACCACACTATCTTCATTAAAATTCACTTGAATTACGGATCAATGAAATTAAGGCTCAGCTGTGCTATGCGGTAGAATACGTCCTCTACATTTAGTCTTCTGAAAACAAACAGAGCCAGGAAAAGGCTTTACGATTGCTGCAGGGATTTCATTCCAATTTTTAATCGTACGATTTTCATACTTCGGCTCTTTGCCCTCTACTTTTTATTTTGCAATTGTGGTCGTTTCTCCCAACTCTCGACGGGGAGCTTAGTCTTTTCGTTACTTTTGCCCACGCAGGTGACTTACTGTACGCCTGAAGAGGTAGCACAACCTGGCTTTTTTTCTTCGCACACTGAGAGCCTCTATATGTTCTGGTGGATTTCGACTAGCGGAATATCCTTTATTAATGAATTTGATTGCCTTCTTTTGATTTTTTTCTAACTCTTCAATCTGACCTAATCTGTAAGGATCCCATCCAGCTGATGCGTATTCAAGTATCGGCCTAACTAAAGATGTGTATCTCATTTTTTGACTCTCCATGTTCCCATTTTTAAGTGTTCTCATTATAAAGTGTAGTGTCTTCCACGCTTTTCGGGCAATAGAAATAACGTGTTCCCCTAATCCCAGGTCCTGGCGTAATGTAACACCCAGACACTTACAACACGATACTTGTGGAATGGCTACGCCACCCATGTGGTATTTCAGAGAAACCTTCGTTGCTGATTTAGAAAAGCTTAGTGATTTACTTTTTACGGCATTTATCTTCATTTTATTTATGGTAGCCCAGGAATAAATGCTATTTAGATCGTTTTGAAGTATGAAAATATCTTCATCCGAATCTACTCCCCGATAAATTATGCAATCGTCCGCAAATAAGCGGAGTAAAATACTTTACTGACTTAATACACGATGGCAGGTCGTTGATGAATGCCAAAAACAACAGCGGAGCTAAAACACTTCCCTGGGGGACTCTGGACGGGAATTAATTTATGTTAAACATTTTGCCAGATATTCTGGCTCATTTATTAGTTGATATTCATTTACGAATCTTCTTCAGTTACTTTCCCGACCTCGTGCACTGATTTCTGATGTCTTGCTTGATGTATGAATTGAATATTAATTTTGGACCTATTAAACTGCCAATGTAAACGCACAAATGAGTGAGAAGCAAAGCTAAGCGGAAAAAGAATGTGTAATATTCTGTATACTTCGATAACTCAATTTACTTGATAATTAGAATTTGTTTCATTTCCCTTCAATTTCGATTAACAGATATGTATTATTCCGATTTACTGAATTTGCCTGTCCTTCCTTGGTTGCCTTTTTCTCATTTGATTTTTTTCCGACTATAATCTTCTTTCGCCATTTTCTTGCACACATGTTTGATTTGAAATATAAATTAATATTTAATTAAAATAACAGGTAAATATACATAATATATGCCTATATGCATAATAATGTCTTAACATATCTTACATACATAACAATGTATTAGTAGTTTTTTACACTTTAAAGCAAGTTGCGTTCAGAATTGGCTACCCGTAAGATCTCTTTTTGAAAATGAACGATTTCAGTAATTTGAAATTCCGTGACTCTTAAAACATGTTTCTTCCATATTTAAATAACATTAACTGAAGGTATGTTATTGTTTGTGTAAGCAATTTCTTGATTTGGGCATTTTATATACGATTTTATATTTTTATTCGATAATCTATGTTGTTTCGATAATCTACCTTTTTATTCGATAATCTTTGTTTCATAATCACAAGAACGACATACTACACTGATAAATGAATGAACAATTTCTTGGTTTATTTTTCGATGTGAATCACTGCGTCTCTCACGGTTTAATTTTCTAATGTAGTTGAACAATCTTCCTCTAATACGTTGGATTTCATCCTTTGCAGTTGATCACAGAAATAGATTCTTCTTTTCTTGATTGTGTCTGTAACGTTCTCAAACACCTTGTTCTAATATAAACTTTCTTTCAAATATTATATTTTTTCATATTTGTAGAAATAATCTTGTAAACAGTTTCATTTTCATGTAATTGTCTTCAAAATTGATTATTGACATTTCCGGCGCTTCGTTTGACGAACTGTACACATTCTCAAAACACTAGCAACGCCATTTTACGATAGTTTGAAATTTTAAAATTCTTTGAACTGATTGAAGAGACTTTGCACTCAATATTACAGATGCTAAGGCACTATAACGCTTTGTTTTGGAGTTATATAACTACAGAGATTTCAACAAAACTGTCCGAGTGTAGCAAGTTACATATAACAAGAATAATTTAGATTATTTTTTTGAACAAACCCTTGATATTTTTAAGGATATATTATATTATAAACGTTAATAATATATAATATTATTAACGACGTGAGGGACAAGTCAAAAAAATTACATTTTTGTAATTTTTGAAAAAACAAAAAATAGAGCAATATAGCGTTAATATCATTTCATACAGCACACTTAGCACTATCCCTACAAAAAGTTTAAAGAAAACATTTGGAGCCGTTTTTGAGAAAATCTGGTTCTTGTAATTTTTTAAAATTTCAAATATTGCGTGCAATATTGCGCAAAACTACTAAAATTTTCAAAAAATGTACAGGACATTAATGAAAGAACTCACTTCGCACAACAAATTTTATTTGAAGGAAGAATTTCTTTTTTCAATTTTGTAGTTCTAGGAAGACGCCGAAAAAATTTCAAACTTTTAAAATTTTCGAAAATTCAGAGTTAACCGTGACAATGAGACCTACGCCACCGTAGTAAATGTATTTTACTCTATTCTTAGAAGAAATTTAAAGAAAAAATTTGGAATCGTTTTTGAGAAAATTTTGAAAATGACCAAGGGCTTCATGTTAAGTACCCCGAAATTTTGAAGATTTTTCAAAATCACGCGCGAAGAAATCGCACGTATGGTTTAAGCACTAATGTTATTCACAGACTGACGGACTGACGGACGGGCGGCCGTTTTGGAAAAAAAACAACACTTTTTCGGTATCAGGGGGCCCCAAAACGTGAATTTTCGTTAGAATCTCGAAATCGATTTTCCGCAGCATTACATAACTTTCCCTATACTACGTATATTACTCCATATACAGGTGTCCAACCAATTATGGACCACCCGCATAAGTTCTAAACGGTTCAGGATATCGAAATGCAGTTTTCGTTTAACAATCCGGAATTATGAAGCAAGTGACATACTGTAGAGAAATTGCCTACACCAGGCGAATGCCAGGGCAATGTACCGCTGGTGGGGAAACCGAAAGGAGGGAAATCATACAAGCAGAATGTAGGTTGTAGTTGGATCTCATCAGTTAGCAAGGAAATTACTTCCACCTTCCGTGATGAAGTTTCATCCAGTATTTTAACGGAAATTACGACCATAGAAGTTAACGTGCACGAAAACATTAATCAGTGAATCAATCAATGCTATGGGTTCTTGTGTGTGGGAAGGGGTTGCAAATGACATGTGCGTGAGGAAGTATAAGCTGATGTCATTGCAGTGCTTCTTTCCGGGAGGTTTTGGTAGCAGTATTTTCGGCACTAGCTATATAGCTACGTCGGATACAGTCGCTGTCATGAGGAGAATTGCAGCGGCCGGCTGCTCAGATCGGTAATTTCCATTGTTCCTTCGATCAAGGCCAGCAGTACCCTGACAAACGGGCCATAGACAGCGCGCGATCTTTCCTTCCCCTTCCTTGTCCTATCCTCACTCCTTTCAACATTAATACTCAGGCCAGAAGTGATAGCTCAGTGCAACTGAAGTCCCTGCAGTGCCTCTGACCGGTAGGTCGTAGGCTCGACACTTGCTCCATAGCTAGGTCCTGGAGGAGAATGCTAGGGGCCGCCCTGGTCGGCGGCGCGCGCTCACCTGCAGCACGGGGTCGTCGTAGTCGGGGCGGTCGCTGAGGCTGTGGTGGCGGCCGCCGCGCCCGCGCCGCCCCAGGCCGCCCCCGGCGCCGCCCCCGCGGTCGCGCTCGTCGATCAGCAGGATCTCGGTGAGCACGATGACGCCGAACACGGCGAAGAACATGATGACGATGAAGAAGCTCATGTTGGCGCGCTCGCGCAGCAGCCGCGAGCGCGGGATGGGCTTCTTGCCGCGCCGGAACATGGCGGCGCCGGCGCCGGCGGCGGGGGCCTGCAAGCAAGCAACAAGGGTCGTCCATAAGTTTCGTAACGCTAAAGAGGAGTCGATTAGTCCACTATGAATTGAAAACCAATAAGTATTTTGGTTTAAGAAGACTGGCTGGGTTTTCTTCAAGGAGGAAAGGGGTTTGAGGAAGCGTTACACTGCGTTACACAGAGGTAGGGGAGGTTTAGTTTAGTGTCACATAATGCTGATATTTCTTTTGAAAACTTTTCAATATGTGCTGAAAAAATTATTTTCAAGAAAATATGATATATGTATGAAAATATGAATGTAAATATTTTTTCATCAATGATATATTGTTTAAATCTGCTAAATTAAAAAGAAAATATTCAAAATTTATCTACAGAATATTCTGGAATCAACTATAACTTTAAATATCATAAATTCGTATATTTAACACAAATACAATTGGATACCCCGGTACACAATACAATAATTACATTAGTTCTTTAATTAATGTAAAGCACAAGTTTGAAAGGATTAGTGGTTTTGAATCAAACTCAATATGTAAGGGGCAAACGGGCGAAATATTGAATAAAATGGGGAAAATAAAAAAAAAATTCTGAAAAATTGTTTTGCCAAGCTTTTCGTAGAAATGGATCAACTATATGATGTGCGAGTTTTCTTTTGATTTCAAAAATTACACATATATCACGACAAACATATTTTAATTTTTGGCGTTACAATTTTACACACAACTACATTTGTGAGTAGAAGTGCTTTACATTATTTTTATAAAGCATCAGTATTTCATTTAATATTTCAAAGAAAAAAACACTATTTTCTACATTATGCAACAATGTGTAAAAAAATAAGGCCCTATTTTAGTTACCTCCTTTTCACTTTCCCGTATACGTACGTATACACGGAGTGATATACGTAGTATAGGGAAAGTTATGTAATGATACGCGAAAAAATGACCAATTTTTGGCGGAAAAAAATTAATCGCCGGGCCATGAAAAGGAAAAAGTGGATAAACCCAGTTGCTAAATTAAAAAAAAATCTCCTAACACGTGCTGTAGACAGAAACCCTGCTTTGTGGGTCCTTGATACCGAAAAACCGTCCGTCCGTCTGTCCGTCCGTCTGTCCGTCTGCCCGTCCGTCTGCCCGTCCGTCTGTCCGTCCGTCCGTCCGTCTGTCCGTCCGTCTGTCCGTCCGTCTGTCCGTCCGTCTGTCCGTCCGTCTGTCCGTCCGTCTGTCCGTCCGTCTGTCCGTCCGTCCGTCCGTCTGTCCGTCCGTCTGTCCGTCCGTCTGTCCGTCCGTCTGTCCGTCCGTCTGTCCGTCCGTCTGTCCGTCCGTCTGTCCGTCCGTCTGTCCGTCCGTCTGTCCGTCCGTCTGTCCGTCCGTCTGTCCGTCCGTCTGTCCGTCCGTCCGTCCGTCTTCCGTCTGTCCGTCTGTGAACACTGCTAGCGCCTAAACCATACTTACGATTTCTTCCAAAATGGATAAGCTTTGAGATTTTGAAAATGATTCTTCAAAATTTGGGGGTACTTTATATGATGCCCCCCGGGGATTTTCAAAATTTTCTCGAAAACGGCTCCAAATTTTTTCTTTAAATTTCTTGTATGAATAGAGTAAATACACTTACTACGGTGGCGTAGGTCTCATTTTCAGGGTAAACTCTGAATTTTCGAAAATTTTAAAAGTTTGAAATTTTTTCGGCGTCTTTACATGGCATAGGTCCGATTTTCACGGATAACTCTGAATTTTTGAAAATTGCAAAAGTTTAAAATTTTTACGGCGTCTTTCTGAAACTACAAAGTTGAAGATAGAGATTTTTCCTTCTAATAAATTTTTTTCTTCATAGTAAGTTCTTTCTTTAAGGCCATCTATATTTTTTTGAAAATGTTAGTATTTTTCGCGCAATATTGCCTGCAATATGTGCAATTTTAAAAAAATACAAAAACAAGATTTTCTCAAAAACCGCTCCAAATTGTTTCTTTAAACTTTGGTAGAGATAGTGGTAAATGTACTCCATCAGATGACATTATATCCACATTTTTCTATAGGTTGGTTTTTTTCAAAAATTACAAAAATGTAATTTTTTTTACTCGTCTCTCACGTCGTTAATATATACACTATCGGCAATTTTTTCATATCATTATATTTACGAGTATATATGCTTTAAATAATGTCAAGTAAAATTCTCGAAAACACTTCCGTTTTCTGTGAAAAGTAGCTCAAATTTCGGCATTTTCAGAAACGCTCAAACGCCATTTTCTCATATATGGCTGCAAATTTTTTCTTCAAACTTTTGTAACGGATAGTGCTAATTGCACTCTTTAATATGACGTAAAGTTTATTTTGAGTTTTTTTTTGTTTTTTCAAAAAGTATAAATGTAATTTTTTTGAAAGATCTCTTACATCTTTAATACGCACATTACCAGCAATTTGTAAAGATTATTCTATTTGTGAGTGTACGTGCTTGAAATAACTTCAAATAAAGTATTTTGAAAACTCAATAATTGTCAGTGAAAATTAGCTTCAAATTTTGCATTTTTATTAGCGCTAAAACGCAATTTTCTTTAAAACGGCTCATAATTTTTAAAAGAAAATTGTCATTTACGTCTAGATTTTTGTGTTCTTTAATATTCTAAAATTAATATTTTCGTCTCTACCAATAGGAAACCGAAAAATTAAGAAAATGAGAAAAAAATGTACTCTTGTCGGTGATAGATGGTAGCTGGCAAGAAAGAGTTTGTGGCAATTCCGAATAGCTAGGGAAGACCCAAGGAAATAGAAAACTAATATGGGAAAGTCTGTGCTATTCTGTGACACCACTAGTTAATAATGGTGTTATATGTTCAGTGCACGGAAGTAATTTTAGAATCTTTTCCGTTATACGTATACCAGTTCATTGCCCAAGAATTCGGTTTCCTTGTTTTTTAGTAGAGGTCTGCATTCTCCGCGATTTTTACCGACCAGCGCTCGCTCGCCTCTCTTCTCTCGAGACCACGCGCTCGACTGTCCTTCGCAGCCGGTTGCGGACTCCCGGGAGCGGGCGGCCGACCGAGACTCGGCCGGTTCTCGGCAACCGGCGGACCCAGTTCAGGCAAACTGCGCCACGTAACAACCGTAACGTCGGCCGACATATTATAAAGTAAATATTTAAGCCGGAGTAAATATTTAATGCCAAGTTTTAGGAAAAGGAAGGAGTATTGAACGGTTTTTAAAATAAATGACGAATAATTTCGTTTTTTCAAAATTTAGTATGTAGAGGAATTTTAATATTAATTTTCAAATAATAAATTTTAATATAAAAAAATAAAAAGCTTTAAAAATCGACACCTCCGACGCACTCGAGAACCTCGAGTGGATCTATTGCAGTTCTGCCTGTGACTTCAAAGAAAAGGCACTCAAAAGTTTTAGAGATAAATTCCGTTCTTTCTAATGACTAGGTATCGGATGTTTCGGAAATTGTCTATTTTATTCTAATGAACATAAAATTATTAATTTTCCTTCATTTTTATGTGGTGCCATATGGAGCAAATACAAATGCTTTGCTAAATTCAGATGCAAGTGCATTAGTACCTTTCCCTTCCAATTTTGTATTTTTGTCTCTTTTTCCAAATATTTTTGTTGATGTTGTTGTTGTAATTTTCAGGCATCTGAAACGCTGGTCATAGTTTCTTAACCAGGGAGAAGGCGTGCGGGGTGCCTCAGTCATCTCAGCATTGTTTTGAGCTCATTGTACTTTTCGTTTTATTTATAATCTTGCGAGCTTCTCAATATCTTTCGAGGAAAGCTTTGTGCACGTATCTCGACCCTTCTCTTTCAACTGCTTCCTGTTCTTTCCTGGAAATTTCGTCGCAAAGGCGATGTCGCGCTGCGTGGGAGCCACCGAGTCACCTCGCACAACCTTTGTTATCGCTTCCTGCCACGCTGTTCACAGTAGTTCACCCAAAGGAAGGGGGTCTCGTGGAGCTTCAATACTACTCCACAGAAGTCAATGATTCACAATTTCAGCTTTTACGATTTTTTAATTAGTATTAATCGCTTATCTTGTATTGAAACGAAAAATAATGGAGTAATTAAAAAGCATTGTACTCGTACATATAAAAGTTTATATGCATCATTTCATATATACATACTTCTGACGAATTTAAAATAACTAGCGTACCCGTGCGAGAACTCTCGCATGTTAAATCCCACCCTTTCCCTATTCATTTGTCTATCCGTTCCATAAAGGAGAGGAACTACTAATGTACTTACAGAATATCAAACAAAATAACAATGCAATTGATGTTTGAAACAAATTTTCAATTAAAGTTTATTCCACATTATAGAGAGATGTTCTTGGAACAATTCATTCTTCTTTAAAAACAACATTTGAAAAAATGTTTCAACCTTCCTTGAGAGTTAGCTTTTCGCTTTCCTTGATAGTCAAATAATAGAAAAGGTTTTTACTCTTGAGAAAGCCAAGTAAAGTAGTGCGAACATACCGGATCGGGCAAGAACAGACCTACTCATTGCAATATTATTTAACTTTCCTTTATTTTTTATGAAGAACCGAGTGGGATTTGGAGAGTCAGGGTGCCAGCTTGCTGGGGTGAGAAAATTGAAAAATTATTTGTTTACTAAAATGTATTGAATTATTTTCTGAGTCTTTACGTACCTCAAGAAAAGCAATTCCGATCTAAAAAATAATCAAACAAAAGTTTTCACCTTTGAGTACTAAATACCATTTGTTAGCATTAGAAACAATTTAGTAGGCATTAGTAAGCCCACTTCGGTACATGGGAATGTTGCTCAAACTATGTTTGCATTTTTAATATCTTAACGAACCGACACCTTGAGTTTAATATCAAACGGTGCTTTATTTACAATATGAGTTTACAGTATGAGTTTTGATTTTTGTTTTACATTTATTTAAAGCTATTCTACTTTAGCTACTTTAAGAAGTTTGTTCTTTGTGTTGTGCCATAGCACAAGTTTTCCCCCACTACCTCTGCGTATATATATATATATATATATATATATATATATATATATATATATATATATATATATATACCCGTGAGAGAACTCTCGCATGTTAGACTCCACACTCATCCCTATCCTTCTATTTTCATTCTAAGACGGAAAGTAGTTATCGAAACGTGTTTATTTGTATCTATACTACTTACTACTATCTATACTACTATACTTTTATTTGTATCTATAAAGGTAACTTGCAATGTACTAACACAATTACACATAAAAATAAAAAACAATGCAATTAATGTGTAAAAGAAATTTTCAGTAAAAATTTATTCAATATCATGGAGAATTTGCTTGGAACAGTTCCCAACACTTACTTAAAGACATTTGAAGTAATTATTCAATATTCTTTGTCAATTAGGTTTTAGTTTTTCGTGATAGTCTCAAAAATATTAGCTTTTTACTTTTGAGAAAGCTACGTGTCTGAACCCGTTGACTTGACAATTTCATCGAATGATAACGAAAAAATTGGTACGGGTAAAACACAAACACAGTCTTCACTCTTCACTGAACACCCACATCCTTCCACAATTAAGTACACAGCACTTATAGACCATGAAAAAACGTTAATTGAATAGTTTCTCTACGCGCATAAGAAACAATCTTCATAGGTATAGGTATCAAGCAACTATAATGGTACTTCTAATTGTTGCTGGAGAGCAAATCTTGAATTAATGATTATGCAAATAAACCTCGTCAGACTGCACAAACTACGGTGTTAACAGGATGTGTAAATAAAGATTGTCGAATCTAAGCCTTCTATGCGTGTCGCCACAAAAATTGCTACCAGCAGGAAGGACTGAAATATTGAGGTGGCCTTGATAGTATTGAAGCGTGGAACCGAAAAGTTAATTGAATGGATCGAAGAATGCCTCATCTTGTAGATTATGATGTAAAAAACTTTTCTTTGAGACCTGTGGCCTCAAAATTTTACTTTTTAAGGCTCTAAAACGCTTCGTTTATGAGTTATTTGCAGATATAGGTTGACATGTGATGCGTGTTGCATTTTACTTGAATATTTCGATGCGTTTTTTTAAAGAAATCATCCATATTTGTAAAGTCAACATGGAATTCAAGTCTCCGTGAAATTCTCTTTCTTTGGAGCCCTCATTTATAAAGATTGGTTGCGTGTGAGAGCCGCAAAGGGGAGGAAATATACTGAAATAATATAGGAGACGATGTTAAACGTGTGTATATAATAGTAAATAATGTATTTTGAATTATTGAGTTGAATAGGCTGATGTGCTGTGACCGCTATTGTTTGACCGCCGACTGAGTCGACAACTAAGGCAAGGAAAATAGTACCCACCTCATTTTTGTTTAGCATATGCGTTTTTCTTATTTACTCGCGAAATTATGACCAAATATTCATTGTATTTAATAAATATGCCTTATATTTGTAAGAAATTTAAATGACATTACAATTGGTACGCAAAGAATTATCTTCCCTTAAGCACTATAAATATATAAAAAATATAAAAATTAATGCAACAATGATTTAAATTTATTTTCAGAGTCTTTGTTTGCCTTAATTCTTTCAAAAAATGTATTGTTTATCTCTATCAAATTATTTCCAGTCAATCAGTGCAATTGTTACTTTTCAACAAATTAATCGTTTGATTGAAATTTTATTTTCTTTCGATTACAATGAATTGAAAGAGTTGCGATCACTACATGCGGCGACTTTATATCCCGTACATGGATTGAGGGGCGAAGCTACCGTGCAGTCCGGCGCCGGTCGAGTGGTCGTGTGGCCGTGCGGCCGTGCGGCCGAGTGGTCGAGCGCTCGAGCGCTCGGGCGCTCGGCGACTCCCGGGTCTCGGCGGGAGCCGCAAGGCGGCCGGTCGAAATGTCCGTTAAACAGCTATCTCTCCCCCCCCCGAGCAATGTACCCCTCCCTTTGCCGAGCGTCGGCGCGGAGCCCGAGAGTCTCGAGCGGTTGTTTTCGCCTGATTGCAGAGCTCTATTTTTTAGATCATGGGACGACTCCCGTTCACTGTGAACTGTTCGTCGGATTCGATTCTAACCAACCAAAGCTTCTGTCTTTCTAGATAAAGGGTAGGTTTGTTTCTTCATAACCTGTTTGAAGTCACACATGTTACTAAGCAATTGTTTATTTTCCATTCGCTTGTTTATTTAATGGAAGTGGTATTTCATTATGACTACTATTATTTATTTACGTTATAACCATGAAGTATTTGTTGGCGTGGATTTCGGTGTCATTTTATCGTATTTTTTCAAGTCTTCTAATGGGGTTGTGTGTTCACTGAAGTAAAAGGTATAAATGCAGGTTTTATTTTTGATTTGTGTCAAGAGTGATCTTTAAATGTGATCCAGGGGTGTCAGAAATTGGGATTTACTGGAAATGATTTTTTTTAATTATAATTTCAACGCATATGTGAGTTAATTGTTTATTTTTTCTGCAAAAATACTGCTATCTTTATTATATTATGTAGTATTTGTTTAAACAATAGACAAGTTATTTTTTAGTATTAAAATAGAAACTTTGAGAGGTGATAGTCTCCCAATATTAAACGTTTAAGTAACATATGTTTGTGAAACAGAATTTATTTTAAATAATTATATTAATTTCATTAGCATCATGAACTTTACTAGTTATTTATTTTAATTATTATTAATTTATTAAGTTTCAATTCGTAAAAAGTATGTATTTTTTCATATATAAGCAGATTTGGTGCGACTCACAGTCGTTTTCATGTTATAAGATAATAATTAGTGCAGAGACAACACTATTTTTAAGTAGTACTGTAGTAGTGGAATACTATTAAAATTTTATAATTTCAACGAATATGTGAGCTGATTTTTTCTTTTAAAATATTGCTTTCTTTCACATATTATGAAGAATTGGTTCAAAAAATAGACGAGTTGATTTATTAGAATTAAAAGGGGGCTTTGGGAGCAGAGAGCCCCCCAAAAACAAAAGTTTAAAAGTAGCATGTGTTTGTGAAATAGAATTTATTTGAAATATTGATACTTATGGTGTTAACATTATGAACTTTACTATCTCGACTAGCTTTTAGTGTTAAAATGAGGGGTTTGGGGGGCGACAGCCCTCAAATAATAAAAGTTGAAGTAGTGTAAGTTTGTGAAATATAATTTATTTTAAATAATTATATGTATTGCGTTAACATCAAGAACATTACTACTCGCGAGTAGTAAACAAGGACTCAGTTCGTGGAGTCGATTAGAATGTGGCGGGAACAAAACTCATCGAAGACATTCCACCGCGACAGAAAGACATCTGTTCACATTGTAGAGAACCGATTTCTTTGAGGTGAATAACATTTTTCGTGTCAAAGGAACCGAATCCTTTGGATAGTGAACTGGTATACGTATGACGGAAAATATCCTAATTTTCTTTTTATTCAACATTTATCGCCAATCTGTTTTTGCATATTAAAGCATGTGTAATAATATAAATTAATATATTAATAAAATAAATATAATTTTAATTTTTCATACTCAGAGTTATTTCAAATTGTATAGCAAAAACTAATGCAGCAGACAAGTTTCTACTTTGTATTTAAACTTGTATGTTGATGTTAATCGTTTTATGTCATCTGGCAATGTGCAGTAAAATAATGTACATCTATGTGATTTTGTTTTGTAATAAACCGTTTATATTGACTCCTAGTCAATGTGATTTCTTCGTCGACTGTTATATTTATAGACATACTACCGGGTGTTTTTTTTATCGTTCGCTGAAGATTCCGGCCGCGTCGCCCGGGCAGTCGAGGGCTCATTCGCCCGGCAAACCGCTGACTCAACTCTCGTGCTATCCGAGAACTATCACTGCGCCGCTTAACGTACCTTAAAGAAGATGCAGAAAATGGGTCCTTCGGCTCGAATACATTCTTGGCACCTCCGAAACACATTCTGATTTGCCCTTTGAAGTAAGTCTCGAGGAATTGCTGCGATTTTCTCTTCAATAGAGCTTCACGAACAACCACTTCACGACGTAAAGATCGGAGTGTAGTGTGCGTTGAGTTCCACAAGAATTATCAGACCAATTTTTTTCAACACCACCGTTACTGCTGACGTTTACATACATCAAATATTGGCATTATTCTTCGAATAATTGACACCAGAAGAAAGGCACTGTGGTTACTTTCAACAGGATTCGGCAACTCTTCACTCTGCTGTTCGACCCATGAACTTTTTAAATAATGTTTATCGTGACGTCGTGGGTTATGGCCTCCTAGATCACCTGATCTATCTCCTTGTGATTTTTTCCTGTGGGGGTACTTGAACGATCAAGTGTATGCAGAAAACCCGCATTCGGAGGAAGAGCTCCGGCGCTCTATTGAAGAGAAAATCGCAGCCATTCCTCGAGACTTACTTCAAAGGGCAAATCAGAATGTGTTTCGGAGGTGCCAAGAATGCATTCGAGCCGAAGGACACCACTTTCACCATGTTCTTTAAGGTACGTTAAGCGGCGCAGCGATAGTTCTCGGATAGCACGGGAGTTGAGTCAGCGGTTTGCCGGGCGAATGAGCCCTCAACTGCCCGGGCGACGCGGCCGGAATCTTCGGCGAACGATAAAAAAAACACTCTGTATTACTACTACTACTACTACTACTACTACTACTACTACTACTACTACTACTACTACTACTACTACTACTAGTACTACTACAACTACTACTACAACTACTACTACAACTACTACTACAACTACTACTACTACTACTACTACTACTACTACTAATAATAATAATAATAATAATAACAACAACAACAACTCCACCTAGGGTGTACACGACATTGCAGTTGGTGGTGGAGCTTGAGTACCCCCATGAGCCTGAGTCAGTGGTAGCCTAGCTACTGGCAGGGCCTCCTTGCTGAATAGGTTGAAGGTGAGGTGTCAGACGTACACCATCTTGAGGAGAGTGGGAAGTAAGTTGAGATGGAAGGGTCATGAACCTTTGGACTTCCTGTTATCGGCCCATGGTACAGGAGAGAAACACCAGGCCACTGATTAGAGTGGAGTTCCTAACCTTGCATTAGCCAGCGAAGGAGGCTGCCTTCCGCAGTCAGTGAAAATTCCATAGGGTTTTGTAATGCCGACTGGCGATCGGAGGGACCCCTTGCTGGGCCCTGCAGGGGAATGTCCCGAGGCCACTGTGGGTCGCAGTAACAGATGGCAGAAAACAACCCAAGGGTTAAGTGAGATCTGTGGACTCAAACTTGCGTCCTGCGAATTTTCACTTAAAACCCATGAGCAAAATGAATAGAACAAACAATGTAATGAACCTTAACGTGACTTGTTCTACCAATGTCCCATACCTGCTCAGAAACCATACCTGCTCACCTTGTCGAGGTCTGGCCATCCCACGGATGTTAGTCCCAGAGACCCAGAGCCAGCAGTAGCTCGAAGCCATCGTCAGAGATGGACCCGGGATGAATTGAAGGAGGTGATGTAGTGCTTTTACCATGCAAAAGCGAAAAATGGGGGCTCAGAAATAAAAGTTTTCAAGGTATGGAGAGAGCGGGACCCAGATATGAGACCTACCCTAGACTCAAAGAAGCTTGCCAGTCAACGACGATACATACTCAGTAGGGTGTCCCTTATTTTCCAACTTTCAAATTTTTGACCGCTCACCCTCTAATTTTGTTCCAATGACCTTAAAACATGCCAATACAAAATTTTGTTGAGATCGGAGCATTCTAACCCGTGCCGACTTGAGCGCGAATTTGCATGACGGACATGTCCAGAGCTATCACCAACCGCTGAGTCGCTGAACAACATTGGAGGGTGAGCGGTCAAAAATTTGAAAGTCGCAAAATAAGGGACACTCTAATGTCCAGAGCTATCACCAACCGCTGAGTCAGGCCTGAGCACAACAATACATGAATTTTAATCGATCTTGTCACTCGTGTTTAAAGGTTGCTAATCTAACATAATGTCATATGTAAGTGTCATGTGCAGTGCCGAAGAACGTGTGTCTTTAATAGGAGATAGTATTAATTATTTACATAAAACTCCAAGTAACTGAACACAATTTACCATAAAAATAAAAAAGTGCTTGAAGTTTTATTTTATAACATATGGGAAGTAAAATGAACAGTTAGTGCAAGCGCTAAACTTGTGGTTCGTGAGTGCAAGATATTTTGGAAGAAAGCAAGAATTCCCACAAGAGCTAATCAGAATTGTTCAAAAAAACTTAACTTGTACTATTCGGAGAGAAGAAAATTACACAAAACGCAAGCAAGTGTGAAGATATTTGGAAGCACTGAGGAAAGTTTAGAAATAATTTGAACAATCTATTTGATATCGCACAACCGAATGCTTTACAATCATTACGTTGGAAGAAGACAGAATGTTTTTATTTCGTCAGAGAGTCAGGATGTAAAAGCTATCTTGCGAGACTAGACGAAAGGACAGAAGAAAGGGTGCAACAAAGATCAATACAATAAGAAAAAGTATTACAAATTCTTTGCTGTGATATAACTGCAACAAACACTTGACGTTTTGAAGGAGTATACGTTTTTCTTGAAGAAAATTTTAACAGGGGATCGTTCTTTCCGTGCCGTCATCACATATTCAAACTTATTTTAAAACGTGTTTGAATGTAACATACGTAATGAGCAAGCAATCGTGAAACCACTTTTTTTTAGCATTTTAAGGAAATCTAGAAAAGATTTTATGCCATTAATTTTAAAAATGTCAAAGCGAATATGGGAATGTTCTTTAATGAGTACGAACTTAAAGAAATGTTGGACTTTTATGAAAGTAACAAACAAAAGATACATTTTCCCGGGGTAATGCATCTAGCTCGATAGATGGCAAGAGATATTTAATATTTCAAACGTTTCTACTAAGATCTGAATCTAAACTATCTTGTGTAATTTAAAATTCCTTAAATAATATCTGTTGATTGTAACTGTTTATGTAAAACCGTGGCTTTAGAACAGTGCAGCTGTAAAAACTCCTCATTAAGATGCTGTATAAAATTTCTAAACTCGCTTGAAAGGATTGATTCCACAATTTCAAAAGCATTTAAAAAAATGTAGACACCGTATGTGGTATTTCTTAGAAGAATTGTCTGTCGTACCGCTTTCTGATGATGAAGTAGACGTTACAAATCAAAATGGTAGAGAATTTAGCCTGAGTAAATCTACACATTGAAGAGTGTTATATTCCATTTTGTGAAAAATTGGATGGAGGACAATATGATAAGCTTATTGTAGCCCGATGAACGTTCTTTAATTTTTATTTCGAACAGGCCACTTCGCACCACGCAGGGACGCCGAGAATACAGTTCATCAGGAGGTTCAGCATTACCCTGGATCCGATTTTTACTTCCCAGGGTTGTTAGCCCTAGGTATGGAAGATGAATGATGATAGTGAAAGGTGGTAGGACACACATATGACATACACAAATACACCCATGCACGCGGCGGGACTCGAAACCACTATCCTGCGGTGCGAGATCGCCACGACACTACTGCTTTAGCGATTTCGGCGGCAAGCCGGCAAGCGGCCGGCAAGTTCTTTAATTATTAATTCGTTAATATACAATATATCTCCTTATTCACGTTAATCTTAATTTCAATAAAAACAATAGCCGAATTTGTGTCAACAAAAAGCAGATATGTTCTTTGCCTGAAGATGGATACTAGTTTTATTCAAAACTGTCCTTTGACCTGGTAATGCAACTTGTCATATTTGGAAGCTAAAAGGTTATTTATAATGTTGAAAGCTGTGAACGACTGTGCTGAAAGACCTGTTGAATTATGTAAGTTTTTCATGGACTACTGGACGACTTTCATGAGCAGCGAAAGCAATTTTTTTTTGTTGTTCACGAACATCGTTCATTGTACGCATATTACAACAAAGAAACACTGAAAAAAGTTAAAACTATAACACAGTCTAAAGATTGAAAATGAATTAAATTTTAATACAAAATTATTTATTAAAAATGTATCAGTAGTTTTCCACGGACTTAACCCAACAAAACCAATGATCCCTAACATTCAAATTTCGCGTTCAAGTCGGCACGGGTTAATATCGACATATTGAGATGAAATTTTATTTTCGAGTTAATTTGACCAAATGGAAAATATTTAGGGGGTGAGCCCAAGAAAAATTGCAAAAATATTTTTTCGGCAATATAAGAGACACCCTAATACTCAGCAGTGGAAAATTCACAACAGAACAACTTGCTGACATTCACAGAAATGCCGAGTATTTTCTTCGATCGAACTACCCACATGGCGAACATGTAGAACTCGATAACGATGATGCCGTTGAAGGTTCATCTCTTTCCAATGAAACACACGTCAATGGTGAAAATTCATCCGGCAATGAATTACACGATAAGAACATTATGCGAAATCTCCTCCGACGCGAGATAGAAAGAGTTCGTCAACTTCCAGTTGAATTTCGTACACCTTTGAGAAGAATATACGAAATTGCCAAAGCTACGAGAGCGATAGAGACAGCGAATTCTGTCTTAAATGAGGTGGTACAGACCCCAGGTAGAGATCTACATATTACTGAAATCAATCACATTGTGTATGCAACTCGATATCTGATATCTCAGATAATTTTGGGGCCAGCCAAGAACACCGACGGCCGACAGCCAAACAGAGTAAACAGCCCTGTACCCCCATGGACGAAGAGAATTATTAAACGGATAGCCGACACACGGCGTAAAATATCACTATTAGCTGAGGCATCTTCTATATCAACGCACACTAAAGTTCAACGAAAGATATTCAATGTTGCACAAAAATACAAAATTGAAAATGACACAAGCAGGCTAATTGTAGTTGAGAAGCTAAAAGAGAAAATTCAAGCATGGGCTCAACGAATTAGACGTTACAAACATAGAATAGCTTTCCGTGTACAGAACCGGTTGTTTGAAACGGACGCGAAGAAATTCTACCGCAATCTGTCTCAAAAACCGAATGGCAATGTTGTCACTCCTTCAAAAGATGGCGTCGAAACATTTTGGACAGGAATCTGGGAGGAGAGCAGATCCTACAACAAAGACGTATGTTGGATTCCTTCTGAAGTTGATGCTGCCGATGAACTTGTGGAAACAGTAGAAGTTGCAACCTGGAGTAGATTTTATACTCTGCCGCCTCATAACATCTTTAGTCGTGATGTAGTGAAATAATAATAATAATAATAATAATAATAATGATAATAATAATAATAATAATGTAGAATTCCTACCATAAGTTTAAATACCAGAGGTATTTACAAGAATCACAAGGGTGGAATTTGCATATTATTCTTAGTTCTTATCTGTAATCTGAAAATCTGGGAGCTATAAGATGTTTTTCCAAAATGTCATCCCATAACTCAGGCGGGAAATAACGTGTGCGAAATATACACGAGCATTAAGTAGGAAAGAAATCTGAATCCATATTTTTAACTTAATGTTGTATTCAATTGATGTATATGGATATTCTAGTTGTGCTTGGCTGAATTGAGGGACCAACGTTTTTTACTTTCGTACAAATATCAGTAAATTTCAAATAGTTTATTTTCATTGGTGTATACAGTTACTTATTTGGAAAGGAAAACTGCGTTAAACCCATTTGCCCTTCGTTTACAATTAATTTGTTATTACGAAACCAATTTTAAACATCTGATATTGTATTCTAATGAATTATTTCTTGAAAATAAGGTCTGTACAATCAGTACAGAGAACTATTTTTCCATTTCAAAGCGGGGAGGGCTTATCTTTTATCGCATGTAATATAGGAACAAATCCACGGCCTCCTATTTACTGTTATTAACATCATTGCCAAGTGAATAAAACTTTGTAAGATTCGTATCATAACATCTTACGATATACATGAGGTGTTCAATTTGTTAGTAAACATTTTACTAACATTACATTTATAGTACATATTTTTCAATGTTTAGTCCATCTATAAGTATATGCTTTAGGTTCCTGGTATTCCACATACATCCTAAACCTGGTCTCGAATGTTTTATGCATTTAAGTTGTTTAAATTATTAATTTACAATAGTATTTGCTCTCTCTATTTCATATTAGCAAATGTTGGCTTAAAGTATAATCAAATTAATAAATACATTTCTGATAGAACAATAATTCACATATTGTGGAAACTTTTAATCCGGCAATGAGAACGTTGTGTCTATCTGACCCAGCGACACCTGTGGAGCGGCCTATGAAGTGAACGAAATTAGTTCTTATAGTATCCACCCAAGGCCGTCTAGAAGAGTATATTAGAAGGCCTGAGCCAATGTGAATGTCACGTGATCTGACGTCACAATCGGTGGCTGATCATTTTTCGTTTCCGTATGTTATCGAGTTAGTATATTCTAGCTAATTGGCCCTTGTAGGAAAGTTTAGATGCGAACAAATGTTTTAATAATTCAGTATTAATTGTGTGCACTATTTCCTGCACAAAAAAAATCCCTTCGTCCATTATCTTCGAGAAAGCAAGGTATGTCTACTTCAATATTGTGTGATTTAAGTATGTGGTGCAATTATCAAATATTTTATGTAATATGTTTTGTTGTTGCACTTGGATGTTTGGTTATACTATTATACCCTGCATTTGCTTCAGTGAATACTTGCAAACTATCCTAAAAGGAAGGTGTTTTGAAAATTAGGCAGGAGAAAAATATGAAAAAAATATAAAGTGAAGTGTACCGTGTTGTTGATCGAATTATGATGGATCGACGGAAGGCGTTGCAACTTTGAAACTTCCAAACAATCCTGCTCTGTGACAGAAGTGTATGAAAACAAATAGGAAAGATTTTGTCCCCTCAGAGAACTTGTCTGTGTGTGTAAAACACTTCGACTCAAAATTTATTCTCTACCAGAACAAGGCAGTAAGAGGAGATGGTGTCGAGATACATACTAAATGTGAAAGATGCATACTCTTCTGTCTTAGTGAACAGCCTCAGTACTTGACGAAGACTCACGAAGTGTTTCAGATATTGATATCCGAAATTTTTGAAATTAAGTTCCTGAAGCATGAAAATCAAAGAACTTTATTGAAAGGCTTTGTGTGAGAGACGGAGATCCGATTAATGGAAAAAACGGTTTGGAGTTGTGGACAAATTCTGCTCACTTTAATAGAACTTTGTGTATCTAAACATTTTGTTACATAAACACTGTAAATTAGGAATGTTCAGTTATAAGTAAAGTGGTATCAGGAATATAAGACGCAAGGTCACAACACTTGAGTGCAAAATAGGAAGACACTAAAGTCAATTTAAAGCGTCCGACACAATTTTTATGTATTTCCAATGTGATTTGTGTCTTGAATAATCTCATAGTCTTACATAATCTGCTGGAGTACTTTTTGAATAAAATATTGCTTTCCTTCCTTCCTCTTATTATTTTTCAACAGCTAGAATTTCACTAACTTACCTATGAATATTTTACTGTTTCTTACAATATAATCAACTATTATTATTAATTACTAATAAGGCCATCAGAGAAATATCTGATTAATGCATTACTACTAACTGTACTACTAACTTCCATATTAAATTAAAGTAGACAAATTGAAAGAAATAGAGCAGGAAATAAATAAATAGAATTCTCATGAAGGTACTTAATTTCTTATGAATATCAATTATGGCAGCAAAATTGTTTCATGAATTATACAAAATCTTAAATTATAAATAAGGTAGAATGTACAAAAATTATGTTCATTTACGTGTACGAAAATTGTATAATATCGGAATACCTTAATATACATAACTCTAAAATAAATTCCTATAGCATCAAGAAGGCTTAATGTTTCCTCGTGTTATTTTAAACAAGTATGGGTTTGGGTTTCCATGCGATTTTAAGCGCTAGATCTCTGTTTAAAACTTGGACAGCATGCATTTCCTCCCAGCCACCCTTCGTGACGTCATTCGGCGAAGGAGCAGGCCTTCTATTCTAGACGGCCTTGATCCACCGGTCTACCTTTAAATTGAATGTTCCTTAACTGATAACGATCTTTACTTTGAGTTTATCACAAAAACATGTGTTATTTTCACTCAAAATTGTTGACGAGCCGATCTGACCCAAATTTCCCATTTACGTGATTTTTTACAATAAGTTCGGCTCATCTAAACGTTTGTCGTAACTGGGAGGGATATTAGAAGGTGTCCTACCGGTGATGTAGGCGGGAACGATCCAAAGCTAAGCAGATTCATTTTAATTAGATGCTTATTGTTCCTTGGTTCTAGGGCGGTCGCTCATCTCGACGCTCAGACTTCGCTCTGAGCAAAAGGGGAAGGGCACTGGGTAACGACGGCGGTGGCAGGTGCGCGAGCAGATAGGCGGGAGGCGTTCACACTCGAGACAAAGAGCATTTGGACAGCGATCAGTTCCGAGCGGTTCCGAGTGGTTCAGACTTTGCGGAAACCTCGGGATTCACCGGCGAACGCTCCCTATTTCACGAGAGAGGCGCGATCAGCCAAAACCCACGCCAGGCGAACTCTCTATGATGCGGAGACGAGCGACACTTCAGCATCCCGTTTACACAACGGCGGGCCAGACCATGTTGGCTGTAAATGGTGTACACTGGTTTACCATTGCCTTCGCGGGAAGGGGAGAGAAGGGGGTAAGTCGAGGCGAGTCGACGCTGGTGGCTGCCAGATGTCCGGGAAATCCGTGTCTAGGGAAGAGGGTGAGGGAGGATGACAGCGCCCGGGCGACGCACCTCGTGCCCATAGCTTTTCCACATCACCCCGCCCGCAGGCAGCCGCGGGGGAGGGGAAGGGTCTACGAAATGACATGACTGAGCGCTGCTGTGCTGGACCAATAAATAAAAATGTCAGTTCATAAAACAAATACTTATAAAATAATACAAAACAGTTGCCACAACAAATGAAAGTAAACATGCCACACCATGTAGTTCAAAACACGAAGAAAAATTGCAAATTATCTTGAAAAATAAATAGGCATGACACAATAACTAAAACAAAATACGAAAATACCGGGTGGGTAGGGTGGAGTCGTTTGGTCGGAAGGTCGTTTACAAGTCTTCACCAGAAATCGTGTCCGCCTCCGTGGTGATGATCCACCCCTGGTGATCTAGTATTCTCCCTAGTATTCGGCGCTCGGATATGCCGCTCTGGCGTGGATTCCGTTCTGGCATGAGCGGGCACCGCTGCCGGATTAATTAAAAATGTTAATATTTCATGAAAGAACTGTAGAAATAGCTTTATCAGATGATTTGTTGATGAAGTTGTTGACAAAACGTACTTAAAATATGAAAATACAAGATTTCGTGGCCAGGAAGGAAACAAGAACGTTTCTTCATATTAATTCATCGACTTATAACGGCTCAAAAAAATGAAAAACGTAAATGCAAATTTCTTCCGAGTGCATATTCAGAAGATTGGCATCATTGTTATTGTTCAATTGCAATGAGTAAAACCTTCGAGCATAGAATAGTAAAACATAAAGCATGGAGGAATATAGAACAGGAGTGGAAACTCGTGTGTCACCATCTACAGGAGTTAAATCGACAACACTGCATTCTGTGGTCAGAATGGATACTTCTTGATCGCTGAACCAGCTGGCTTAGGTGCACGGTACTCGATGGGCACACAATGTAAATAATAACCTCCATTACATCACATACTCCCATATTTGCGCACTGTATAAAAAATGAAAAATAATTTGACCAAGGGAAGAATAAATTAACAGCTAATAAAAACAAACTTTTTTCTGTATAGTATTCATAAAATTTATTCTGAAAACAATTTAACATGATCACTGAGGTACAATACAGATACAGAAGAATAATAATCTGGTATTGTAGATACCATCAAATTATTATTTAAATACATACAACATTTTGTCATACAAATTTAGTATCTGTATTAATAAAATTATAATTGTATCTTCACCATCTTTTCATATTGTAACACAAAACAAATCAATTTTATAAGTGGTAAAATTGGCAGAAATGGTTCCATATCAACATAAAATTATTTACATCTTGGATCAGATGTAGTTTGTTTTAGTATCAATTTGTCATGACTACGAAACTGTTAATACACCACATAATCATACTAGAAATAAATTGTCACAAAGAGGAAATATTTGGTACCTCTTGGATCCGAATTCGTGACTTCCCTTATGCAGACATCTCTATCAATTGAGCTAAGAATCAAACACTGCATTCATGAAACTTTTCTTGCAAGGAAAATACAATATACCTGCATATTTGCAAGTGTTACCTGTATTTTTGTGATAATTCCTGTTCAATAGTTAAAAATAGTTTAATTAAACCTAATATTGACTTAAGAACCTTAAAACAATTACATTAGGAATTCGTATAAATTCTGTAACAGCAACAGTAACATATTGATACATTTTATTAACCCTGATTAAATGGTGATCTTTAAATGTGTAGTTATTGAATTACATACACAGTCAATTATTTTGACAACACCATTAAAAATTATTACAAACCTACAAAAATTCTTTCCACTAGATTGTAGACAGAAGAAGATATTCTTATATACATAGTTATACATACAGAAACATGTCATTTAGACCTCCTGATCTTTTAACCTCTTCCAGATCTGCAGTATAGTTTGAAGAAGCTATACCTCATATCCTAATATGAATATTATTAGTTTAAAACATGTTTTCTTGTAATTTATCACATTTTCTTTCAAACCATGTAATTAGAGGGTAATAAACTGGCATAATTTAAAAGCTTTAATTCAACAAAAGGGCTGCAAAGGAGTATCCATTTGTTGTGGAAAGCTACTGAAACAATTTGTATAAATAAAAACTTATTTATTGAGGTTGGAATACTACCGTTGCTTTGCCTATTTATTTATGAATCAGTGGTATTCAAGTGAATTACTCAAGGACATTTTCATGCAATTCAGATCTCTTCTTCTCTTACTTCTCCCGCTGATCGGATTCTATGCTTCAGGTTACAGAATTGGTGCCTCTGAGTCACCTGTAATGAAAGCATATATTTGAAATATGTAATGCAGGAACACCACACCCGAAATTCTCAAGCATCAAGATGGTACACTATTAAAATTTAGGCTTATAAAACAATGACATCAAACTCTTAAGGTATCTGAAATGTTCAGAACGATACATGAAGTAGCACAACACTAGACGGAAATACCGTTCAATTAGAGTAACTCATCATAACTCAAAATATTTCCCTCACCTTCCCGTCTCGGAGAAAAACCTGAAGAAACTTTATTTCCTTTATCCTGCCGAACCATATTGGCACATCCTTGGGCCCAACATTTAGTCATTGTCATCTGCAACTCTTGAAGTACACCACCAAAAAAAGCTCGCAAACGAAATGTCACAAACAAACACGTTGCCATGAGCATCGCCGTCTCTTCAGCAAAAAAATTAAATTAGTGGATGAAATGCATGGTAGAAGGTTCATAAGCTCGCACCGCTACCTGACGAGCAAATTACCGAGGCAGGGTTTGAAATTACGCATGTACCTTAAAATAGATGTCGCCACATGGAAACGACGCTAGCGAATCCTCTAGTCCATACTCTCAAACAGCCAGAGTTTCCCCTCCTGTTGTATATTCCTCGATGAATAAAGTCAACATTTGAAGCATGCGAAACAAAAGACAATATTGCTATAGTTAAAAGAAGATATAAATAGTTCAAAATGTCAAAAAAAATTCTAAGAATTTATTCGCGAAGTAGAACAGTATCGCCACATAACTGTCACATCACAGGGAAAATTGATAAGCAGATGGAAATCAAAGTCTGTGGTACATTTTTCTTGTTACGTATTGGAGATCGTTACAGCCAAACCCGGTGACGATGGTGTAGATGGTGTCTTGATCCTTCGAAATCATCTTCTGCAACCCTCAAGATATCCATTAAACGAGTACTGACTGCAGAGACAACTTTGTTTAGAAGTTAATGGTAACTTTAAAAATTCTGTAATTGTATTTTTTAAATCTTATGATTGACGTTTTCATTTGTTGGACGAAACATTTTTGAAAGAGTTCTTTCATTAAGGTCATGTACATGTTTTTGAAAATTTTAGTAGTTTTCGCGCAATAACACTTGCAATATGTGCAATTTTGAAAAAACAAGGTTTTCTCAAAAACGGTTCTAAATTTTTTCTTTAAACGTTTGGTAGGGATAGTGTCTAATGTACTCTTATCAAATGACACAAACGTGACGATGACATTGCTCTATTCCTTTCCATTTTCAAAAATTACAAGAATGTAATTCCTTTAACTTGTCTCTTATGTCGTTAATATTTACACTAGCGGCGATTCATTCATATTATATTTATGAGTACATGTGCTTTATGTCATATAAAATTTCTCCAAAATTCAAACGTTTTCTATGAAAACTAGCTGAAAATTCCGCTTTTTCAGAAATGCTTCGGAAAAGTTTTGGTAGCCAAAAAAATAAAAAAAGGCGGGGATTTTTTTGTTTTTTGCGTAATAAATTTTTTATGGTTGATCTTAGCGCAAAATAGTTAAGTGTAATTTTAAAGATCATGAAATTCTCTACAAATTTGCCTCGTAAATTATTTCTCTGGAGCAAATTGTAACAGAGCTACGATAGTTTAAAATTTTACCAAATTTTTCGGGCTTTGATTGACTTGTGTTAACTAATAATTGTATCTGTAACAATGACTGGAGCGTATCCTTTCAACAGAAGCGGAATTCAGGGGGGCAAGGGGGGGGGCAACTGCCCCCTAATCTTGGGACAAATTTTTTAAAAAATTATATTTAATTTCAGGTCGTGAATCTTCAAATTTATATATACAAGATTTGTTTCTGTATTTTGAGAAGAAATATAATAATAATAATAATAATAATAATAATAATAATAATAATAATAATTAAGCGAACAATAACTTTATGAAGCTGTGCTAATAACATACATTAATAAATTGGTAAACTTTAATTCAGTACTGTAAAATGCAATAACGTATCGCAGATAACGTTCAGCGTTATTTTCAATACCCTTTATTAATAAATCCTCTTTCAATTATATTTTGCTTTTAAACGTAATTTACTCGGAAATTAAACTGTTTCATGCCTAAAATCATGAGTCATAACTAAACCTCGGATTTTAGGACAAATGACTATTTAGTTCCTTTAGGATATTGTGAAAAATAATGGCAGATGATTACGAATCATGACATAATAGATCTACTGGAAGCGTATAATAGTGCCTAAAATGTCTTAGAAGGGCCTGCCTATAATAATGTTTAAACTGCCTAACACAAAACTGCCTAAAACAAGCGATTTTCAAGAACGATATTTTAAATGCTAAATTTTAAAATTTGCTTTATGGAAACGCAAAAACGTTTCTGAAATGCAAATATTGTGTGATCGAATATGCAATCGACAACGCACTGAAATCTTTCACCCAAAATACCGAACAAAAGGAGTCGTGCAAGTCAACATTATAAGGATATTTCACGCTCGTCTCCGATCAGCACGCCGTCTTAGGCAATTGCATCCATTCCTGATGCAGCTGCGCTGTTGACATGTTGAGGTTTATCGCCGTAGCGTGTCATCTGCAAAGTTCAGGCGAAGAAAGCACAGGTCAGGAAAGCCTACTCTCGGACAGGCGAAAATTATAAAATATATGGTTAAATGGGTCGTGTAGTACACGTTTTTTTCTTCTGTGGGGAGGAGCGACGTGTGAAGTAGTTCCAGGAGAAGCGAACATGAGAAATGTAACTAAATTTGTTTGCTCCTTATAAGAGAACCTTATTGTAGAAAATCTCTAACCTTATTGTAGAAAATTTAGAGAAAATATTGATTAAATATTATACTGCTACTCATGAAAGTCAATAAAATATCCTTTCAGTCTCTTTCATCACTGTCTCTCTCATCTCAAAGGATCAAAGTACCTGATTTAATCCTTTTTAGAAGTTCCTTTTCCTGAATCCTTCAGTTCTAGAAGCCATAAATATAACTTTTTCATGTCCATTATTTTGCCAGGCTTAGTAATTCTGTAACCTATTTTAAGTGCCTCAAACGTCGATTTTAATACCTGTTAGTGCATAATTTCGTAATTTTGTAATCTATTTTAGGTGCCTAATTCAAACGTTTTTTGTGCCTAAAATTCCGAGGTCTAGCCATAACATTCAAATTTTAACTCTCAAAAAGAAAGAGAATTTCCCGTTTATTATAGATATAGAGGTAAAGGTGGTGAAACAAGCCATTTATATAATATGAGCTTTCTTGGTATCTTTTCATACATCACAAACATTCTACCAGGAACGATTTTATAACTAGTTTAATAACTCCTTTTGTCATCATAGTTCTGTACTTCGGTTGTAAATGACAGCTGATGTGAAACAGAGGTGTTCGTGTTGTCTCGATTCTAAAAGCTTTGGACGGTACGTTTTTGGCTTTTAATTATAGTTTGAGTTTGCTTAGACCGATTTTATTCTTTGCGAAAGAAGTACAATGTTTTAAATATTGTTTTTATGCATGCAATCTGTAATTTCGAACTATCAAAGACCGGTTTTAGTTTGCAGAATTTTAATACGGCAATGGTTGTAAAATGAACCCCCGAACTATATAGTGCGTATATGAGCCCCAAACTTTAACTGGCTCGTATTAATACATTACAACTTGTGTTCGTACTATTTTTGTTTTAGATGCCACCAAAGATTTAGGGCCAAAAAAGAAAGGAACTAGTGGAGCTACCGAATGGCACAGACTTTCTCGTATAGTTTCCTAATTCCTTCGGTCGGGGCTAACTTTTCGGTCGTACCCCATCCTTTTCAAAGCTATCGCCGCCCGAACATTTTTTTCATATTCGCTCAATTTTCCGGTTTCCTAATGGCAGAACCGAAAAACTGCTTTAAGAATATTATTGAAGAGGAAAACTTCGTCCTAAATGGAAATTTCGTGGAAAAATTTGATACCATTATTACGAAAATGGCGTTTAAGCGTTACTGTAATGCAAAATTTGAAGCTCTTTTTCACAGAAAACTGTTGCGAATTCGAAAAACTTAATTAAAATCGTGTGAATCACTGCCTCTCAAAATGCAATAATGTTTACAAATCGCCGAAAAGGTGCATATTAACGGCGTGAAAGATATTTCAAAAAGTTACATTTGTATAATTTTGAAGAAACAAAATAATACAGCAAAATTAATTTTAATGCCATCTCAAACAGTGCAATTAGCATTATCAGTACAAAAAGTTTGAAGAAAAAATTTGGAGATGTTTTTGGTAAAAGTGTGTTTGAGTGTTTCTGAAAATGCGGAAATGTGAGCTCATTTTCACAGAAAATTGAGTTTTTTAGAAACTTTATATGACATAATTTAATACACCTACGCTCATAAATGCAATTATAGGAACAAATTGCCTGTAATGTATATATTAATGAAGTGAGAGACAAGAAAAAAATTCATGTGTAAGTTCGGAAAACAACAACATAAGAATAGAGCAACAAAAGGCTATGTCATCTTACAGTGTACATTTATTCTATAAGATACTATCCATCCCAAAAGTTTAGAGAAAAATCTAGGGCCGTTTTCGAGAAAACCTTTTTGATATTTTGTAATATCAATAATGCGCGAAAACTAATAAAATTTTCAAAAAACTCTGCATAACCTAAACGAAAGAACTAATTATGAAGAAAAAAAATTACTTGAAAGAAAATAGGCCATCTTAATTTTGTAGTTGTAAGAATACACCTAAAAATTTCAATATCTTGCAACTTCCAAATATTCAGATTTATTAGTGGAAATCGAACCTATGCTATCTTTGTAAATGTATTTCACTTTCTTTTTGCAAGAAATTTAAAGAAAAAGTTTGGAGCCATTTTTGAGAACATTTTGAACGTATCCCGAGAGCTTCATGTAAAGTACCCCCCAAAAATGAATGAATGTTTTTCAAAATCGCAGAGCTTCGACTCAGGCCAGATCGACAAGGGTTTATTCAGATTGGGAAAATTCGTACTCATTGTTAGGTGCTAGTGCTGTTCATATACACCAAACGGACAGACGGACGACGTTTTGAAACTAGTGGTGCTTCCAACGCACATGCTTTCTCGCTCTGCTTCTATACGGTCCTTATTGCTATTCCATTACTTCATAAACAAGCAAAAGTGTATTACACCAGCAAACGTTTCTCGTACCGAAACCCGACATCCGAAACTCAAAGTCAACGAACCGGCACTTACACCACTACGCAACACCAAGACCGCCTGTGTCGAACAGAGCCATGAAAGAATAGAACCGACCTACAAAATGGTAAATGCATGATTAAGAAACAATTGATACGATGATACATACGCTTTACAAAAACAAGAAGAGAAGTAAAAAATTGTTAAAACTTAAAAATTTGAACAAATATATGCAGGCATTTCAAGTATATTTATCGCAATTACTAATATTTCAGTCAAAACGTAATTGTATCGATTATATCATTAGGAGCCGGTAATTTTCAACATAAGAAAAACATGTCTTTCAAACATGACCAAGAAAGGCAGCGGTGAACAACTTTACGAAGTATTCGTAAGGCTAGCAAGTAATAATAATTCCGGAACCGTTAGGGATTGTAAGTTTATCGCATTCGTTCTGGTGATAATTTATTACAATTTAACGTTAAAATACTCAAATTTTACTTAAATTGGTTCATACAGATATATACAAGACAACGGTTGATTTGACATGTCATACGCTTCAGAAATCGTATAACAGAGTTGAAAAATTGTTTAAAAGATGCAGTTAGGGAAAACACAGACAAGTCCTGTCTATTTATCTGCATTGATTCTATTCGTGAGTAGAAGTATTTCAAATGATTTTCAATAAGGTATCTACACTCTTCAATGTTTTTTCCCGCAACATCACATTCATCAAATTAAAATTCCAATCATGGGGTCGAACTCGGCACCTTCCTTATTGAAGATCTCAACCCGAAGGTGCTTTAACGAGCAGCGCCACGGGACCCACATACGTATATTTTAGTCAAAACGTAATTGTATCAGTTCTATCATTAGGAAACCGGTAATTGTCAACATGCGAAAAACATGTCTTTCAAACATTACCTAGAAAGGCAGCGGTGAACGGTTTACTCCAAAAAATCTATCCGCTGATCGACATTTGAAAAATAAATACTGATAGAAAATATGTGCCATTCTATAGCACCACTAGTTTATTTACATATTTACCGGTCTTATTACACACGTGCAGAAATTTTAAAGAAAAAATTTGGAGCGGTTTTTGAGAAAATTTTTTTATGTAAATTTGAATCGCAATTTACGCAAAAACTACTCGTTTTTTCAAAAAAGGATTCACGACCTTATTTGAAGTGCTAATTTTGTACAACCGACTTTGTCTGAGGTAAAAATCTCTATCTTCAATTTTGCAGTTTTTAAAAAGTTTTTTGCAATTTTCGAAAAATTGGGCCTATCAACGAAAATTATACCTGCGTCATTCCCTTCAACGTTCTTCGCACTATTCAAAAACAAAATATAATCAAAAAATTTGGAGACATTTTCTTTTAACTTAGAAAATCTCAAACTTTCGCTTAATGTCAAGTACCTTCAAATACTAAAATATCGGTTTAAATTCAAGAAGCCTTGAGACGAGTAAAAACGATCGCGGAATATCAATTTTGAAGAAAATCGGCCGAACGGTTTTGGCGCTAGCGTTGACCACACACGCACAGACGGACAGACGCACGTTTTGCCGTCAATCGATTTTGCAGTATGAAGAAGCAACAAATCATGGATTTTGACTACGCCACGAGATAGAGGATTTTTTTCTAAATTTAGCAACAGGTTTTATCCACTTTTTTGTCACCAGACCCGTGCTATAAGAGTTTTTCTGGCGAAAATTCCCCGTTTTCCGCCGCACGATTACATAACTTTCTCTTCTTACGAAGTATTTGTAAGGCGAGAAAGTAAAAAACAAACTTTTGCGGCGTTAGGAGACCCCCAAAACGTGTATTTCCGTTGAAATCTCGAAATCGATTTTCCGCAGCGTACTCACGAGAAAGCGAGATAACGAGAAAATAACTAGTGGTGCTACAGAATTGCATTGTTATGAGTTAACATCTGTGATCATAATAAATAATAAACATTTTCGATATTTCGATATGATTCACTGAGAAAAAATGCATCGTTGAATTTGCAGTTCGGACATAACGTTGAAGATAGTCAGCTTTGTGTTCAACTAATCTAATTAAAAACATTTAATAATAATCAATTGAATAATTAAGAAAATTGAAAACTGTATATATTACAGAACAATTAATTGAAAGAATCAATATAAACGAATATTTTCGTGTTTACAATAGCGCCTATGTTTGCCCCCCCCCCCCATTGAAAGATGCGAAATCCCGCCTCTGCCTTTCAACATAAATGTTTTCCATGAATTTCGAATTGATTTTCTAAATAGACAGATATTAAGCAATATCTTCCCAACCATAACCTATGGAAATGAGTTCAAATACTTATCTTTTTCTACAGACTTTGATTGACGTTTAAACCGCGTATAAATATCAGGTATATTGAAAATAGTAATGTAGAAGCAAAAAATATCTTCTTGAAAAATTGAAGAATGAACTTTAGAAAAGATATATATGACTCTGGTACACAAACGTCACTCGCGCCGTAGCGGGAAGAACTGAAATCTTGGAGAAATAGAGGAAACAGCAGGGGGCGGATTTTGATGGCCTAAAACATTTCCAAAAATAATCAATAAAATGCTCTTAACATGTTTTTAAAATGCCCTAAAAACAAAGAAAAAATATGTTCAAATTGGATTAAAACCAATTCAGATGAACAATTTAAGCTGTTGGGTATGTTATTGATGTAATTGAGGCTTCTTTCTTTCGTTCATGTGCGATCAGCTTGCAAAGTTTTGGTTTGGACTGTTCTTTAAAAGAAAATCTCTGCCTTTATTTATCGCGAAATCGGCGGAACTGACAATGGCGCCGATAGGCTTTGCAAGAACATTAGATCACATTGTACTCACAATGGCTGAGATTGCAATATACGAGTGAAGAAATCGAATGCACTATCCAGAAATTCGTATGACTACTCGTACTACTCGAAATGACGTAAAAGTTAAACTAGTGGTGCTACAGAATGGCACAGACTTTCCCGTATTAGTTTTCTATTTCCTTCGGGAATTGCCACATACACTTTTTTGCCAGCTGCCATCGATAGTTATAGTTATAGTTATAGTTAATGCCTTTATTTTACGTGGCGAGACTCGCGCCCGCTCTTCCGTCTGACCATGCAAATTTCGCTACGCTCCTTTCACCTAGCGGAGTAAGTAGGTATTATCTCGTGCGACGAAACAGGCGATTTGAATTTTGCTCAGAGGCGTCATTTAGGCTTGAGGATCTTTAACATGCAAGTAAATCTACTAACATGGGCCAGCCGGCTCTACTTCCCCTCCGCGGAAGGCGTACGAAGGATTTTTTCGCCCTTAAAAGTCCACGGCTTCGATCGGGTTTGAACCCGCGAACTTAGGTATGACAGTCCGGCACGCTAACCGTCACACCATCGATCACCGCCAAAAGTACATTTTTTGTCATTTTCTTAATTTTTCGGTTTCCTATTGGCAGAACAGAAATATTAATTTGAGAATATTAAAGAATAGAAAAACCTAGTCCAAAATGGCAATTTTCATTTAAAAATTATGTGTCATTTTAAAGAAAATTGCATTTTAGCTCTACTAAAAATGCGAAATTTGAAACTCATTTTCACAGAACATTTTTGAATTTAAAAAATACTTTATTTGAAGCACTTACACTCACAAATATAATAATCTCTACAAATTCCCGGTAATGTGCATATTAAAGATGTGAGAAATCATTCAAAAAAATTACATTTATATAATTTTTCAAAAAACAAAACTAAATCTCAAAATAAACTTTACGTCATATTAAAGAGTGTAATTCGCATTATCCGTTACAAAAGTTTGAAGAAAAAATTTGCAGCCATATATGAGAAAATGGCGTTTGAGCGTTTCTGAAAATGCGGAAATTTGAGCTACTTTTCACAAGACACGGTTGTGTTTTCGAGAAACTTTACTTGACGTTATTTAAAGCACATGTACTCGTAAATATAATAATGTGAAAAAATTGCTGCTAATGTAAATATTAACTACGTGAGAGACAAGTCAAAAAAATAAAATTTTTCCAATTTTTGAAAAAACAAAGAATAGAGCAATATGGCGTTCTTGTCATCTCATAGGCATCTATACATTAGGCACTATACCTATCAAAACTTAAAAAAAAAATTTGGAGCCGTTTTTCAGAAAATCTTGTTGCACATATTTTACGCAATATTGCGCGAAAAGTACTAAAATTTTTAAACAAATGTACATGACCTCAAAGAAAGATGAAAAAAAAGTTTTTGAAGAAAAAATCTCTATCTGAAATTTTGTAGTTGGAGGAAGACGCCGAATAAAATTCAAACTTTTGCAATTTTCGAAAATTCAGAGTTATCCGTGAAAATCGGACCTATGTCATCTGTATTTTACTCTATTCTTACAAGAAATTTAAGGAAAAAATTTGAAACCGTTTTTGAGAAAAAGTTGAAAATATCCGGAAGGCTTCATGTAAAGTACCTCCAAACTTTACAGAATCTTTTTCAAAATCTCAAAGCTTCGACTAGAACCAGATCGACCGAGGAATATCCATTTTGGAAGAAATCGTACGTATGGTTTAGGGGCTAGCAGTGTTCACAGACGGACGGACGGACGGACAGACACGTTTTCCTTTCAATTGGTTTTCCGGTATCAAGGACCCACAAAACAGGGTTTCTGGCTACACCACGTGTTAGGGGATTTTTTTCTTAATTTAGCAACTGGTTTTATCCACTTTTTCTTTATCACGGCTCGGCAATGATTTTTTCTCGCCGAAAATTCGCCATGTCTTCGCGCAGCATTACTTAATTTTCCCTATTCTACGTATATCACTGCGTGTATACGTCCGTATACGGGAAAGTAAAAATGGTATATTAATAGAAATCGAAGGAAAATGCAAATAAATGACATTTACAAATGGGTCATTTCATTTTGTCATAAAATAAAATGAACTTCTGTATTAAACTGCATTGTTCTAAGATGAGTTCGTAGGCTTCCACGGTCAGAGTCATTGTATTCTTGGCTGTTCGGGATGAGCCGCGTCTGTGAGCACTGCCAGCAGTTTATCTCTAAAAAAGGGCACAGCAAGTTGGCCAAAACGTCAGATCTTTCGACACAGACGCGGCTCATTCCCGAGGGCCAAGAATGTATTGTTCTAATGTGAAAAGAAAAAAATGACATTATTAAAATCGACCACCTAATGATCACTTTGGGTTTCCTCATCTTCTACCAGGTGGCAGCACTAATATGTTTGCGCCGATTCTTGCGGAACATGCCAGGGCGACGGAAATCAATCGTATTATTACTTCTATTATTTCTCTTATTAAGAGAACCCATTAGCCAACACCGTAATTACCAAGAAACAAAATAAACCAAGATATAATGCTCTTTATTTCAATATATTTCACTGCTTGTGTATCCCGTAGGAGCATTGCAATTTTCGTCTCAAATTTACTGCAGTTGGGAGTGGCGATACACACGATTAAGTTTCTTGGCATCCTTTGGGTGCTTTCAATTGTAATAAAATATTGCTAATACAAATGAATTTCCCTGTGAGCATGCCTTTTGGATGTCTCTCTCATTTCTGAATCTTTACGTAATTCTTTTCTCGGAGGAACTGTCTTACTTGCATGTTAACTTTCTCGTATGCGTAAATACACTGAGTGATCAAAAGTATCCGGACACGTGGCTGAAAATAATTTACCAGTTCGTGGCGCCCTCCATCGGTAATGCTGTAATTCAATACGGTGTTGGCCCATCCTTAGACTTTGTGACAGCTTTTACTCTTACAGACATACTTTCAATCAGGTACTGCAAGGTTTCTTGGGGAATGGCAGCCCATTCTTCACGGAGTGCTGCACTGAGGAGAGGTATCAGCTCCGTAAAGTTACAATCGCAAAGTTGTCAAAAAAATTTGAAATTAATCTCCAAATTTGTCGCTTTTTTGTTGCTAATTTGTTACGCAAAACAAACATTTGTCGCTCTTCATTTGACACTGCTATAACAAATGCTGCTAACTTGATATCAAGTTAGCATCGCAAAAACAAGAAAACCAAGAAACTACACAGATAAATTAAAAATTATTTACATGGGAATTTGTCGCTTTTTTGTCGCTCAAAACTTACCATAAAACAAATTTTGTTACTCTTCAAACAAAGCCAGAAATGTAATTTCCCAAAAACGCTGTTTTTCAACGCAATGTCAGGAAAACCAAGAAATAACAATAATAAGTAAAAAATATTTACATGGGAATTTGTCGCTAATTTGTCGCTCGAAACCTACCGTAAAAGAAATTCTTTACTCTTTAAACAATATGCTAGAAATGGAAGTTTTCCAAAACGCGATGCTAAGTTGATATCAACTTACAATCGCAATTTCAAGAAAACCAAGAAATAACAATAATAAGTAAAAAATAGTTACATGAGAATTTGTCGCTTTTTTGTCGCTCGAAACTTACCGTAAAATAAATTTTGTTACTCTTTAAACAATATGCCAGAAATAGAATTTTTCGCAAAACGGGATCTGATGTGTCGTTAAGTTAGAATCGCAATCTCAAGAAAACCGAGAAATAATCTAAATACACAAAAAATTTTACATCGGAATTTGTCGCTAATTTGTCGCTCGAAACCTACCGTAAAAGAAGTTTTGTTACTCTTTAAACAACATGCTAGAAACTGAATTTTTCGCTAGCGCGGGTCCAATATGTGGTCAAGTTAGGCGAGCCCCCTCTCCCTTATAGCGTCCGGCTGTAACAGTCTTGCTGGTTTTTCCAAAGCCTGCCCGAGGGTTAAATACCCGGCGGGTCTTGGCTATTTTTGCCTGAGGCAGGTATTACCAAAGCTTTGCAAATGGAATTATACTCGTAGATACTTCGCCAATGGTTTTGGTATAACTAAAATTATTTATGGTCGTTGATGTTTAGTTACTGGTCTAAAATGTCCAATAATTGCAAATCGAGACTGCCATTGGAAACATTAAATAAAATTTGAAATTTCCAGATATCTCGAAGATTCTGGCATGCGATGAAGGATTCATTCGTTGGTTTTGTTTTGTTCTCCTTACGAAGTTCATCGTAAGAAGAGAAAGTTATGCAATCGTGCACCGGAAAACGTAGAATTTTCCGCAGAAACACTCTTATTTATAAAAGTTTATTAATTTCAAACATTACGTTGTGTACGTTGGATTTCCACATTTCCTGAATCATCCTGACGGTAAAGTATTGTATGAAGAAAAAACAGGTATTAACCTTAATAAAAGAAGAAGAAGACGTTGTGTACAATGATGAAACGGAGATCCTGTAACTGGAAATCTAATACATCTACCGAGTATTATTTTCTGTGCGTACTTCACGAAGAGAACTTACCAAGTAAACTATCCAATTTAAAATGCGTAATATAAAGAAAGTTATGTAATTCCGCCACAAAAAACGGGAATTTTTCGACACAAAAACTCGTTTTGTGTCCCTGATTCGGAAAAAGTGAACAAATCCTATTAAAATATGTAGTAATTTACTTTCTCTAACATATCTTATACTGAGATTTCACGAGTTGCGGGTCCTTAATACGTTTTTTACTTTCTTGAATACGTATGTATGTGTATACGGAGTATTATACGTAGAATACAGAAAATGATGCTGCGGAATATCAATTTCTAGATCTAAACGGAAATACAGGTTTTGGAGCTTGCTGATACCGAAAAAGTGTTTTTTTTAATACGCCCGTCCATCTATCTGTGAATTAGAAGAATAATATTAATAATAATAGTAATAATAACAACAACAAACATTTGTTCTATTAATCTGGAATTATTAATTTATTAATATATATTTACAACAGCAAGAAAAACTGTGTACATTTCTGGAGCATATTTGTTGTGATACTAAAACAAGGAAAGTGTATTATAAAATCTATCTGAATGTATACTTCATTTGGCAAGCTTATTTCACTTTTAAACAATTTACGAAGAATTCACTGTTCTTGTCAATACAATTTTCTTTCGACGCCAAACACGCAGGCGCGTGCCTTTCTCTTTAAACTCGTGGTCTCGACGGTCACAAGAGTTTTTGGGTTGGAAAATCGCCGATTTACGCTGCCCCATCACAATAATTTGTCTTTACTAAGTACGTATTAATGCGAGAAAATAAAAATATTTGATATGTGTAACGCAGATATTTTGTTTTCATGTGCAACATAGTCTTCAATTAGCTTTTGAGTTCATTTCTGTAAAGCGATTTTTTAAAATTATACTTCGAATTTCTTGTTGTACTTTCTCAATTATGTAATGTGCTGAGGAATTGAATATTCCTGTCTTCTTTTTCTGAAGCAATCCTTTACAGGTCCATTGGAGCGTCTTAGAAATATTAGTGTATGAATGAATGCCGTAAAGGCACTTAGTGCCTGATCCGCTCCTTCCGTTTCGGCTAGAGGGAGGGTCATAGAATTCACCACCAGGTATACAGCTTGCCTCCCTCCGCCGGGAAAATCCCACTCCTTGTTGTTTAAGGCTAAATGTACCGACATTAGTTCAATTTTCCGCCACCACGTGGCAGCACCAAAATTACTCAAAATTACTTTACCGATAACGTCTGAACAAATAGTCCGATTTTTGATTTGTAAACGGCATTTGACTCCTTTTTGTAATAGAATTTACGCTACGAAGCCCTTTTTCCAAAAAAGCTAGCAGAAACTTATTTTCTAAAATTTTTCTCGTACTTCCGGGAACAATTTCAAAAATGTGGGCTTATAGCGCGATGGCGACAAGCTTCCGGAATCCAACGCCGTTTCAAACATGCAAATCGGATAAATAGGAGCGACGTAAAGTCAAATTTCGAAAAACACCTCACCCCACTCCGCCTTCCACACCGCCCCCGTCATCCGCCTCATGGGGGAGGGGCCGCTGACTCAACGCGGAGACCACCGGCACTGCTAATCCCGAGGGCCTGCGGCGGACGGGCAGGCAAGGCAAGGCGTTATGCTTTCGTCACTTCGCATCTCAATGTATTTTTTCCCCGCAAATGAAACTAGAGCAAACGCAATTTGAGAAAATGGCGTTTAAGTATTTGTGCAAATTCGGAATTTTCAGTTCGTTTTCACAGAAAACATCATGTTGTTGAGGAATTTTTAAGACATAATGTAAAGCACATATACTCCTAAATGTAATAATGTGAACAAAACGCCATTAATGAAAATATTTACAAAATGAAAAGCTAGTCAAAGAATTACATATTTGTAATTTTTGAAAAAAACAAAAGAATAGAGCAATATGGCGTTTATTTCATCTCATAGAGTACATTAGGCACTATCCTTTTCAAAAGAAAAAAATTGGAGCAGTTTTTGAGAAAATCTTGTTTTTGTAGTTTTTTAAAAATTGTATATATTGCACACAATATTGCGCGAAAACTAAAAGTTTAAAAAAATGTACATGACCTTATTGAGAGAACTAAGTATGGAGAACAAATATCATTTTAAGGAAAAAATTCTATCTTCAAATTTGCTGTTGTAGGAAGACGACGAAAAAAATTCGGATTTTTGCAATTTTCCAAAAATTAGAGTCAATAATGAAAATGAGATCTATGCCACCTTTATAAATATATTTTAGTTTATTCTTTCAATTAATTTAAGGAAACATTTGGAGTCATTTTTGATTGATTAGTAGTGACTTCGGGCACGTCAACTACGGAGGTCTTTAGTACCGCAAGTGTAGGACGTGTTTATTTAATCGGGAGGTGGAGGTGATGTTTCCCGCTGGATGGCGAGATCCAGCGCTGACCTTCCGTCTACTAGTTTTCCCCAACCAGGTATCTGCTACCAGCGGGGCACCACCCCAGCCGGAACAAGCTCTAAATCACCGACCTATCTACCTGTCGGCTTGCGGGGTTCTTTCCTAACCAGGTATCTCCCACCAGCAACTCGGAATATTCCTGTAAAAAAGAGCTTCAATTTTCTCATTTATAGTAACGCTTACACGCCATTTTCTTAACAGCGGCTCCAAGTTTATTAATGAAAATTGCCATATAAGAGGATGTTTTACTCGTCATTAATATTCTAAAAGTAATATTACGAATCTACTACTAGGAAACCGAATAATGAGAAAACTTTAAGAAATGTATTATGGGTGGCAATATATAACACTGGGAAGAAGATGGGGCAAGATGGTAAAGCTGGCATAGAACAAGGAAATTAGAATACTTTACTACGAGTAAGTCGGTGAAATTCTGTTGCACCACTTTTTCAAATTTGATCGAAAGAACGAAAACATTTTTAAAAATTATCTTCAGCTACTTTACTTGGAAAATGGGATTAACCAGGTGAATTCTATCAAGGAGACAAGCCGTTTTGAGATCAACTAGTGGTGCTACAGAATGGCACACACTTTCCCATATTCGTTTTCTACTTCCTTTGGTTTGGGCTAGCTATTCGGAATTGCTACACTGTCGCACCAGCTGCCATCTATCGTCGCCCCAAAGTACATTTTTTGATATTTTCTTAAGTTTTCGAATTCCTGATGGTAGAACGGAAATATCAATTTTAGAATATTAAGAACAGTAAAACCTCGCTCTGAATGGGAAGTTTTTTTGAAAATTGGGAGCCGTTTTTAAGAAAATGGCGTTTACGTGCTACTAAAAATGCGAAATTTTAAGCTCTTTTTCACAGAAAAGTTTTGAGTTTCCGAAAAACTTCCTTTGAAGTCATTTGAAACACATTAACTCACAAATACAATAGTGTTTACAAATTGCTGGTAATGTGCATATTAGAGGTGTGAGAGATCTTTCACAAAAATTACATTTGTGAAACTTTTGAAAAAACAAAAAAATACCCCAAAATAAACTTCATGCCGTAAGAGTGCAATTTGCACTATACTTTCGAAAACATGGAGAAAAAAATTGGAGCCATTTATAAGAAAATGGTGTTTGAGCGTTACTGAAAATGCCGAATTTTGAGCTAGTTTTCATAGAAAACAGTTCAGTATTCGAGAAACTGTGTATGACATTATTTAAAAACACATTTACTCATAAATGTAATAATGTAAACAAATCGCCGCCAATGTAAATATTACCTACGTGAGAGATAAGTTAAACAAATATTTTTGTGAATTTTGCAAATAAAAAAGAATAGAGCAATATGGCGTTTATGTAATACCATAGACTACACGGTGCACTATCCCTACCAAAAGTTCAAAGAAAAAATTTGGAGCAATTTTTGAGAAAATCTGTATTTTATAATTTTTTTCAAATTGCACATGTTGCAAGCAATATTGCGCGAAAATACTAAAGTTTTCAAAAAGTGTACATGATCGTAATGAAAGAACTCGCTTTGGAGAACAAATTTTATTTGAAGGAAAATCTCTATCTGCAATTTTGTAGTTGTAGGAAGAGGCCGAAAAAGTTCAAACTTTTAGAATATTCGAAAATTCAGAGTTAATCGTGAAATTATGACCGATTCCACCTTAATAAGCGTGTTTTACTCTATTCTTACAAGAAATTTAAAGAAAACATTTGGAGCCGTTTTTGAGAAAATTTCGGAAATGTTCGGGGGGTTTCATGCAAAGTACCGCTATGTTTTATAGATTCCTTTTCAAAATCTCAAAGCTTTGACTAGAGTCAGATCGACAGGGGCTTCTTCATTTTGAAAGAAAGAAAAAAAAAAAAAACATACATATGGTTCAGGCGCTAGTAGTGTTCACAGACGGACGGACGGACAGACAGACAGACAAATGTTTTGCTTTCGTTTTTCGGTATCAAGGACCCACAAAAGAGGGAGTCTGTCTACACCACGTGTTAGGGGATTTTTTCTTAATTTAGCAACTAGATTTATTTCCTTTTGTTATCAGGGCCCTACAATGAATTTTTTTCTTCCGGAAATCCGCCGTTTTTTCGCGCAGCATTAAATAACTTTCCCTATAGTACGTAAACAATTCCGTATGTATGTACGTATACGGGAAAGTAAAAATCGAGTCGTAGGATAAAAGAGCTCGTGCGTAATCTCTGCTCATTCTTTCAACAGTGGAATGATAACGGAAGATCTCAGAAGTAACATATCTAAAATAATATGTGAGGAGATGGAATTAATTGTGTGAATATCACTAATATTCCATTTTCTTTTTGAAATCGGTTCCAAACGGTAATCGATATTTTGAGTAATACTTCAAACAATTTTTTGATCATATTTGAAGGAAGACGGGAGTATGTGAACAAGATAGTGTTATACTACTATTCAAATTATCTATCTATACTACTATCAAAATGAAACAAGAACTAATTGCTATTAAATATGATATGAGACCGTTTACCTCTGTTACAGCATCACTAGTTTCATTTATGGGGAAAAAATATATTGAGATGGAAAATGACGAAAGCATGACTGCCTGGCTTGCCAGCCTCGCGCGCGGCAGCCGCGCGCAGGCAAACAAGCCTGGCCTGCCCAGAGACTTCCTGCTGGTGGCCGCGCAGGGAGCGCGTGGGCGCACAGGCGGATGGCGCGACGGCGCGGCGTGGAAGGGGAGGGGTGTGAGGTGTTTTTCCAAATTTGACTTTACGACGCTCCTATTCATCCGATTTGCATGATTGACACGGCGTTGGATTCTGGAAGCTTGTCGCCATCGCGCTATAAGCCCACATTTTTCAAATTGTTCCCGGAAGTACGAGAAAAAAAATCAAAATCGAGTTTCTGCAAGTTTTTTTGGAAAAAGGGCTTCGTAGCGTAAATTCTATTACAAAAAGGAGTCAAATGCCGTTTACAGATCGAAAATCGGACCATTTGTTCAGACGTTATCGGTAAAGTAAATTCCTTCTGATAGTGCTGCGATCTATTGAATTTTCCTACAAGTGTTTTTCGGTACATTTAGCCTTAAAGAGTAAAAAGAATTTCTTTTACAGTAGGTTTTGAGCGACAAAAAAGCGACAAATTCTCATGTAATTATTTTTTGCATATTATTGTTATTTCTCGGTTTTCTGGAGATTGTGAATCTAACTTGACCACATACTGGACCCGCGTTAGCGAAAAATTCAATTTCTAGCATATTGTTTAAAGAGTAACAAAACTTCTTTTACGGTAGGTTTCGAGCGACAAATTAGCGACAAATTCCGATGTAAAAAGTTTTTGTGTATTTAGATTATTTCTCGGTTTTCTTGAGATTGCGATTCTAACTTGACGACACATCAGATCCCGTTTTGCGAAAAATTCTATTTCTGGCATATTGTTTAAAGAGTAACAAAATTTGTTTTATGGTAAGTTTCGAGCGACAAAAAAGCGACAAATTCTCATGTAACTATTTTTACATATTATTGTTATTTCTTGGTTTTCTTGAAATTGCGATTGTAAGTTGATATCAACTTAGCATCGCGTTTTGGAAAACTTCCATTTCTAGCATATTGTTTAAAGAGTAAAAGAATTTCTTTTACGGTAGGTTTCGAGCGACAAATTAGCGACAAATTCCCATGTAAATATTTTTTACTTATTATTGTTATTTCTTGGTTTTCCTGACATTGCGTTGAAAAACAGCGTTTTTGGGAAATTACATTTCTGGCTTTGTTTGAAGAGTAACAAAATTTGTTTTATGGTAAGTTTTGAGCGACAAAAAAGCGACAAATTCCCATGTAAATAATTTTTAATGTATCTGTGTAGTTTCTTGGTTTTCTTGTTTTTGCGATGCTAACTTGATATCAAGTTAGCAGCATTTGTTATAGCAGTGTCAAATGAAGAGCGACAAATGTTTGTTTGCGTAACAAATTAGCAACAAAAAAGCGACAAATTTGGAGATTAATTTCAATTTTTTTTGACAACTTTGCGATTGTAACTTTACGGAGCTAGAGGTATCGATGTAGGTCGGTGAGGCCTGCCACCAAATCGGCCTTCGAAAACATCCCAAAGGTGTTCGATAGGATTCAAGTCAGGACTCTGTGCTGGCCAGCCCATTTCAGGGATGTTATTGTCATGTAACCACTCCGCCATAGGCCGTGCAGTATGAACAAGTGCTCCATCGTGTTGAAAGATGCAATCGCCATCCCCGAATTGCTCTTCAACAGTGGGAAGCAAGAAGGTGTTTAAAACATCAACGTAGGTCTGTGCCGTGATAGTGCCACGCTAAACAACAAGGGGTACAAGCCCCCCTCCATGTAAACCATGATCACACCATAACCCCACCGCCTCCGTGTCCGGATACTTTTGTTCACATATTGTACATCTTGTGCAAGTTACGTGCGGCGCCCACTTCTTATCCTGATCTCCCAGTTGACATTTGAAATACAGCCCTCACGCTGTCTTGAGAAGTTGAGAAATCGGTCGTCGTTTTATTGTTGTGAATTCACCACATATATAACAAAATGTATCAGGATGATTAATATACACACGTTTGTATTTCTTCATGGTTGCCTAAGTCTTGAATTTAGAAGCCTTTTATTTGCGCCGGAATTAACCCAACACTTGTTACTTGTCACCGTCGCCGCAAGAAAAAAATAAAAAGTAGACGAAAACAAAATGCAGAGGAAAAAATAGTCCCACATAGAAGTAATTTACTTATTTATCATATTAAGTCTGTATATATTTAAATCTATTTAATTGTATTTAATTTGGTCCAATTATGATTGAAACAGACTTATTTTTTAATAAATATAAACTTTAATGTAAATACATCCAGCAACAGTTTCAACAGTTTCATTTAAAAATAAACCTTTAGCAAATAGTTATCTTAAAATAATACAAAATGTGCTGAAAAAGTGGAAAAATAGTTCTTATATTGTAAAAGTACATCGATTCCCATCATATAAAACGCGTATACGAGATTTGAGCCCGTGGAAGAGCCGCACTTTGCCGCTACCGCCACCGGCGCCCGCGACCGCGCCCGCGCCCACTAGAGATTTCTTTGTCACCGTCTTAGACCTTTCACTACGTTCAAAAGGGTAGCGCCCATCGACGGATTAGGTCTCTTAGCGCAGCCGGGGCCGGACGTTGCAGATTTGCGCTTCCCAGAAATACTTCAAGGGAAGCTTATTCTTGGAAGTAACACACCCCCAAATGCTATTTCCAACAGGGCATGCGCCGATAATTCTATTGGCCAAAGCGAGGTCTCACTCCCACACCTTTCGTTTAAAATAACGAATCAGAGAATAACCTCATAGGGGGATGGTGGGAGACAGAAGTTTGGTGGTGAGCGTAGCTGTAGGCAAATTGACAGATTCCGAAATTTTACTGACGAGTTAACTTCAAAACGGCCTCTCCGGCTCTTGAAGGAGAGCGCGGCATCTGCCGCATATCGCGAAGTGCTAGACTTGCGCTCGATTTTAACATCTTATGTATTGGAGCAAGCAGTAATGGTACGCTCTCCACACTTCAAGTCTGGCGGAGTTATATAGTAACGGATGGTTGCGTGGATGCCACTCGCCAGCAGTGCCCGAGCTTAGCAGATTCACAAAACAAACTATCGGCGGTCACATCCGCCCGCGTCAACGTGGCTGAAGTGTCACTGCCGCCGGTGTACCCCGCGCTGCCGTAGCCATCGCCGCCGCCACAGCCGCCGCCGCCGCGCCGCCCTCTTTGTGCGGCCAACCTTGCAGCCAGGGTGAAGGATCGTCCGCTTACCTGAGGACGAGCTCACAGAGGGTGTGATGAACTCTAGCGTTAGCAACAAGCGCTTTTTGTAATTGTTGTTTGTTTGTTTTTTATTGCGAGGCGGGCTGCGCGTTGGCCGTGTAACGTAAATTGTCATTATAATGTTACCAGAATGAATAATGTGTTTCTTGGCAATTCATGTTTGCAAGACCTGCTCCATCCCGCGAAGTTAGAAGAACAGGACTAAATTCGTAAATAATCTTCCTCCCTACCATGCGTGGGTGGGCGATTATTACAATATAACTTCCAAAGAATATTATAATATGTATCCCACTACCCCTAATGTAGCTTTTGCATATGGATTGGTAAAAGTTCATAAAACAAATTTTCAAAACCAAAATTTTTAAATCAATTGTTGAAACCTTTTCTGGAAGATAATTATAACCATGGTATCAAAAGTGGTTTTGAGTTGGTTCATAAATTAAAAAGTACAAAGATGAATTCAAATCTTAGATTAGCTTCTTTAGATGTTATTGCCATGTATCCATCAATCCCACATAAATTAATTTTAAATGCAATTGAAGTTGTATTAAAAAATAATAGATCTCTTAATATTCTTCCTGAACAAATACTTATTGCTGTTAGAACTATTTTAAATAATATTGAATTTAAATTTAATAATAAAATTTATCATCAAAAGAATGGTGGGCCACTAAGTGCACTGTTTGCTGAGTTTGTAATGAGAAAACTTGAACAAGAAGTTTAAAAAACATACAATATGAATTATATCTGAGGTATGTTGATGATACATTAATTATCTTAACAGAAAATTCTATGGACACATTACTACAATATTTTAATGCATATAATCCAGAAATTTAATTTACTTTAAAAACAGAAGAAAATGCAAGCATTAAGTTTCTGGATATTACTGTTTTTCAAATAGAAAATACTTTAATCACTAATTGATATAGAAAACCAGAATATGCTGGAATGACATTAAATTTTTTATCATTTATTCCTTGGCAATGAAGAGGGCTGTTATTTGTAATTTAGTGGACAGAGCAATAAAATGTTCTGCACCAATTTTTCATAAGACTAATTAATCGATAGTTAAAGAAATTCTAAGTTTAAATAATTATCCTTTAAAATATATTGATAAACACATCCAGAAAAGGTTAAAATTAATTTATTCTAAAAATATTTTGAATCCTAATATGAATAATTGAGAAAAAAACTTCATATGTCTGCCTTTTATTCCAAAAATTAATAGTGTCTTAAAGAAAGAATTAAAGTCAAAATTGAATATAAATCTTTATAATAGTGTAAATAATACAAAACATATTGTTTTGAATTTGAAAGATAAAAAAGATTATTTGATTTCCAAAATTTAATTTATAAAATCAAATGTCAAAATTGTCCTAAAGTTTATATTGGACATGGATACATTCTGATTTCATATTTTACGTTACCTACTTATGCATTAAGTGCTTCACCATGCTGTTTGTCTGTACCGAAACATTTGTTGACTAGTGTTATTATTGGATGACGGAGAAAATGTGGGACATTACTTTTTGACCAACCCTTGTACATCGCTCAAATAATATAAGTAAGCAAATTATTCATAACCTAAGGAGTACAGCTGTTATGCGGAGGGTTGAAGACGAGACGCTTCTGAGAAAAGGACAGATGGGAGAAGCGGAGGAGGGGGTGAAGACAGGTCCTTGATTGAATGATTCATTGTTATTTCCGTAAGTGTAGTGCGAGTTTTCATCGGGAGTTGGTGGTGATCTTCACCGGCTGAATGGCGCGATCCAGACTCCCACCTACCGTCGACTAGCGGGTTTTCCCCAACCAGGTATCTCCTACCAGAGGGGCACCGGCTCAACTGGGACACGTTTTAAGCCCCCGACCGGTCTCCCGGTAGTAGAATGTACCTTAGTGTAAGTATAAGTAAAGGGTGCGGATAGGACAAGGAAGAGGTAGGAAGGATCATGTGCTGTCCGTGGCCTATTTTTTAGGGCATTGCTACGGCATTCGCCTGGTGTTGATCGGAGAAACCATGGAAACATTGTCAGAGTAGTCGACCGCTAGATTTCTCCTCCAGACAGCGACTGAATTCGACCTAGCTGACAAGCTCCAGTGACCTCCTAGTCAGAGGCACTGTAGTCACTGTTGATGCACTGAGCCACCTCTCTCGGTGAAGGCAGATATTGTTTGAAAGCATTTTCTGGTGAAGGACGCTAGGTTTCTTGTGCCAATAGGCCAATACTGAATTTCCGTTCTGCTTTCTGATAGCAGGAACGCATCATTGACGCCGAAAAGTGAGAAAAAGCGTGCTCCCCTAGGGTTCCTCGCATCGGCACGTCTTCTGGACAACTGTAGATTACTAACACGCACGCTGAAAGTTCTGTCTGTGAGAATACTACCGATCAGTGTTGTGTAGCAGTCTCTGATCCCTGACTCGATGAGACGTAACAGTGCATTCTCGTGCCAAACCCACCGAAGGCCGACAGCATGTCCAGAACGATGTGTCTAGAGCGACGTGGTGAATCGTTCTTTAGAAAAATATTTTTCAGCTTTGATAGATAAACCGTTTTGTGACTATGTTGGAATATTAACGGACGGCTCAGTAACGTAGGCTACATTTTGAGATATTCTTACCGTTTCACATGCAATAAAATATGAAAAAGTACTTTCTAACCTCCTTTTCTCTCTCTTTGGAATTCTGACAGCGGCTGGGAACGGATCGCCTGACACAGAGGCAGGACTTCGTGCTGTGCGGTACAACTCCTCGTGTTGGCGACAAAGGCGTCTGCACGAAATTCATTCGAAATCAATACTCGACATACAATGATCCGACCGTTCGTGACAGAAATACTGCACGCCAAGAGCATGACACTGACAAGTTTAAAAGATGTTACGTGATGATGTATTTGATTCGTCTTCCATTGCTCTTTATTTGATGGTAGTGAAACTGGCGAAATGGGACATGTTTACGCACGCCAAATATGTGTTCGCCCGCCCGTGGCCCGGCATGCGTCACCCCTCTCCCTTCATTTCATGATCTTTGTGGCGGGGGGTGGCTCTGTGATTCTCGTACCTTCTCCCAATACATGACGATGTTATGATAAAGACGTACCGCGAAAGGTGACTCAGGAGATCAACTGATGTCATTGTAGTGCCTCGGACCGAGAAGTCCTAGGGTTCGAGTCTACCGTCGCAGTTCGTCTACCGTTGCAAATAAATTTTCTATAAATCATAATCCAAAATGTCTAGTTTTTCAAATGTTGCTAATCTCACGCTTTTATTATTATTATTATTATTATTATTATTATTATTATTATTATTAATATATTTTTAAATTTAAATTATCTTTTAACTATTTTTGTTTCAAATGTTGGGAAGGGATTCTAGAACTCAAGAAAACGTGCGCAGATGATCTCCCCCATACGTCACGTACAGTTTTTTTTACTGTTTCTTGACGAAATAAATACAAATACATGCAAACATGGCTCTGGGGGAGACCCTGATCTCAGCGAACGGGAGCATATCTGTATTAATCTTTCAAATTCCCCAGCAACTATCGTATACAATCTTCCTAAAATATAGCTAAAATATTCTAATTCGTTCGTGTTATCAAAGATATTTATTAGATCTTTCTTAAACATAAAACAATATATTAGTAAAAAATCCTTTCAAAATTTAAAAAGCACACTGAAATTTTTCTTTTTATTAAACATAAAATAAATCCAATAATTAGACATTTTTTGCCTGTTCTTCATTTCTGTCTTGCCTCATATTTATAGTAATGTAAGTGAATGGCTAAAAAATCCTGAAAAACAAATTTTTAAACGGAAAATTAGTCTTGTTTTCAAATCGGCAAGCTCACATTTGCAGATATACTAATAACAGAGACTACTAATAGGCATCCGGGCATCTGGGTACCGCCCAACAAACATCTCTAAAAATATTTGTTCGTTTTTTGATCGAGTTACGCAGGAGGGTCTATGAAACAAGAGGAAGCACATGGTTGATATTACTTCGGCTTCACATACTCGTATATCCGCTTATCCTTGTTCCCGGGTACGTTGTTTGCAAGAAGCAGGGGGGGCGGGCTAAGTTTGACAAACCATGGATTGATTGATTGATTGAGTCGTGTTTTCGGGCGCATCAACTACTTTGGTCATGAGTCCCGTAAGCGTTGTGTGTGTTTTTCTCTGGAGGTGGTGGTGATCTTTTCCCCGCTGGATGGCGAGATCTGGCGCCGACCTACCGTCGACAAGCGGGGTTTTCCCCTCAACCAGATGCCTCCCACCTTACAATGCAAGTAAGTAGCAAGTAAGGTGACAAGCTATAAGCTCCAGACATTTGTGGTAGTGTAGTGCATGTTAGTGTAAGTGTGTGTGTAAGGGGAGAGGACAGGACAAGGGAGAGGAAGGAATGATCGCGCGCGGTCCGTGGCCCGTTTGTTAGGGCACCGCTCCGGCATTCGCCTGATGTTGATCGGAGAAACCACGGAAAACTACCGATCAGAGCAGCCGGCCGCTGGAATTCTCCTCCAGACAGCGACTGAATTCGACCTAGCTGAAAAGCTAGGGTCGAAAATTCTACTGCTGTGGGGACTCGAACGTAGGACCTCCCGGTCAGAGTGACTGCAGTGACATCAGGTTGATGCACTGAGCCATCTCTCCCGGCGACAAATCATGGAGATAGACCGGCTATCGCAGAAGCGCACTGTATTGCTTTGAAACGAAAATAATTCTAGTGAAATATATTATTGGGAACACACAACTGAAATGTTCCATATCGACGCATAAATATATAAAGATGTGGCAAAGTATGTAGTAATAGATTAAATATGTTCGTATACCATAATATATGAAAATATACAGCTTAAAATTCACTCAAAATGTCTTGCAAACTTTAACAAATGTTGATGAATATTGTTCCTGTAAAATACAAGAATGTATGTACGTATTTGAATGCATGTATTTTCGTATTTGCATATTTGTATGTAAAAATGTATGTTCGTATTTGCGTGAAAATCCTTCCCTACTGATCATACATTTCGTATGTGAGGAGAAAATGTCATTCGCACCAACTGGTGCTCCTGGTGCCGAGTTAATGCCCCCCTCCATTCCCACGGCTGTCTCACACGCCGCCTACGCCGCAAGTCCTGCTCGCTCTCGTAATTATCAATGAAGTGCCCGCTCCGCCCTATCATCCACCGCGGTAAAAATCGTTAATTCGATCACGGCACGTAATCACTTTATTGGGGAAACGATATTCGCCTCTAATGACGGGCCGGCGATTCGCTCGAGAAATCCGTATGAATATTCCTCCTCGTAAATTGGCCGGCGGCTATGTGGGTCGACAGACGTCACATTAGGCGCTAATCGAATCGAGGTAGAAATTCTGCGGTGGTCGACCGGCGCTTTCGCTGCTGGTGGCAGTGGTGATGACGGTGGTGGTGATGGCCACGGTGGCGTTGGTGGCGGTGGCGGCGGCGGCGGCGGCGGTGGCGTTGGTGGTGGCAGCAGTCTGTGCGTTTTGAGCCAGGCAACTGGATTTATTCACGGTGGTTGTGAAACGTGATTAATGCTACAGGTCGTGCGCAATTCAATGTGCCACATTTTTGTTCAATTTGAATATCGCAAATCCTAGTTCTGGAGAAAAATCTCAAGGCATACTCTTCAAAGTAATGTCACAAAGAAATTAATCAAGGTTATTTTACTCTCTCTGTACCATAGAAAAGGGAGGAAAGCTTTGGAATCACCTCAACAATACGGATTCAGAGTTTGGTTCGTAAAGGCCGTATTTGAAGTTACTTTCATCTGTGTTTTGGCACAAATGTCAGGATCAAGGTCTATTGGTGTGGTTCAAAAGTTGGTGCACGTGGAGAGGAAATACACAATTTTAGTTCGCGAAAATTATAAAATCTCTGGGGATGGATGGTACGATGAAGTCAGATTTAGTCGTGCGGATCCGAAGATCATTGAAGATATTTTAATTTTGGGAGGTACTTCACAAGAAGCCCTTACACCATTCTTAGATTTTCCTCTAAATTGGCTACAATTTTTTGCTTTAAATTTGTTTATTTGAATAGAAGATAAGGATTTATAAATATGGTGTAGTTCCGATTTTCATTAAAACATCTGAAATTTTTAAAATTGAAAAAGTTACTTTATCTGTGCCATTTATCCCTGCATTTTAGACGTTAGAATGACGTTATTCATACAAAAAAGTGTGTAATTGTTTAATAATACCACTAAAAAAGGAAAAGTTTTAAAGCTTCCAAGAAGCACACACACACACACACACCTCGTATCTAGCGATGTGAGGGCGCAATTGAACGTGCGCGGATAATAGATGACGTCCGCTATTCAGGGAGCCACGATCTTGGTCAATGCGAAACCGCAATACCCTGGCGTTGTAAAGAGAATTTTGAAAAGAACAAGCATGTTAGCTACATGTGGGCGTACGGTTTAAGCGTGTATGTGGGTCTGTTTATTTTTGCGCGAGTGTGCGCGCGCACGTGTGTTATTCGGAAGTGTAGGTGTTTTACCAGCGAGATTCTAGAACGTTGTTGCTCTTCATATGCTGGTTGTTGTCCAGTTCATGTAATAGGAAAACACCAAACATCAAAAAAACAAACTACAAACCGCCTTTGTGAAATCAACTGTAAGTTTGGAAAGGGGTAAAACTAAAATATTACGCATAAACTGACCTTATTTAGCTATGAAATATCTGAGAAAAGACGTGAGACTTTGACTCTTTTTCTCTGACGAGGTTCCATGCAGCCTGGAATAAGAAAGAATGGCCATATAGTTTGTCATGTATTAAAATTCCACCCAGCTAAATAAGTCTGGTTGGTGCGTAATATGTTCCGATATTCATGGCATTGAGCAAAACCTTCGTTTTAATGTTCAGTTATCACAAAGGACGCAAATTTGCCCATCTTTTCCAACCGAAACGAGTGTTGATTTTTTTTTTTTCATTTTATTTTTCATTTAAAGACGGTACAACGTTCAGCCGTGAGGCTCTTCAGTTGATTGGTCGAGCAACTTTGCATCAGAAAATTGTGAAGGGGGTAACTGTTGTTACCTCCCTGATAGTGATTTCATTTGTTGTACCTTCAACCAAGGTTATTGCGAGGGAATTATGTTAGAGCAATGACAGGATTAAAAAGAAAATACGATGGGAGGGACAGGTAATTGCTAGAAATGTTCCTACCTTATCTTATATCAGAGAGATATTGAAGGAAAATATGGAATGGGAGTCTGTTTCTTAGGCGGGAGAGTGGGGGCTGATCGGTTCCAATTTCGTAAGTGACTGCTCCTTGTACATGATTTAAATTATTGAAAAAATTATGTGCCAGCTTTGTAATAAAGGAAGTAATTGGTTCTATTGCAAGATCGTTGTGGAGGGTCAACGAGTGTTGATAATGCATAATTGCAACCTATCAGCGAAACGTTGCGTTCGCACGATACGGTGAGCATAAGGTCTGCAATAATGTGCAAATTGTTTACAATTTTTGTAAAAAAATTTAAGATTGTCAATAAATTCAATTGTAAAGCGACATCATGCTGTGGAAATATCTTTGAAATTGTATTGGCTATTAATGACAGAAGATCCATAGTTGGATTAAAGGTAAAGTACGATTAATTGTGTTTATTTATCTTCGTATCACGTTGGTGATTCAAAATTGCCTTCAGGAATCTATAAATCAGAGGTGCCAGGATCCGAGAAGTTTTTGGTTTGCAAAATACAGTACCTACATATCAGTTACATAGTTCGCAGCTTCGAGCACTTGATGCCTAAAGTGTCACAAGTGTCAACTTATGCATACGTTACCTTGCGTGAATACAAGCAGCATGCTCATTAAAACGTGTTTTTGTGGACAATGCATTCTGTATATAAGGCAGTACTTCGTACGCCTTCTACTCTTCCTAAACCCGAATAAATATTTTATTTTTTTTATTTAATATTTTCAAGAAGACGGTGATTTCTAATTTTCTTTTTGCAAAAACGGTATATCGTGGATAACAAAAGCCCCACTTCGCTGGTCCGAAAGCCATTTTGAATTGTTCTGAACAATGCGTCATCTATGACTGCCTCCATGAATTTGCTCTTTATTCTTCCCCGCTCATTTCTTATCTAATATCCTCCTTCCACGTTTCACTCCTTTCTTTAACTTTTCCCGCTTTCCATTCACTTTCCCTCCTTTCCTCTTCCTCACCCTCCCTCTTATCCACCTGCCCTTTTCTTCCACTTTCTCCATCTTTTCCCCACTCTTTCTTCCTTTTTTCCATCATTTCTTCGCCTTTCCCATCCTCCTTTGCTTTCACCCTCGTTTCTTCTTCCCTTCGTCCCTCACACCCTCATTCCCTATACACTCCTTTCCCTTGCTTCCTCCCTACCTCCCTATCTTTTCCCTCCTGCATTCCCCCAACTCCAGGTTCCCTCCCTCTCTCTCACCCATCCTCCCCGACCGGCGGCGGTAATTGATTCACGGGCCGACGCGTGATTTTTAACGCGGTGACGCGGCGCCCCTCCGCCCCCACCCCCTGCAAGGCCAGGCATCGACATGTCCGTATAGTTAGCACACCCACTTATTCAAAAATTAAAAAAGACTATACCATAATTTTGTTCCAATTTTGAACTAATTTATACCCACCTTAAAAAATTTTCTACCAATGCAGAACATCAAAATTTACAACGTGTCCCGTGGGTGCGCTAACTTAACGTTAAGTTAGCATACCCACACAAGAAAAATGCGTTAAACCAAAAAAAACAAATATACCATAATTTTGTACTAATTTTGAACTAATTTATACCCACCTTAAAAAATGTTGAACCGATGCACAACATCAAAATATACAACGTTGAATAGTGGGTGCGCCAGGTTAACGTTAAGTTGGCAAACCCACACAAGAAAAATGCGTTAAAATAAAAAAACAAATATAACACAATTTTGTACTAATTTTGAACTAATTTATACCCACCTTAAAAAATTTTGAACCGATGCACAACATCAAAGTATACAACGTTGAAGAGTGGGTGCGCCAGGTTAACGTTAAGTTGGCAAACCCACACAAGAAAAATGCATTAAACCAAAAAAACAAATATACCACAATTTTGTACTAATTTTGAACTAATTTATACCCACCTTAAAAAAATTTGAACCGATGCACAACATCAAAATATACAACAATGAAGAGTGGATGCGCCAGGTTAACGTTAAGTTGGCAAACCCACACAAGAAAAATGCGGTAAACCAAAAAAACAAATATAACACAATTTTGTACTAATTTTGAACTAATTTATACCCACCTTAAAAAATTTTGAACCGATGCATAACATCAAAATATACAACGTTTAAGAAATGGTGCGCCAAGTTATGATTGAGTGTACATTTTCATGACCTAAAATATTGCCAAAAATGATCAATAAAATGCTTGGAATATGTTTTAAAAATACCGTAAAAGCAAAGAAAATGATGCAAAAAATGTTATCAAAAACAGTTCGTATGAGCAACTCATTCTGTTCAATACATTACTGCTGTAATCGAGACTACTTCTATTTGTTCAAGTGAGCCCAACTTTAAATGTTTCGCTTTCGACTGTACTTTACCAGAAAATCTGTGTCGTTAGTTATCCCGACTAATCGGCTGAACCGACATTGGCGCTGAATTGCGACACATACAACAGCTGACATTACAATAAGTGAGCGAAGAAATGGAGTTGGCTACTCAGGAATTCTGTGGAGCATCTCGTTAATGTTATTTGAATCATGTACCATAAAAATGAGATTAAAATTGATGAAATCAGCGAAACATGCATTAAAATGAAGGAAGAAGTTAAAAAATAAAAGTTGTTATTCGAAATCGACGAAAAATGGCAAAAGTCTTATAAAAATGGGTCATTTCCTTTTGTTATAATATATCATGATAGATGATAATACTAAACGGCATTGTTCTGAAGTGAAAAAAAATCACATTTCATTAAAATCTGCTCCCTGGTTACGAGGTACAAAGTGTTTATGGCTTTTTATTATATTCCGATTGTCTTGTTTTGGTTCGCTCGTTATGGATGTGAATCACTGAGAAAAAGTGTAGGTGGTTTTATGCCTAATTCAGTATTTAAAATGTGAATATGCCTGCAAAAATACTTATTTATTGTATTAATATGTTTTGAAATTATTACTTACATTTCCGTATAGTTTGGAAATATTAAGGAACACCATGTTAGTATTCTCTGATTTTAGTATGTCATCAAACCGTTCACCATCTTTTGTTCATCAACGTAATGTAGCCTGTTTACTGGAAACAGCATGTAAACTACAAGTTGTTATAATCTTTCGATATCAGGCACTATTAATCAAAGAACAAATTGCGTCAGTCATGTTAATAATATGAGTAACATGCAATGTTATTTAAGGAACATTACGTATTAATACACACGTGCTTCTCCACTTTCAAAGTGGAATGACGTAAGCCCTTTCACTTCCATATACCTATTTAAGAGACCATTGGTGGAGAATTGTAAGTAATCAAACAATACTTGAAATATCCTGAGATGCTCGAAAGACACAGCAATCAACAGATATTGTCGCGTCAAGATTCTAAAAATTTCGTGTGGAAAATCCAGTAAACGATGGGGGGGGGTGGAGAAACGCCACCTTTTGTTCGCCGGCCTGCTCTCCTAAATGATCAACGTTATTCTGTGAAGTTTTTCCTGCGCACAGTACCTGAACCCCCTGAGTTCATTCGCCCAGCGGAAGGTAGGGGGGAGGCGCATTGTACGCGACAGGTAGCATTGAGGGATGGAAACGGTAGGGGGATGCTCAGGTAGAAAGCTCAATGGAAACTCCTTTCTCTCTTCCTTCTGAGAAGGGCAGCTTTTCTGTTCGTGCCAAAATTCCCCATCTACATTCACTATTTCTTAAGAATTTTGTAAGTACATTTCATAAAATAATATGTTGTTTGGTATTCAACTGTTGGTACTGTTAAATGTTAATTGTCATGATGAAAAGAATGCAATGAAGCACAAGAAATTGAATTATCACTCACAATTCTAACAGAAATTTTCATTGAATAAATGTTTTGATATCGAGCATCAAATGTATAATTAAAAGTATTATAATTATTTATGAATAAATGTCTATTGCAATAGCAAAAAAAGGTGGGAATGTCATTACAACATGTACAAGAAATATGGTATAAATAATAAATATAAAATATAGTGCAGAAAATTAATGCAATGCAAAAATAAAATACTCTTAAAACCGAAACCAAATAGCACAACAACAGTCAACTAATTCAACAAGAGTACAATGTCAAAAAGCCGAACTTTAAGTCTGGAACTTTCGATAGAATAAGGAAACCATTCATTCTATTATACTTGAACGACAAAATTCCCCCCCCCCCCAAAAAAATGAAATGAGGAAACATATGCAAAAACTTTGAAAAAACAACACCATATAATTTTTTCGATCCCCGGAAAATGTTTTTTAGTCAACTATTAAATGTGGGTACTTCTAAGATACTCACAGTGCGCTAAAAACTGTAATTTGTTGTTCAGATAAATAATTAATCAGCTTCTAAATATGAAACTCGTTCAGATAAAATTATAAGTGCAACAAAGAAAACAACATAATTTCGTCTGAACACATCAGATACTACAGATACTTTCGTTTAGTGTACCCACTTATTATATTAGTTTAGTGAAGTATACTCTAATTCAGTAAAGAATCATTGATTATCATTATATTAATTCCTTGCGTGTAATTAAAAATTCATAACTAACAATCAGAATTCAGAAGAAGGATCAAAATCGTTTATTTACGCCATTATAACACAGAAGTGGCCAACATATTTCCAGTCGGCCATGAAACATCGACAAAAATATACATAACAGACTACTTAATAACTACATCAAATAAAATTAAATTGGTGAAGTGATAAAATAAAATAAAATTGGTGAAGTAAACGTTGATTTGAAACAAGCTGACTAACGGATCAACACTAACGGATCATCACAATAAAGCATTTGGTCTTCACATGTTATAAATGTAAAATTTATAAACGTCAGATGTATTTACCCGAACTAAAATGTACGTCAGAAAAACTTCTGTATCAGTTGCGACTCTTTTTCACTTTCCGATATTTATACATGTATTTTCTCTCATTCCTTTCTTAACATTTCGTGGGAACTAATGTTTACATGGTTTTATCAGCTTCTTCAAATATGTCTTCTGAAATATGTCCAATATCTTTCATTTGAAAGCATTTTTTCCCCACCAAGTTACTGAGGACTCCATATGTATAGAATAGAAGGCCCACTAAAATGTAGGTCTATTTCAGAACCAATACATTCATAAATGTATGCCTCGAATGGTAAAGGTGGGCTTGAATTTCTCAAAATGTAACACGTCGATAAAGAAATGTAATTGCTCTCGTACAAAATTATGGTATATTTGTTTTTTGTTTAATGTGTTTTTCTTGTGTGGGAATACCAACTTAACGTTAACCTGGCGCACCCACTCTTCAACGTTGTATATTTTGATGTTCAAAATTTCAAAATTTTTCAGTTCAAAATTTTTCAGTTCAAAATTTTTCAGTTCAAAATTTTCAGTTCAAAATTTTCAGTTCAAATTTTTCAGTTCAAATTTTTCAGTTCAAAATTTTTCAGTTCAAAATTTTCGGTTCAAAATTTTTTAACGTGGGTATAAATTAGTTCAAAATTAGTACAAAATTGTGTTATATTTGTTTTTTTAGTTTAACGCATTTTTCTTGTGTGGGTTTGCCAACTTAACGTTAACCTGGCGCATCCACTCTTCATTGTTGTATATTTTGATGTTGTGCATCGGTTCAACATTTTTTAAGGTGGGTATAAATTAGTTCAAAATTAGTACAAAATTATGGTATATTTGTTTTTTTGTTTTAACGCATTTTTCTTGTGTGGGTATGCTAACTTAACGTAAAGTTAGCGCACCCACGGGACACGTTGTAAATTTTGATGTTCTGCATTGGTAGAAAATTTTTTAAGGTGGGTATAAATTAGTTCAAAATTGGAACAAAATTATGGTATAGTCTTTTTTAATTTTTGAATAAGTGGGTGTGCTAACTATACGGACATGGCATCGACCGTCGCCCGCGCCGCTGCCCCCTCCGTTGCCGCCGCCGACACCGCCACCGTCAGCGCTGCCCACGTCACCGCAACCGCCCGCGTCCCCGCCCCCGCCCCTGCCACCGCCCGCGCCCCACTTCCGCCGTTGCCACCGCCGCGACCACAGGCACTGTCTCCGTCACCGCCCATGGCAGTGCCCGCGCCGGCGTGCCCGCGCCGGCCAATAGTTGTGAGAAATGAAATATGCATTGTTTGTAATTAGAGTTTAGGCTATTACAATTTTCATTTGTTGTTCGCAATCCGAATCGTAAAAGTATGAAATCTCCAATGTTTTCATATCTCACGATGCTACACGATAACCCTGTAAATTCACAATCTAACATTACCGGTAATAATTCGTGCCTTGTGCATTGTTCTATTTGTGTGTGTAGCTAACGTCGATATCAAGAATCGATAATAACAAAAATGCTGAGCCTGACTGTAATTTTATTATAATTATCTTACTGGATAATAAATTAAGGTTTTGTTCTTGCACAAATACTTACGCCGCAAACGAAATATAACTGGACTAATGGTCCATTTAATAACAATTTGTGATTGACAGAGAACTGAAATATAATTCATTAAAAATCAAAATGATTTCATAAAAATGTGACGAAAATCTCTGGTTCGTTCGGTGGAGCAGTCTGAAAAGAGATTTCCCCCCCCCTCAAAATCCATAGAATTTCCATCCCTTGGAATTAAGTGGACAAATTATTTCAACTCGACCATGAAAGAGCAGAGCATGAAAATGCTTTCGAACATCGAGAAATTGAATGCAAATCAGTACAGCTTTGTTCATACTCCTTAGTATTGCGGAATATTTTTATTTACTAAATCATTGCCGATGTTCAGACTATATTCCACTTGTGAGTTAGTCTAAACATTTACAGTTAACCTATATAGACGAAAATGTGAAAAGGAAAAGCAGTCAAATAGGAGACACCCCAGATATTAGACATAACTAAGAGAGACAAGGATAGTCAGAAAGAATACAGCTCAATTAAAAGGAATATAATCCTGTAAAATATGTTGACAAGCATGTTTAAGCCTGATTGCGCAAAGTACCTGATACTATGGTGCACATAGTTTGTAAACCTGACAGGCTTCTGTCGGATACATTGTTCTCGAACCTCTTACATCGACGTCTTCCACAGAGGTCACAACTTTCGAACGACCTTCATTCGCGAAGAACAACTATAGTTCATCTCATAATCATTCCTCTTTCACAGCCTTTTTCCATTCTCGAACAACCATTTCCCACTGAAACAACGCCCACACAGCACGTGCTCTCTTTTCGGAAAAGAGGACACATAATAATTCCCGGGCGGCCGGAGGGCTGTCTTTATGTAATATCCGCTCCCCCACGCAGGAGCCGCAGCGCCAGCGAGGATAACGGCCGCGCCGTAAACCCATAAATTCCCTCTAGATGGCGAACACGTCGCAAACACCGTAAAAACACCGAAAAGCAGTAATCGTAACCCCCCATCACGTGGCACAAAGCTGCACCATTTTAATAAGTCGTCTCCGTCGCGAGTCTAAACTGAGAATGAGATACTCTTGATATTCGAGATATAACATAATACATTAATTGTAATAATAATAATAACTAGCGTACCCGTGCGAGAACTCTCGCATGTTAAATCCCACCCTTTCCCTATCCATTTGTCTATCTGTTCCATAAAGGAGAGGAACTACTAATGTACTTACAGAATATCAAACAAAATAACAATGCAATTGATGTTTGAAGCAAATTTTCAATTAAAGTTTATTCCACATTATAGAGAGATGTTCTTGGAACAATTCATTTTTCTTTAAAAACAACATTTGAAGAAATTTTTCAATCTTCCTTGAGAGTTAGCTTTTCACTTTCCTTGATAGTCAAATAATGGAAAAGGTTTTTACTCTTGAGAAAGCCAAGTAAAGTAGTGCAAAAATACCGGATCGGGCCAGAACAGACCTACTTATTGCAATATTATTTAACTTTCCTTGATTTGTTGTGAAGAACCGAGTGGGTTTTGGAGAGTCAGGGTGCCAGCTTGCTGGGGTGAGAAAATTGAAAAATTATTTTTTTACTAAAAAGTATTGAATTATTTTCTGCGTCCTTACGTACCTCAAGAAAAACAATTCCGAGCCAAAAAATAATCAAACTAAAGTTTTCACCTTTGAGTACTAAATACCATTTGTTAGCATTAGAAACAATTTAGTAGGCATTAGTAAGCCCACTTCGGTGCATGGGAACGTTGCTCAAAATATGTTTGCATTTTTAATATCTTAACGAACCGACACCTTGAGTTTAATATTAAACGGTGTTTTATTTACAATATGAGTTTGCAGTTGGGCGTTAGTGTACATACTTCCAGATATCGACAACATTTAAATCGTGCGATTGGACTGCGATCGTTTGCAGTTGTCAGGTGACTTGCACTATTCTTTCTATAATTTTAAATTTAGTTGTTTTTTAATTGATTCACGTAGTATTGTAGGCTAGCGCGTTTTGATTTTTGTTTTTCATTTATTTCAAGCTATTTTACTTTTGCTACTTTAAAAAGTTTGTTCTTTGTGTTGTGCCGTAGCACAAGTTTTCCCCCACTACCTCTGTACCCGTGCGAGAACTCTCGCATGTTAGACCCTACACTCATCCCTATCCTTCTATTTTCATTTTAAGAGGGAAAGTAGTTAACGAAACGTGTTTATTTGTATCTATACTACTTACTACTATCTATACTACTATACTTTTATTTGTATCTATAAAGGTAACTTGCAATATACTAACACAATTACAAATAAAAATAAAAAACAATGCAATTAATGTGTAAAAGAAATTTTCAATAAATATTTATTCAATATCAAGGAGAATTTGCTTGGAACAGTTCCCAACACTTACTTAAAGACATTTGAAGTAATTATTAAATATTCTTTGTCAATTAGGTTTTAGTTTTTCGTGATAGTCACAAAAATATTAGCTTTTTACTTTTGAGAAAGCTACTTGTCTGAACCCGTTGACTTGAAAATTTTATCCAATGATAACGAAAATATTGGTACGGGTGAAACACAAACACAGTCTTCACTCTTCACTGAACACCCACATCCTTCCACAATTAAGTACACAGCACTTATAGACCATGAAAAAACGTTAATTGAATAGTTTCACTACACGCATAAGAAACAATCTTCATAGGTGTAGGTATCAAGCAACTATAATAGTACTTCTAGTTGTTGCTGGAGAAAAAATCTTGAATTAATGATTATGCAAATAAACCTCATCAGACTGCACAAACTACGGTGTTAATAGCGTAAATAAAGACTGTCGAATCTAAGCCTTCTAAGCGTGTCGCCACAAAAATTGCTACCAGCAGGAAGGGCTGAAATATTGAGGTGGCCTTGATAGTATTAAAGCGTGGAACCGAAAAGTTAATTGAATGGGTCAGAGAATGTCTCATCTTGTAGATTATAGTGTGAAAAACGTTTCTTTGAGACCTGTGGCCTCAAAAGTTTACTTTTTAAGGCTCTAAAATGCTTCGTTTATGAGTTATTTGCCGATATAGGTTGACACGTGATGCGGGTTGCATTTTACATGAATATTTCGATGTGTTTTTTTAAAGAAATCATCCCTATTTTTAAAGTCAAAGTGGAATTCGTCAAGTCTCCGTGAAATTCTCTTTCTTTAGAGCCCTCATTTATAAAGATTGGTTGCGTGTGAGAGCCGGAACCCAAAGGTATACTACTGAAATAATATAGGAGACGATAATAATAATAATAATAATAATAATAATAATAATAATAATAATAATAATAATAATAATAATAATAGAAACAGTAACACGTCCGGAGAGAAGAGTTCAAATTAGATGAATAAGGAAATTGTAGGGAGTAATGCGAAGTAGAAGGAAAAAAGTTTTAGAATTTTTCATAATGGAAGAATTCTAAGACAAAAAATACAAGAAAACCGTGTCAATGTGGTCCTTGAAGTGGAAAGAGAAAAAAACAAGGAGAGAAAACATCGCAAGAAGAATTGGAATTGCATCTTGGTCTCTGGAAGCTTAACGCGAAGACGAAGGAGTTACGCTTATAAGAAATTTATTATCTGACATTTGAGGATGTGTTATAATTGTTCTTTGAATATATACAGTAAATATAACATAATGAAGTTGTTTAGGATAATTGACTACCATAGAATAAAAAAACTAGTGAAGTAAAGATTATATGTGACATAGAACACCAGTTGATACTTGCAAACATAATTGCTGGGTGAAGAACCTATTTATCCAATTATCTCACCCAGCAAGTATAATTGAAAATATAAAAGGTGTAATAAAACGAATGCTATCGTATGTCTCAATAAGGCCCCAAAATTTCTACAACCGTTCCCCTACATTTCACATAACATTTATATGCCTATGGAAATAGTATAGTTATTATGGCATATGATAGCATTCAACTACAATCGAGAGGAAAAAGAAAATAGAAATGGACATATCAGAACACTACAAAAAATGACAGTGCGAAATATTCATATCAGAAAAGCATAATAAATATTTCATATAAATTGCTGGATATGCAAGATCCGTGGGAAAATAACGATTTCAAAAACATCTGAGTACAGTTGAGGCTTTAGAATGGTTGAAGTTTCACACTTAATTTTCTGTGAAATAACAATCTATCCCTTTACCATCATTAAATTACTGTGAGACCACCCAAAGATTATACTCTTGACGGAAAAGTAAGGATAATTTAACACGAGGAACATATGCGAAATTTATGACAGAACAAAGATTTTAATTTGATGAGATTATTATATGAACGAAGCGATTACGTAATCTGTGCTGAATAAGGCTAGAATATTCAGACGACGATTCTTCGAAACTAAATTACTGTAGTTTTCGAGTATTGGCGGGCCATTTGGCTCATAACTCGGAACGTATATTTTTAATATCCCGTATACGTAAGTATATACGGAGTATAGGGAAAGTTATGTAATGCTGCGGAAAATTGATTTCGAGATTCTAACGGAAATACACGTTTTGGGGTCCCCTTATACCGAAAAATTGTTGGTATTTTTTCAAAACGTCAGTCCGTCCGCCTGTCCGTCAGTCTGTGAACAACACTAGCGCTTAAACCATACGTGCAACGATTCTTCCAAAATGAATATTCCCCTGCCAATCTGCGTCCACTCAATGCGCCGCGATTTTGAAAACTTTCTTCAAACTTTCGGGGTACTTTACATGAAGCCCTAGGTCATTTTCAAAATGTTCTTAAAAACGGCTCCAAATTTTTTCTTTAAATTTCTTGTAAGAATAGAGTAAAATACACTTACTGGCATAAGTACACGCTGGCATAAGTACCATTTTCACGGTTAACTCTGAACTTTCGAAAATTTCGAAACTTTTTTTGAAATTCTTTCGGCGTCTTCCTAGAACTACAAAATTGAAAAAAAAATCTTTTCCTTCAAATAAAATTTGTTGTCCGAAGTGATTTCTTTCATTAAGGTCATGTACAGTTTTCTTGAAAATTTTAGTACTTTTTGCGCAATATTGCACGCAATATTTGAAATTTTAAAAGATTACAAAAAACAGATTTTCTCAAGAACGGCTCCAAAATTTTTGTGTACATGTTTGGTAGAAATAGTGCTAAATGTGCTCTATGAGATGAAATTAACGCCATATTGCTCTATTCTTTTGTTCTTTCAAAAATTACAAAAAATTAATTTTTGACTTGTCTCTGACGTCATTAATATTTAGATTAGCGTCTATTTGTTCACATTATTATATTAATGAGTGCATGTGCTTTAAAAAATTTCAAATAAAGTTTCTCGAAAATTGAATAGTTTTCTGTGAAAACTAGCTCAAAATTGCGCATTTTCAGAAACGCTCAAACTCCATTTTCTCAAAAATGGTGTCAAATTTTTTGTTCAAACTTTTCGGACGGATAGTACTAATTGCACTGTTTAAAATGGCGTAATGTTAATTTAGGGGTAGTTTTTTGTTTTTTCAAAAATTACAAAAATGTAATTTTTTGAAAGTTCTCTCATCGGGTTAAAATGCACATTTCCAGCAATTTATAAACACTATTGAATTTGTGAGTGTAGGTGCTTCAAATGATTTCCAATGACTTTTTCGAAAACAAAATATTTCTGTGAAAAAGAGCTTCAAATTTCGCATTTACAGTAGCGCTTAAACGCCATTTTCTTGAAAACAACTCCAAATTTTTCAAGGAAAATTGCCATTTTGGCAAGGTTTAACTGTTTTTTAATATTCTTAAAATAATATTTTTGTTTGTTTTTTAAAGTCGCATTGACAGCTGGGTCATTAGCGACTCAGAAAAAATACATTATAACAGTAATTCATACATGATTAATTGAGGCTTACAGATTCAGTACAATGTACAGTAATTTACAATAATTGTTTACAGGATTGCAGAAAAGGAAAGAGTAGTAACAATAATACTTAATGAGATATGCAAACAAAAAATCCATGAGCAAAACAAAGTTAAAACACTTGATAAACTATTAGTTACATATGCGACATTAGTTACATACATTCGTATATCAACAAGCACTAAGAGGAAGGCAGTATGCCAAAGATATCCTACTACTGAGAAAGTGACATTGTGTGGGATAAACCACACTTCTGTGAAGTTTTGTTCAGATGAGCCATTTTTGTGTTTTACAGATTCATTATAAAATTTCGGTTGAACAGATTGTATACAGGATGATAACATGCACATGGAAAGAGAATAAGTGAGTATCATGTCGAACTTCTTTAAGAGTTGTCAGGTATTTTTTCGGTCCAGTATTGTATACCAAATTGCCCATACAATTCAGATTTGGCTGAATATTCCACTCTCCTTATAGAATTGTATAATTCTTCCTCGATACTTCTCAGATTCAAGTATACATTCCAAACTTGTGTCGTGGAGGTACCTCTGCCTGTTATGTTGCAAAATTGGGCAATGATTGACTATGTGGGACAGGGTCCAAGCCGTATTGCACTGGTCACATGATGGAGGATTGGATCCGTCAATCAAATATAGATGGCTTAGCATACAGTGACCTGTTCGTGTTTTCGTGATGACCACTTGTTCCTTTCTGTTAAGCTTTTTATTATGCTTAAGACTTTGAAAATTGGTTACTTTCATAAGAAGGACGCTTCTTTTAAGAGTAGTCCATATGGAGAACAATTTTTCTTCTGATATTTTTCCAATATATTTCACTAGATTTTGGAGTGTATTCGAAATTGCCAGTACAGTGTTTGGGATATCAGTTGTACTTCCACTAACTCCCTCTGCATTTCTGTATCTTGATTCGTATCCCATACCAATATTACTTCTTTTCCTGACATGGTAATGGCATGATACAGTTCTTGGATTGTAATAATCATTTCACTAAACGTTTCGTTATTGTTGATGATTTTTATTGCAGTGCGGGAATTTGAGTATAAAATGAACTTTGAGTGGTTAATATTTTTAATAAGTTTCGTGGCGGTCAAGATGGCGCATAATTCGGCAGTAAGGTGATTGGCATAGTAGCTATGGTTAGTGTTTCACCGATACACCTTTCGTTACCACTGTTGTTTCTGTTCCTTGTGTATTTTTAATTGCTTTGGCATAAACTGGATAAAACATGTCGTAATTGGTCGGTCCAGAGTTTATCTCGGATGTTCCATTTCCTTGATGAGTGCCTGATAAGTCTACTGAAATATCCGAGATTATCCAAGGAGGAATTTTGTAATTTCTCTTCTTTTCTTCTTTTCTGTGATTGAAATTAAGTTCTCTAAGTACTTTTCTAGTTTTTTCATACAAAGGTAGAAAACGCGAATGCTCTATGTACTCTTGTTGTTTAGGATATATGTCCTCTACTATGATTAGATTGATGGACGTGGCTGCTTTTAAAGTGTATTTGATTATTAGTTCCTCTCTGCGATGAGATAATGTGTGTTCATTTGCTTCAATTAGTATGCTTCCGATGGGACTGGTATGGAAATATCCGGTGCATATCCGGAGACTTTGATTGTGGACTGTATCCAGTTTTTTGAGGTCACTTTTACCAGCAGATCTGTATATTATTAATCTGTAGTCTATTTTGGATCTCACAAGTGCTTTGTATGTTAATAATAGCAATTGTCTATCTGCTCCCCAGTTGTTGTGTGCCAGGCATTTAAGTAAGTTGATTTTCCTTTTACATTCATTAATAGTATTCAATATGTGCAATTTCTGGTCATTTTAGTGTCGAAGTGCTTTCCTAATATTTTGGTACTAGTGACAAAGCTCAGGATCTGATTACCAATTTTAAGCGTAGGTAAGTTGTTAATTTTCTTCTTTGAAAATATAATACACTCCGTTTTCTGAGGTGCAAATTTTAATCCTGATTTGAGTGACCTAAATACTATTTAATGCGATTTTCATTATTTCTTGCTTGAGTTAATATTTCTTCCTTTACAAAGCATAATAAAATCATCGACGTACTTCCTAATGGTAGTGGGTGGTTTGATTTTTTCGTCCGCTTCATTTATTGCTAGTAGGAAAAGTGTAACACTTAGGATGAATCCTTGAGGTACACCGTTCTCTATTCTTTTCTTCACAGATAATGTTCCATTTGCTCTCACTTGCATGACCCGATCTTCCGTAAAATGTTTGATAAACTGAAACATGTTGTCTCGAACCCCAATTTCGCTCAACTTCTGTAGGACTCGATGCATCCATACCATATCGTATGCCTTTTCGATGTCCAAGTTGACAGCTAACACATGTTGTTTATTGGCAAAAGCTTCCTGAATATAGGTATCTATGCTTACCAGGTGGGAGGTCGTTGAGTGTCCTGGTCGAAATCCAAACTGTTTGCTGGATATTATATTCTTGTAATCGAGATACCATCTGAGCCGACGATTAACATTTTTTTCCAAAATCTTGCACATATTGCAAGTCAATGTTATGGGCCTGTAATTACCACTTAGTGTTGGGTCTTTTCCGAGCTTAGGAATGGGGATCACAATAGCCGCTTTCCACACTTTTGGGAATGTCTTTTCTATCCATATATAGTTGTATATTTTAGTAGTATATTTTTCTCTTCCTGTGGTAGATTTTTAAGCAAGATATTTGGAATATTGTCCGGTCCGGGAGAAGAATTTTTGGAGGCGTCTAGTGTTGTGACAAGTTCTTTCATTGAAATAGGTAAGTTAAGGTGCTCTTGAATGTGACACGCTTCTGTGTTCACCATCAGCTGTTCTCTTTCTTGTTCATTTTTGTAAGTTTGGAAGGCTTGAGAGTAATTTTGAGAGCTAGAGTTGCTGGTAAATTTGTTGGCGAGCTCATTTGCGATATCAGCGGGTTCATTAATAACTTGAGCATTTTCGGATAGCAGTAAATTTGATTATAACTTTTGTTACCTTGTATGGAACTAATTTTTTTCCAAGAATCTTTAATGTTATTATTCACATTGATAGAGGATTCATAGCTTATCCAGGAGTTGGCTTTGATATCTTTAATTATTCTTCTTGTAAGGGCTCTTAGTTTTTTATATTCGATTTTATTTTCATTTGTTGGGTGTTTCTTGTACCGGTTGAATGCATATTTAGACTGTTTAAAAGCATTTTTACATTTTTCGTTCCACCATGGTACCACGTGTCTTCTTTTTGTGGGTTTGATAATTTCTAGAGAGTCATTAGCTGCTGTTGTTATGACATCAGTAAACGATTTGATTATTATGTCAATGTCGTGTTCTTGAAACATATCCATTTGAGATATTTTCATTTTAATTTGTTCCTGATAGTTACGCCAGTTGGCTTTGGAGTAGTTCCACTTAATATTCTCTAGCAGCAGAATGGAGATACATGAAGAATCGCTGATAATCGTGAAAATGGGAAAGTGGTCACTGTCGTGAGGGTCATCCAGTGCATATCAATTGCATTTAGAGCCCAGGCTGTTGGAGCTGAGTGTGTGGTCAATTGCACTAAGCTGTCCATTACTAATATTGAAGTGTGTAGGTTGCCCGTTATTTAGTATTACTAAATCAGATTCTTCAATAATAGCTTCCATATTGATGCCTCTTGAGCCGGTTTTGTACGATCCCCAGAGGGTATTATGGCTATTAACATCACCTAATAGAATAAAGGGCTTATGTAATTGTTTTATGATATCCTTCACTTCATTATTTTCGAATTGATAGCTTATATATATTGAGACGAAAATGGACGAAATCCATTCGTCCCATAATAAATCTACAACCAGCCCGAACACCATAAGGCGCAGGCAGCTTTGAAAGCCGCGCGCCGTCGACGTCAGCGGATGACGAAGGCGTCGAATAATTTCGAAGCCTACAACCGGAACCGATGGTCGCCAATGAGGAGAGGGCCGAAAATCCCACGATAGCCATTGGTCGGCGTAGGTCACGCGAGGAGAGTAGGAAAGAGGCAGCCTGGTAACCGATGTAGAATTTTGGTCTTTCTAGAAAGAGTTTCCGACGAGGCAAGACGGGTCTTCTAAAAAAAGTTGTCGACTAGGTGAGACGTGTAGGACGTTTCTTCTAGGAAAGGTTGTCGACGAGGCGAGACGTGTAGAATGTTTCTTCTAGAACAAGTTTTCGACGACGTGAAACGTTGCTTTTAGAAAAAAGTTAACGACGAGATGCGATATCCGCTAGGAGCAGTTTTGTTCTAAAACAGAATTCATGACCAAGTACAACGTGAGTCGGTGCGTAATTCACAACTTCCAACGCCACCAGAACTTTCAAAGTGCACGGGAGCAAAGTGAAACGAGCCCGATGTTCAAATCAAGAATTATTTAATGAACTGTTGTCCGGAATGAGTTTGTGAGGAAGAAAATTAAAGACGTCTGAACTTTCTGAACTGACGTGTAATTCGCATTGAAGGAAAACGAAGAAAGAAGAAGGGAGAAGATAGAAGAAGAAGGTACAGCCGAGAAGTTGGTACGTGACGTGGAATACAGCGAGTACGAGAGGCGCCGCGGTGCAATTCACCGTTGCATCCCGAGGTCGCCATCGGGCCCGCCGCTACCCCACAGGCTCGCCGAGGCTTCCATTTGTTCGAGCGGCCGTGAAGACAGCGAGGTCATCGCTACGCCCTTCCCGTCTGCTAGTGGGCGAACGGGAGGTCTCCGGAACGCGCGCGAGAGGGGGAGGTGTAACGGTATTTCACCGCCATGCAGCAAACGAGAGTGAGTACCTGTAAACTTTGACACAGTGCTGTAAAAATACAAGGTATTAGCAGAAATAGGAGAGGCTAATGAGGACAATTCTAGATTTGGATTTGGTCTTTCTTTCATGTTCAAAGGGTCGTTCTAAACAGAATTTAAAATAGAATGCGATGCCTACATGCATCTAAACCAGAACAATAAGTAACTTTGTTAAAATCAGTCTTTTTCTTTATCGAAAGAGTCAGTGTACATGTGCTTTTATGTGAAAGGCAATAAGTAATGCCACACTAATTTAAGTAGTAATGAAAATCTTAAGAGAATGTTTAGGTAAATCCAGCTGGAAATAGGATTATCGAAATCTCTCTTAGGTGTAATGTGTACAGGCAGTGTAGGGCAACGCAGTGGTTTGCCCGCTGCATGTTGTAATGTTATGTAATCCATTTTGGTTAATGAATGAGATATAAAGCATTTGTGGATTGTGATTTTCCCTGGTCACTAAACCATGTAGGATTTCCTAGGGAGGGAGCATCCTATAAAAGAAAATATTTTGATAAACAACCGGCAGGGCCTGGCGACGAGGCGGTGACTGGAGCGCCGTGACGTCCTGGTGACACCCACGCCAGAAGCATTTGATTCTCGTGGGGTATATCCGCCCTAGCCCATCAAAGGTTGGTTAGTGCCGGCATGTCGAGAGATGGCATGTTCCGTTGCATTAAATGGCGCCCGGACAGGGACTTGAAAGTTAAATTAGCATTAACTAATGATAGCAGGAGAGAGGAAATTAATATTTACATCATTAATAAGGCTAAAATTTAGGGTTTCCAAAGTCCCATATAAGATTGTGTAGTGACTTGTCAAATCAAAGAGGGAACACACACAATGCTATGAATAAAATTAAAGTTAAAAGGAAATATTGAAAGGAGAACGATACTTGTGAATGATGTGCGGTGTTCATAGTTGTTACAGTGTTACAATTTATTGCAGTGTACATGTCATGTTTTGTGTTTTATTTTCAGCAGTGTGATAAGTTCTATTTCTATGTGATTTTGTTGTGGAGTGTATAAATTATTCAGTGTGTTGTGAGGGAGGTAATTTCGTTTCCAACAAATATCTTTTGTGTAAAGAATTGCTGTAAACGGGTACTCAACCTCGTATCATGGCGGATAGATTCATGCAAAGTAGAGGCTTAGTGGGGGCAGAGGCCGCTAACAGTGACGAGGAGGAGGGGCAGCGCGAAGTGGAGGCAAGGCCGACCGTAGAACGAACGCCGACCGAATCTGCTCGCGGAACAGAGCCATTAGAATCGTCACCGGAAATGTTAGAAGGGGAATCACCACCCGTTAGTCCGGATGACCCCATGCTAAACCTAATGAGGGCATTGTTAGGTAATTTCCATACAACCCTTACCAATAAGATAGAGAATATGCAACAACAAAACCACGCAATAGCTGCAGAAATACAACGCGACATTCAACATGTACAAGAGAATGTTCAACGCGACATGCAACAGGTACAAGAAAACATCCAACATGTACAAGAGAATGTTCAACGCGACATGCAACAGGTACAAGAAAACATCCAACATGTACAAGAGAGTGTTCAACGCGAGATTCAACAACAAAACCAGGTGTTAGCTACGGAGTTGAAAGAACAGCAAAATGCTTTAGCTACGGAGTTGACAACCAAAATAAGTGCTGTTAACGACAAGGTCGAAGCAATTCAGCGAGCACAGGAAACGGGGGCAGCCGAATTGAAGAATGAAGTTGACAAGAAGTTAGAGGCACAAGCAAGAAAAGTAGAGGAACAATCTGAGAAGATTGAAACTGTACAAAATAAATGTGAAGAAATGAACACGCGAATTGATTCAATAACTGAATTCGTCGAAATTCGTACGAAACGACATGAAGACAAAATCGCACAAGAACTGAAAGGGATTTCAAATCAGGTAGAAGTGGGCACACAAGAACGTTTGAAAGTGCTAACAAAACTAAACGACTTGCAAGCAACGGTAGATACCATGCCGGCAGCTGTAGGTTCGACGCACCCGTTAAACTTAAATGTGCCACCTACCTTGAAGTTTTCGGGATTGCCCGAAGAACATCCATATTCGTTCTTAAAGGCACTAGATAGTTTTATGGCTCTTAGTCGCTTGCCAGAGCAATATAAAACGCATTTATTGTACCAGATTTTACAAAAAAATGCAAGAACATGGTTAGAAACGCTTGAACCGTTTCCTCAAACAATTCAAGAATTTAAAATAAAATTTTTAAATAGATATTGGAGCGAGGAAATTCAACTCAACCACAAGATGACAGTTATGAATACGTACTACAAGCCGACGCTAGGAAGCATGCGCGATTATGCGGCGGGGAAGATTGCTGCACTCAAGTTATGTTCGCCACCTATGGAAGACAAAGAAATTATTTGTTTATTAACAAGACATTTCCCATACAGCATACAGAACTTGATAAGAAGCATAGCTCCGCGTGACATTGAGGCATTCCAAAGCTTGCTAGGTAATTATGATATTACAGCAGATAATGTCATGAAGGGAGGCAAGACTAGTACGACGATTAATGCCATCAGCACGAGTGTGGGAGGTCAAGAGGCAAAATCATCGAAACAGAGCGATCAACCAAACAATAAAAAGAATGATCGAAATACGGAAGAAAATAACTTTCGGAATGAAACGAAAGACCGAACTTCAAAACCAGGAGGGGAGAAGACTAATAAAACATACCCTCAAAACAAGCGCAAGACTAAAGAAGAAGAGAATAATGAAGAATTAGGGGACAAACATCAATGTCAGCCATCAACATCGGGAAACTGCCACAGTTCGATGTGAGCGGGAACCCCATGTCGAACAACGTTCAAGCTGAATACAACGTGGTTCCTGTAATCTCTGTAGGTGATCCACCGACGGGTGTCATATGGAATATGGTCACAACGAACGAGTATCCATATCGTTGTCCGGTGATTGAAGTATGCTGCGGCGACGTGGTGATGAAGGCGTTAGTGGACACTGGCTCCATGGCAACCATAATGGATGAAGACGCCTACAATGCGTTAAGGGAATCGAAGATTGAACTACCTCAATTGCCAATTAAAAGTACGCGAATTACAACTGCGATTGGAAACAAGTCGAGCCCGATCAAAAAACAAATTTATGCACCACTAGAAATAGGAGGCAAGGTCTATGACACGCCATGTCTCGTAGTAAAAGGACTCACGTACGCAGTAATTTTAGGCATTGATTTTCTCGTGGAGAATGATGTAATTGTAGATACCAGAGCCGCGAAAATTCTGATAGGTCGTGGAAACGCGAGAATTAACACAGTGATGAAATTTGATGAAGAAAAGTTAATTGAAAATGAGGATGAAATAGATTTATGTTCGTCCGCGACAAATGACTTGATTGAATCAATTGAAGAGAAAGTTAATTCCGCTGATCTCCTCGACAAAGAACAGAAGGCCAAGTTATCGAAGTTACTCATCAGCGCCAAAAGGGTGTTCGAGAAAAATCGCGAGCCAGTGAAAAATTACGTGTTTCGTATCCAACTCACAGACGAGACGCCGTTCAAAGGACGCAGCTATCCTATACCAGTGGCGTACCAAGAAGCAATTTCAAAACAAATTGAAGAAATGTTAGAAGAAGGCATAATCAAAAGGGCGACTACGGCGTATGTCAATCCAATTGTAATAGTGAAAAAGCAGAACGGCACATTGCGCTTATGCTTAGACGCGCGTTACTTGAATTCGCTGACAATACCGTATAGGGATGTACCGCCCAAAATTGATGAAATATTGTTACGATTCGCCAATAAGGGGTACTTCTCATCAACGGACTTCAGCAAGGCATATTATCAAATGAGGTTGCATCCGAAGGATCAGAAATACACAGGGTTCGTCTACAAGGGGCGAAGCTATGTATTTCAACGTGTCCCATTTGGATTGCGTAACAGTGGAGCTGCGCTGGTTCAATGTTTGGACGAGATTATGAACAATGCTGGGTTACAAGACACCACTCTTTACGTTGATGATATCTTAGTTCATTCGACAGATTTTGAACGTCACCTTGAAGCATTGGGGAAGTTATTACCATTGTTGATTCAAAATAACTTGGTATTAAATCTTGAAAAATCCCATTTTAGTGTACCACAAATCAAATTTCTGGGATATGAAATCACGAAGAATGGAATTCAAATGGGATTGGATAGAATTAAAGAAATCGAAGCCATACCCCGACCAAAGAATAATAGGCAACTAAAGAGAATTTTAGGAGTCTGCAATTATTTTAGCAGGTTTTGCTATAATTATGCTCTAACGATAGCTCCATTATATCGATTATTGCGAAAAGATCAGAAATGGGAATGGACGGAACTTCAACAGAAGGCGTTCGACGATCTTAAGCATATGTTTTTACAAACATGCACGATTTCACATCCAGATTTCACGCAGCCTATGTATCTACAAACAGATAGTAGTGATTTGGGTGTGGGAGCGATGTTGTACCAAGTCATTGATGGGGAGACAAAAATCATCAATTTGGTCAGCACTGCTTTAAAAGGGCCGCAGATCCGTTTTACGACATCGGAGAAAGAAGCCTATGCCGTTGTTTGGGCCCTAACTAAATTAAAGAATTACTTAATGGGGAGGAGTTTTGTCATCAAAACCGATCACAAAGCCCTAATCTTTTAAATCGTTGCAATTGGCAAAACGATAGGCTGATGAGGTGGTCACTGTGGCTACAACAATTTGACTTTCGAATCGAGTATGTCGAGGGGCAGAAAAATGTATTACCTGACTTACTCAGTCGTCAGTTCCCAGCTCCAGAGACGAATATCACCCATAAAGGCGTCGAACAAGTCAATGCAATCGATCTAAAAATTCCTCAAAGTTTTCTATGGGATTGGTCCACATTGGCAGACCTTCAAAATCACGACGACGAAATTAGTAAAGTCAAGCGTGTGCTTGAGGGAAGAGGGCAAACAGAAGACGAAGAAGTCGTGACGAAATTGCAGAGAGATCCCGAGAGGTGGAGATTGACCAATGACATGGTGCTGATTCGATTGGACACCGCTCCAATTACCTACAAAATTTGGATCCCAAAAGCGCACGCGGAGGAACTAATTAACTATGTCCACGCTCAAGCCGCACATTACGGGTCCACAAAAATTAAAAGCATTATAAGCGAACTATGTTATTGGAAAAACATGGATAGGGATGTGAAACGAGTAATCAAGTCGTGCGAGACATGCATGAGGACAAAGTTTCCGAATCGATCGTATGCGGGTACAGTGACACCGATCATTCCCGAAGGGAAAAATGATATCATTGCAGTCGATTTGTACGGGCCATTACCAAAATCGAGGCGCGGGAATAAGTATATCATGGTCATCATCGACTTGTTTACAAAGTTTACACAAGTGTACCCCATTAATAAGATCACCACTAACCAGTGTTTACGACAGCTGGAGAAATATTTAGCAATAGCAGGACAGTATCGTAGAGTCTTGAGTGACCATGGAACTCAATTCACTAGCCAACTGTGGAAAACAGCATTACAAGAGAAAAATTTAACTCCAATTTACTCGTCCATTCGCCACCCGCAATCAAATCCAAGCGAACGGGTGATGAAAGAAATGTCGAGACTGTTCCGAACTTATTGCAGCCAGAAACATGACGATTGGACCGAGTTAGTGCCCCATGTGAATCGATGGTTGAACCACGTGCCGCATGAAAGCATCGGGATGAGTCCATACGAGGCCCATTTCGCCCGCAAACCACCACATGTGTTGGGATATCTAGACCGTGAAGATGTGACCGGACCGGAACCCTACCACACGGAACGACAAATTCTGGATAGGCTCCGCAGGGCTGCCGAAGAACGGAAAAAGAAAGTAAAAAGCCGACCATATGTGTTTAGGGTGAATCAAAAAGTCATGCTACGAACTCCAAAAGTATCAGTACCAAGGCTAAAATTATTTGCTAAATTCTTTCACCTGTACGAGGGACCGTACACAGTGACAAGATTGGTAGCTCCAAATGCAGCCGAATTAATAGATGAAGACGGAAGAGTAATAGGAACATATAACTTCTTCAACTTGAAACCTTACTAAATAACGGGTTGCTGATTCGAATGATCAGGTAACAGAAAGATGAAAAGTCGATGGGAAAAATAAAAGAATTCTTGAATAGTTCTCGTTGAAGATTCTTCTCCATCATTTTAAATGACCGTCGAAGAATCTTACCGTTATGGGGGCAATGAGACGAAAATGGACGAAATCCATTCGTCCCATAATAAATCTACAACCAGCCCGAACACCATAAGGCGCAGGCAGCTTTGAAAGCCGCGCGCCGTCGACGTCAGCGGATGACGAAGGCGTCGAATAATTTCGAAGCCTACAACCGGAACCGATGGTCGCCAATGAGGAGAGGGCCGAAAATCCCACGATAGCCATTGGTCGGCGTAGGTCACGCGAGGAGAGTAGGAAAGAGGCAGCCTGGTAACCGATGTAGAATTTTGGTCTTTCTAGAAAGAGTTTCCGACGAGGCAAGACGGGTCTTCTAAAAAAAGTTGTCGACTAGGTGAGACGTGTAGGACGTTTCTTCTAGGAAAGGTTGTCGACGAGGCGAGACGTGTAGAATGTTTCTTCTAGAACAAGTTTTCGACGACGTGAAACGTTGCTTTTAGAAAAAAGTTAACGACGAGATGCGATATCCGCTAGGAGCAGTTTTGTTCTAAAACAGAATTCATGACCAAGTACAACGTGAGTCGGTGCGTAATTCACAACTTCCAACGCCACCAGAACTTTCAAAGTGCACGGGAGCAAAGTGAAACGAGCCCGATGTTCAAATCAAGAATTATTTAATGAACTGTTGTCCGGAATGAGTTTGTGAGGAAGAAAATTAAAGACGTCTGAACTTTCTGAACTGACGTGTAATTCGCATTGAAGGAAAACGAAGAAAGAAGAAGGGAGAAGATAGAAGAAGAAGGTACAGCCGAGAAGTTGGTACGTGACGTGGAATACAGCGAGTACGAGAGGCGCCGCGGTGCAATTCACCGTTGCATCCCGAGGTCGCCATCGGGCCCGCCGCTACCCCACAGGCTCGCCGAGGCTTCCATTTGTTCGAGCGGCCGTGAAGACAGCGAGGTCATCGCTACGCCCTTCCCGTCTGCTAGTGGGCGAACGGGAGGTCTCCGGAACGCGCGCGAGAGGGGGAGGTGTAACGGTATTTCACCGCCATGCAGCAAACGAGAGTGAGTACCTGTAAACTTTGACACAGTGCTGTAAAAATACAAGGTATTAGCAGAAATAGGAGAGGCTAATGAGGACAATTCTAGATTTGGATTTGGTCTTTCTTTCATGTTCAAAGGGTCGTTCTAAACAGAATTTAAAATAGAATGCGATGCCTACATGCATCTAAACCAGAACAATAAGTAACTTTGTTAAAATCAGTCTTTTTCTTTATCGAAAGAGTCAGTGTACATGTGCTTTTATGTGAAAGGCAATAAGTAATGCCACACTAATTTAAGTAGTAATGAAAATCTTAAGAGAATGTTTAGGTAAATCCAGCTGGAAATAGGATTATCGAAATCTCTCTTAGGTGTAATGTGTACAGGCAGTGTAGGGCAACGCAGTGGTTTGCCCGCTGCATGTTGTAATGTTATGTAATCCATTTTGGTTAATGAATGAGATATAAAGCATTTGTGGATTGTGATTTTCCCTGGTCACTAAACCATGTAGGATTTCCTAGGGAGGGAGCATCCTATAAAAGAAAATATTTTGATAAACAACCGGCAGGGCCTGGCGACGAGGCGGTGACTGGAGCGCCGTGACGTCCTGGTGACACCCACGCCAGAAGCATTTGATTCTCGTGGGGTATATCCGCCCTAGCCCATCAAAGGTTGGTTAGTGCCGGCATGTCGAGAGATGGCATGTTCCGTTGCAATATATATATATATATATATATATATATATATATATATGCTGCATATACATATGGAAAAGGGAACTTGTAATTGTATTGCTATTGCCTCAATATCGGATCTGATATAATAGTAGTTTGCTTTTATATAATTAAAAAAAATAGCAACACCTCCACTTGCATTAAAAGAATTTGATATATTTCTATTGTACTTGAATCCTTTTAACTTACTAGATTTATTTCCTTTGAAGTTGGTTTCCTGCACACATACTATTTCAGGTTTGTATTTCTCACACAAAATTTGTCTTCTTTCATATCGAGGGTGAAAACCATTAGTATTCCATTGTAGAATATTCATCATATAATATTTCTATTTATTGAATTTAAACAGAAGTAGAAGTATCACTTCCTGAGTCTTCATTAAGTGGGTTACTAATTTTTAATTTGTTTATAATTCTGGTGAACCTGGATTTAATGGATCTTTCTGTTAGGAGAGGAAATGTAATAGTCATCATCTGGATAATAGACTGAGTGTCACAGGAATAGTCTTTAGCTATAGTAATAGGGTTTTTAGCTCCAAAGGAGTTTTGAAGGAAATTTTTAAATTGTATGTAATTGAGTGGAAATTAAACAGGTTTTTCATCAATCATCTTCTGGATAGGCTTAATTAGTTCATCAGTAGATTTGATTTGAATGTCTTCTTGTGTTACTGTGTTCTCACCTTTATCATTTTTAGTTTTTTTTCTTTTTCTTGATTGGTTTTGAGATGTCATTATTAGTAGTTTTGGATGTGCAATTATCAGCATCAGGTTGAGAGGAAGATTCACTTGTTAAAGATCTTTAATTCATAATTGATAGGTTACTGCTATTAACCATACTATGCTTATCTATCTGATTCAAGGTGTGTTATGGCACTTCTTGTGTTATCATTGCCTCCTGTTCTTGAAATTGTTTTGGAGTGTCATTATTAGTAGATTTGGGTGTGCAGTTATCATCATCAGCTTGAGAGAGAGATTCAGATGTTAAAGTTCCTTTATTGATAATTGGTAAGTTCCTGTTATTAACCATACTATGTTCTTCTATTTGGTTCAGAGTGTTTTGTGACAGTTCTTGTGTTATTACTGACTCTTGTTCATGACTTTCTTTTAATTCTTATTTATTCTATTTAATTTTAACATAGTGAGCATTTAAGGTGGAGATCTTCATAGGGCACTGGTTGACAAGGTGACCAGCTTGTCTACAATTGAAGCATGCCATGGAGTCTCTTGTAAACTAAATCCTATATGTTGTACTCTCATACAATATGGTCATTGAATCTGATACCTTGTTAATGTCCTCTGGGTCAATAAAAATCTGTCTCCTAAAACTCATAATGTGTGAGAAACCAGGTTCTGTAGCTCCTGCTTTGATGAAAGAAATGTTAGAGTAATTTTGTATGTTTCTCTTGATTAGCTCTCTTTCAATTACATCATGAGGTATGATAGGACAGACATTTGATATGATAATTCTATTTTGTTAAAATATGGTTTTGGATATTAATATTACTATGATTATCAGTTATATAGTCAGCAATTTCCTTACCGCTTAAGAAAACACATACTCTGTTGTTATAAATCCTTGATATAAACCTTATATTCGTAGAGTCAACAATTGTGGCTAGCTTATTGAAATAGTCTTTTATAGTAAGTCCTTCTTTTGATTCTATTACTATAGTTTGATCCTTGTTGGGTAATACATCTCTTGTGACTACACTAGCATATGACTTCTTACCTTCTGGGTTGTTCATCCTGTTGGTAGATTCTTTGGTTATGTTGCTGTTGCAGTCACCATTTCGCATAATAAGTCCAGCCAGCTGCACATGCAGGCGGCTTGACTGTATTCTTGTAGTTTGTACAGTAGATTTTCCGTATAAATAGAGCACTTGACACTTTACACTTCTACACTCGTATCACAAACTTCGGTGCGGACACGCAGCGAGAACGATGTTGACACTACGGAATCCACGAGTCGAATGAAAATAATATTTTTGTTCTACTATTAGGAAACGGACAAATTAATAAAATGTCAAAAAAATGTAGTTTGGGCGGTGATAGATGGCAGCTGTCAAGGGTATTGGCTAGTCCGAATAGCTAGCGGAGACCAAACGAAACAGAAAAGTAATACGGGAAAGTCTGTGCCATTCTGTAACACCTCAGTTAGCAACCGAGCTACACGACGGAGAAGCGGATCTGCGAGTGTGAGTGGTGACTAGTTGCTTGTTTGACGCGCTGAAGTTCGGCGTGAGTTCCGTACGTTGCACAAGCAAATATTTCCATGTTTACCAATACGCGGCGCGCGACTCAGTGGAAGAAACTGTTTTCAAACTCGCTTTAAACCAGCGTTTCTCTCGATGAGGGCGAAATGTAAATCACGAATAAATATTCCTGGAGCTGGCTGGCAAAAGCCGGAGGAAATACGCGCCGGAACTTTGCGAAGAGTCAAAGAAGTGACGGCGGACGACCCGAAAGAAGAACGAACGCTGAGTTTGCATAAGTGAGAGAGAGTGTGATGTCGAGCGGTGAAGCGCAGTGGTCTACAAACTGTAGCTCGGGGGCGAATCCAACCCCTTGGCTTATTTGAACGGCCCGCAATTTAAGATACGGTTTTTTACTCTTCCTCTCTCTAGGGAGTAAGAGGAGGGACTAGTTTTGGAATCACCTCAACAATACGATCTCGATCGTAAAATTCATGTACGATCAGTCAACGAAAATTCATTTACGTTTTCAAACGTAAAATGCATGTTGGAAGTTCTTTTCTTTGAAGCTATAACTTTGCATTTACGTCAAGAGTAATGTCTATTAGTGCTGTTGCAAAGAAAATTAAGATTAGTCCCATAAGTCATCAGCGGGGCACCGCCCAGTCGGGACAAGCTGTAAGCCCTCAACCGGTCTCTCGGTAGTAGTGTAGTGCATGTTAGTGTAAGTGTGTGTAAGGGGAAAGGATAGGCCACGGAAGAAGAACGAAATATCGCGCTCAGTCCGTGTCCCGTTTATTACAGTACTGCTCCGGCATTCGCCTGGTGTTGATGGGAAACCACGGAATATTACCCATTAGAGTACCTGGACGCTAGAATTCTCCTCCAGACAGCGACTGAATCCGACCAAGCTGACAAGCTTGTATCGAAAATCCAACCGCAGTCGGGACTCGAAACTAGCACCTCCCGGTCAACGGCACCGCAACAACATCAGTTGCACTGAGTCACCTCTCCTGGTTATTACCCTTTATTTATCTACATATTCGATTCTTAGCAAAAAGCGTTTCCCAAGCCCTGGGGTAGCGCGCTGTGTGGTGGAGGAATGAAGAAGTTCGGATGTGAAGAAGTTCCGCGCGGAGTGGCCTTGGTGCGAGCGCTTGTTGCAAGGGCGTTGCAGCAGGTGGCAGACGTGGGGTTTCATTCCGGAGTCAGCGACCTTGCGGGAAAGCAGGTTGCAGGAGTGGGACACGAGGCGAAAGGCGAAGTTTTTCTTCCGGGAAATCAGAAAATCGTTGGCGAGGTTGACGATTCGTCTCTATCTTTTCGCAGTTCGAGAGCCAACGTACGCGAAACAGAACTGAGCGGGCAATATCGTTTTGTGAATTGAGACAATTTGCGTGCATGCTATACATATATTTCAAGCGGATGTTGGAAACTTAGATAAATGTGCGGCAATTTTCAGCAGAATATAGAATTTGGTATTGGCTTTTAATAATCCCAACTCAGATTGCTTATTCATTTAATGGACTTGGATTTAATAGGGAAATTGCTCAACAGTAATACTGCATGAAGCAGCAAAATATAATCAGTGTTCTTATGGGAGGAAAAGTATTATATTTTATTGAGTATGTAATTGGTTTCAGCAATTTAATTGTTTTTAAAGCAGAGTAATTTAAATCTATTTTGAATGACACAAATAAATTCGCAATATGTAATTACATTTTAATACTACTGCAACACTTCTTGCTTAATCCTCTCACATTTCTTTTCGGCAACACAATTAAAAATGTTTAACAAAGTTTCCGCTACATTAATACGAATGATAACTTACTTTTATGAATGATTAACTTACGTTTTTGCGGTACAACCATTTTATTAAATGAACTTTTATCAATTTTACTCGTATTACGCATCTTATTTTTGAGTAGAAGTATATTTACAGGCAAACGTTTTACTCGAAATTATACCCAATAAGCCAAGAAGCAAAAAAGAACGCATGTTGTGACTTTAGTTCATTCTTTTGTTGCGAAGGCATCAAATATAAAGTTCTTTTAATGTTCCTCGCTTTTTTAATGTTTTTATCAGTTGAGTAGCGGAACTAAATATTTTTCTGCAATACGCTTCTCAGTAAAGTATCACAACGTTCTCATGAGTTGCAAATCCTAGGAGTTTCTCGAATTCCATGTTTTTAGTTAAGGCTTCATACTAACTCAATGTTGTCTTTCCCATCAAGCCTTCAATATGTAATGTAGTGCAGTTTGAGAAGTATAGAAATCCTGTTATCCGTTTAATCAGAAAAATATCGTTATTTTGGAAAAAAATATTATCATCTAAGAATGCGTTTCTATTTTAATATTCTGCAGATATAAAACACTGCAATAATTTGTATTTGAAATCTTTTTAAATATTTGAGGAAAATGACATGGTTTAACTTTTAATTATAAAAAATAATATTAACAATAAACACTCAAAAAATAACTAAATAAACAATCAAAACATTTTTGACTATTATTTAAATAGAAATCTTTATTAATAGTCCTCTAACATATTTCACGAATGGTTTATTGCAATGACCATAATTTGTTTTACACAGAGGAAAGTATTCAAGTGTTTTCAAACTTATTATGTTTCATTATTGTGCTTAATTTGGCAAAGATCTCTTTCAATATTGAATATGAACAAGAATGGATTTGAAAGCAATACTTCAGTTCTTTTTACTCATCCATCATTCAGAGATATATCCAACTTTTCAATTTACATGAAGGTCAGAGTGAGCGATTGTACTACAAGTGGTTTAAAGAAGGGATATATTTCGCTGTGTAATTCAATGTTTATTTCATTTACGGTATACTAAACAATGACCAGAGTACTAATTCACGTGACGTGAGGAGAAATGTGATGAAGGGCCACACTTCATTTACAGCCCGGACTCATGTGTCGAGGCTGTAAGGCTGTCGAGGCTGCAGGCGTTCCATGCCGCAAGTGAGAAACACAAGCGGTACAGCCGTGGAGAGAGGATCTGGCCTTCATTTATAGGTCTCCGGAGAGCGCTTTGGAAAATTTGAAGAGGCCTCGGCGCCGCTCTCTTCCGAGCGACACTTCATCGGCGTCTTTCTTCCCGCGGGGCTGCCCATCGATCGCCGGGGCGCTCATCAATCAGCTGCGCGCGGCGGTTGCGCGAGCGCGAACGCGGGCGTGGGCGAAGGCGAGGGCAAGAGCGAGGGCGAGGGCGAGGGCGTGGGCGATGGGGAGGTCAAGGACGAGGGCGAGGGCGAGGACGCGGGCGAGGACGCGGGCGCGCGAGGGCGTGGGTGAGAGCGAGGACGTGGGCGGGGGCGAGGGCGAAGGCGAGGGCGAGCCAAGAGCGCGGGCGAGGGCCGGAGAATCGCGTGCTGAAGCGTGCCTGGATGGGGGGCGCGGAACAGGGAAGCAAGGGTGGAACGGGACGTTGCGGGGAGAGGTTAATGGGAGTGGAGAGGTGGTGAGGGAAGGGGCGGGGATGAAAGAAGCGGTTGCGGCAGGAGAAAGGTATAATGGGAGGGACGGTGATATAAGGGTCAAATTGTGGTGATAAGTATGGTGGTAATGGGAAAGGGGATGATATTGTTGTACACTATTGTTTGACTTACATTAATATTGTATAATTTATGTAAATTTTAAATCTTATTTGTTATGAAAATTGAAGACAGGACTCACAGCAGCTGTTTTATATTCAAAGTCGACGTTGATGAAATAGGAATGTGTTTAAAAGCAAATGTTAAGCAAATTCATAGAAATTTATTATTTAGTAAGTAAAATATTTGTATGTGTAGAACAAATGTGAATGAATTGATTTGAAAAATAATATCTATAGAAAAAGCTGGGTATTTGTTTTATTAATATATTACAAACCAACAGATATTAGGGATGGTGATGTAAGGAGCGGGAATGGACCGGGCGGTTGTGGGAGGCGCAGTGATAGGAAGACGTGATGGGAGGGGATAATGCGATGGTGGAGGGCGTGCTGAAGGGAGGAGGAATGCGAGAGGTGGGAATGAGCGTGGGAGTGTGTGGGAGGTAGCGATAGGGCGGGGCGGTGCGGAGCGAGAAGGGGAAGGGTGGTGCTGTTTTATGGAACACATGGCCTTGAGGTGTATATTAACTAATATTTCAAATCCTTCGTCTTAAAGTAGTTGGTTGATAGTTTATCACACAGTCGAGTCTGAGAAGCCGTGCTTTGCACATCGGGCGTCTCAGCTCTCATCTACAGTGGTGTATCGGCGGCGCAATCTGACAGCAATAAATGCCTAGTTCAAGACCGCTTACAACTGAACAGTGCGTAATGTCTACGAGTGGCTGCCTCGACACGGGGCAACACATTGCTAATGCAATGCCTACTCTCATGCAATGATTACAATGAATTAAATCCAGTGCAAGCAAAAAAAAAGCGCGTTCTCAAATGCTCCTACCGGGGTAAACTACGCTCAGGTTAGTGAAGTTCAAACTCTCCTACATCATGTGTTTCCTTCACCCCAACAGCAATATATAGTGCAACAATTAAGTCAGCAACCACACTTGACGGAAATGATTCAACCTGGATATGATTGGCTGCAAGTGCCTCAGCAGGCCCTACAGCAGCGGAACTTTGTACTACTGCACAGCATTTTGCACTTTCACTGCGCGCAAGCAGCTCAGGGGCAAATGCGAAAATCGATGAAGGATGGGGATGAGACTCATTCTCAGAGTGAGGTTCAGATAGTTATCGGAGCTCTGGGATTTGTTCCGAAAAATTTGTGTAAGAACTTGTCTAAACTCCCTGGTAATTCAAAAGACTGGGAAGTGCAAGAAATCGCTTTATTTGGAACAGAACCCTAGGTAGCTGGTTGCAACCTGGAGTAGATTCAGCCGACTCATAACATCTTTAGTCGTGATGTAGTGGAATAATAATAATAATAATAATAATAATAATAATAATAATAATAATAATAATAATGATAATAATCATAACAATAAAACACAACACACTCGCCAACAAAAAACACTAAATTAATAATTTGTATATATTAGGTCTTATAATTTGAAATAAAATGCATTTTAAATCAGTAAAATCTACAGTAAGTAAATGTTGTGCATTTTAAATAAAGATTATCATCTGAACCCATTGCAGTCCCATTTTTAAACTTGCAACATCTGTTTGGAAATATACAAGGATTATTATAGAATTTTTTCAATTTTTTTGAAGATGAGCATTTTGAAAAAACTCAAAATCAAAAGTTAAATTTAAAAAACGTTTTGAACGCAACCACTATTGAGTTGCATATATTATAAAAGGCCATAAAGAAAGCTGCAAAATGACACCTGTTCCAGCTCTCTATCTTCATTTGGTGAGGTTCTACATCAATTTAAACATTTTCGGGAACCCAATTTTGCAAACTTTTACAAGGCTGTATTTCAGAAACGGGTGGAAATATTTTACTCAAAATTTGTAGTTTTCTTATTCTCTATTCATACTACCTATGTGTCAAATTTTCATCTGAATCTGAGATGGTGATGTAAAATGAGTGTGTTGATTTAATATGGAATGACCCGTACGCAGGTCACAGAACGTAAACAGTTAATTATGACCCTTGTAACTTGATATATTAGACATTGTCCATTTAAATAAGTGGTAATATAAGTTTGCAACATGGATCATTATTAGACGACCAGGCATTGAATTTACGGGCCGTGTCGTGCTACATCACACTTCTCCCCTCCCCGCAAAGCATCCTACTCCCACTACTTGCACTTTCGGCGCTGTCGCAGGCAGATGGTCGACTCCTAAGTGCAGAATGCCCACGGGAGCAGGCATTGTACAGGCCTGCCCTACAGCTACCACCTCAGCAGCAACAACTCCACGCAATGCAACAGGCGGCCTTTCAGCAGAGCGCTTATTGTCATGTCATGTTATTGTCATGTTGATGACCATGGTAAAAGATCAAGCTACTGACGCTCCTGCGCCAAACAGTAAAAAAAGTTTGTCCACGGGTAATGAAAATAAAAAACGATAGCTTTCGAATAACCAAAATAAAAATTCAAATAAGAGTGCAATAGGGGGAAACGGGTCAGATTGATACAGAAAATTAAATAGTTTATTATATGTATCAAAAATGAATTAAATATTAATTTTTGTTGTTGAATTAATGGCATAACTAATCTGTATTACTCTAGCAACCCAAGGAACCATTAAAATTAGAAGATAATCAGAATATATTTGTTCTAGTAAAAATGAGTTTTGTATAATTCTGCTCCACCTACGGGGCACTTTGATACATTAGGTGGGGCACTTTGATATAAAGTATACAAAATTTTAGAAGGGTAAGTACTTACAAACATTTAATAAAAAAGAAACTTTTTATTATGATATATGATCTGCCATACATTTTGTGACATTTTAAAATGTTTGTGACATATGTTTAAAATGTTTAAACAAAAAAATTTCAAAAATGTTATTTGAAATGGACACATGGGAATACATACACAGGAGGAATAGCAGAATTAGTAACGTGGTATAGTGACCATACCAAGTTACTAATTCTCCTCTTTCACCTAACACTATTTGTTCTACTTATCTCTGCTTTTTTCCTGCCAAAACTTTGATTGTAGGTGAGATTGTTAATTCCATTTTCATCCTGATTTATTATATGATCAGGCGTAAATTTGTAGCGCGCCATTACATATTCATAATTGTCAAAAAAATCAGTGGCTGCAGTTTTATTAAACGTAAAACTTCTGTCTGCACTGGTATTTTCTGGCTTTCTGAGGCTTATATGTGGATTCCTCTTCCTAAATCCTGCAGCCCAATTTTTCCCACAACATCAATTTTTTTCCAGGATGCCGGGTATCTACACCCCAATTATTCTGCATATTCGAAAGCCAAAAATCAAGACTTTCTCAGTGACAGCCCATAGTGCATTTTACTACAGTTCCATAAATAATCAGTAAACGCTTTCTCCTGTTCAATTGAGAAAACTTGCGCAACAGTGCACTTGGATTAATATATATTATGAGATGACTCTTCGTTTCCTGCAAAAGTATTTCGAACATTTTCAATGCGATGTTGCAAAGTTGCAGCTTTGATCCTGTATTTGTCAGCTGCTTTCCGTATTGACAACCCCTTTGATAAAACTTCGAATATCGCAGACTTCACTTTCTCCTCATCGATACTTCCTCTATCAGTCTTACTTTTATAAGTTCGCACTATTTTCTTGATAAAAGGAAAACTAGTTGAGAGATTTCTTACAAACTTGTATATTGAGTCACTGCGATACACTCGCGGGGCATATTGATATGTGTGTCAATGCGCCCCGGTGCTCTGTGTATTAAAGTGCCCCAATGGACATTTTCATGATTCTAAAAGTACTGATAAAACCACTAAACGTATTTAAAAATCATGTGTAAACTGAATACGTAATAGAAAATAGTTACCTTTACTATTTTCAAATCTTGACTAATGAACATAAAACAGCTTTAGAACACTTTCATAATTAACACAATTTTTTAGTTGGCTGCACTGAAAATATGTCTATCACCTTCAAAAGTCGACGGCTGAATGGCAGGCGGCTCCATCGCGGCTGGAGAATTAGCACAAGTATAGACACATTTTGGTGACTTCACTATATTGTATAAATGACGTCACTCGGTTTTCTAATGTGTTTCTAATGTGTTTCGATGTATCAATGTGCCCCTTGCATCAAACTGACCCGCCTTCCCCTACCTACTCACTCAAGGTTCGCTCCTCTCGCTGAAGAAGAAGATGAAGACGAAGTAACAGAAACGCCAGTCGGTGAGAAAGAGAACAATATTAAAATTCCTCCAATATTCGTTCATATGGCCGGCAATAAGTATTTAACCTTAATACAACACCTAAATTCTGCTACAATAAATGACTTTAACTAAACAAAATGGCGAATACACTTGTTATTTTCAATGAAATCAATGACTTCAGAACATTTCGAAAATACTGAAGAAAACAACATTGAATTTCACACGTAGGAGACCCAAGTAGTAAAGTGTTATCGGTTGTAATTAAATACATCCCAAAATGTTACACCAACATATTATACAAGAACTGAAAAGACTGGAATATCCTGTAACTAAAGTGTGTAAACTTTACGATAAAACCAGAAAACCAATACTAATAGTAGCAATAGATGTTGTTGACAATCCCAAATCAAAAACTATACTTAATGAGGCAAACTGATGTATAATACAATATAATAAGAGTTCAACTAAGAAATAAACCTAACCAGCCTATTCAATGTAAGATCTATCAGTGTTTTGGTCATACTCAGGCAAATTGCCACTACGTGCCTAGGTGCGTAAAGTCTCTGGAAAACCATTACTATTCTCAATGTCAAAAACATGAAAGTATCGTCCTTAAATGTGTTAATTGCAAAGGCGATCATACCCCCAATTACAGAGGCTGCCAGAGCTTGCCAAACCCTACCAAGGACAATCCCGAAGACTTTTAATAAACATGCAAACCAATCGATACATTAGATTTTCCGCACCTTGACAACCGTTTTCGCCCCTTCTCCTCCAGTATTTTCTACATCGATCAGACAATCTTCTCCCCCACCTCCTTCCTTGCACTCAAAAAAACTTTCCACCACTACACTTCCCTTATAAAAGAGCATGGAATAATAATGCAGGTCTACGGCCAAAAATTTGATTTGATAATTCTTGTTAATGCTTTTAGATGTTATCTAAGGCTGACCTCATTTATACCATATTTTTAAATAGTACATGTATTTTTGTAAAATAAAATATAGATTAATATATTTAGAAATTTTAGTTAATGAATCTGTTGTAATTTTGTAATAAAGCTATCAATAACTCTCAACTTATACTAACGTTTATATGGTTATCTTTGTATAATTAAATAGTATAAATAAATCACTTACCATTCTACCACTTCACAGACAAAATAAAAGCGGAAGAGAATAAAGAATAAAATCGAAAAAAAATTTAAGCATGTTTGTTGACAGTTCATCATGCTGTATCAGGTTTCATCCTCATTTAGCATGATGAAAAATACAGACGCATACTTATGCTTTTAGTTTCATTTAGAAAAATAATTATTATTATTCGGTGTGCAAGAAATTGTAGGGCCAAATTAACTATACGAATATTTCAAAACAATATATGGTGGCTTTATATCAGGGGTGACTCCATCAACAATAAATGGAAAATTTAACAACTCAAGGATTTAAGTAAAACATCCCTATTTTTTATTTATTAATTTTAGGAACGCCAGTGTATGCACATATTTACATTTGTAACAAATATTTTTTCTTAAACGATTTCTAATATTCTAAACCCTTATTAAGTTGTAATAACACTCTGCCTGAATAGGTAGTGTGGTCATGAAGGTTCTCTTCAGATAGGAAGGTAATTGTTGTCTTTTCTCGACAGTTCCCTTCTAAACTTAATCAAGATATAAATGGTTATATATGGAAATTGGAGCCCACTTTTTCTGCTCATTCTCCCGTCCAGTAGTGTCAATTGGAGTGAATACATTCACTTAGATCATCTCGTTACTTGAAATTGATTAAAAAGGTTTTCTGAAGTTTGAAAGTGCGTTTCGAAAAAATGTCTCATCAGCGATGTGTTACCAGTCAATACTACTTTGGTTTAATCTGTTGTGAGTCCGCAATCAAGAAGTACCAAAGAAATATAACAGATTTCTTCACAATAAAGAAAGTGAATGTTTCAAGTACTCCATGTTTCCTGATTTAAGAGACGCTAAGATAAAACTTTCCTCAGATCCACATTTTGCAGAGACCATGTATGAGTAGAAGAGGGAAGCCTGGAATTCTTTAAAAGAGGTTTTTGTCTAGTTCCTGGGCAACGTAAATGATCCTAACTACAGATGTATATCGTGGAACGCATGCTGAAGAGTTTTTCAAATACTATGTTGCCACATGAGTTTGAAGGTTCACTTCCTACACTCGCATATGAACTATTTTTCGGAAAACTTGGAGAACGTCAGTGAAGAAGAATGGGAAAAGTTCCATCAGGACATCAAGGGCATGGAACCTAGTTATCAAAGTAAATGGAACGGGAACATAATACGGTACTATTGCTGGATGCTAAATCGTCAAACATCTGAAGAGTTACATTCCCGGAAGCGCACATGAAGTTTCCAGGAGAAAAGAACGCGTTTTCACAAAAATTACAAATAAATATGCATTATTGTTTACTCTGGCAAGCTTATATCAGAACGAAACAAGGCATTTGATATTGTTAATCACTTGTAAATGTCATGTCAGCCGATTCTATTTTATTATGTCGTTATAACTACTAGCTTTAGAGATTGAACTTGCAATTGGAAAAAAATTGTACGTCATAGAGAAAAATAATCATAGAGACCTCACCTTCAGTTCCAGTACACCAAAAAACATAAAGATCAGAAGATATTGTCAAATAAAATTTCGAAAAGTTTTCTTTTGTAGACTTGTGTAATCAACAGAATAACATTCCTGATGTAAATAATTTAATTTCAAATATAGTATCCAAATAATATCTCGATCTTGATGCAAATAATCTCCCTTTTAATACCTTAAATCCAAAATATGATCCTAAATGTTCTTCCAAGTTACTATAATGGAACCAAATAAATTAAATGCTCTTAGTCTGCTTAACTTTAATGCAAATGGAATAAAGAGACATGAAAATTCCTTCCGGCACTTCTTAAGTTAATATAGCCTGTTTAACAGAAACCTCATACCTGGGGAACATTTCTCTATTCCCAATTTCAAAATTTATCGTAGTGATCGGATCTCAACAAATGCTTCAGGTCGAGTAGCAATCATAGTTCAAAAGATGTTAAGCACAGTCAGTACCTGTTCCCCACTCAACAGATTTGTAAGCAGTATCAATGAACATTAACTATAATAGATCGGAGGTAGTTATCAGCATACAAACCACCCAACAAAAACTCTCCAACTGAATACGGTAACATCTTTTCTCAATATCCTCAATTTATTTTGCTGGGAGATTTAAATAGCAAAAACAGAGCTTGGGGTTGCAGTATGACGGGTTATGAGACGGGTTGCGCGACGGTTACGTGGGCGATTGCCGAGTGAATTGCGGGCCGTGTTCCGGACCGGGTTGCGGCCGGGTTGCGGGCAGGGTTTTGAGTCGGATTCCGCGACGGTTACGAGACGGTTGGCGGGCCGGGTTACAGACGGGTTGCGCGACGGTTACGAGGTAGATTGACGAGTGGATTGCGGGCCGGGTCTCCGGCTGGGTTGCCCTTCGGACTACGAGATGGATTGCACGTGGGTTAAGAGCGGGCTGCGGAGCGGATTGCCTTTGGGTCTCCGCTTTGTTTTCCGTGCAAGTCGCAAGGTGTTTCCGAGTGGCCGAGAGGGTTTCGGAGCGGATCGCAGGGTGTTGGGGTCGTGTTGAGGATCGGATTGTGGGGCGCGTTGCGGGCCGCGGTCGAGGCGATGAGGTGATGGGGTGCGGGTGTGGGTGAGGCAAAGCGGCTTTTAGCATTGGTGTTTCGTTCCCGGCCTCCACCTCTTACTTTGAGAGGAAGATGCCGCAGTTGGGATGGGTAATGAATGATGATCCTCTAGGTGGACGATCTACGCTTTTCAAATCACGTGCAAACAGGAATGCAAAACAGGCATGAATGAAGTGCAAACAGGAAGTGAACCTGCAATTTATTTTTTATGTGTAAAAGTGTAATAAATAAATGATCTGATTGATTTTGTGTGAATGAAATACAGACATGTGTTACGTGAAAGCGGTTATTTTATTTAATTTCGGAGCGATTATCATAAATATCGAATGTAGGATCGATTCCCTTGTAGTGAGCCCTTGAGGATAATTTTATTAATCAATTCTCAAGCAATCAGCTAACACCATGATAATTCAGCTTTTTTACTTTCTGGCCTACGCACGTAGTGAAGAGAACGTATTGTATTGCTGCTGTGAAAATTTCCGATTCATTTTTACAGAAAACTCATGTTGTCGGAACAAGAAAGAGTATAAATTTTGATTCTATATAGGGCTGTGTAGCGAGTTTCTCTCTCTTTACACGTTGTGCAGTCAGAACACATATTGATCAAGATCTTTAAATAAGGTCTAGTATTTTTTGAAGAAACGTGTAGTTTTGCGTAATTCGTGCTCGAAGTGAATTAAATTTATAAACAAATCTCAAAAATAGATCTAAATTCTTTTCTCTAAATTTTTCTACGAATAAAACGAAGGATGCTTGCAACTGGCGCACAACTCATTTTCGTTAACGCTGAATTTCTGAAAATTCTAAAACTTATAAATATTACCAGAATGTATGTTCTATTGTAGCTCAAGTACTTTTCGTTCGTGAGAAAGTCAATGCAGAGTTAGTGTAAAACATTTTTACCGTAGAGAAAATTGGAGAATGAGTTACGTCTCAATGTAATCTGCGTAAATAAATAGTGAAGCTATCTTCAAAAGAAGCTTGGAATGGTAAATGAAGCAGGAAATACTTTTTAGTTTCCCGTATACGTACGTGTACACGGAGTGATATACGTAGTATAGAGAAAGTTATGTAATGCTGCGCGAAAAAATGGCCAATTTTCGACGGAAAAAAAATAATTGCCGGGCCGTGAAAACGAATAAGTGGATAAAACCACTTGCTAAATTAAGAAAAAAAATCCCCTAACACGTGGTGTAGGTCAATCTGATTCTAGTCAATTCCTTGAGATTTTGAAAAAGATACTTTAAAACTTGGGGGTACTTTATATGAAGCCCCCCTGGGATATTCAAAATTTTCTCAAAAACGGCTCCAAATTTTTTCTTTAAATTTCTTGTATGAATAGAGTAAAATATACTTATTCACATGGCATAGGTCCGATTTTCACGTACAGCTCTGAATTTTCGAAAATTGTGAAAGTTTGAATTTTTTTCGGCGTCTTTCTCCAACTATAAAATTGAAGATAGAGATTATTTCTTCAAATAAAATTTGTTCTGCATATTGAGTTCTTTAATAAAGGCCAAGTAAATGTTTTCAAAATTTTCGCAGTTTTCGTGCAATATTGCGTGCAATATGTGCAATTTTAAAAAATTACAAAAACAAGATTTTCTCAAAAACGGCTCCAAATTTTTTCTTTAAACTTTTGGTAGGAATAGTGATAAATGTACTCTATCAATGACATAAAAGCCATTTTGGTCTATCGGTTGGTTTTTTCAAAAGTTACAAAAATGTAAATTTTTTAACTTGTCTCTCACGTCGTTAATATTTACATTATCGGCGATTTTTTCACATTATTATATTAACGAGTATATATGCTTTAAATAATGTCAAGTAAAGTTTCTCGAAAACACTACCGTTTTTTGTGAAAAGAAGCTCAAATTTCGGCATTTTCAGAAACGCTCAAACGCCATTTTCTCATTTATGGCTGCAATTTTTTTCTTGAAACTTGTGTAACAGATAGTGATAATTACACTCTTTAATATGACGTAAAGTTTACTTTGAGTTATTTTTTGTTTTTTTCAAAAATTACATAATTTTAATTTTTTTGAAAGATCTCTCACATCTTTAATATGCACATTATCAGCAATTTATAAACATTATTATATTTGTGAGTGTATGTGCTTGAAATAACTTCAAATAAAGTATTTTGAAAACTCAAAACTTTTGTGTGTAAATGAGCTTCAAATTTCGCATTTTTAGTAGTGCTAAAACGCCATTTTCTCTTAAACGGCACATAATTTTTAAAAGAAAATTGCCATTTACGGCTAGGTTTTTGTGTTCTTTAATATTCTAAAATTAATGTTTCCGTTCTACCAATAGGAAACCGAAAAATTAAGAAAATGACAAAAAAAATATACCTTTGGCGGTGATAGATGGTAGCTGGCAAGAAAGAGTATGTGGCAATTCCGAATAGCTAGCGAAGACCCAAGAAAATAGAAACAAATGATTCAGATAAGATTCAGAGCCAAGACATGATTCACAGCTTCCATCTAAATTTCAAAGTTGACCCCCAGTCACAGTTTTATTGGATCACTCAACGCAAAATAATACCCTTAAATAATAAAATATTCCATTAAAACATATAGAGGCGCAAATTCAGGCAGATCATAGGCTAAGTTTTCAATTTGGTAAAACGCATGTAAACTATTTCGATACCAAAAAATGTTCTCAGACGTATAGACAGATAGGTAAAGATAAACACTCATACAATTTTTTGATGTCACGAACAACAAAATACGTATTTAGATCAATATATTGTGATATACCAGAATATTACAAATTTTATTTAATAATATTAGCTGTACATGGGGTGGATAAATGGGTATGCAATATGGCGGTATACGGCCTTAGCAACGACAGCGCAGAGGTTGGCAAGGTCAACAAACTGTACACAGGCCTTGAAGATGTCAGGACGCTGGCTAGATAGCTAAAGAAAATAAGATGTGGTTGGTTCAAAAACGAATGACTGACGGGGTCGTGGCTACTTGGGTTCGTAAGAGACGCACGGGTTGGCTAGTGAAGATTAGACAGTCTAATTTTGCCGCTGTGTTTTGAAAAAATAGAATGAGGGACGCTTACCGAACCATAAAGGGTTAAAGAACACATTGAACAGGACATTCTGATTTTGGGTGTCGTGGAGTGAAGATCGCGGATTTTGATAGTAGATGACGTGGTGTAAAGATCGTTTGCGGACATTATATTAGGAAAGTGGGACTTGTATATTTTTTTGTGAGAGAAGTAATAGTTTTTTCGGACTCTGAGAATTATTTGCCAGAAGTGAATTCGCGGAGGACTTGCACAGTTTTTCGGATATTGCAGTTGAACTTTAATGTTTTACATAACCAGTGGGAAAGATTAGGAACCGGGAGCATCGGATAAGAACCGATAAATAGTTTATGCAGTGTGGACTGGACGTGTCAGCAGCAGCGCAAGACCGGAAGAAAGAAGCGAAACTTGGAACCAACAACGGTCAAGTGAGAAGCGACTACGGAGTGTCGGCAAGCAAAACGGTAAAGAAATACTGCAGTACAAAAGAGATAACGTATTTAAAAGGTCATGACCATAAAATTAATTGTTAAAACTTAACGTTAAATAAATTATTGAATTTTGTTCTTTGGAAATGAAAGGAGTTTTCATTTGTCAATCATAATCTTTAATTAGTTGGAAGCATATAATTATTACATTTCAGATTCCACGCCATACTGTATAGTTGGCAGATCAGGTAATCGGCTGTCGAGGCGATAGCGAGTATTTGTATCCGGACCCATCGACCCAAGCTAGCTGGATGTTTATATAATTTTGTTTAAATTAGATGGGAAAACTTTGGTAGTAATTAATGTAACCTGTTTCTGGCGCCCAAATCTTAATATAAATTTGGAACAGGCCATAATTACAACCACACTCTTGATGAGACGATGATAAAGGTATATTTCAATATATATATATATATATATATATATATATATATATATATATATATATATAAAGATTGAGGAAGTTTTTAATCCCCTGTTTCTTGATCCGCGTCTGGCGTCAAAGTAATATACATTTGATATAAAATATTTCTTAATGCAGGTAATTTCTTGTGAAAGAAAGAAATCGAAACAGAAAGGATGATTTGACAAAATTGTTCCGCCCTACGTCAGCGCTCGTCACCCGCCGCCTATCTCCTGCCAACTCTCCCAGGGGCTGTCGCGGCTCCCAGCGAGGCTCGAAGGGCCTATGAGGGGTTACGCCAAGCACGGCGGGGGAAGAACGGGGCCGAGCGGGGCGGGGCCAGGCGGGCGGGGCGGGAGAGACGGAACGAGGCAGAGAGGAGCGGAGAGAAGTGGGGAACAGCGGAGTGGAACGGGGGGAGCGGGCAAGGCAGCGTGGCGCCGAGCGGGGCGGGGCGAGGTGGCGCGAGGTCGGGAGAGGTGGGGGAGAGCGGGGGTGAGCAGGGCGGAGAGGGGCGGGGCGAGGCGGAGCGTGGCAGAAAGGTGGGGAAGAGGAGCGGAGCGAGGCGGGACGGCTGCCCCTGACGCGGCAGCTATCGACCAGAGCTGATCCCTGATTGAAATGCATCGCGACCGCCGCCGCTGGCCGTCCGGCCGCCCGCACGCCATCGAGTCGGCCAACCGCCGCGCACCCACGCGTCGCTCGCGCACGCTTCACCCCCTACGCGTCGCTCCAACATCTCACGTGAGAGCACCACGCGAACGCCTCGCCCAAACTCCTCGCCCGAAAAGATAGAGGCAAACTGCGCGGAACCCCTCACCAAAAAGCGCGAACGCGAAGCCCAAACTCGAAGCCCAAACTCCTCAGCAGCAAGACACCCGCGAAATATTGGCGAACTCAGCGAAACGCTGCAGCCGAACGCGTCTTACAAAAGAGAAGTCAAAATTACTCGTACCAATGGCACCAATGACACGTGAGAGCAACTCAGCAGAACCCCGCAGAAGAACGCGACATTCACACGCTTGGCCCAAATACCTCATCCGAGCGCTCGACAAGGGCGCCCCAACCGCTCCTCTTACACCAGATATGTCAACGTCGCGGGCAAGGTACCAAGCTTACTAGTTTCCGAGCACTGCGTCCAGAGAAATTGGCGCGAGGTTTAAATGTAAGGGTTGTACAAATTCCTCCAGAGTGGCGGGATGTCACTAAATACCTGACCCATGACAGTCTTTAAGAGAAGTTACTCGACAGTTATTGTCACAAATTTAGCTATATTAACTTCCATTTTCTCTTTAAAGCCAAGAAATTATCCATTAAAATGAAATAATACATTAGGCAGATTTCAGATTCTAAATAGAGAGTAAAATTAATTTTGTAATCCTGTTTACTTAAAAGTGAATAAAAGTATGAACTTTCTACGTTCAAGTTACAAGGTTTAACAGAAAAATATTCTTGTCTGTTAAAAGCGCTGTCCGTCTGAAAGTGAGAATTTTCTTAAGGAGTCTTGTAACTTATTTCACATTATTGCTAAATACAATAAATAAGTGAATTAATTTTTTTTATTCTGAACAAAGTAAATTTACAATCTATTTTACATTAAAATAATTAGTAAATGTGTTAACATTGGTAATTAAAGACAATGGCAGTTAATTAATGACAATGACAGTTTGTGGGTGAAAGTATCCCAGAGGCACATTTCACCGTCTTCTTGCGTCTAGAACAGAAAGAGTCAATATAGTGTTCAAGAATCAAAGTTCAGGAATATACTTGATTGTACATATGAAAACTAATTTGAAAATCTTCATATGTATAATGTAGCCGAACGCATCTTTTGATTTACATATATGAATCTACATATGTAAATTGTATAATGGAGTTGTAAGAGTGTAATTCTGGATAATCGGTAGGTTTCTTCACTATTATCTAAGAGGTTGATGGCTAGAAAATTTGGGTGCGCTTCCAGACGTTGAATATAGCTTGAGCTGCTTGTTTGGATTCTTTCGAAGACTGTCGGTACTTTTAAGTCTCTGTGTGGCGTTGTGTTTGAGATGTACCACGGTGCTGCAGCAATCATCCTAACAGTTTTTTTTATTGAAATCTCTGTGAAATGGAGAGATTTGATCTGCTTGCCGTAGATTTGGATGCCGTAGGTCCAAATAGGAATTATTATTGTTTTATAAATCAATAATTTATTGTCTAAGGACAGCTTCGAATGGTATCCTAGTAGCCAGTACAGTCTTTTCACTTGTAGTTGAAGTTGCTTCTTCTTGGCTTAGTATTTAGATAGATTTATTAGTTCGCTTTGAGCTAATGCTCGGTGGCAAACATGATACCAATTAGAATTAGAATAATAACAACTATTAATAATTATAATTACCATTAGAATTAGAGGATGATATCCTAGTTCTAATTAATTTCTAGTTATCTCTAAATTGACTACTAGTTTCACTAACACTTCACTTCACTGTATAACGCTAATATACAATAATAGTAAAAATAACAAAAACTATATATGCAATGATAATAATAAATTAAGAATTACACCAAAGCTAAAAGCAGTGTTAATAATGGTGATATTTATATCAGTAATAATAATAACAGTAATAATAATAATAATAATAATAATAATAATAATAAAGATAATTGTCTCAGTATTGATAGTGATCTAAATAGAATTAAGTATATTTTTAAATTTGCCTACATTAGAAGGAAGAGCCTCTAGTGCTTTTGCAGGTAGTTTGTTCCAATCTACTATAGCGCGATTCACAAAGGAGAACTTACCTACATCAGTTCATTGCTTTCTATCGTATTTTCCACGGATGGTCTCCTCTGCTTTTATTATCTGCTTTATGTAATCTCTTATCGATATCTGCCCACGCTGTGTCTCCTCTGTAAGTCTTGTACATTACGCATAAACGCGCCCGTTCTCTTCTCTTACATAAGGACTCCCATTTTTCTCGTTCATCAACAATGCGCCCATGATTTGAAAACTTACCGGCCCGTTTTTGAATTTTATCTAACGCCTCAATTTGCCCTTTCCTGTACGGGTCCCAGCATGCTGATCCGTATTCTAAAATAGGACGAACAAATCTAGTATATGCTAGGGATCGGGCATTTGGACTACTATTTTTTAGGATACGCATTACAAAATGAAGTGCTCTCCAGGATTTTTTTTACCGTATTGTTAATATGATCCGACAAATCCACGTCGCTTCTCAGGACCAAACCCAAATACTTACAGCTTTTTACACGTGGTATGACGTTGGTTCCTAATTCATAATTGGAGTGTACATTTGAACGACACTTGGTAAAACAAATGAATTTACTCTTTTCCGGATTTAATTCCATCTTATTTTTGCACGCCCAGTACCATAAACAGTTTAGATCGTTCTGTAAAACATTTTCATCCGAAGACGAGCCGATACTCCTATATATTATACAATCATCGTCGAAAAGCCTAACTTTCGATTTTATTCCAGTTGCAATGTCATTAATGAACGCTAAAAATAGTAGTGGCCCTACCACACTCCCCTGGGGGACCCCAGAAGTTACATCGACTTTTGATGAATATTTATCGCCTATCCTGTCTGTCTGAGTGCGCCCCGAGAGAAATTCTTTTATCCACAAGATTATTCGATGATCTAATCCCGTTTCTGACAATTTGGCAATTAAAGACCGTGTGGAACAAGATCGAATGCCTTAGAAAAATCTAATATTATTGCATCGACCCTACTCCCTTTGTCTAGTGAATCTGCTATGTCCTGACATAAAGCAATAGTCTGGCTGTCGCACGAGTACCCAGGACGAAAACCGAGTTGATTTTGAAATAGCCAATCAGTTTTGTTCCAAACTTTTCTAATATACTCTGCAATTAAGTGTTCCATCTGCTTGCATACGACTGATGTCAAACTACTAGGTCTGTAGTTGGTAACAACCCTTCTGTCTCCTCCCTTGTGAATCGGTACTACAATTGCCTCCTTCCAATTTTGAGGAATCATTTTATTATTTATAGTTACGTCCATTAACCGCGCAAGGTACGGAATCATGGCTTCCCCTCCCAGTTTTAGTATTTCTCCTGGTATACCATCAGGACCTACATAATTATTTCTCCTAATTTTTGCAATTCTTTTTCTAATAATTCCTGCATCAACTCGAAAGGTTTCTATTACGGGTGTTGTTTTACTTACTGGGGTTTGATCCTTCGGCTTGAAAACAGAAGCGTAATGTCATTTTAAACAGACCGCCTTTACACTGTCATCTGTGATTAACGAACCGTCTGCTCCGCAGATCGCTGGAATACTTTCTTTGTTCCCTTTCTTATGTCTCACATACTTGAAGAAATTTTGCCAACAGGTCAATCGGTCGCTTAGAATTAATTTAATGTAATTTTCTTGGGTATGTAATTTTAAAGCTAATAAGTCTTTAGATAATTGTAGAAATTAATTTTTCTGTTCCTTATTTATATTACGTTTACTATACGCTTTCCTAACATGCCTTTTCAGTCTCCTCACTTCTTTGTTGTTGTACAAGGGATCCGAGTGGTACCGTAGTTTCCTGGTAGGCACGAATTTTGCTAAGCATTCTGAAATGATGTTCTTAAAATTTGTCCATATCTGTTCTACTGTACTTCCGCTAGAAGCCCAAGTTGGATAATTGTTTTTCAAATATAATTGCACGTTTGTGACGTTTGTTCTAGAGAACTGAAAAAATTGTCTTTCTTTTACAAGATCATTTCGCTTACCCTCTCTGCACATTTTTAGAAGGACTCCTTTGTGATCGCTAATTCCAGGAATTACTTCACAGGCAAGAAGTTTGTCCATCGGTCTAATAAGGAAAACATCCAGTAAAGCATTATCACGGGTCGGTTTGGTCACAACCTGTGTTAAGCCGTTCTCCCAAACCAGCTCGTTAACAAGGCGTTGGGCGGCGCCTTCAGCCCCCACTTCCCCCTCCCAGGTAGCGTGCGGTAAATTTAGATCTCCCCCCAAAATGACGTTTTTTCCGATTTTCCTGGTTACGCGTGTTCTCTCTGCAAGTCTTGCCAATGGTTCATGCCCATCTTGCTGTGATTAATACGCGCCTATATTTTCCCATTGATTTTTCGAATTTTTATCTCGGATGTCTACACCTATGATTTCAAATTTGTCATCCATCCATGCCTCTATTGCTTCAAAGTTATCTTTTATACATATAAAAACTCCCTCACCAATGCGATCTACTCTATCACGACTGAATGTTAAAAAATTTTGTCTGAAGATTTCAGCGTTTAATATTTCCGCATTGAGCCATGACTCCATAACTATCACGACATCTACATTATAAGATTCTACCGTGTTCCAGAATTGAACAGTTTTATTGTAAATACTCCTGCAATTAACCCGCAAAATTACCAGAGACTCACCTTCTGCATAATTCATTAATCTAATGCCGCCGTCTCTCGCCATTGTTCCTGTATCAATGTCCGGTGATATGTCGCCGTTCGTCATTGCCGCCACCGCGTCACCATCCCTCAGCACCGTCACTGCTTCGTCGACGATCGCCACCATTTCACCATCCCTCGCCGCCGGTACCGCGTCACAGTGTGTCGCTACCGCGTCGCCGTCCCTCGCTGCCATCACCGCATCTCTGCACGTTGCCGCTGCGTCGCCGTCCCTTGCCGCCGTCACCGCGTCGCCGTCCCTGGCCGCTGCGTCGCCGTCCCTCGCCGCCGTCTCCGCGTCACTGTATGTCGCCACTACGTCGCCGTCCCTCGCTGCGTTGCCGTCCGTCGCCGACATCCCCGCACAGACCATCATAAGGGATTCGACATCCCTTGCCGACACCGCCGTGCGGTCTCACGAGCCTGTCGCGGGAAGTTTCGGGCCACCTACGCGTGACAAGGGACCACCTAGCTTTGTGGACCCCGAGCAATTTAGATGCAAACCGTCACGACCGAAATCGCAGTCCTGCAACCACGAATTTGAGTCCACAAAAAACCCATTCCTTTTCTGCGCCACGAACATTCAGTTCACTACACCGACCCGTCTCCATGGAATGCCACGACGCCTGAGAATACCACTAATATATATCTTTGCTTTTGGAAACTTCTCTTGTGCTTTCATCACGAAGTCACACATATCCCCCATGACAAAGTCAAGATGCGAGCACACTACCTTGGGGTACTCCGGATTGGAAAGAGATAATTCCTTTTGATACTTAATTTGGAATGTTCGGCGGGAGAGGTAAGATCTGAAGATATTGATGTATGGCTACGTTAAGGAGCGTTTGATTTTGTAAAGAAGGCCATCGTGCCAAACTTTATCGAAGGCTTGAGTGATATCTAAACACGCTGCTGAGCAGTATTCTTTTCATTGGAACGTTTTCTCTATGAAGTTGGTAATTCTATTAACTTGTTCAATAGTGGAATGGTGTTGCCCGAAGCCAAATTAGTGATCTGGATTAGGCCATTTGCTGTCAAGCAAGGTCGTAATCTGCTTAGGAGAAGTTTCTCAAACACTTTGGACAATATTGGAAGCATACTAATGGGTCGATACGATGAGGGTTCATGGGGAGGTTTACCTGCTTTTAAAAAGACTTGGATCCGGGCTACTTTCCACTGCGCTGGATGATGTCCGGTGCATAGGGTACTGTTGAAGAGACCAGTGATAAAAGCTATTCCTTTGCGAGACAGTTCTTTTAGCAGTGGCCCGGTGATGAGGTCGTAACCGGGAGTCTTCTTGCTAGACAGTTCCTTTTTTAAAATTTTTAATACTTCTTTATAAGTAAAGTATTTTATTGGTAATGCTATTTGTGTAGGTGATTCTAAATATTCTTGTATTTCGTCCGGTTGATTTAAAGTTTTTGGTGGATTGTTTTGAAAACCTTCAGTAAAGTGTTTTGCAAATACTTCTACTTTTTCTTTGGTACATCTCACCCATTCGTTGTTTTCCGTACGCATTGGAGGTGAAGCTTTACTAGGTCGTTTGGATTTTCTTATTGCTTTAAATAAAGAATATTCGGAGGCTTGAGAAGCTGAGAGATTGTCAGCGTCATTTGGAAACCTACAATCGCTAATTGTTTTAAGTAGATTGGATAATTGCCTGGTTGCTCTCTTGTAGTTGGTTCTATCAGCTGGGTATCTTGTCCTGTGCCATATTTTTATAAGTTTTCTTTTTTACTGAATTTTTACAGTATATAGAAAGGATATTTTTCACAGGTTCTATTGTACTCTCTTCGTGGAGTGACATGCCACGCTGCTTTTTGTATGCTTTCAGTTATAAATTCCGTAACTTCATCTATGTCGTCATGGGATCGTAAGGGCATTCGAATGCTTCTAAAGGTGGATATCCAGTTATTCCAATCTGTGAGTTTATTTCCTAGTACTATTGGTGCAGGTCTTAAAAGAATTTTATTGCTGTTATTGTGATAGGTGAGTGATCTGATGACAGTTCATGGGAAGCTTCAGTAGATATGTAAGCTTTAGTTACAAAGATGTCAATTAGATCTGGAATTTTGTTTATGTCAGTTGGCCAGTAAGTTGATTCTCCTGTAGAGACGGTTAGTAGTTGCAACGATGTTACCGCTTTTTGTAGTTCGCGACCTCTCGCAGTAATGAGTCTCGATCCCCACTGCACGTGTTTTGTATTTAAATCTTCTCCGCATACAAAACGAATGCCAAGGCTATTGAAAAATATTTCAAATCGTGCTTTATCAACATTGAATCTCGGAGGACAATATATAGAACTTACTTTTAGTGGTCCTTGACAGTCTTCTATTGTTATTGTAGTTGCTTGAATGTCTTTATATTGAAATGCACCTTCTTCATAGTGTTTGATATTGTGTTTATTTAATATCGTCGTACCTCCGTGCGCTTTACCATCCGGATATTTTGTATCCTAAAGTATATACTTTTGCAATTTAAAATGGTTCTTCTCTGTGAAGTGGGTTTCCGAAATCGAGAGTATATCAATTTTATTGTTAACCTATGGCGGACATTCATTATGTCTCTCACTTTATGCCCCTTTTCGAGCAACGCATCATTAATATCTTTCACATCAACAGTATGATGTATGTGACGCAAAACAATTCTACACGCTCGTTCTTGTTTTAATTGATATGTATAATATACACGTTTGCCACTAGACAGATGTTTTACTATGTTTCTGTATGTATCCGGGATTTTTGGTAATATTTTAATTTTATCTTTTGTCATTGATTTTATTTCGAAGTCTTCTGTTTTTAAAACTTCTTGCTTAAATTTTATCATGGCTGGCTTATACATTGTTTACGTTGAGGACAAAGATAGGCGGAACCACGATTTTCTTGGAACTTTCCTCATTGTTTTCTGATAGATCTTGTGAACTGAGTTCACTGAATTTATTTGGAGTAGAAATTGTAATGACATAAGTACTATTATTATCGCTAGACGCTGTCTTTTGCCTTACCCTTCTAACTTCAGGGTCGAGGACCTCTGTGTTTGACCTCATCGATTAAGCTGGTTTGTTTTCTTGTCATGGCTGTTGTGTTAAATCCACTGGATTTGATGAGCTTTCATTCATGTTGTGGTCGCCACCATTTAATAATTCTGATGATTTCATGTTGTTGGTTTTGTAGTCGTCCACGTAATATACGCAACACTCTCACTGCATGTTGCGTTCACACGAAAACATTTTTTATAGTTAATTATTCTTTTAGATATTGTTTACGTTTTAAACATTAATAATAACTAGTTCAAGCACTATTTAAGCTTTCAATCTACGAAGGTATACTCAATAACACAACACAAAAGAAACACAAGAAAAGAATTCGCCATTCAAACATATTCTTGTCAGTTAGCAAAGATGTTTGTATTAGGGAGAATTTAGCAAGAAAATAAACAACAAATCGTAATAAATAGTGAAAAATATAATTAAGACAATTCTCGGTTATTTGATACAAAATCTTATTATTTATATGAAGAATAGAATAGATTTGATACAATAAATCTCTAAAATTATTTTATAGAAAATATTTTCGTATGAAGCCACTATTCACTGCCTCGCGCCGCTCCAATGTGAGCATGTACAACCCTTTCTGGATTTTAAGGAGAAATGAATGCGGAGTAAGGGGAAGTTGTCCGTGCCCGTGAGAGCGCTGGGCTCGCCAAGCGGGCAAATAGCTCGTGCCGGATGTCGATAAAGCTGGTTGACACACTGCAGCACAACACAAAGAAAACTAGCTCCTAATTTTAGGCTATTTATAGGCTAATATAATGCTATATCTCCAAATTTTAGGCGCTTGTAGTTTTCTAAAAAAATAGTGTTCAGCTAGCTTTAGGAGAAAGCCAACTGACACAAAATCAAAAAATAAAGTTAAAACAAAACTGCTTCTACTCATATTTTAGGGTAATTATTGTCTTACAAAAATTGCTATTATTTATAAATATTAATATTTAGTATGGTAAATATGTAATAAATTGCAGCTCTCATACAGACTATTCAAAACGTTAAAATTTTTGAAATAGCAAGCATAACACAGTTTATTTTTAACATTTTATGCATGACCATACGTACTATTTGTTTATATAGCCCTTGAATTAAATGCTCGTCAACTTTCGCAAAACTTTGGGTTGCGTTGTCGCAACGATTTTTGCTTAAGTTGACGAGCACTTAAATCAATTTGTACATAATCGTATGGATAATACGTTAAAAACGCTGTCTTCTTGCTCGCTAGTTTAGAAACTATTAAGCGCTAAATGTCTTGGCGTCGTGCGTAGTTGAGCGCTTGGATTAAAGTGTTGGGAACATTTGCGGCTACGGTTCACGAGTACTACATAAACATGCATTTTATGTTAAAAAAAGAAATTCTGTTCTTCGTACGTACGTATAGTATAGGGAAAATTACGTAATGCTGCGCGGAGAAAACGGCCGATTTTCGGCAGAAATACTCTTATTACAGGGCTCTGGCAACGAAAAAGTGGATAAATCGAGTTGCTAAATTAAGAAAAAAATCTAACACTAACTAATTTTCTTTGGCTTCTTCCTCCAACTCGGGAATGGCAGTGGTGGAATGCCAGGGGGCCACAGCACGCCGAGCACTGTAGAGGCACTACGCCAGGGCTGTCCAACTTGCAATACCTCAAGGAGCCCCAACTAAAACCTTTAATATGGTTGGGGGCCATATTTTCCATACTCAAGCAATCCCCAGCTGACGTCTTGGAATGTTGAGCTCAACACTTTGCCCGGCTGCTCAGAAACGGGGGAGGGGATGGCACTATGCGTGATATCAGGCCGTACGATGCATAACGCAGAGAATCAAACTGGGATGATTTTTAATTTCTAACTTTGCTATAAAATCCTTATATCAAAACTCCATATATTTCTGCACTAAAAGGGGTGTTGACCCCAACAGGGCGCGTGTGCTAAGGACACAATGTTCTCGCCCGACTTCGATGCAAGGGACTTTTACTTTTGACTAATAACCTTTCGCGGGCCACAATAAATGGCAGCGCGAGCCGCATGTGTCCCTCAGGTCTCCAGTTGGACAACCCTGCCCTATGCCAAGAGCGTTCTTTATGAAATGGTGCAGCCCGCGCACGCAGAAACAGCAAATATGAAGTCTGTGTGCTGAGCGATGAAAGTGCTCGTTATTAAACGCTACAAAGGGACACTAAGAGCTACTTGGCGCTTCAGATCACTTTAATGGAGCACCAATCCGCAGCCTTCCCGGAGGAAGAGCTTGCCAAGGCACGTGTGCGCTTGCGGGTTCGACTCCCCTGTAGGAATGGTTGTTACTTTCTCTGCATTAAACGCCGATTTTTTTTTCAAACCACTATGCATCATGTATCACCTAATAAAATGTATCATGTATCACCTAATAACAGAACCTTCCTTTTCTCTGACCGGCTTCAGGGGCACAGGGAATCAATTGTTGTTAGTTCAGTGCGTCATTTCGGGAGTTCCTAGGGTTCGAGTTCCGACGTGACAAGATTTCCTAGGCACTAGCTACGTAGCTAGGTGGGGTACAGCCACTGTCTGGAGGAGAATTATCGCGGCCGGCCACTCCGATCGAGTTGTCCGTGTTTTCTCAACACCAGGCGAATGCTCGAGCAGTACCCTAAAAACGAGCAATGGACCGTGCGCCATATTTCCTTTCTCTTCCTTGCCTAATTTCACCCCTCACTTACGCACACTTACATGCACTATAATACTACGCATGTCGGGAGGCCAGTCTCGAACTTCGAGGTGCTGCCGGTTGGGGAGGTGCCCCACGAATGGGAGACACTCGGTTGGGGGAAAACCGCAATCCGATGGATAGGTCGGCGCCGGATCTCGCCATCCAAGATGAAAGATCACAGCCCATTCCGCAATTAAAATACGCACTTACGTGACTGACCTTAGCAGTTGATGCGTCGAGGAATCACCATCAATCATTGAATCAGTCAATTCCCTTTTCCCGCCCCATTTCGGATTTCGTCAATATTTTCAAAATTGTATCAAAAATGACTACACATTTTTTAATTAAACTTCGTCCTCTGATAAAGTAAAGAACATTTAAAAAAATGATGTATATCTCATTTTTATTGAACTCCAAGATTTTTCACATTTTTCGGCCTCTTTCTACTACTAAAATATTCAAGATGGAGGTTTTCCCATATTGAAATCCGTCTTCAAGGTCAGTGCAATTTTTCGTAAAGCATAGGCAATTTCTAATTTTTTAAACGTTTTTTTTCTCCAAAATCATCCATTTTTTCTTTAATATGTTTCCGTTTATCTGTTATAGAGCGGTACAAAAGTGATGCTGGACAGACTCCCGGCATACTCTGTATTTTTGAAAATTGCAAAATGTTAACTTTTCAAAACTACAAAATTTAAGATAGAGATTCTTGCCTTAAACAAAATCTATTCTAAAATATCATCTCTTGAAAAGAATGCATGTACAATTTTTTGAAAAAAAATTAGTAGTTTTTGCTGAATTTGATCAGGAAGTTAACGCAACTTATAAAAGAACGTTTTCTGAAAAACCGCTCCACTTTTTTCTTAAAATTGTCCACGGATAGAACAAGGAACTTTTAAAAGAATGACGTATGTCTCATTTTCGTTTAACTCTCCGAATTTTCCAAAATTATATTTTTAGAAATAATACGAGAAAGTATGTGGTGTTGTTGCCCTTGCAGTAATGAAGAAAAATTACCATATTTTGCTTCGATGGATGTAGGATCTGGTAAAGTAAATGAAATTTTTGGACATTTTTTTTCATTTGTGAACCGTGACAATTCAGCCTGATTTTCGTAGTGTTTCACAATCTCAATGTTATATACAAAAGGCCTAAAATTTTCTGTTGACCTTTGTCACTTCCTCCTCGCCGAAAGACGTGTCACTGCGAAGGTTAATTCCGTGATGCGTTTCTGAAGAAGGTAGCACCGCAAGCCTGCGTAGAGCTGGGTTGAAATTCATTCGAATTTCGGATTAATGAAGCCCTTCATATACCCGATAAAATCTATGATTGAACGTATTTCCACAGAAAAATATTTCCAACATTTTATCAGCCATAGAGCGTGTACGCCGTATTTGATCTCCTTCCAGCCTTAATACCGAGATTCAGGCAAACGACTGCGCTGTGAAATACCACATCAAGTAGAGGTCAGCCTAAGATATTTAATATTTTCCGCATTCTTTTTATTTTCTCCATAAAGAGCGTCTACCTTGACAATCAGATAATGATTTATTGAAAAATATTTATAATAAATATTGCCGGCGAAAAGGCTGAAGGTATAAGTGTGCAAATCGAGTATGCGACCTGTTGTCAATGCCTTTGGCAAAAGAACGGCTTAATATGGACCTCTTTTATAAAAAATTAAATAAAAAATAACGAAAATTTATAATTGTAGAATAGACACCTTCTGGAGGACCTTCTAATTTTATGGGAACTTTGATCAGTATCATCAGGTATGAAATTGAGGGTGTCCTGAACCAAACAATCAACTTTTTCAATAGAAAAATCCAATTTATGGTGAATCTAAAGCCAAGAAGAACGTAGACCTTGGCCGTCCCGTCCCTCTCGTGCTGATGGGCTCCCTTTCGCTGTTGCTCTCTCCGTTCCCTCCGCTCCGGAGCTGCTCCACGCTATCCAGCATCTTCACGCTCCGTTCCACAAGCCTTGTCCCGCCTTGGCCGTGCCGTGTTACGGGGTGATTATAAATGGTAGGGGTTGCACGTGCCTATAGGTTTAATGTACGGTATAGATAAACTCATTTTTCTCGACAGTATGAAAATTAGGTTCATTCTAAAATAGGTTCTTTCAGCATCTCAGATAGGCTTTTTAATGGTAGAAAAGACACAAACCCTTGTATTATTATAACCTTGATTTCTCTGATCACTTTAGTTTTATTTTCTTTCCTTCCCTATTACATCGCCTCACCCACGTTTTATTGGCGCGGCTCGTTAGTCTTCTAACTGCATCTTGGCTGGAATACCGGTGCTACCCCGTCCAGTTTGCGTGTCCCTGACAGAGCGCTTGCCAACCGCATCGCATTCCCTTTGACCGTCGCCAATACTCGTGAGAATCTCTTGTGAGTGCGAGTGCTCTGTGCGCCGCGTGTGCACCAACACGCGCCACGTATTCGGCTCGCGTCCGCCCCCCCCCCCCGGGTGTCGCCGGCTGCCCCGAGGGCCGCGTTGGCGCCGGAGGTTCGTTAAGTCGCCGCTCGCCGCCGGAGATTGCACGTGTTGCGGCTTTGTGGCGCGCGGATATGAGCGCGCGTCCGCCTTGCAATTTCGGCCACGCCCCTCGCCTCCGCGCCGCCTCGCGGCAGCTGCTGCCGCCGCGCTTTGACCTCCCCCTCCCACCGCCAACTCACCCGGGGGGGGGCACCGAGTAGGAACAGCAACGTATTCTGCTGTTCCTACTCGCGCTCCCACCGCCGCCGGCCCACGCCTGCACGGCCCACAACCGCATCCACCTCGCACCGGGTGAGGTGGCTCAGGGCATCAGCTGATATCACTGCGGAGCCTCTGATCGTGAGGTACCTATGCGGTGCTTCTGACCGTGACCTCTGACCGTGGCGAGGGTAGCCTACGGTTATCCTCGCCAAGGGGACAGGAGTTTCGACTCTAGTTAGTCAGGTCGAGTTCTGTCGCAGTCTGGAAGAGAATTCTAGCGGCCGGCTGCTGTGATCGGTAGTTTTTAGTGGTATCGCCGATCAACACCACGCGAGTACCGGAACAGTACGCTAACAAATGGGCCACGGACGACGGGCCATGGGCCGCGCACGATCTTTCCTTCCTTTTCCTTGTCCTATCCTTATCCCTTACACAGACACACACTAACATGCACTACAATACCACATATGCCGGGAGACCGGTCGGGGGCTTAGATCTTGTCCCGGCTGAGACGGTGCCCCATTGGTGGGAGATACCTGGGTAGGGAAAACCCCTCTCGTGGACCAGTAGGTCGGCGTCAGATCTCGCTATCTAGTGGGGGGAAGATCACCGCCACCTCCCGAAGAAAAAGCATACACCACACTTAAGGGACTAATGACCTCAGTAATTGACGCGCCTAGAATCACTAAACAATCAATATCGCTCCCACTCCTCCTTGCCCCACGCCACGCCGCGGTACTTCACGTCACTGTTCTAGCGGTCGGCTCCATATTTTTATTGAATGGCTCGAAACGCAATAGGGCGGCATTTACAATAACATTATGTTATTGTAAATCGATTATTTTTAAGTGTGAGTAATTGGCAACATACATTTAACATGCATGTAAAGTTAAATTTCCGCGCCAACTTCCTCCTTCCCCGCTTTCACGTCACGACATCGTACTTACATTCAACCTGTTACCCTCTCGTCCTGTTGTGAGGTTTTCAAAGAAACTGCAGGTTAGGTGCCCGTGTCGCTCTCATCGCTGAGCTGTGCTGAGAGCGGCTCCACCCTGGTTCCAGGTGCGCCCACAATGATCTTCCCCAAATTCCCCTTTCCATCACCCTATGTGTCCCGCAGGACCTTATATTTAATGCGTTTCTTGCTACACCTTACCACATTGATCCGTGGAGCCATCGGCTTGGTGCTTGGTGCAGTATTAGCAGAATAGGAGGACTCATGGCGGCACGTAGGAAGCGCCAGCTGCCCGGAGGGCGCACTGACCACAACCTGGCGACACTGGGCACCCACATGCCGGCGGGAAAACAAGAAGAGGAGAACAGCATTGTCCAGATGTAATGTGAACATGTCCCATGTATCATACTCCTATGCTACCCAGCCAGATGAAGGCGGAGTTGGATAGATGTGGAGGAAGGCGTTGGATAGATTGGATAGGTGATGCTCGGTGGGTGAGAGAATCCGTCATATCACGTAGCAGAACCGGGAGAGATGGATCAGTGGATCAACTGATGTCACTGCAGACCCTCTGACCAGGTGGTCCTGGGACTACACTCCACACGAAGGCAGGAGTTTCGACACTAGCATGACAGATCGAATTCAGTCGCTGTCTGGAGGAGAATTCTAGCTGCTAGCTGCTCTCATCGGTAGTTTTTAGTGGTTTCTCCTATCAACACCAGGCGAATGCCGGAGCAGCACCCTAACAAACAAGCCACGGAGCGCGCGCCTTACCCCTTACACACACGCTATTTCTAACATGCACTACACTACCACACATGCCGGGAGACCAGTCGGGAGCTTAGAGCTTGTCCCGGTTGGGGCGGTGTCCCGCTGGTGGGAGGTCCCTGGTTGGGGAAAACCCCGCTAGTCGATGGTAGGCCGGTGCCAGTTTTCGTAATCCAGCGGGGATGACAGTCCCCTCCCGATGAAAACACGCACTACACTTACGGGACTAATGACCTCTGTAATTAACGCGCCCGGAATCACGAAGTAAGTGTGAACATCAATACCCAAGTAGAGTTCGTACCCGCAGTGTTCTACCCGTGATCGCCAACCAGGAAAAAACCCACAAAATCTATCCAATTACAGACCAATAAGTCTACTTCCAACCCTTGGAAAATTATTCGAGAAACTAATTTATACTCGACTAAACAAATATGGAACAGTAATAAAGGCTATAGCTAATGCACTATTAGGATTCAGAAACAAACACTCGACAACGCATCAACTCCTGAGGCTCTCAGAGTTTATGGCTAATGCATTTCACCAACACAAACATACATTAGCAATATTTCTTAAAATAGAAAAGGCGTTTGATAGAATGTGGCACCCCGAATTACTATTTAAGCCACAGCGTTTAAGCACACCAAACTATATTTATAAAATTATCGTCAGCTTTCTATCAGATCGCCATTTTTTCGTGAGAATCAATTCTGTTTTCTAGTGAAACTAGTGCCAGTGTCCCTCAAGGATGTTGCCTCTCTCCTTTGCTGTTTAGCATTTACTTATCTGATATTCTAAAGCCAGACGAGACAGAAATCGCTTTCTTTGCAGATGATACCGCTCTATTCACAGCTCCCGAGAATATACTTTGTGCTGTTACATGATCTTAAAGAAAGTACTCACTATAAAGAACAAATTGTATTTGAAGGAAAAATTTCTATCTGCAATTTTGTAGTTAGAGGAAGACGCCGAATAAAATTCAAACTTTTGTAATTTTCGAAAATTCAGAGTAAACCATGAAAATCGGACCTACGCCACTTTAATAAGTGTATTTTAAGGGTATTTAAAGAAAAAATTGGAGCCGTTTTTGAGAAAATGTTGAGAATGTCCTGGTGACTTTATGTAAACAACCCCCCAAAATTAGTGAATGCTTTTCAAAATCTCAGAGCTTCGACTTAGGTCAGATTGACAGGGTTTTCTTCAATTTGAAAAAAATCGTAGGCATCGTTTAGACACTAGTGTTGTTCACATAGACCGGATAGACGGACAGACGTTTGTTTCCAATGGTTTTTTCGGTATCAAAGACTTACAAAAGAGAGATTCTGGCTACACCAGTGTATTATGGGATTTTTTTATTAATGTAGCAGCTGGATTTATCCACTTTTTAGTAATCACGGCCCGGCAATGAATTTGTTTCTGCCGAAAATTCGGCATTTTTTCGCGCAGCATTACATAACTTTCCCTATACTACATAAATTACTCCGAATATACTTACGTATACGAGAAAATGAAAATTGGAGCGTTTTTTTAAATTTAGAAAATGTTCGGGGGGTTTCATGTAAAGTACCCCTCAAAATTAAAATATCGATTTCAAATTCAAGGGGCCAAAAGATCAGCCAGATCGATGGGGGAGTATCAATTTTGGAGAAAATCAACTAAGCGGTTAAGTCGCTAGCGTTGTTCACAGACAGACGGACGGACAGACGTTTTGCTTTCAATTTTTTTTCCGGTATCAAGGATCCACAAAACAGTGATTATGGCTGCCCCACGTGTTAGGAGATTTTTTTCTTAATTTAGCAACTGGATTTATCCACTTTTTTGTTACCAGGGCCCTGTAATAAAAGATTTCTGCCGAAAATCCACCGTTTTTTTGCGCCGCATTACATAACATTCCCTACACTTTACGTACGTACGTGCGTACCCTATACTAAACGTACGTATTGAAATATACCATTCTCCACGTCTCATCAAAAGCGTGGCTGTAATCATGTCCTGTTCCAAATTTATTAAGATTTGGGCGCCAGAAACAGGTTACATGAATTACTACCAAAGTTTTTCTATCTGGTTCTAACAAAATTATATAAAAATCCAGCTAGCTTGGGTCGATGGGTCCGGATACAAATACTCGCTATCGCCTCGATAGCCGATTACCTGATCTGCCAACTATACAGTATGGCGTGGAATCTGAAATGTAATAATTATGCTTTCAACTAATTAAAAATTATGATTGACAAATGAAAAAAACTCTTTTCTTTTCCAAAGAACAAAATTCAACAATTTATTTAACTTTTAAATTAAAACAATTAATTAGATGGTCATGACCCCTTTTGAATAAATTGTCTCTTTTATACTGCAGTATTTTTTTTTACCGTTTTTGCATGCCAACGCTCCGTAGTCGCTTCTCACTTGGCCGTTGTTAATTCCAAGTTCCGCTTCTCTCTTCCGGTCTTGCGCCGCCGCTGACACGTCCAGTCCACACTGCCTAAACTATCTGTTAGTCTTGTCCGACGCTCCCGGTTCCTAATCTCTCCCACCGGTTATGTAGACTATTGAAGTCCAACTGCAATGTCCGAAAATCTGAACAAGTCCTCCGAAAATCACTTCTGGTAAATTATTTCAAAGTCCGAAAACAAACTATCACTTCTCTCACAAGACAAAGTCCGAAAACAAGCTATACAAGTCTCACTTTCCCTCTATATTGCCTACAAACGATCTTTACGCTACGGCACCCAGAGTCAGAATGTACGATCTTCACTCCACGACACCCAGAGACGGAATGTACGATCTTCACTCTACGACACCCCGAGTCAGAATGTACGATCTTCACTCTACGACACCCCGAGTCAGAATGTTCGATCTATACTCCACGACACCCAGAGACGGAATGTACGATCTTCACTCTACGACACCCCGAGTCAGAATGTACGATCTTCACTCTACGACACCCCGAGTCAGAATGTCCTGTTTAATGCATTTTTAAACCCTTCATGGCTCGGTCGGCGTCCATCCTTCTATTATTTCAAAACACGGCGGCAACATTAGACTATCTGATCTTTTATAGCCAACCCGTGCGTCTCTTACAAATCCAAGTAGCCGCGACCTCAGACAGTCATTCGTTTTTGCACCAATTCCCTCTTAGGTTCTTCAGCCATCTAGCCGGCGTCCTGACGTCATCAGGGCCCGTGTATAGTTTGTTGACCTTGCCAACCTCTGCGCCGCCGTTGCTAAGGCCCATACCGCCATATTGAATCCCCATTTATCTACCCCATGTATAACTAACATCATTAAATAAAACCTATCGTATTCTGGTATATCACAGTATAGTATATGGGAAAGTAAAAATTAGGTATGACTATTCTTAAGACTTCATTTATGACTTCCTACTTCTTGCCCCACTTTCCCATTTTCACTCTCCTTTTTCCTTTTACATATCTGCGGTTAGATAGATTACCATGGAAATGCTTACAGATGCATTTATTTTATTTATTTATTTGTTTGGTCAAAAAACTGTAAAAACTGTATGTGACGTATGGGGGAAGAGATTATCTGCGCACATTTTCTGGAGGCCTAGAATGAAAAAAAGCGCGAAATTAGCAACATTTGAAAAACGAGAAAAAGAATATAGAAAAATTATTATTTTAGAAAAATAGAAATTAGAAAACTTTTTGTTCCCGAGTTATAGAAAATAAATTTCAACGGTAAATCAACTGCTGATTTGATTTTTCTGCATTGCTAACAAAATAGTAACGAATATCAGTTCTACTTCTACCAATACAAGCAAAAGGAGTGCTCAACAAAATGTGCGCACAGTGAAGCTACATTTACGTCCAGAAGCAAAACAAGGGGCCATCTCAACATTTGCTCAATGGATCAGGGAAAATGGACAAAAACCTGATCGAGATTGGGGTCATTGACCCGGAAGCTGAAGTACATTACTTGTTACAGGCGTACTAAATATTTTTTTTAAATGTATACAATACAAACGTAAACTAATTCATTATATAACATTGTTTTGTTAAAATAAACATTTTTTTGACGATCAGTTTAGTCTTTAATTGTATAGAAACAGTTACGCAACAGAAAAGCGTTTACGTGTGACTTAAACGTGTATACCGACTTTAATTGTTTAATGTCATCTGGCAATGCGTTGTAAAGTAACGTACATGTATTGTATGTGGATTTCTTGTACTGAACTGTGGATACAGACACTTGATGCACGTGATTTCTACGACGTGTATTGTAATTATAAATATCAATATTGCATGAAAATATGTTCCCTCCGTTAAGTAGGTCATTTTTGACAAATATTACAGATTAGTAAATAAACTGGCAAGGCAATGGTAAGATTCCAAGGTCAATGAAAAGGGGCTTTCAGGGATCACGTGCAAGGCATTTTTTCATTATTCGAACAATTTTCTTTTGCAATCTGAAGGTCTGAGTACAGGATGAGATTCCCCAGAATAGTATACCATACCCCAGGTGGGAATGTACATTTGCAAAATAAACGCAACGAGCTGCATGAAGGCTGACAGAATTTGAAAGAATTCTGAATGCGTAACATAATGAACTTAATTAAGTGTTCTGTTTTATGTACTACATCCCATTTGAGGTTTGATTGAATTGAGGGACCTAGAAATTTTGTTACCTCAATATCAGCTAATTGCATAGTGTTCATTTTCAAAGGAACATGCGATTGCCGATTTGAAATGCAAAAATGCATTGAAACAGTTTTTCTTTCGTTAACAATTAATTTGTTATTATTAAACTAATTTGAAACTTCTGAAATCGTATTATTTTCTGTTTTATTTTGCAAAGAACATTCGTGTCATTGGTAAACAGAATCGTTCTTCCATTTTTAATAGACGAGGGCATATCGTTTATGTATAAAAGAAAGATGATAGGACCTAAGATCGAACCTTGCGGGACCCCATGCTCGATTGGCAAAGAATTGGAAACATAAGTATGTAATGTCCTTTCGTGCCAGTATGGTATTTCTACTCTTTGAGTCCCATGTTTAAGGTAGGAAGTTATCCAATCTAGGACAATGTCACGAATTCCATATGAAGGTAACTTTGAGAGCAAGGTGTTATGGTCAATATCGTCAAAAGATTTCGAAAGATCTAATACTATTTCAATAGATGCTTCATTTTCGTCTATTGATGAAGCAAAATCTTTGAGAAAAGAAAAAATGGCACTTTCCGTACATTTTGATTTTCTAAAACCGTGTTGTGAGTGTGAAAACGCTTTGTTTTTTCTGAGAAAAGTTTCCATTTGTGAGTAGAAAGCCTCTCTAATATTTTTGAGAAAACTAACAAAAGAGAAATTGGTCGGTAATTTTGAATTTCATTTTTGTTCTCTTTTTTAAAAAGTGGCTTAATTTTTTCTGCTTTGAAAATATCTGAAAATATTTCTGTACATAAAGAAGCATTGAAAATGTGAGTTAACGGATTTATGCAGGTGCACAAGTTGTTAATAAACAATCCGGAAATGCATCTCAACCCGATTAATATAATTTATTATTATACTGACTATTCTGAGGATTTTGTTGGGAGAAATAAACAATCGGAAATAAACATCGTATCGGAAATTTTTTGGGAAGCGTAAGATGTTGAATTTTGTGGTTTTAGTCCCTTCGTGAGATCAGACGCAATTCTAGAAAAGAGTTTGTTGAAGAGATTGGCAACTTTTCCCAGATTACTCGTTTCTCTTTCTTTATCCTTTAAAATATTATTCTCTTCAAGTTATCGAGAAAATGTGGTTGTATTTATTGCATACTTATTCATATGTGCATGTATATGCATACTTATTCGCCGTGGCTAAACGGAAAATGCTTGCAATGACACAGCACTTCCCAAAGATGACTAATTTAAATGGGTTCTGAAATTAACTGCTAGTGCTGGCAGTGTAATATATTATATACTCTTGTTGTGCACGACAAAGAAGATATTACTTTTAGAACACACACTATTCTAGAGGTCTAAAAACTAACATTACATACTTCTCAAATAAATTTCAATGAATTAACAAATGATTAATATTAATCATGAATGAAGTAAAAAAACTAAAAAAAATTAATTGTGAACGTCGTTGTTGTTTTTGAAAAGTTCGTCGTAATTTGAATACCCGCCCAAAATCGCTCATGTTTTAATGCATTTCCACGCATTGGGCGGTATTCCGCGAAGTCAATTTTTGTTCGGCGAGAGAGAGAGAGAGTCGTTTTGCAGTCTCAAAAGCATAATTCCGCCCAATCTGTCTACCCTGCTGCTGCAATGCTCCGAGCTCCATCCAACTTCTCATTGCTGCCTCCCCCCGCCTCATCACATTCTCCTTACTACCTCTACGTCCCTGCACTTCGTGCTCCTTACTACCTCTACGTCCCTGCACGTCGTGCTGTCTTTCCCGCCCCTCAAGTAGCATTCTCTTCCCGCACCCTCGCCGGCCTGCCTTTGCCCTCAGCCCTTCACTTCCTGTGTGCCTGAGTCGCGCCCTCCACCAGGCTGCAGAGCCAGACACTGGCTCGCTCTCGCGCCCTTCAACGCGTCCACCCCCCGTGTCCGCACTGGAGAGGGACTTAATAGCTTTTCTTCCAATAACTTTTTTCCGAATAACAGTCGACTCGTAATAACGGTTATTAATAACATTTGAAAAATAACACGTCCATGATCAGCAACCTAAAATGGCCTACTGCTAAGAGTTAAATCAATTGTGGCGACTGCTAGGAGTTAAATCAGGCAAAACAGCTGATCGAAGGTTGTTGATGAACTGCCCAGGAAGAATAGTATTATATATGATGAGTAGAAAATGCGTATAGAAAATTGCTAATATATTAGCAATTCGTGATTTGGGTTCAGATTAATAAATAATATATAAATATTATTATAAATATTATTATAATATAAGAATATTTATATATTAATATATAATATATAAATATTCTTTCGATTATGCAACTTGTGCATAGTGAAGTGACGAGTATCCAAAATAATGAGCAGAAGAAAGTATGTTTTTGCTTATCTGCAGCTAAAGTAATGACTGTTGAAATTTAATTATTACAATGCGAGTTATTTACCGTAACTCATTTTATTCTATCGGTCCTATCGGGAAATATTACTGGACTAAGCAGTAATTATGCGACAGCAAGAAGTTAAGAAAACATATTTCACCGTTTTAATTTAAAGGCCAAACTTCTTGTAGTGAATAAATAAAATATAAATGACATGCAGATGGTGTGTAATAATGATGAATTACTTATCAATATATCTATCATTTAAATCCTTGCTATTCACCATTGATTAGCAGCAGTGAAACTGCTATCCTACAAAATGGTTACATGTAGTAGTTTGGGTTCGGCCCAATAGATTGCAATATTATGAATTTCAACCGATAACATGATAAACAAAATAAATGATATTTCGCGTAACAGTTACGAAACGTTAACAGTTAAGAAATAACAGTTTATCTGTTAAGGGCGCATCCCTAGTCCACACCTACTGCCTCACTCGCGACCTCTCCACTGTTTCTGCCGCATCTCTCGTTTAATAGTCGCGCGACTTTTCTTGACGTCTGAGCTCCCTAGTGCTCAACCCAGCACGATTCAGCACGGTCTGGTCAAAACCTTCGTCTCAAACGACCGGAACAGCTAGATTATAAGGGCTGCCTACCGCTGCTTTCGAATTCAAATTATTCAGAAGGTGAAAAATTAAAGGCATACATTAATATCATATCTCATTAATAAACAATATTATCTTTAATTATTTTTACTTGTGGTTGCTATTAATTACTTTATTATTATTATTTGTTAAATTTTATCGTCTATAATATCCAGATGTATTAAGAGTTAAAGTGGCGCGAATAGTATTAATAATGTTACAGTTGGCAACACGTGTCTGATGTGACGTAGGCAGTAACGTCCTCTCCCCGCACCCCGCGCTGGGTGACGTCAAGAAAATTAGCTAGACTATACTGCGATTTTCTTAACTCTGTTACTAACATAAATCAGCTGTTTCGCTGCCATCGAATCAGGAGCTTATGTCTCGCTACAGTGACGTCACTATGATGACGTTCAAGCTCCCGATTTGATGAAACAGTCAACAGCTGATTCCTGTCAGGGGCAGAGTTACGAAAATCGCAGTGTAGTGTCTCGTTTGTACTTCGTCCACCACACACTTCGTGCAAGCGCCGCCCACCTTGCAGTCCCTCACCCCCACCCCCACCCGCCGGCTGCACTCTTCCATCGTAGGTCAATTTATTTATTAACTTTTAGTCAAAGGTTCATTTAAATAGTTCCTATTTAAAATTTTAATTTCTTTTTGTATATTCTCTGAAGCAAAATCAAAAGTTGTTTGCGTAAGTTCTCACTTTACATAGTTTATCTAAGAACTGCTTTTTAATTTTTGCTTTTGGAATACTGGAGTAAATAATTCTAATCCTCTGACATTGCAATCCCCTTTCATTTTTCTCTATTGCCTCACAATTGTTAGTACCATAGTACTAACAAGCCGGCATGATCTCTGCGCCTTCTGCGGTTGCATACTTGAGCTCCATTTCTCTGCTCTGAACGGGGTCGCACTGAAACTTTGCAGGCGCCCAACTCGCATTGTTGTCAAAGTCAGCGCTGTCTTTAGCAGAGCTTGGGCCGCCTGCGGTCCAGGAGATGCTGCTGTGATCTCCGTCGCTTTGATGTCGAGCGCCTGCGATACAGAGGGCGGGGCGTTGGGCCCCGCCACGCCCCGCCTCGAGTGGTGAATCCCCTCGCAGCCACCATGGAGCGTTTCGGAAATGGAATACCTCTGACGATTGGTTGCGCGGTGGAATAAGATCTTCAAAGTTTTCAACATGTTAATTGGAGCAGAGGCACATAAAGACGCCGAAATAAAGTTATCTCTAACATGTGGAATCGTAGAAAAATTAAGAATTATTCCTGTAAATAAAACCTATTAACTTAAGTGGGATCTGTCAGAAAACAAGCTAAATTTTAAAATCAGTGTTTCAATAAGTGATATAGATATAGTATCCTAGCCAATAAGCCGTGGAACTTATTTGTAATTTGAGAGGCCTATTAATTTATCAATTTATTATGACTGATGATGCATTATAAAAATAAAATGAATCTTTGTTATATCATATTCCGTGTGAACTTACATGCATGTTAACCGGCACGTGCGATGCACAGATGTGTAACAATATTTCAAAATTATGAAGGGAAAAAATAGACACACGCCAGAGTTTTGAGATACGGAATTCGGAATCGGAAGGACACGTTTATAAATGGAGAGAACAAAAATTCATTCATAAGACAGTAATGAATCGATCATAAGATCAAACTTGTCATTATAGCGAATTAATATTTGTAATGAAGTATATCGTAAATAAAAAGCACTACACATTTTGTAGATCAATTAAAACTGTTGGCGTTAAAACAGCACGTACGGTTTAGTAACAGCTATTGTTAGTACCAGTGTTAAGGCGGCGATATAGCTCCTTTTTCAGAGGTCAGATTTCAGATTTAGGTTATTGTTCGGGAGAGCGCATCGGTTGATTTTGGCGAGACGAACGGGTATGCTCGCTCGCTCGATCTCTGAAAAGACACAGTGTACCTCTCTTATTAGAAGATAATATAAAGAAATAAGCAATCAGAGAATAAATCTTTCTACATTTTTACTTCAGTCTCACATGAAAAGCAATGCCTTCTTTTAATCTGTATTCCACAAATTTACTCATGCATTCACAAGGTTTCCGCGGAAAAATGGTTGCTCTTTGAACGGCTTTCTAAAAGGCGACAGGTATGCCAACCTTGTTAAGTTAAACTGTTCTCATGGAACGTTAATGCGAGTGCTCTGAAGCTCGTTCACTGGGCGGAGCGACTACTTTGAAAAACCTGTTTCGCTGTTTGAATTTGTGTTTCAATGCTGTCATTGGTTAAAACGGAGCTCGAGTGTGTCTTTAATAATTTCCGCTGCACCAGAGTGCCTGGGACGGAACCCCAGCAAGTGCTGCCCCCTGTCGAAGACAGATGAAACCAATACGAGCAGCCCGCAGAACGAATGCAATTTCGACAGAAAACAAAAGAATTTTATATACCCGCTCTTTTAGCCCCTAGCACGCGGTTTTGGAGGGAAAGTCCGACGCGGTACGTTCAAAATGCAAATTCTGAGCTAGTAATAAAGGGCCAAAGATTGTTATAAAAACCAATCTCCCGCCACGACGCCAAATATGAATCCAATTTGAAATGTATGTGCCAACAACCAGTAATATTGTTTAGTATCAGAAATTGCAGTAAATTTTATAATACTGCAATTTCTGATCATACTAATGTATCTCAGCCATCACTTGTAAAATTCCTTATCAATCGCAGCGAATGTGGTGCTAACCTGTTAGCGAGACATGGGCTAGCATGGTCAGCGAGAAACGTTTACGAATATGCTTAAATCACAATTGATCGAACACCCTGAAATGCAACAGACGTGCAAATTATAGCAGTTAATGGTTATTAAAATTTCTTTCGCCACCACAATTCCTACAATTTTACGGCGCCAATTAGACCTATGGAATGCGTCGGCATTTTTTGTGGTCTTTCGATTGACAATGGTTTACAATCTGATCTAAGGATTAACTACGGGATTTTACGTTATCGCTTACATAATGATGTACTTCGTATGTCAGTTTTATATGTCATCTCTATTTACGTGATATAATAAGAATGGAACTAAAAATGACTGCTTTCAAGTATATTATGTTGAAAGAAATCGAATATCAGTGTAAATAAATGCCTTTAAACGGTCGCACGGAGCAAGAACAATTTAGCTATGGAATCTCTTTCAAATTTTGCCTCCAGGAGGGCTGTATAAATATATCATGACTAAAATAATATGATTATATTGAACTACATGCAGGACGGCATTACTGGCTATAGATTATTTTTTAAGCACTGTCTGATATTGTACAAATCATCTGACAAAACACACTATTAGCATTTAGGCTATTTTAATTCATGATTAATATTGGCATTTGTTTGGTTGAATTACGAAAACACCTGCGAAGTTCTTTTCACTATTTCTTCCCGTTTGAATAATTAGCAAACAGTTCAAATCATCATGTTTGCTATTTCGAGATGCTATTATTTATTCATTAATTGCTGTAGTTCATTATGTATTGTTGATGGCATTCAAGTTTAAAAATAGAATGACGATATAATTTTGCCAGCATTATAAACGAGATCGCATGGGGCCTTGACCATGAATACGTGTGCTAGTATTTACCTATGCAAACAATTAGTATTATTTAATTGTAACAGTCTATGAAATCACGTTTCAACTCGAAATACGCACTATACTACCTCAAGAATATTGTGAAGAAGAGTATGGTGGTAGTGTATTTTGTGATAAAGTGGCGTATCGGACCTAAGAACATAAAAACGATCTTTAACTACTTTGTTTACTATATAGGAGTAGTCACCAACTAAATATAAGCAATAGGTGCAACAAACATGCAATTATCTGGCATTGGCCAGAGTTCAAATTTACATTCAAATGAACATCTTACATCAAAAATACATGAAGTAATATCAGCGTCAACTTCTCAGCCATTATTACATCAACAACCTCAATGTCACATGAATCCCACAAATATGGATTCAATAGGACGCACGGAAACAGGACTAATAATTCAACTAGTGGTGCTACAGAATGGCACAGACTTTCCCGTATTAGTTTTCTATTTTCTTGGGTCTTCGCTAGCTATTCGGAATTGCCACATTCTCTTTCTTGCCAGCTACCATCTATCATCCCCAAAAGTACATTTTTTGTCATTTTCTTAATTTTTCGGTTTCCTATTGGTAGAACGGAAACATTAATTTTAGAATATTAAAGAACACAAAAACCTAGCCGTAAATGGCAATTTACTTTTAAAAATTATGTGCCGTTTAAGAGAAAATGGCATTTTAGCACTTCTAAAAATGCGAAATTTGAAGCTCATTTTCACAGAAAAATTTTGAGTTTTCAAAATACTTTATTTGAAGTTATTTGAAGCACTTACACTCACAAGTATAATAATTATTATACTTGTTATTATACATATTAAAGATGTGAGAGATCACTCAAAAAGTTTACATTTATATAATTTTGGAAAAAACAAAAAAATTACTCAAAATAAACTTTACGCTGTACTAAAGAGTGTAATTAGCACTATCCGTTACAAAAGTATCAAGAAAAAATTGCAGCCATATATGAGAAAATGGCGTTTGAGCATTTCTGAAAATGCGAAATTTTGAGCTACATTTCACAGAAAACGGTTGTGTTTTCGAGAAACTTTACTTGACATTATTTAAAGCACATGTACTCGTTAATATAATAATGTGAAAAAATCGCCTATAATGTAAATATTAACGACGTGAGAGACAAGTAAAACAATTTACATTTTTGTAATTTTTGAAAAAACCAACCGATAGACCAAAATTGCTTTTATGACATTGATAGAGTACATTCACCACTATCCCTATCAAAAGTTTAAAGAAAAAATTTGGAGCCGTTTTTGAGAAAATTTTGTTTTTGTAATTTTTTAAAATTGGACATATTGCACGCAATATTGCACGAAAACTACCAAAATTTTGAAAAACATTTACATGACCTTTATTAAGGAACTCAATATGCAGAACAAAGTTTATTTGAAGAAAAAATCTCTATCTTCAATTTTGTAGTTGGAGAAAGACGCCGAATAAAATTCAAACTTTCACAATTGTCGAAAATTCAGAGCTTTACGTGAAAATCGGACCTATGCCATGTTAGTAAGTATATTTTACTCTATTCATACAAGAAATTTGAAGAAGAAACATGGAGCTGTTTTTGAGAAAATGTTGAAACTCCCCGGGGGGCTTCATATAAAGTACCCCCAAATTTTGAAGAATCTTTTTCAAAATCTCAAAGCTTCGACTAGAATCAGATCGACCGAGGAATATCCATTTTGGAAGAAATCGTACGTATGGTTTAGGCGCTAGCAGTGTTCACAGACGGACGGACGGACGGAGAACCTTTTTAAACGCAACCCCTATTGAGTTGTATATCTTATAAAAGGCCATAAAGAAAGCTGAAAAATGACACCTTTTCCAGCTCTCTATCTTAATTTGGTGATGTTCTACATCAATTTAAAAATTTTCGGGAACCCAATTTTGCAAAATTTTACATGGCTGTATTTCAGAAACGGTTGGAAATATTTTACTCAAAATTTGTAGTTTTCTTATTCTTCATTCGTACTACCTATGTGTCAAATTTCATCTGAATCAAAAATGGTGAGGTAAAATTTTAATTAAAACTGTGTTAATATGGAATGACCCGTACACCAAATTCTCCAACAAACATTGAATTTAATCAGCTATATCTACAGAAATGAATTTACCCTTTTATCATGTTTCTCAAAGAACAAAATTCATCTCCCCGTCAGAAATTAAGTCAATAATCAAACAGTTAACAACGCGAAGATCTCTTGGACTAGATAACATTACTAACAAGGCAATTAAAATGTTTGGTAATAAAGCTATTGCGGCCTTCTCATTCATTTATGACTTTGCATTCAGACTCGGATATTTTCCTAAAGCATGGAAAATAGCAATAATTTCGGCATTTAACAAACCACATAAAAATCTCCGTCTCCCCTTAAACTACAGACTAATTCGTTTACTTTCTTCTCTCACAAACATTTTTGAAAAATTAATACTAACTAGATTAAACAAATTCCTTTCCGCAAATAACATTATCCCCAACACCCAATCCGGTTTCAGCCCCAATCATGCCACGGCAGATCAGTTACTTCGAATCACCGAACACATTGCAAACGCTTTTCATTACAAAGAGCCCACTTTATCTATTTTTCTTCATATCGAAAATGCATTTGACAAACTATGGCATCTGATCCAACTATATAAATTACGTAAAATATATTTCCCCATATATCTTTACATTATTATACATTTTTTTTAAATAACAGATACTCTATGGTTGAAATTAATACAAACTTTCTCCCACAAATTTCCTACTTATTTAGGAGTGCCTTAGGGATCCTGCCTCTCTCCTGTTCTTTTTTAATATCTATCTTTCAGACATTCCAAAGTTATCTTCTTCAGATATTGCACTATACGCTGATTACACTTCTCTTCACTTCTCATAAAGACATTTTATGTGCATATGATAATTTACAAGAAGATCTCTGTTCTTCACTGTATGTTCACTGGGCAGAAAAAATGGAGAATAAAATTAAATTTAAAAAAATGTCAAGACAAAATTTTTACACTTCGTAAACCTTATTTTCTTCCTCCTTAAAATCCTTTTTTCCTCCCTTCCCTAAAAATATTAAATACACCAATTCCATGGCTTTTTAAAAACGAAACTATGAAATATTTAGGCGTTGAATTAGACACCACCTTGTCATGGAATAAACACATCAAAAATTCTATTAATAAAACAAATATTAAAATTTTTAAAAATTAAATCACTTCTATCTTCTAAATCTCCACTGCATTATGAATCTTCATTACTTTTATACAAATCAATAATCAGACCCACATTTATGTATGGTTTGCTGTATTACACATTCTATATTACACACAATAAAGCAAACATATTGTGATCTCCAGTGATACAGTGGGCATGAAAGGGTTAGAAGTCAATTATTCGAATAATGTTGTGCACTACCAGCATCTGGTTCGGACTTCCTACTTTCTAGATAGCTACTTCCATGTTATTCCCAATTATGAGTTGAAGCAAGGGGTGTAGTAGAAAAATATATCCATAGATCGCACTTGAGATAAGGTCCTCTGAGGTACGGCATAGAGAACATCTCGTCGATTAACTTCACAAAAAACAAAGCTCCTACACATCCAATTTAATTCCAATCACTCTCTAAATATTCCCGATACTACGTGCGAAAATTTCAGTGAAATCGGTCAAGAAGTTTTTGAGTGCAACAGACATACGCACATTCCCTTTTATTTATATATAGATTCGTTGTTTGGGATGCGGAGGCGGCAGGCAGCCTTGAAACGCGCCCGAGGCTACCAATAAAGAAGGCACGTGCGCGATGCGGAGCGCCCAGTTGCCGCCTGCCGTCGAATTGGCCGACAAAGGGCGCCCGAACAGCCTCCCGCCCCGCCCTTCCCATCTCCACCCCTCTCCGTCCTCCCCCTCCTCCCAGGCCATACTTTCGCCGCCACCACCGCCTTTGGGTCTGTCGCCGCCTCCAACTACGCCAAGAAACACACGCTTCGCTTCTTCCGCCACTGACACCGCCCCTCCCCACCTTCCCCTTCCATGCCCTGCCACCACCGCCCACTCTGCATCCACATCCTCCGCTACTTCTACTTGGTCTGTCGGCCCCTTCTTCTCCGTTTTGGACCCCGCCTGCGTTTGCTCCGCCGTTTGAGCCGACCCCTCCCCAGGACCAACGTATTACCGCCTTCCTCTCCGCGCCACCTCCTCTACCGCTCAATGACGGCTGCCAACTCCACCTCCGTCGCCTCCAAGTTTCCTCCCCTCTCTCCCCTTCCCACGACACACGTCGCTGCCTCCTCTCCCTAAACCATCGGTTTCCAGTCTTCTTCACCCTTACAGCCTTGTGTTTTGCGCTCCCAGCACCCCCCCCCCGCCTCCGCTTGATTGGTTATTTGACGTTTCTTGCTGACGTTTCCGGCACGTCAACTGCTATTGTCTGTAGTCCTTTAAGTGTAATGAATGTTTTGTCACGGGGTATCGCGATGATTTCTTTCCCAATGAATGATGAAATACAGCGCCCGCCATGCACGTCCGATTGCGAGAGATTTTCCCTCTAGCATCTCCCCTAGCAGGGCACCGCTCCAGCCGGGACAAGCTCTCGGCTTCATGTGCATATGTTTTGAGTAAGGGGAGAGAATAGGGCAATGAAGAAGAAGGAAAGATCGCGCCCGGTCGGTAGACCGTTTGTTAGGGAACTACTCCGGCCTTCGCCGAGTGTTGATCGGGGAAACCATAGGAAGCTACTGATCAGAGCAGCCCGCCGCTATTATTCTCCTCCAGACAGCGGCAAAATTCAATGTAGCTACTATCGAAAATTCGCCCCTGTGGGGATTCGAAAGCTAGGACCTACCGGTCATAGTCGCTGAAAAGATACGGGCAATGCTGGATCTGAGCTAATGCAGCCACTCACTGCCTCCGGTTCTACCTCTGCCACCACCACCACCACCTCCGCCACTTCGTTGTCTTCCTTGTTCACTGCTCCTGGCTCCCCCTCCATCCCTTAATTCGTCACTTCCACCTCCGTCTCTGCTGCAGCTTGAGTTTCCACCGCCTCCAATGCTTCGGCCCTCTTTCTCGACCGCCACCTCTGCCTGCTTCTCGTTTCTCATCTCAGTTCCACAGCCTTCTCCACCACCTCTCTTCTGCCCATTGTCTCCGTCTTCTCCATCACCTCCAGCTCATCTCCTGTCACCAGTATCACCGTTGCTGCCTCCATGATCACATATCGAGTTCCACGTCCCAGGGAGCAATGACGCAGAAAAATGTCACCTTTCTCCTCCTTCTGCGTCGCCGCCGCCTCCCTCCCTCCCTCTCTCTCTCCCACCTCCTTCATCTCATCCGCAGTCACAAGTTCCACCGTTGCAGCTTCTTTAATCATCGTCGCCTCCACGCTCCGCCCCTTTCCCCGGCCGGTGTTCTACCTTTGCCATCCGCCTCCGTTTGAGCGGGAGTGCTTCCGCGCGGCGCGAGAGGTCCCGCCCGCTCTCGACCGCGCCGCTGCCTAAATATCCTGTCGCGAAGGTAGCGTCCCAAGGAAGTCCCTGCGTTGCACCATTCATTCTTGTTTGGTAGCTCATTCTCATTTTTCTCTATTATTTTAATACCGTATTTTGTTGATTTCTTTATAAGTTTCTTTCTCCTAATTACATTTAAATAATAAGTTTCTTTCTCCTAAGTTACATTAAAATATTTTACAGGATTATTTCTAATGAAGTAAGATACAAATATTGGAATTGTGTACCATCTCGAGGTTTTCGTATCTCCATCTTTGTTAGAAACATACTGTTTAGTAACACCAACATAGATAACCCCAAATAGTTCAATTTGCGCTTCAGATGTGAAATTCGTCTTTAAAACGCTTCCTGAATCTAAATGCCATTTAGAATCAGGAAGCGTTTACCTATCCTTCTACTTAAGCTTTTTCCTTTGACGTTACGTATTTCATGTGCAATTGCAATACATGTATTCTAAACATTCATTGATCGTATTATTTCCCTTCCGGTCCCCATTCCAATGTAGCTCGTACAATCGTGCTCGCACCACATTCTAAGCAAACGCGGATGAAATGTTCGTCTCCGCCGTAACATCAAAGTGCGCGACTCGACTGCGCGTTCACTGAACGATAACGGAGCGAGGAGCAGTGTGGAAGTTGCGAAATAAATCAAGTCATAAAGTGCTATCGGTGAATGCGGAATGAGGCTCCGGTTGAGCTCCATTCATGCCTGACTCCCAGCCATCTCGGCCGACGAAGTCGCTATCGAGAGACGACTGCCAGACGCAATTCATGGCGCTACGAAGACGTTCGTGAGCGAACTGGCAATCTAGTCAGATTAAAGCAGACCAATAACTGGATAACCACTTCGATCACTAGATAGATTTCTGCCGTGGCTTCTTAAGCCTAGAGGCATTGAACTAAAAAGATTAACGTTGTTGTAAAACTCTAGAAAAAATAACTAATTCCACCATCCCTGCAAAATACACATCGATGATTGGGAAAAAAGTAAAAAACTACGGAAAACACTCGGGAAAACAAGAAAACCTCCTTTTTTATATCTCCCAAATTGAAGTTTAACATCTACTGTACCAAACACTCTCCTAACAACAAAGACCATATACCCAAGTGGCTTGTTTTCTCCAAAAAGGGAAAAATGTATTCCTTTTTTGTTTTCAGGAAAATATATTTTACCAGTGGCATGCATTCCATGGAATGAAGGGAATGAGTCATTCCCCTAAGCAAAGCACAGAAAAATCCTTTCTATATTTAAAATATTCGTTGCTTATGGCCAGAGCAAAACTGTTTACTCAACTCATATTCTGAGTTAAGTACGAGTGGTTGAACCGTAACAATCGATGTTTTCAAAACGGGGTGTAAATTCGTCTCGTAACGTCAGCGAAGCTTCGTTCTTCGAAGATGCAAAAGTCGGGTCGGCCGTGAGTGCGCAAGGAGAATGAATATTAGAATTCATTCCCTTGTGATCGACTGGTAGCAATTTAAAGTTCGAAAGAATTTATGACTTTGGCTTTTTGAGAGTGTTTTATGTACGTGCTAACTACATTATAATACAATTTAAGTATAAAGCACCTAATAATAACGAGAATATTAAGTTAAAGAAAGTATTCTAAACAAATTCTTTGCGTACTGTTCTGCAGTTCTCCCTTGCGAGAAGGGAATGAATCTGAGAAATCATTCCGCGCAGTAGTCATGGCATCTAGCGAGGAAATAGGAACCACGAAGTCTACAAGACTTCACACGGATCGTATGCAAGACGTCCGGGTTAATATTCACATTTCATCATCTTTAACTGTTTTAACATTAACACCTTTAACAGTGAAAATTCATATCTTTAACAGTTTTACGTTTTTTATACCTTGCACTTTACAAGTGCTTCTCCTACTAAACTTTTCACAGCACGCCACTGTATTTTACACATAATGAGTAAAAGTGATTGTGATTGTGAGTGTGTGAAAAGTCCCTGTGATTGTTGCAAAACCTGCAATTTTCCAGCAATTTGATATGCTCATTATGCAACTTAATTTGCTACTTTTCATTTTTGATTCAGTAGAGATCAATGACGTTTAAAATGAAGAAGAACAATAAACTCGCAAGAGTTTTGGTACCTTTCTGGAATCCGTTGTTCTTACTGTTAGAACTTCTTTTAGAATAAATGACCGTCATGGATTTAATTTTTAAAGTCACGCACCATTTGTCGCGGTACGGATGTTTCCTTCCGTCCTCAACCCAAAATGTGGCGCAGTACCCTTATATTTGAGGCTGAGCGCAGATTAAAGCAAACGACGGCCATCGTTAAGCCTGCAAACCACAGGCAGATAGACGACGGTGTTAAAATTGTCATCGTGGTTTTGTGCCTCGCTTTGTCCGTTTGATCGCGAGAAATTTGCATGTTATAGACCTCACATTTCTTCCGCTTTCCAGTTCCGAAAATTTTAATTATTTCAATGTTGCTACAAGCTAATAACAGCCTTGACCTTACATTGGAGAAACCTGGAGAACCTTGGAGAAATGCTGGAGGTTTTATACATCAAAGGAATGAGTCATTTGCGATGATGAATATCGAAAGCACTAGTGAGGAGAAAAAGAAGGAAGAATTTTGCGTAGTGTGCAAATGTTTAACGGACCAGTTAGCATTCATTTAAAATTCATCTTGGATTGATGAGAGGAAGCCATGGAAACTGCGGATCAGAGCTAAAATTTTCATCCAGGTAATGGCTCTGCCACTTACTAGACATTCCCTTAGAATAACTTCTGAAACTACTCTCTGAAATAGTATCTAGAATTTTAATGAAGCATTCTTGAGTCAAGAGAGTAGCTAATGGCCTTTCGGTTGTGATCTTATATTTGCCAGTTTTACAACCAACAGAATCATAATGATATAATGTATAATGTATCTGATGTATAATAAATATTTCCCTCAAGACACGGTTTTAGTCTACATGCTTATAAGATATTATCCGCTTGCCAGCAACTACTTTGTTTAAAAATTTCCAAACCATTCCACCTACGGAAAGAAGTAATTATGATTATTAACTATTAACATAATACATTGAATATAATTATTCATTTCATAAGATGTTTAAAATATCTGAATGATATCTGTCTTATCAGTCTCTTTTGACATTGGCACAACCTTCTTAGGACATTTTTTTACTTGCTACGATTTCGTGTATCTTAACCGACATTATCAGTGACGAAGAATGGAAAAGTTCTCATCGAATGCGATTTCAAGCGAACCCATGAAATTGTACTCATGGATTCATTAATCTCACTATTTAGCAAGCTCCCTAACAGGAGTAAATGCCAGTACTGGTCCTGTTGCTTTGGCGAATAGGCTGACAAAGTTGTCCGTCCACTGTAGCCACGGTGACCAACATAAACACTGCCAGTCCACCTATGCCACAGCTAACACACTGGTCCTCAGAGGCCATACCCTTACCACAGCCACCACCAGCACCTCTGCTGAAGCGGTAGTAGCAGGAAACTTCCACCACATGCGCCGCAAACCAACTATTAGCATCACAAACGGTTTAGCATTTTGCTACCATTGCTGCATACATATGCATACATACATACATGTAGTGCAGCCACCGATCATGGTACATCAGTTACTAACGTCATCATCCATATACATTACGGACAGCAGCAGGAATAGTTAACCATTTTTATCCTCTTGAGACACCCGTAAGGAATATCTGTATATTCACAAGTCGAGATGTACCATTCGCATCACAAGCACTTTTAATTCACTTGATTTCATTTATTTAATAAAAAGTCGTAAAAAATGAATGTGATGTTTGGGGGAGAAGAATAATCTGCACACATTTTATTGAGTTACATTATACTTTTACTTTTACTATGCATAGTTGAATGTTGAATAAAAATGCCAAGAAAATGAGTACACACCATTTGCAAACTAGACATTTTCCCCCTCAAGTAATACAAAATCCATTTGCAAAGGAAATGCACTACAGATTTCGTTATGGAATATTCGCAACAAAAAAGGAACCCACAATCTTGGCTCTGCTCCCATCGCAAAGCGAGAGTTCAACCAAACAAAACAAAGCTACATTTATGTTCAGAAGCAGAAGGAAGGGCCATCATCGTGGATTTGTCCTTTACTTGTTAATGTTGATGCCCACAGTAGTGCCCTCGATCCACAGTTTCAGTTTCTTATTCCATGACACCATTTTAACTCTAGCAATACCAAAGTATAGAGGAGTTGCTCGAAGAAGGGACCAGTCTGACAGGCCGGAAACAAGTGAACGTCATGCAAGGCGATGAATTTGCAAGATACAGTCTTGAAGCCTTTACAAATTTGCTAATTGCAAAGGAAATCATTGACAAAATGAGTGTATAACTTGCATTTATATTGAAAAATGAGTGACATAACTTGCACTTATATTGCCAGCAGAGTCAAAAGCAGTAGCTGTCAAATCTTTTCATGAAAATCATGAAATCTTATCATCGCGTTCTGGCACGCTGTATGGAGGATAACGCAATCTCGTACTTTCATAGTTAACTATTACAAAAGAAGATTCTCACCCAACTGCCAACGACTCAGAAGTGATCACCTAGATTTCCGGCAATCATGACCTCTAGCATGAACGTTCCCTGTGATAGGTGTGTTTATCCGAAGGGTTGAGAGTATTGGCGCAGAAGGCAGCGGGCGGAGGTAGTCGCCTTCGCGTCGTGGTGCAAGCCATTCAGTCGGCTACAAGAAATATATCAATAAAGATAATATCATACATTACGACATAAAAAGTTCAGCACATGCAATAGAATTAGTGGATTTGAAAGACTTTACTTACATTTTTCTCATAATCCAGGTTTATTTGCGAAAAATCAATTGAATATTATCCCATTTCAACACAAAACAACTTAAGTTCGTGAACGAATATTACGGATCCGAGAAGAAATGAAGTGTGCGAAGGCAGCTCCAGGATCCGAAAAATAATTGGGAGTGGGAAGTTTTGGCGAAGTAATAGTGTTCAAATATCAGTGTTTACGAAATTTAAGATTTTTGCAACAATTAAACTAGGTATAGTTTTGCATCTCTTGTCAAAATTGTTATTTTGCAATATTCATCTCAGAGACAATTTGAGGACCCTCCCGGACCGTATAGCGCAGGTTTCGGAATTGTTTATAAAACTGTTAATTGTTGCAAAATTTTTAATTCGCAGTTTTCGGTTTTGGAACATAAGGGAACCCTTCCCTCTTCAGAATTTCAAAAATTGGAAATTGTTTATAACTTTGCAAATTTTGCGAAATTCTTTCATTGTCTTTTCTAAACGGCCTTTAAGCGAGATGTAAAATTCTGCAATCCGATCGGCGCTATCGCCTAGAGTTTTCGAGATCTGTAATTGTTTATAAGAAATTAGCATGTCATGACAACTCCCATTTCTTTGGAAGTCAATCTTCTCGCAGTTCCGTCACCCTTAAAGCCGTTTTCCAAATACAACGTGCATTGAGCGGCACTCTTTCCATGCGACCCTGACACCACACATGCGATTTGAAACTACCTTCAGAACGCAAAAGGAGAGTCACGCAATTTCGTAGTCATATAATGTGATATACCAAATGCGGGAGGGCATTCGATATTGAATAATTTAAGGAGTTAATGCTAATTTAAATTATAATTAGGCACCTTGGTAACAGGTTGCAAGGGAGAACACCGATGTTTAACATGTCACGATATTTGGTAAACGCGCACCTTAGTAACAGAGGTAAACAATTTCCTGAGCCCGTATATGTAGGGTAGAATCAGTCGAAAGATGCGTGTGTAAGAGTGGAAATTTCGCCCGAGAGTGCACCTTGGTTAGAGGAGTGAATACATAATAAGAATCCGTTGGTAGGGAATGTAAAACAGAATTGTGGGCAACAATGAACACGAATTTTCCTGGATTGAAGAAAGAAAAAATTAGTTAGTTAGAGCTCAGATATTATAGCGAGAGGATCATTTCTGAATTAGGGGGTGCGTGTCCGAGTTCAGACTTGGTTTATTTTTTGTGATCGAAAGTAGAGACTTATAAAATTTTCAGAGATACAGATCGGGACTAACTTTTTTCTTCCGCGAGTGAAAGTGGAACATAGAAACATTTTGGTGAAACCGTGCATTGACTTGGAGTATTTTCTTACCGATAGGGAGGAACTTTTAAGAAAATTGTCAACTTTAATTAGTTTTCACTAGTGACGAAGGTGAAGCACCAGGCTAAATGAACTTATTATTTTGCCGAACAAGTGCTGATAGTGATATGGGAGGCTAGTACATTATGTGAATGGGAGTGACTTCGTAGCGTACCGGAAGATACAAGATAGAAGGCATCAAGACTGGAGCTGGTAACTGGTCGGTCGAAGGTGATGGTTTGGAGATACGCGGCGTCCGAGCAAAGCATCCAATGATACAACGGGAAGAGAGCTCAGGTTAACGTTCGTACGAACAATTATTTTATTTCTCATGGTCATGAACAAAGTTAATAATTTTCAAAGAATGTTGCTTCGAATCAAAAGAAATCTTTAATTATAATAAATTTAAACTGTTCTAGCGCTAAAGAAAGTACAAAAAACCAACTTGGTTATTATTGTGCAATCCGGCACATCATTAAAAAAGAGCACTGTCAGGTTTTGTCGCTTTCCGTATGGAAGCGAGTGTATAGGGGGCAGATATTGGTCGAACGACGAGGTAAGCCGAATTGTGCCCTTTGCACATTCGAACCCATGATAGAAGCCCAACGTGTCAATAATAGAGACATATCTTGGATTTGATAAAACTCTTTCAAAGGGTTTGTAATAATTGATTTGAGAAACGCCAGTTTGTTTCAATAAAAAATTAATGTTTTAACATATGTTACGTCGAGTCAAAATCATGGAAACTCACTAGTTCTTACAAATGTTTCCTAAATACGTAAATGCCAAGAAGGTTAATTTCTTGGAACGCACAAATTATCTGAGCAGATGAAAGAATCACTCATTTCAACAACTAAGCCACTACCTTATAATAGTAATAACATTCACAACTTCATTAATTTATTGTGGTATTTAAATGCGCTCCGTGCCACAGAAAAGCAAACATTAATACTATCATTTAAACTAATAATAACCCTTGTTAGTTAGTTTCTTTTTAAATTTGTTGTGCATTTATAACACGTCTACAAGCCCTTCTGGAGGCATTGAGTACTTGGTACAATGATCCTTAAAATCCTTTTTTTAAAATGAAGTTATTCATCGTCAGTCATTTTCGTTTATTCCTTCGGCCACATTTCCTTTTAATCGTTGGTAGAGAATCATGTGAAGTTAATATTATTAACAACGAACTTAAAGAGTTTTATTGAATTTGAAATGACTGCCTTGGATATTTTAGGGTTTAATGAACGAAATATTACTTGAATTTGACGCTATGAAGAGTAAACGAAAAATGAGCCAAATATCAGTATATCGGCAGCAATATTAGTGCAAAAATTTGTCGAATATACCTAAATTGATTGAACACGTCCATGTAAAGAAATTCACATATAAAATGTAGAGCGTCGAAATAAAACTAACACCATACACAGTATTGAGCCATGTAGAAACATAATTAAACTGCTGGAAGAAAGAGAATCGGAATACCACACATTTCAAACAAAATAAAACAGAGCATTTCATGTAATACTTCTTTATATTCACCCATCAGTGAACCAAGAAGGAATAAAAGATTAACTTAAATCTCAGGGTCACCTTGTTCGTAGCATACATAATGTGCGACAACGGGTAACAAAGAAGCCTCTCTGTTACGTTATAGACTTAGAACCACATAAACACAACAAAGAAATTTACATAATTGACGGAAGTTTTGAATGCAATCATCAAATTTGAACCACCATGTAAATAGAAAAAACAGTTCAATTCCATCGGTGTATAAAATACGGTCATACGAGAATCTATCGTAAGGCAACGCTTAGATGCGTATAATGCGACATTGAATATTTAACAAATGAATGTCGAAAGGATACATCACAGCCGACTACAAGTGCGCTGAGGTAAAGAAACCACCCAGCCAATTACAAGGGTTGTCAAGTATACGAAAATTAAATAATTAAACGAAAGAGAGAAATATCCCCATCATTTAAAAACTACCAAGAAGTCCCCGTTGCCACATAATTTCGTTCCCTCCCTTCTCCACTCAATAAATTTTTTCAACTCAGATAATTCCCCAGCGTAAAGAAGTCCATCCATTCACAGAAAATTACCATTAATTGCCCACCTCCTCACATATTCATTAATCCGATACACCCCGCTTCCATATAATCTACCTTTCTGTCCATCATAAATAGTCACCTGCAAAGAAATTGAAAATTCCTTCCGAAGATTTGAAAACATTCTAGAACAGAAATTGGAACAAATAGGATCGCTGCTAAGTCATAAAATTATACTCTGGAACTCGAATGGATTAATACGACACCGCAGAGAAGTAATAAGTACTCGTATATTAGATATTCTTAGTAGATTCAAAACTAAAACATTAAACATCTTGCGACCATGGTCTTCTTGGTCTTCACGACCGACGGTTCGTAGAAAATAACACTCTCTAGAGACACGTGGACATAATTCCACTGGATGACCTCATCACCAAAAGAAGCCAAATATATCAGAAAAGATTGTGCGAGACCCGAATCGCCTTCCAATTAACCTACTAATAAGTCAACACGTATACAGGCTCACACGAAAAAACTATTACTTACGAAACCTATAAAATGTTAGAGTAGTGATTTATTTCCGTTTTTTTTGTTATACTGTATATCATTTGATTAATGCTCACAAATGAACAGATTATAAATTTCCAGACGAGAAATAATTTTAAAATATGAAAATGAATTCGAGGTTTCCTCTATGAGACGTCTTTCATCGCTCCTAACACATCGTTTTCTCGTTCAGAATATTACAATCAATTTCGAGATTTCAACGAAAGAGGACGTTTTGAGGTCCTCTGATGCGAAAACAGAATTGTTTTTTCTCGAAACGTCCGTCCATCTGTCCGCTTATCTTTCTGTGCACACACTTGAACCTAAACTATTCGGAGAATTTTTGCTAAAAACATTGCATTATTTCTGTATTGCATTGCATCTTGCCTGGCTCGTGACCTGGCAATTTCAAGTTAGTTCTTTTATTATTATTGTGATTTAGTTCAAGCGATTTTTTCTTCAGATGAAATTAGTTCTTCATAATCAGTTCTTTATAAAATATCATGTAAACTTTTCTGAATATATAGTTGTTTTTGCACAATCTTGATTGAAATATGAGCAACAATAAACAATATTAAAAACAAGATTTTCTCAAAACTGCATCAGTCTTCTTTATTCGTTAATCGTTTTGCATGAATAGTGCTATATTCACTGAGTAAAATGAAATAAACTTAATTTTGATATATATTTTTTTTCAGGAAATTGTTTTCAATAAATGTAATTTTTGGTACATCTCTCTCGTCGTTAATACTTACATTACGGGCATTTTTAATTCATAATTGCATTTGTGAGTGCAAGTTCTTCAAATGATTTCAAATGCATTTTCTCTAAAATCTAAAACTCTTTCATTTAAAAATGAACTAAAAATTGTGCATTTTCGTAAAGCGCTTAAACGACATTTTTTCAAAAACGTTTCCAAATGCTTCAATGAAAATGCTCATAAGAAATAGGTTCCTCCTTCTATGATATTCGTTATGTCATATTTCAATTTAACGATAAGGGAATGATTAATAGAGAATATTTTAAAAGAGAGTGGTTCTGGAACAGCACATACTATCTCGCATTATTTCTAAATTTGAAAATTTCGAAAATTCTCAGATATGAAAATGAGATCTGCAGCATTGCTTTAAACTTTTCTTGTTGTGTTTGTGGAAAAAGTTAAGGAAAAAATTTGGGGCAGCTTTTGAGAAAATGTTTTCTTGTGAAGTGTACATATTTGAAGCACAAATTACGTAAAAACTATCAAACAATTTTGAATGACAGAGTTTAAAAAGCTAGTTTTTAGAACAGATTCTATTTAAGGCAAGAATCTCTACCTTCAATTATGTAGTTTTGAAATGTTAAGATTGAACAATTTTCGAAAATACAACGTTCGTCGTAAATGAGACTAACACCACTTTTTTTCCGTCCTTTGATAATACGAGGAGAAAATTTAAAGAAAAAATTGGAACGATTTCTTTAGGAAAAAAATATTTAAAATGCAAAAAACTGTCTATATTTCACACACAATTACACGAAAAACACAGATATTTTTGATCATTGGAGTACATTACCTTATTTCAAAATTGGTCATTAAAAACATTTTTCGTTAAGAAAAAAATCTCTAACTTCAATATTGAAGTCGTAAGAAGCCGCCGAAAATTTTTTGACCGTTTTAATTTTCGAAAAATGAGGTATTTTAACGAAAATGTGACCTGCGCCATTCACTTAAACGTCCTTTCCGCCTTCAGAGGCCAAAGTTTAATCAACATTTTTTAAGCTATTTTTGAAAAAATTTTGAAAATGCTGAAGCTCTTTACATAGATTCCCCAAAATCAAAATATCCGTTGCAAAATCAGAGTAGCCTCGAAATCCTTTACATCGATAGAGATATATCAATTTTGGAGAAAATCAGGAGTACAGTTTAAGCGCTAGCATTGACCAAGACGGACGAACGGACAGACACACAGACGTTTTGCCATCAATCGATTTTTCTGTATCAAGGACCCAAAAAGCATGGATTCTAATTACACAACGTGTTAGAGGAAGCTATATTATCGTATACGTACACGATTTACCGAATTTCACATTACAATGACCTGGCAATAAGAATTATTCTATCGAAAATTCACCGGCACACATTTACAACACTTTCTCTTGTAACGAAGTATGTATGAACTAATGGTTCTACAGAATGGTACAGACATTCCCGTATTAGTTTACTATTTCCTAGGGTCTTCGCTAGCTATTCGGAATTGCCACAAACTCTTTCTTGCCAGCTGTCGTCTATCACCGCGAAAAGTACATTTGTTCTGTCATTTTCTTAATTTTTCGGTTTCCTATTGGTAGAACGGAACATTAATTTTAGAATATTAAAGAACGCAAAAAAAGTCATAAATGGCAATTTTCTTTTAAAAATTATGTACCGTTTAAGAGAAAATGGCGTTTTAGCACTACTAAAAATGCGAAATATGAAGCTCATTTTCACAGAAAATGTTTGAGTTTTCAAAATAATTTATTTGAAGTTATTTGAAGCACTTACACTCACAAATATATTAATGCTTACAAATTGCTGGAAATGTGAATATTAAAGATGTGAGAGATCTTTTAAAAAATTACGTACGGGTAATTTTTGAAAAACAAAAAAGGTCCTCAAAATAAATTTTACGTCATATTAAAGAATGCAGTTAGCACTATCCGTTCGAAAAGTTAAAAAAAAATTTGAAGCCATTTATGAGAAAATGGCGTTTGAGCGTTTCTGAAAATGCGAAATTTTGAACTACTTTTCACAGAAAACGATTGTGTTTTCGAGAAACTTTACTTGACATTATTTAAAGCACATGTACTTGTAAATATAATAATGTGAAAAAATCGCCGATAATGTAATTATCGACGTGAGAAACGTGATAAAATTTACATTTTTGTAATTTTTGAAAAAAACAACCTATCGGGCAATGTGGCTGATAGAGTACATTTACCACTATCCCTACCAAACGTTTAAGGAAAAAATTACGAGCGGTTTTTGAGAAAATCTTGTTTTTGTATTTTTTTAAAATTGCACATATTGCGCATAATATTGCGCAAAACCTACTAAAACTTTCAAAAAATGTACACGGCCTTGAACAAAGAACTCACTTTGAAGAAAACATTTTATTTGAAGGGAAAATTTCTATCTTCAATTTTGTAGTTGGAGAAAGACGCCGAAAAAAATGCAAACTTTCACAATTTTCGAAAATTCAGAGTTATCCGTGAAAATCGGACCCATGTCATGTTAATAAATGTATTTTACTGTATTCATACAAAAAATTTAAAGAAAAAATTTGGAGCCGTTTATTAGAAAATTTTGAAAATCCCTGGGGGGCTTCATATAAAGTACCCCCAAGTTTTAAAGTATCTTTTTCAAAATCTCAAAGAATCGACTAGAATCAGATTGACCGTGGATTATCCATTTTGGAAGAAATCGTACGAATGGTTTAGGCGTTAGCAGTGTTCACAGATGGAGAGACAGACGGAGGGACAGACGGACGGACGGACAGACAGACGGACGTTTTCCTTTCAATTGGTTTTTTGGTATCAAGGTCCCACAAAAGAGAGTTTCTGGCTACACCACGTGTTAGGGGATATTTTTTCTTAATTTAGCAACTGGTTTTATCCACTTTTTCGTTATCATGGCCCGGCAATTAATTTTTTTCCAACGAAAATTAGCCATTTGTTCGCGCAGGATTACATAACTTTCCCTATAGTACATATATGACACCGTGTATACATACTTTGACCGTACGGTCAAAACACCAGCATTAGGCAAATCACAACATTTGAAAGTGGCGCGCAGACATGAATCGACCGCGGGGTGAATCAAACCGGACCGGTGAACGAGTGCCCGGAACGAAGGATTCGTGGCGACACATAGATCGAGCGGGAGTCGAGAGAGAATGGCGGACAGGTAACGAGTGGAGGAGACGACAGAGGAGCGATGTGAGGATGTTGTGGAAGAAATCGGTACTAATCGAGGTAATGTGTGGTCAAAGGAATGAGAAGTGTGACAAATTCAGTGAGGAAAGTGATTAAGGATTGTCATAAATGTGTTCGAAAAGATATAATCACGAAACTTAGTTATAGAAGTGCAATGTTTGATAGACATGTGGGCGATACTGCATTTGTGACAAGTCGGCGTAGCTGTGCGGGCGCGGATCCGAATTGTGGGGGGCCTGTAAGCCGAAACTGGAATTCCGACGTGTGGGAAGAGAAATTGGTGGCGGATACAACGCCGGTGTGCTAGAACGGACCGTTAGCGACACGTGTGCAGACGCAGAGCGACGGCGGCGCCAAGGCCACCTCGCGGCAGCGGCCACGGGGGACAGCACGTGGCGTGGCTTCGCGAGGAAGACAGCTAGTGGAAAGTTCAGATAAGTAACGATAGTTATAAATAAGAATGGATAGGGTCGGATATAGGGGACATGCCGGTTCAGGATGCACATTGGAGTGATAACGAAAAGTAACAGTGTCTGTGATGAGAATGGAAGGCATGTAGTTTCAGAGATGGAAATATCATGAACGGGAATAATAAATGTAAACAATAGGAACAATCAGACATATAATAAAAGTGTTTAATTAGTGTTCATTAATGATCTACGATCATCTTGGTAATGTTACTTGTGTTATTAATGTAAATTGTTATTCTCAATAAATCCTTGTCTGTGTAATAATAGAACCATCGAATTCAGACATGCTGATTAAAGTATCCCCCTAAAAGAATTCATGTACCCTAATGAACCAAAAATTTTATGATATGTGCATCCCGAGAGACCGACAAGGGTAAGTACGGTCACAATACGTATACGGGAAAGTAAAAATATGTTACAGGCACCAATAGGTAGCTGATGAAAGTGGGGAAAAAAGAACTAACTCAGACTCAATTTATTAAGACTAACAAGTATGAGAAAGTCGTGCTATTTTGAAGTAGAACTAGAGAAGTTAGACTTTGTATCTCAGAAATGGGAATTTTCATAACAGAGCAAGTGGAGCAATAGCTAGTTGCTGTGAGTCAAACTACGAACCTGCGAGTTTTAAACTTTTTATATCTAAAAAGTAGTATCTTACCGCCTCTGAAATAGAAAGATCTTCCACTAATGAGATAACTAGCTCTTGGGTGGCATAGCCATTGTGTGACACGTTTAATAATGAATAGGAAGTAGGAATGGTTCAATTTGCTTAACTTTGAGTGAAACTATTGATTTTTTTCTTACCATGTGGCAACGCTGTGTAGCCTCTTATCTCATTTCACCCACAGGCGAAAGAGCTTCCCAGGACAATTGACAAGTCGGCAGAAGCTTGAGGCTTATGAGAGAAAATCGATAATCCCTCTCATGAAAGATGAGTTCATTAAAATCTTTTCTGAACTACAATATCGTAGCTAGCAGAGAGACATAACTAATATTGTCGCCCGGTGTATGACTGGAAGCAGTCATTTTTGCATTAATTTTTTATAGAAGTAGTTTTGGAAATGAAAAAAATCTCTATTCATTGTTTTACTCAAAATGTCTATTATCTTTTGTGTTGATTAAAAAATAGAATATCGTCTCCTGTATTATTTCAGTAGTATACCTTTCCGTTGCGGCTCTCACACGCAACCAATTTTTATAAATGAGCTCTCTAAAGAAAAAGAATTTCACGGAGACGTGACGAATTGCACTTTGACTTTAAAAATATGAACGATTTGTTTAAATTATAGCATCTGAGTATTCAAACGCAACCCGCTACATTTGTAAAAGTTTTTGTCAAATAACTTCTAAACGAAGCGTTTTAGGGCCTTAAAAACTAAAATTGTGAGGCCTATGGCCCCAAAAAAACGTTTTTCACGCCATAATATACAAGATGAGACATTCCTCGACATTCAATTAAATTTTCGTTTCCGCGCTTTAATACTATCAAGGCCATCTCAATATTTCAGTCCTTGCTGCTGGTAGCCATTTTTGACGACACGCGTAGAAGGCTTAGATTTTTCTATCTTATATTTACGCTTTCTGTATAGACCAAAGACATGTACATAGTGGTTTGTGTAGTCTCACGAGGGTTTATGTGCATAATCATCATATCAAGATTTGCTCTCCAGCAACAACTAGAAGTACAATTATAGTTGCTTGAAGATTGTTTCTTATGCGTACAATGAAACCATTCAATTAACGTCTTAGCGTGGTCTATAACTGCTGTATACGAAATTGTGGAGGCATGTGTGTGTACAGTGAACAGTGAACAGTGTGTGTACAGAATGAAGACCGTGTTTGTGTTTTACTTGAACCAGTATTTTCGTTATCTGCAGTGATTCGATGAAATTTTCAAGTCAGCGGGTTCAGACAAATAGCTTTCTCAAAAGTAAAAAGCAAATACTTTTTATGACTATCATGAAAAGCTAAAAGCTAACTGTCGAATAATATTAAATAATTACTTCAAGGAAGTGTTGTGAATTGTTTCAAGGAAACTCTCCATGAGACTAAATAAATCTTTTTATTGAAAATTTCTTTTAAACATCAATTGCATTGCTTTTCATTTCTATTCAATATTGTGTTAGCACATTGCAAGTTATCTTTATACATTTTTAAACAAATAAATACGTTTTGTTAACAAATTGCCTTCTCAGAATGGAAATAGGAGGATAGGGATGAGTGTGGGGGTTTAATATGGGAGAATTCTCGCACGGGTACGCGAAAGTAGTAGGGGAAAATGTGTGCTATGGCACAACAAAAAGAACAAACATTTTAAATTAGCTAAAGTAAAATAGCTTGAAATAAATGAAAAAAATCAAAACGCACTAGCCTACAATACCTGAATAAATTTAAAATTATGGAAAGAATAGCGCAAGTCACTCGATAACTACGAACGATCGCAGTCCAAACGCACGATTTAAATATTGGCGGTATCTGGAAGCATGTACATCAACGCCCAGCTTCAAACTGGAGATCATGATTGCCGAAAATCTAGCTTATCGCTCCTGAGTCGTTGGCAGTTGGTTGATAATGTTCTTCTGTAATAGTTAACGATGAAAGAACGAGATTGCGTTATCCTCCATACAGTGGGCCAAAACGCGCAAAAAGACTGGGACTTCTGAATTTGGCCGTTACCCATTTTACGTGGCGGCAACTGTACATGTGCATCCTTGTAAACCAAAATCTTTGTTCAATTTCTGGCTCTAGAAATGAACTAGTGGTTCAACGACGGCACATACTTTCTCGCATCAACACGCTGTCATCTTTTGAGAGAATGTCACCACTAAAATCTCAAAACAATCCTTTTAATTTAGCTTCTTTACTCCCTTTAACTGGTGGCATGGCACCAAAAACTTTCGTCCTTCTTAAAACCACGAACTTGATCAACAGCAGATTTGACTGACCTGGTTTCAGACGTTCGGAAATCGATTGTTGTTATTCTTGAGCATGGTACATTTTCTCAACTTCCGGACTAGTGTGTCACACAGTCACACATTTTCCGTCTTCTGTCATTTTGTCTGTGTCGTCCAAATATCAATTCCAATGCCAAAAATTATTTACTAAGGATAAATTATCATTTCATTTACAATCGGGCAAATCTTTTCCGGGTGTTAGCTATGTATTTTCTGGGTGTTAGCACCGTGGTATCATCTAAAAGATGTTCAGGCAAATGCAGCTGCAATGAAAGAAAAACATGATTCCCAGGATTTCTCGCGAATGGCATTGGCATTCAAATTTATAAAGTACATTTTTCGGTTTGAGGAGATAAATATGTATATTCATTGAAATTCCATGAGATTCATTAAGGACAAAAAAGCAATAAATCATTAATAATAATTTAAATTCTGACGGGAATGGAAATATCCATTGACACAAAATGCAATAAACCTGCACTTATATGCTATAAAATATCATCGAATTTCTGTTCGTATTACTGTCTTGCGGACCTTTGGTAATTCGCATATTATAGAGGTTAGAATAAAAATCATTACTTTTCATAAACTTCCGGGCCTTAATGAGAAGCATTTAATGTAATTTACAATGTACAACAATTAATGTAATTTAGCTTAATGTAATTTAAAACATCAGTGTTGCTATTTAGCGAACTACCAACGTGTCATACGTAGCGCAGGAAATTCGAATTCATTTCAATTTTTTTTTCAATTTTTGAAAATACAGAGAATGCGCCAAAAATGGGACAAGCACCACTTTCTTTTCCATTCTATGCTACAAACGTGAAAAAAAATTAAAAAATCTTCGTCTGACTCTTCTATTCCCCGATTCCGCTATTCTTCGACTCCGACTGTCTCATTGAATCATCTTGGCTGTCCAGGTGACGGCGCGTCGAAGGCTGTGTTGCCGACGTTTCGACCATTTGTCGTGGTGACCAGCCTTGAGGAAGAGCACGTCAAGATGGTTGAAACGTCAGCAACACAGCTTTCGACGCACCGTCACCCGGACAGCCAAGATCATTCACATGACTCTGGCTGCTGAAGCCTACTTCATTTGACTTCCACACTGTCCGACTCTCTCATGCTCCGAATGTCCCATGATCCGACTCTCTCAATCTATGACTCTCTCATGCTCCGACTCTCTCATGCTCCGACCGTCCCACAGTGGTTGATTTCCTTCATCTAGGGGTATTAAAATATTATCAAGAGAACGGTAAGACCGACGATGTTGTAAATGGTCAGAATTATTCCTTGTGTCATTTTCCATCATATTTTAATGTAGTGAAGTAGTATAATAATAAATTAATTGTCCTGGAGTCTTGACATGTTTTATCAGATTTTCAACGTGGGAACTACTTATAAGAGATTGTGCATGCAATTGCTACTAAAGATTCATGTGACTAACTCAGAATTTAATATATTGGTTCGAATTTATAATTAACTGAGTAATTAAAATAATTATAAAAACTTAGTAACAAAGAAAACTTACAATAGTTGACATTAGTCGCTCTCTGAATTAGCTATTCTACCTTCACGTGGCACACCAGCTCCAGGAACATGTAACAACTCCAGAACTTCTGTGCCTCGTCTGCAGTGTAACATCTCGTAGAATGAATTCACACTAAGCAAACGTGCTGTCTTCATTCGCTTCACTGTATGAGGAGTACTATCTACAGCTCCTTCAATCACTTCCACTACATCCTTACTGCCTTGTGACATAAAGCTAACTTGACCCGCTACAGCTAATTCTTCCGCACAGTACTCTACAAAGAGTGGTTGTACTTTTCGCCTTTTGGTTCTCTTCGAACACGAAGCGAATTCTTTTTCAGGCCTACCTTTACACGTTTTCTGCACTTCTTCCTAGACACACACTATTGCTTCGTCTAGCCAAGCCGAGTTCCTTGCCGCAAACCTGTCTACCATTCTTTTGGAAGCCTTCCATTTGTCAGTAATTTGGCAGGTGAATCTCCGAATCTTCTCACTTAATACTATCTCTGGAATATTTCCAAGAACTTTACGGGAAACATACGTCATTAGCATTTTTCTATTCCGTAAATCTGTTGCACGAGAGAGTTCACTCTCACGCAAGAGCTCGAATAGCTCCCGTCGAGTGAATGTGCAAGTATTTGAAAAAAATCAATTTTTTCGAAACGGGGCAAATTCGGGCAAAAATGTTTTTCACCATTTTGTTTCACAAGGTTTAGGGAACATAATAATGCAAAGAACATTCTTGGCAATTGCTTCGCTGCGGGCTTTGCAACTGACCACAGTGGTGGTTTCACCTCTGACCTCTATAGTACGTATATGCGCGTCCATGCTACCTGTAGGGTCATAAGAGATACTTCTCGCACCACCATAATATATACTCAACATAATGCTGTTTAAATTTCTGATCACTTAAGAAACTTCTCTCAAATACATGGTGATACTTTTGCATAAAATATACTACCAAAAATGTAAAATTTTCTATTAACAGTTAGTGCATTTTAAAGATCATACTTTCCGGATTCTTGCTCATATCGAACATTTAAGGTATCCTTATCAACGCGACGTCAGGAGGCAGTGACACCAAGAGCGTCAAAGCAGGACTGAGGCACGGCTGAGCGCGCGGCTCGGAAGCGGTCACTGAACAGACCCCCCACTCTTCTGAGAAATGAATTTTGCACTTATGGCGACTGATACAGTCCGGGCAAGACTATAGGGAACCCGTTCACGTGGACTTTCATTAGTTTTGAGCATATGCATTTTTCATTTAAATACCGCTAGATTCTGGAAATCAACCACAGTGCGTCCCATGCTCTGACCGTCCCATGCTCTGACCGTCCCATGCCCCGACTGTCCTATGCCCCGACCGTCCCATGCTCCGAATGTTCCATGCTCCGACTGTCTCATTGTTCGACTCTCTCGTTGTTCGACTCTCTCATGCTCCGACTTTCTAGTGTTCAAACCCTCTCGTTCTCCGACTCACTCACTCATTCTCTGTCTGTCCTCCTCCCTCCACGCATCCCGTGCAGACACCCGTGGCCGCGCCGGCAGGCCAGCGCCGGGGCAGGGCGGCTGCCGCAGCGTCCGGTGCGGTGCGGCGCCGCGCCGCCTGGCGTTAACGACGCGCCCCTAATCCCGGCTCGCGCGGCTGTGGTGCAAGGACGGGCGGGAGGGGCAGCCACGCCATAAAACGATTCCGCCCCGGCCGCGATGCGGCTCCGCGCGCACCGCGTGCGCTCACCGCGTCACGCACGCCTTCGTCGAGGCCAGCGCCTCGCCTGTGGGTAAAATTTTCATATAAATCTGGTAAAACAGAAATTGGACATGTTCACGGCGGATAGTTTAAATAATGAAGTAAAAACACGGACGAAATAATAAATGGAATATTTAATGAATAAATAACTGATAAAATGAAAAAAAAAAACTTCTAATATTGCATATGCATGTGCGTGTGTGGCGCTGCGTGTGTTTGTGTTTCTCTAAAAACTTTTGACCGCAGCTGGACTGAATGCTCACAAGCTTTGAAAGGATTTTTCATGTACAATATTTTATTTTACTGATTGAAGTTTGAAACTCGAAGAAACGAATTTTGAATTTCAGGTACCACCGATCGGCGATTTTGAAATAGCAATTATAAAGACCTTTCGCCTTTTTAAGATATTTGAGTACAAGTTCATTATTTCCTATAAATTTATCTTAAAAATCATTAAACGTACCACGCATGCTGTGTTCATAGTCTTTAAATACTGTGCACTAATATTCAGATCTCGGAATCTACCAACGGTACCATTCCCAAACAGTCTGGACGTTCGCTGCGGGCTTTGCAACTGACCACAGTGGTGGTTTCACCTCTGACCTCTATAGTACGTATATGCGCGTCGATGCTACCTGTAGGGTCATAAGAGATACTTCTCGCACCACCATAACGAGCAGCTGTACAATCGGAATCTGATTGACCACATCGCAACGACAAGCAACGTAATCTTCGACTCTTCGTTGGACTCACGTATTTTGTGGGTGGGATTTGATTCGCGCAGGCGTTAAAACCCGAGTCGAACGTTGCTGATTTCCTTTCACTCACGTGAATTAAAAAAAAATTATTTAAGATTGCTTTAAAAACATCTGTGGTCATTACCGACCACTATTGATTTATACGAGATATATATTTTTTTAAAATTTAGAGTAAACAGAAGTATAACAATAAACTGAAATATAAAGTACAGAAATTTTGCAATTATTCATAACATATTATCTAAACCAGCCAAATCGAGATACGTCAAAATTGTTTTGGAACCTTCTATTGAATTCAACAATTCATAAACTCCCGTGATTGTTATTTCTGAAATGGGATGATTTTCGAAGAATTACTTCACCTTGAAAGGAGAATCTGTTATGTGCATTAATAATGTCTCGTGTCAGTTGAAGCGGTAAATTGCATAATGAAAATTGTCTGTATTAAATTTGTTTAAAAAATGGAATAACGTCCCTTTTAGGCGAGTCGGAAATGCTACATTGAATAAATAAGTTATTTTTCTAGAACATATTTTCAAGTACTATTATCTTAAATTCCACTTCATTTTTGGATTTTTGTATTCATTTAAGCAAATACAATATTACTAGTTGAATGTGGCGTCACGGACGCTGTAAACTTTTAAATGTATATTGATGTGTAGAAAATTTCTTTCATACTTCATTTCTTTCATGCGTAGCTTTTGTAAAATATGTTCTTAGAGTACCTGGCATTGGATTTACCAACGAATTGTTGTAGCTGTTAATGTCATACTCCCGTTCAAAAATTTCCAACACTCAATGGCCTTGTATATTAACTCCAAACGGGATATGAACTGGTAATATTGCAATTTCAAAATTATAATCACTGTAAAAAACTACAAGTATAGTAATGATGCGAAAGCACAGCTATATTTCCTAAATTTTGTTTTCTAATCTCTCTCTGTATGTGTGTGTGTGTATATATATATATATATATATATATATATATATATATATAGTAACGTACCGTGGGTATAGTACTTTACAAATCGAATCAAATAATATGTTTTGATAAGGGCACGGTGTAAGATATATAGGTGTGTCAAGTAACCGCCTTTAGGACAAAATTTTTGAAGCCAGTTTGAGGGTAGTTCCTCGCTTATCCGTATAGTGCGCACGGTCGGATTGGGCATTGATGATGGCGTTTCGCGCACTTAGTATTTTCTGGTGTTTCCTTGCAAGAAAACTATAATCGTCACTGAATACACGGAATCGCTACTGTAAATGTATCGGAATCTTTTAAGACCTATTATACAGGCTGACAGGGGTGTTAATTTTTTAAAATGTTTTGTAGCGAGAGCCATGCATATTTGCAATTATACGATTTAAGTACCAAAGAATGAGGATTTCCATTTACAAACAGGAGTTGGAGTTATAACAATAAAAATCAATAGGGATTACATTTACGAAAATCACTTAAACAGTAATTTACCATTCATCTGACATTCATGTTATTCAGCAGTCAACAGGTTTGTTCTTTGCAACAGTATATTCATCACTGACCCTCATTGAAAATCTATTTCAGTGTCAATTATAATTTTCAAGTAATGTTTTACAAATTAAAAAATGTAGTTTATTATAATTCAACTCAACTCTTTATTTCAATATTAATAATATTCAATTTGTACATATTATTTTCTAAAATAATTACAATTTTATGACTTACAATTCTCAAAATCACATACTTACAAACTTACTTACAGACCTACTTACAAACAGTATACATATAAAGTTTACATACATTCTTAATTTCGTAAATATATTAATGTACATAAATGTTACGTAAGTAACTTATGAATAAATTTTACATTTATTGCAGAATTATCATTATTAACATTCATTTCCCCTTCAGGGAAAAAAATGCTGTTGGATATGTGCAAACCATTCATTGTAAAATTGCTTTGACTATGAATTTACGAAGAAGAATAATTTACTTTAGAGAAAAGCCTTGTTATTCTTGTAACTTTTCATGACATCTGGTGACAGGTAGAATGTCTTAATTTCTGCTTATGTAGGGCTTTTCTCACACAGAGTTATGATTGTGTTATTATCTATTTGTAGTGCTACGGTGGTGAATAGAACTGGGCCATGTTGTGATTCAATTGAAAATATCATGGTTCTGGATGTTGATAAACATAGGAAGGCAAGAATTTTAAATTATTGAAAGTATTTTTATGCGAAATGCATGACCCAATTTGTACTATAGTTGTGACACATTGTTTTTGTAGTTTTGATATTTCTTTCACCTGAAATTTACTTGCATTTTCCCACAATCCTAAATTTTACTGTCAAAAAGTTTCCATACTATTCATGAAATAGCTTACACGGTTCTCAGTTATCTGAATTGTATTCTCTCTATTAACTTCTATGAAAACCTAACAACCCCTTCATTACACTTCCCACCATGTTATCAATTGAAACACAACATGGCTTCAAAAACATAAAATTAATTTCAAGAACGAAAAATGAAGGTCTTCATTCTTGAAGGTACTTTTTAGAACCACTGCACAGAATATCACCACCATGAATAACCCATTCTCTTACTACAATATTTATATACATAACCTCTATGCCTATATTGAAATAACATCAGTTGCCTTTTTATAATCACATCTTGTCAACAATATGTGCAAAAACACATTCTGTGGTTCACATTTCACAATCGTGTCCTATGATTTTCGAAGAACCATTTGTTTATTCTCAAATATTTTTTCAAACATCACGTTTGTCTGACACCCTTTGTTTACATTCAATTAATCTTCTTCATGAATTACAGTTGCTTTCCTCAAAATTTATTCGTAATCATCTTCTGAAAATTAAAAAGTTTTAAAAATATATTTTTAATTCTTAGGTAGTAAATTACACGTCATGAAGTTTGTAATTGCATCTAATAAGAAAAAAATCAATGATTAATATTACTTAAAAAAATAGTACACAATAAGCAAGATACATATTTACCATACCAATAAAGTTCAGTATCAAGATCACAGTCAACAGATATGTTTGATGAACAGGCATGGTGTTCCAATGGCAGTCTCTGTGTCTTTGCCCAACATAACCACTGACAGTTCAACAAAATTAAACAAGAATGAAAAATAATAAGATAAACAAATAAAGTCTTACATTTGTTAATCTTAAAAATTACCATTTTAATTATAACAACTTCTATCTTCAGGTATGATCTGTAAATCATATCCTCTACAAGTTACCTTATTAATTTTTTAATATTATTGAAAACTTATATCAATTGCATGTTTACCATTGTAAACATTCCTAGAAACATCACCTGCAAATCTATTTAGATTATCTTCCATTTTTAGTTTTTAGCATTATACTCTTTGATTGCACAATTTAAGTCCTGGAATTTGTTTCCGAATTGGTGTATAAATAACGATTACACTAGTTTGGTTGTTTATTTTCACAATATTGATTGTGTATGATTTTACAATGATTTGATTAATCTATTTGATAATTAATTGATAGAGTAAGATGAATAATTGGTATATGTACTTACCACATTTCGCATAACATTTTCATTGTTGAAATTCTTGACGCAGTATAATCATTGTCATTTAATTTTCACCTTTTCTGGGGAAAACTTCAACCTATTTGTTTTTAATATCTTGAATTTCGAACTACTTTGTAAATTTCTAAATTTACTTCATACTCCGGAATAAAGGTTTTACTACGAAGAGATCAGTCAAGTCTACTATTCATCCTGCTATCAGCCATCTTGTCCCAACAAAATGCCCAAGTCGTTCGCAGCGCTTATATAGCGAGAGCTGTGAGAACTAGCCTCACATTAGGTTCAGTTTTAGACTGGGAGTGAACACACCTATATCTCTTACACCGTGATAAGGGACAGAAGTCCTTCCCGTGAATGGGCTCGGGATACTTACCAACTTAAATAAAAATACATGTATTTACTTTTAATAAACACAAATAAACCAACATTTTATTCATCATGAAAATTTACAGTGATATTTGCTTCTGTTACATGATACTGTGCTTCACTATTCTACGCTAAGCATACAATTGCATTCACTGGCTTAATTAACCATTCGACTGCCATTTGCTATCTTGATTAATTTAACGCTATGGTGCATACACCTATCCTGCAGTAAACAACTCCGTTATTACTCGCTATATGCTACTTTCAATAGGGATGTTCCCTTTCCTGTTCCCTTCCCACTTCTCCACCGGGCTAGTTGATAATACCTTACAAGTAACATTTGTTAGCAAAGTTGAAATAAATAAGTGTTTCAAAGAAGTTATATTCATATATTGAAATACACATGTCTACGATACAGTTAGTAAAACAAGTTATACATATCAACAAGGTAGGTCGCAAAGCAACGTGCATTGCTGGGCAACCATAGGTTCATGGAGATTATATCGCCATACCCCGATTGGGATTCAACACTTCCCCTCGAGATAATCTCTGCGTTTATTCAAGGCCGACTAGAAGAGTATATTAGAAGGCCTGAGCCAATGTGAATGTCACGTGATCTGACGTCACAATCGGTGGCTGAACATTTTTCGTTTCCGTATGTTATCGAGTTAGTATATTCTAGCTAATTGGCCCTTGTAGGAAAGTTTAGATGCGAAGAAATGTTTTAATAATTCAGTATTAATTGTGTGCACTATTTCCTGCACAAAAAAAATACCTTCGTCCATTATCTTCGAGAAAGCAAGGTATGTCTACTTCAATATTGTTTGATTTAAGTATGTGGTGCAATTATCAAATATTTTATGTAATATGTTTTGTTGTTGCACTTGGATGTTTGGTTATACTATTATACCCTGCATTTGTTTCAGTGAATACTTGCAAACTATCCTAAATGGAAGGTGTTTTGAAAATTAGGCAGGAGAAAAATATGAAACAAATATAACGTGAAGCGTACCGTGTTGTTGATCAAATTATGATGGATCGACGGAAGGCGTTGCAACTTTGAAACTTCCAAACAATCCTGCTCTGTGACAGAAGTGTATGAAAACAAATAGGAAAGATTTTGTCCCCTCAGAGAACTTGTCTGTGTGTGTAAAACACTTCGACTCAAAATTTATTCTCTACCAGAACAAGGCAGTAAGAGGAGATGGTGTCGTGATACATACTAAATGTGAAAGATGCATACTCTTCTGTCTTAGTGAACAGCCTCAGTACTTGACGAAGACTCACGAAGTGTTTCAGATATTGATATCCGAAAATTTTGAAATTAAGTTCCTGAAGCATGAAAATCAAAGAACTTTATTGAAAGGCATTGTGTGAGAGACGGAGATCCGATTAATGGAAAATACGGTTTGGAGTTGTGGACAAATTCTGCTCACTTTAATAGAACTTTGTGTATCTAAACATTTTGTGACATAAACACTGTAAATTAGGAATGTTCAGTTGTAAGTAAAGTGGTATCAGGAATATAAGACGCAAGGTCACAAAACTGAGTGCAAAATAGGAAGACACTAAAGTCAATTTAAAGCGTCCGAAACAATTTTTATGTATTTCCAATGTGATTTGTGTCTTGAATAATCTCATAGTCTTACATAGTCTGCTGGAGTACTTTTTGAATAAAATATTGCTTTCCTTCCTTCCTCTTCTTATTTTTCAGCAGCTAGAATTTCACTAACTTACCTATGAATACTTTACTGTTTCTTACAATATAATCAACTATTATTATTAATTACTAATACGGCCATCAGAGAAATATCTGATTAATTTAATATGGATGTTAGTAGTAATGCATTAAAGTAGACAAATTGAAAGAAATAGAGCAGGAAATAAATAAATAGAATTCTCATGAAGGTACTTAATTTCTTATGAATATCAATTATGGCAGCAAAATTGTTTCATGAATTATACAAAATCTTATATTATAAATAAGGTAGCATGTACAAAAATTATGTTCATTTACGTGTACGAAAATTGTACAATATCGGAATACCTTAATATAAATAACTCTAAAATAAATTCCTATAGCATCAAGAAGGCTTAATGTTTCCTCGTGTTATTTTAAACAAGTATGGGTTTGGGTTTCCATGCGATTTTAAGCGCTAGATCTCTGTTTAAAACTTGGGCAGCATGCATTTCCTCCCAGCCACCCTTCGTGACGTCATTCGGCGAAGGAGCAGGCCTTCTATTCTAGACGGCCTTGGTTTATTTCAATATACGAATATAACTTCTTCATTGAAACACTTACTTATTTCAACTTTGCCAACAGGTTATGGTGCCCAGATCACTAAATCGCAGCGCAGAAAGTTAGTACAGTTAAGTGTCCAAGAAAACATTTCGTAAGGATAAAAGTGAATTGTTTATCAGGACTCGTATCAGACTGTGAATAATGAATTCGTCTGGTGTAAGATTTGAAATGTTAAGTAAGGAAAACTACGATACATGGAAACTACAAATGCGTGCCATATTAATTAAAAACGACGCATGGGATTATGTGAGCGGTAAAATTGAAAAACCAGAGTTAACGGCGGACAACACTGATGCTATAAACATATGGATGAATGCAGATTTGAAAGCGACGGCAGATATAGTATTAGCAATTCAACCGTCCGAAATTAAACAAATTAAAGGGTGCGAAACTTCTCGTGCAATATGGACTAGACTTGAAGAAATTTATCAGTCAAAAGGACCCGCGCGAAAAGCTGCACTATTGAACCAGCTCATATCAATGAAGATGCAAGAAGGAGATGATGCACGTGAGTACACAAGACAATTTTTTGATGTGGTAGATAAATTGACAGAAATGGAGGTTTCTATTAATCAAGATCTTTTAACTGTAGTGTTATTACGTAGTCTGCCAGAAACTTTCGAAAATTTCAGGTGCGCCATGAATTCACGAGATGTATTACCTTCCCCTGAAACATTAAGAATTAAAATTGGAGAAGAATTTGAAGCATGGAAAGATAATGATCGAAATATGCAGAACGCGATGGTAGCCAGGAACTCAAATAAGAATAGTTATAAGAAGTTTCAACAATTAGTGCATCAAAATACAGAATACAAGAAGGATTCTAAAATGCGATGTTACATTTGCGGGGAAATAGGACATCGAGCTAAGAACTGTAAAAAGCCGAAAAAGTCGACACAGCCAACTGCAAGCGGTGGAGAATACTTATCTTTATACGTTTCATCAAATAGGAAGAAAGAAGAGTGTCTCCAAATAGAAAATAAAAACGTGAGTAATACTAAATGGTGCCTAGATAGTGGATGTACATCACATATGTGTAAGGATATTAATACGTTCAAAATTTTAGACAAGACTGTAAACTTAATCTTGCTAGCAATTCAAATACTGAAGTTGCAGGAACGGGTATTGTTTCAGCTATTTCTAATGTGAAAGGCAGACGAAAAATAATTGATTTTCAAGAAACATTATTTGTTCCGGACTTACGTTCTAATCTGATATCTGTGAGTAAGATTACAGACAAGGGCCATTATGTACTATTCAAAAGGACAAAGGCTGAAGTTTTTAATAGTCATGGAGAATTATTATTGACTGCTTATCGAATCAATGATTTATATTACTTTAGCAGCTTTAGTAATCCCGAATCAAATAAGTGTTTCAAAGAAGTTATATTCATATATTGAAATACATATATCTACGATACAGTTAGTAAAACAAGTTATACATATCAACAAGGTAGGTCGCAAAGCAACGTGCATTACTGGGCAACCATAGGTTCATGGAGATTATATCGCCATACCCCGATTGGGATTCAACAACATTTCGCCGTCTACGTAGCTTCCTGCCTCGCCGCGAGTGCTGATCGCCCGGCCTCCGGGTTGCCCAGCGCGCCGCGCAGCCGGTGACCTTGGGGAGCGGTGCGGCCGGCCGTGGCGCGACGTCCGCGGACACTTTGTCCCGTGATTTTTGTTTTTCGTGAATCCCCACTCCGTGTTGAACTCGTATCACCCTATGCTCACACGGGGGAAACACCGACATGTCTAGTTCTCCACAGTCATCAGCATTCTTCTTCTTCAGCACTTCCACCAGCTACGCGTTCGGGTCTATCACTGATTCTATTATTTACGAATGTAGATTTTCGACTACACACGGTTACAATGTTACTATAGCAGCATTACCTCGACTATTTACCGTGGGCCAGCACCTCTATCCCTCCGTGTCGGAGCCGCCGTTTCGTCTTCCAATGGCGCGTTCCCACGTGTCCTGCACTTTTCTTAATGTCGCGGTCAATGTGCGCACTAGTTGTAGTTCCTTGTCATCAGTGTTCACTGTAGTCCTCAATCCACTCCTTCAACCACCAACAGTCACATTTTCGCATCGGATGCCATTCGATTGCCAATTCTTACGTTCGCTCCGCGCACAGCATGCCCACCGTTACTAAGTGTCCGCCATCACTCCTCGCCAGCCACGTACTTCTCTCGCGGCCCGCCGATGCTGATCCGTTCGCACGGTTCTCAGACCGGTTCTCTCGGTACAATATATCTATCTATCTATCTATCTATCTATCTATCTATCTATCTATCTATCTATCTATATATATATATATATATATATATATATATATATATATATATATGTAAATTCATGAACATCTAATGTTTCCACAAGTTCATCGTCAGAATCAACTTTAGATTGAATCCAAGTTGCGTCTTTGTCGTAGGATCTGCTCTCCTCCCACATACCTGCCCATAATGCTTCGACGTCATCTTTTGAAGGAATGCATCGACACAAAATAAACATACACTTCCGAAACTATGTCCGTCAATTCGCCCATTTTAGCAAAAGCGGTGTGTTGGCACAGATATTTTGTGACGAGTATTGGCAGCTGAGATCCAAATACTAAATAGTCCTCAACAATGAGTATTTTAGTATTAGGAAATGACCAAACAATGAAACAAAAGACGCTCTTCACGATTAAATAAAGATATTTTCTTCAACATGAGCATCATCTTCCTGGAAGGAACTCAGGATCATCTGCGACAACTACCTTACATCTTTAACTTACTTTTCTACATTGTCACCAAGTTTGTCACCACATTTCTGCCAACGTGCTACCAGTTTCAATATGCCCTGTCCGCTTAGTTGTAGTTCAGCTCTCTTGGATTAATGCACGCCACCAGGAGATGTTGCTGTGGTCTACTCAGTCGTTCACATACATGCCATGCATGTTCCTGTTAATTTCACTAGGATTATGCCCTTTGGCACACGAATTTCGCACTACACTTCTCTGCTCCTCACAAATTGATAGTAACATGCGCGCCATTTTTGTTTTTGTAGTTCAGGCTACTCTCTCTAGACCTGCACATGAAAAACAAAATACCCTCTATATTGCGATTTTCACACAATTTCGTGGTGCAATTTCACCATTCCTGTTGCAATACCAACGGCGAAAAAAAATCATTCCTTACTTTCCGACCTGCCCTCGTAGAATGGAACGCAGACTACAAGAACTTCCTGTTTTCGAACGCAGTGGTGGCCGGGCGAGGGCCGAGATGGAGAGCTAATGGGCCGTGAAGCGCTCGCTGTGATTTCGGTCTAGACGCGCGGCGCTTCCACGCTGCGCGACCGCGGTCGATAAAGACGGCGACCAAAGAGAAAACAACTACCAGCAGATGACAGGTTTTTATAATTATCGGAAGCCATTGTAAACATGGAAATGTAATCTGAATTGGAAGGAAATATTTCGATTAATGAGAAACAATCTTTTTTGTTCCCTTGTCTGTTTATATAGTGATCTACGGATTTCAAGTCTCTAAATAATTCCATTGATTTCAAATATTCAAATTATTAAGGTAATCGATTAAAGGTTTCTATAGGAGGATTATATCATTGACTTCTGAAAGCGGTATTAGGTAAAATGTATTGATGTTTTGAGGGAATAAATATATTACCGTGATAAATATATAAATAAGAGATTTAAAGTTTCTGTTTTTTAATTTGATCACAGAATTAAGTTTCAAGTTATCATAAAATCGGTTGCAAGGCCGACCCCTCACCCCCCCTTCGACGGACATAATGCGAAATCTCCTTCGGCGCGAGATAGAAAGAGTTAGTCAACTTCCGCTTGAATCTCGCGAACCGTTGAGGAGAATATACGAAACTGCCAAAGCTAAAAGAGTGATAGAAACAGTGAATTCTGTCTTAAATGAGGTGATGGAGACCCCAGGCAGAGATCTAGATATTACTGAAATCAATCACATCATAATGCAACTGGATATCTAGTATCTCAGATAATTTTGGGGCCAGCCAAGAACACCGACGGCCGACAGCAAAACAGAGTAAACAGCTCTGTACCCCCGTGGATGAACAGAATTTTGAAACGGATAGCCGACACCCGGCGCGAAATATCACTCTTAGCTGAGGCATCTTCTAAATCAACACACACCTCTAAAGTTCAACGAAAAATATTCAATGTTGAACAAAAATACCATATTGAAAATGACACCAGCAGGCTAATGGTAGTTGAGAAGTTGATGCTGCCGATGAATTTGTAGAAACAGTAGAAGATGTTCACCAATTCTCGGAAGAGGACCTCTTCCAAGCAATTGGGAAGATGGGAAACTGGAAGTCCCCCGGGATTGATAAGATCCCGGAACTATTGCTTCATTATATTTTTGCATTTACTGTCTGTCTTTAATATTTAAGAAATAGTCCCACTTGATTATAGACAATTTATTTACATATATTTCATAAAACAAAACATTTATTTGATTTTGCAACAAATTGTCATTGGCATTTAAAACGAAATAATTACAGATGTTATCGTTGCCAACAATATTGTTTGTTTGAATAGCAGCTTTGAACGGCTTAGTCATAATCATCAGTTTCTAGTACAAGAAATATAAACAAACAATTAAAACACGAGTCAAAAACAAACATTAGGATTCAAAAATTACTAATAATTTTAAAACCGAATTAACATTTTATGAAATAAAAGAAAATAAAAAGGGGGCGTTAAATCATTTAATATTACAGTAATTGTGAATCAATGCAATAAAGTGGAAGTGTTTTTCTCTGATACAAAATCGCACATGTTCAATTCAAGTTCTTGCATAGATATTCGAAACCTATTGTTTTGGTTTTGACTCATGTTTTAATTTTTTGTTTATATTTCTTGTACTAGAAACTGATGATGATGGCTGAGTCATCGAAAGGTTCTATTTAAATAAACAATATTGTTGGCAATGTCGTCACCTACAATTATTTCATATTTGCTAAAATATGTTGTGGCAATTTTTTTAACAAAGTAATATACTTTATGGAGTTTATTATAATTATACTTTATAATTAATATACTTTATCGTTTATGGAGTTCTTTTTCATTTAAAATTATTATTATTATTATTATTGTTATTATTATTATTATTTTGTAAAATTCATCAAACATTTGTTGGTGCATTAAATCATTATTTTTTCGTTCGCGTAATGCAAAAGATATTCATAAACATTATTGCACGGTAAATTTTAAAGACAGAAAGAATGTGAAAAGTTCAGCAATAATTGTTTACACCATATTTACAAACAAACCATGCTGTGCCGGGAAGGGCGGCCCGGCCGGGCCGGAGAGACCGGTCATAATGGGTGAGTCAGAGGCCGAGCCGAGCGGGGCCGAGCCGCGCGGAGCGCTTCTGTGCTGTGCTGGGCGCCCCTAGTGGGTTCGCCGCCTTAGACGGCCGGGGCCGTCCGTCTCGACCGGATTTTATTCTCGGGGAGGCATTCCGGGCCGAGCGGTGCGGTGCCGGCCGGAGCTGAGCGGAACTGGCACGTAGCAGTGGTAGACCCATTCCTGTAAACCATGCAAAAGATTTCGGCCGGATCTGTGCCGTGCCGCGCCGGGCCGGGCGGGTCTGCGCGGTGCCGTTCCAATGGGTTTCGTCCTTTACGCCTCCTTGTCGCCCCGCGCTGTCGCCCCCCCCTGTCGCCCCACGTTGTCGCCCCACGCTGTCGCCCCACGCTATTTCCCCCCGGTGTCGCCCCGCGCTGTTACCCCACGCTGCTGCTCCGCGCTGTCGCCCTATGCTGTCGCCCCGCGCTTTCGACCCGTGCTGGTGCCCCACGCTGTCGCCCTATGCCGTCGCCCCGCGCTTTCAACCCGCGCTGTCGCCCCGCGCTGTCGCCCCGCGCTGTCGCCCCACGCTGTCGCCCCGCGCTGTCGCCTCGCGCTGTCACCCCGCGCTATCGCCGGCCGCGGGCGATCGCGTGTGAGATGCGCGCTTGCTGGAGTGGGCGCGTGCTGATATTATCGAGCCACAACCCCGGAAAAGGATGAGTTTATGAGGGGATGATGCAGATTCCGCGATACTAGAAGCGGCAGTTAGCTATGATCTTCTGTGTCACAAACGTACCATGAAATTGCTGATCTGTGTCAGCCCTGCATTGGATTCGTGTGAGGTTAACGCTCCGAAGCGCTGCATCATGATGGTCGACAACTTTGAAAGCTCAAAAAAATTCCAAAAGATAACTATTGTTGTAAACCAAATTAAATGAAATGGGTATTTTAACCTCCAATTAAACGTGTTGGCTGCTGTATTATATTGGTGTCAATTTGAACGAGATTATATGTTAATGGTGATTAGATAATGTCTGATTTTGTTTTTGAAAGACGAAGACTTGTTTCTTGGAAACACTGATTCTTAGTTTTTGTGATTTAGAGTTTTCGAAAAGTAAACATAAGATTTTAACGGATAGATGAATCAACATTAACTGATTTCTATAGATGAAGTATGAGTACATCTACACCACTCTACTCCGCCCCACAAGCTCACACTACTGCTCACCAAGCCGTAAAGTCATGATCAATCGCAGAATTTTGCAATAGCTTTAAACCTATTTCTGATCATAAAAACACTTGTTTGTACAGTATTCAAATTCTAAATTTTCAATAATAGTTACTACGTTACATCTACTACGATACGACTAATAGTTACATAGTAGGGGAGAATGGGGTAGCACCGATCACTTAAGGAAACTGATCGCTCATATGGAATGTATTCACCAGAAAATTTAAAATATTGCATGAAACGACAGATGGATTTCCTAGTGTCTGTGGTTGAGAACTAAAAGTCGCAGAAGTTATTTTCTATAGCACAGATTTCGTAAAAGAAAAAAACAGCTTTGATCGTCATTTCCCTACCCGTGGGGTAATACCGATCGTATATTTGTCCCGTGTATTTTATACGGAAAATTTAAAATGTAATTATCTTATATATAAAATTCTCGTGTCACAGTTTTAGTTACCATACTCCTCCGAAACGGTTTGACAGATTTTGATGAAATTTTATATGTATATTCAGTAGGTCTGAGAATAGGTTGTTATCTATTTTTATACCCCTTATTGATAAGGGTGGTCCACCCCAATTTTTTTTAATTTTTCGCACTAAACGTTTTAGGCAACCCGTTACACACGGTAGGTATTTCACACTGCGGTATTTCACCCGCTACACGGTGTTTCTCCATATTACGCACCTGCTCAGGGATGCGCAGAATCTGCTATTAAATGTGAATAACACGGAGAGAGACGGCGAAAGAGAGAGAGAGAGAGACGGAGAAAGAGAGAGGGACGGAGAAAAAGAGACGGAGAAAGAGAGAGAGACGGAGAAAGAGAGAGACGGAGAAAGGAGAAAGAGAGACGGAGAAAGAGAAAGAGAGACGGAGAAAGAGAAAGAGAGACGGAGAGAGACGGAGAAAGAGAGAGACAGACAAAGAGAAAAAGAAACGCAGAAAGAGAGACGGAGAAAGAGAAAGAAACGAAGAAAGAGAAAGAGAGACGGAGAAAGATAAAGAGGGACGGAGAAAGAGAAAAAGAGACGCAGAAAGAGAAAAAGAGATGCAGAAAGAGAAAGAGAGACGGAGAAAGAGAAACGAAGAAAGAGAAAGAGAGACGGGGAAAGAAAGAGAGGGTAGGAGAAAGAGAGATATAGGGGCAGAACAACGTGTGCCGGGCTCAACTAGAAACATGTTTGTCTCCGCGATACATTGTTGCGTTAAGCTGGAGCAGTCTTAAGCATATTAGAGACTAATATATCATTAACACTATAATTACCAGGAAAAAAAGCACAGCAATTACTATTTGACTATAGGTAGATATGACTAGGAACTTTGGTTTAATAATTTGTGATGTTTGTTGCTGCAAATTGTTTAATTAGCCTTCGGAAGTTGATATTAAATTCTCTAATGTACAAAATGAGGAACAGATTCATTGTTGAACAGTTAAAAATGTGTACATGCATTTTATATCAATTTTTTAAATGATTGTTCTGTAGAGAAGATTTATTATCGTTAATTTTTTGCTCTTGCCGTCTTTTAATATATAGATTTTCATTTTTACTGCCATTTAGTGCAACAATAGGTAAAGAAAACCCTGATTGATTTACATGATATAATGATGTAATTATTATTTGATCAGTATCCCCGCAAGGCGTCTACCGGCGTCACTTCGGACTAGTGTTGCCAGTTGTACCGCATTTCCACATTTTATACCGCATTATTAACACCTAATCCGCATTCAGTGATTCAAAAATATTTGCATTTCCATGATAGTTGTTTAAAATACATTTTTTTCATTTCCTCAGTTATTACAACGATTGTTAGATGTCTCGCTAACTATGGTTGACAAAGGTTGAATGTTCAAAATGCTGTCTCTCTCTATTCGATTAAAGTAGAAAACAATAAAACACCAATCATTTACCAATCATTAGGGTTTTATCCAATTGCCGTATTCGAAAATTGATGACCAAGCACCAAGGTGTTGTCGTGAACTCCGTCTTTTATTGTCTTATTGTTAGAGATTCAGAGGACAAATAGGTGACAACGTGTTGGTTAGTCGTTTTCGAACACGCCAATTAAGAATACGGAACGTCGTTCAGATTCTTACTGCGTTTATTCAAGCCGTAGAAATGATGCACTTCGCGGGATATTGAAATTAAAAATGTTGAAATTACGTTACTCGGCTTCGTATTAAACTGAGATTAAAAATAAATTGAAAGTACATTTATAACAAAAATACTGATATTTATATATTTAATATCTTGGGTGAATCGAGAACATTATACAAACAAAGAACAAATATAGTGAGACAATATCGTATTTATTTAATTAATAAAACGGAATTCTATGTCGATATATGAATTATTGATGTCTCCCCTATTTTTAAATTGTATTAGTAAATCTTCATTCATTAGAAGAAATCCGCATTTTCGAACTTAAAACTTCGCAATCGGAAGTTTCACATCTGGCAAAATTGCTTCTGACCCAAGAAGCAGCACGGAGTAGGGATGAGATCTCTCACACAATAAGCCGTTTCTCACTCACTACAATTTTCAGCCATTATTTTTATTGTTTGGGTGTTAATCGTAATTTTACAATTATCATTTTTCTATTTCGGTGTAATTTTTAAATAATTTATGATTAATTTGCGGGGCTGTAATGAAAATCGTCGAAGCCATCATTTTAATTGGCAAATTTCGAGGTGAGAATATATTACTGCCACGGATCCCTATTATACCCACAGAGGGGCCAATTCAATTTAAACGTCTTCCATTTGCGTTAAGATTGGTATTTGCGATGACTATCAATAAGTCTCAAGACCAAACGATGTCTGTTTGTGACATGTTTTAGCGCACCATGTTTTTCACACGGTAAATTATACGTGGCATGATCTCGAGTGGGCAAACCATCCTGTTTATTTGTGTTAGCTGAAGATGGGGTAACAACAAATATTGTACACTATATTGCGTTGGGGGATTGATATTTTTTTAGTAAAATTATTATAATTAGCAATGTATATCACTTCAAAAAATAAATTACAATAAATTAAAAATATAAATGTTTGGTATTGTGTTATTTTTATATTCCATCATCGTTCACAGCGCTCCATGCCCCTTCAACTTATATATACCACATCCTCAAACACAGAAAATAAGTCATTTTTTCTACTAAAATAATCCTAGGAATAATTTATATGGCAAAACAACGTTTGCCAAATTCTCGTGTCACAGTTTCAGTTACCATACTCCTCCGAAACGGCTTGACAAATTTTGATGAAATTTTATATGTATATTCAGAAGGTATGAGAATAGGTTGTTATCTATTTTTTATGCCCCTTAGTGGTAAGGGTGGTCCAACCAATTTTTTTTTAATTTTTCGGACTAAACTTTTTATGCAACCCGCTACACACGGTATGTATTTCACACAGAGGTGTATTTCACACACGGTATGTATTTCACCCTCGGCGATTCTCTTAATTTTGCACCTTAATTTAGTAGCAGAATCTGCTACTAAATGTGAATAACACGGAGAAAGAGAGAGATGGAGAAAGAGAAAGGAGAGACGGAGAAAGAGAGGAGAGACGGAGAAAGAGACAGGAGAGACGGAGAAAGACAGAGGGAAGACGGAGAAAGAGAGACACGGAGAAAGAGAGAGACACGAAGGAAGAGAGAGAGACACGGAGGAAGAGAAAGACACGGAGGAAGAGAAAGACACGGAGGAAGAGAGAGACACGGAGGAAGAGAGAGACACGGAGAATGACAGAGAGACACGGAGAAAGAGAGAGACACGGAGAAGAGAGAGACGGGGAAAGAGAGTGGGAAGGAGAAAGAGAGATATAGGGGCAGAACAACGTCTGCCGGGGTCAGCTAGGAAAATGTTTGTCTCCGCGAAACATTGTTGCGTTAGGTTTGATGACTCTTAAGCATATTAGAGACTAATATATCATTAAAACTATAATTAGTAGGAAAAATGGCAATTACTAATTTGACTGCAGGTAAAAATGACATTGGGACTAGGAACTTTAATCTTAAATAAACAGTTTTCATAATTTGTGATGTTTGGTTCCGCGACATCTTTAATTAGTCTTAATTAATTAATGTTTAGTTAGCCATCGGAAGTTGCTATTAAATTCTCGAATGTGCAAAATCGAAAGTATGTTCATTGTTGAACAGCTAAAAATGTGTACATGTTTTTTATAACGAATTTTTAAATGATTGTCCTTTAGAGAAGATTTATTTATTATTTTCTCCTGCCGCTTTTAATATGTTTGAGTTAAAGGTTTTCGTTGTTACTGCCATTTAGTGCAACAATAGGAAAAGAGAACCCTGATTGATTTACATGATGTAATAATGTAATTATCACTTGATCAGTATCTCCGCCGGGCGTCTATCGGCGTCACTTCTGACCAGTGTTGCCAGATGTACAGCATTTCCGCAGTGTTGCCAGATGTACCTCATCCGCAACCCGCATTAAGCTATGCAAATCTGCATTTCCATGATAGTGGATTAAAATCCATTTTTTTATCGTTAGATGTCCCGCTAACTATGGTTGACAAAGTTTGAATGTTCAAAATGCTGTCTCTCTCTATACGATTACAGTAGAAAGCAATAAGACACCAATCATCTACCAATCATTAGGGTTTTATCCAGTTGCCGTATTCGAAAATTGATGATCAAGCACCAACGTGTTGTCGTGAACTCCGTCCTTTATTGTCTTACAGTTAGAGATTCAGAGAACAAATAGGTGACAACACATTGGTAAGTCGTTTTCGAATGCGCCAAATACGGAACATCGTTCAGATTTTTACTGCGTTTACTCAAGCCGGAGAAGTGCACTTGGCGGATATTGAAATTAAAAATGTTGAAATTACGTTAGCCGGCTTCATATTAAACTGAGATTACAAATAAATTGAAAGTACATTTTTAACAAAATTACTGATATTTTATGTTTTTAATTTCTCGAGAACATTATTTATAGTGAAAACAAATATAGTGAGATAATATCTCATTTATTTAATTAATAAAACGGAATTCTATGTCTCAAATGCTTCGAGATCCATCTGCTGAAACATTCTCAAAACAACTGCTAGATATCGGCGATGGAGAAGTTACTGTAGATGAAACTGGATGCATAAAATTACCGTCCGATTCCTGCACAATCATTGAGTCGCAAGATGCTCTCATTGACCAGATATTTCCCAATGTACATACACAATACATTAATCATGAGTGGCTGGCAGAAAGAGTAATTTTAGCAGCAAAAATGTGGACGTCAACGAATTAAATCTGAAAATATAATATTTATTGCCAGGGGACTTGGTGTCATACAAATCTATTGACACAGTTTGCGATGCCACTGAAGCTGTGAATTATCCAGCATAGTTCTTAAACTCATAGATTTACCAGGCATGCCGCCACATAATTTACATCTGAAGGTTGGACCTCCGGTTATTTTGCTTCGTAATTTGAACCCGCCACTGCTGCGCAATGGCACGCGATTAGTTACTATTAAAAAATTAATGAAAACCGTTGTCGAAGCCATAATTTTAAATGGCAAATTTCGAGGTGATAATATATTACTGCCACGGATCCCTACTATACCCACAGATGTGCCAATTCAATTTAAACGTGTTCAATTTCCCTTAAGATTGGCATTTGCTATGACTATCAATAAGTCTCAAGGCCAAACGATGTCTGTTTGTGGCTTAGATTTGAGCACACCATGTTTTTCACGCGGTCAATTTATACGTGGCATGCTCTCGAGTGAGCAAGCCATCGAGTTTGTGTTAGCTAAAGATGGAATAACAAAAAATATTGTCCATTCTATTGCGTTGAGAGATTGATATTGTTTCTTAGTAAAATTATTATAAATAGAGATTTACATCATTTTAAAACATAAATTACAATAAATTAAAAATATTAATGTTTGGTATTGTGTTATTTTTATATTCCATCATCGTTCACAGCGCTCCATGATCCTTCAACTCATACATACACACATCCTCAAACACTGACAATGATTTACTATTTCTTTTCTACTAAAATAATCTTAGGAATAATTTATATAGCAAAACAACGTTTGCCGGGTCAGCTAGTAATATAATAATAATAAGCAAATAAACCTTTCAAGAAAATTAAGGGAACGGTTGACGACTTTTATCTGAATAAAACAAATATAAGTTTAGGTCAGTTTTATAATTTAAACTTAAGTTTGCTATTTCTTGAAGCAAAGGTCACAAAAATAGTTTACAGCTTGTACACAGCTTGTACTCCTACACCAACCTTCGCCATGTTCCCCAAATTCACCACGAACGAAGGACATCTCTTCCTCTTGATTGCCCAGGAAATCATTATGTTCATCATTGTCACACAACTCATCTTCATTTACATTATTTTTCCCTTCACTCCCAACTAACCACAGAGCCAACTCTTTTTACTTTCTCGCCTTACGAATACCTTGTATTTTGTCCTTTAGTGCTAACTACGTATTCAGGGTCTTGGACAGCAGGCACTCTCGTCTCATCCATGTTAAAAATACGATACGGTGTGGAAGCCACTTTGTCATCACAGCTCCCCAATTATCAAAATATATTTTTACTTCTGTCAGTTGAAAGCTTTTAATAGGTTGATATTAATTGCTTCCGATTTTCGGACACTTAAGGGATTCCTTTTGAGAAAAGCATAAAACCAGACACCAAAATCACTTACAACCTATTCAGGATTTTTTTGAAAAATAGTTAGGAACGTTGTTTGCTTCGGCAGATGCACAAGCCACTTTGCGGATTTGCAGTGATTATAGACCATAAAAAAAGATTATTCATCAATTTTATTCCTTCAGACAATGCTGCTTCCGGCTCTTGACTAAAAACTGTTTTCGGCCAAGAAGTGGATCTCCTGAAATCCCCTTAAATTTTTTGTCAACCAGTCTTGTGAATGGAATGTTGAACTGTTTACTTATTGCTCATATGGAATGTCCTTCATGGATACGTAACATCATCTATTGCAGCTTTTCATCAGCCCATCTTCCTCTGGTTGTAGTCTCTTTCCACGTTCTAGGCATCTAAAGAGAATACAATCTCTTGGCAATATATTTTGGCCATAAGTAGTACAAATATGGAAGGACAGCGCATTAGTATTTAGATCTGTGAGGGGTTGTGCCGATCATTGATCGCCATTCCCCCACTCATTTGAACGGTGCAACCCAACCATGTATACTGCAGAATATCATAACTTAACAATTCGGTAAGTTAGTTTAAAAACGTAAACCGTGAACTAAAATGATGCTGAAAACCAATCCATTTGCGCGATTTAGTTATTAAAAATACAAATGTACATGCTAATTTCATCGCTTTAAAAACATGAAGAAATTAGAAAGATTTTCTCTGAAATACCCTTACTTACTTCACACTAAGCGCATGTGCGGAACTCGTCAGTAGCTGCATGTAGTTAATTTATAGCTCAATTGGGGAGAGCGTAACACTCACCAGACTTTGCTAGAGCGCACTCTACTGTCGTTACATACCTGATTGGGGCTACCCCACTCTCCCCTACATCATGCCATCCTACACCAATACTTCAATGTTTAACACCAAACTTTCATGTTTCTAGCTTCAATAATTTGTCTTATTAATAGCTCCAATAATTTATTATATTACTAATATAACGGTCCAATTCTGTTCTTTATATTACATTGCGACAGAATGAGCAATAGATAAAATGTATGAACTACAGAGACGATATTTACCTACAATTATGTATACAAGTGGACGATTTTTACTTTTAAAGTACACTCGTAGCTCAGCAGCGATGGTGTGCGGACGTGCCCAGCTCCGCTGCTCATTCCTTGCTAGCGCTCAGTAGCGCTTGTAAGCGCTCAGTAACTTAGTGCCTAGTGTTTGTGTTCCCGCAGTGCGAAGTAACAGAGACTGGTGCTCGCAGTGATCGTTTCACGCAAACGAGTAACCAGTCTATGTCATGTGGCACTGACCCATCAACAGGGCATGCTATTAGTCAAGCCCTGATAACGCTTCACAACAGTGACATCAACAATTTCATCAACGACGACGAAAATTCGACGCCGCAAATTCTATCATCAGAGGTCGCCATGGAAGTGGGATTCCGCATGGCCCCGTCCCAGAACAGCATCGAAGGTAGCACGGAGACTGCCCAGTCAACAGAAACCTTACTCAGCATGGAGCAACATCTTCAACTGCCAGGTGCGGTGAACAGAAAAAGGTCAGTTGGTGAACTTGATGACTTTCAGAATAAAAATAAAAGTGAGTAATCCAGCAATTATAGTGATCATGGTGGTGATGGTGAACATAATGGTGACCTAGAATACAACGTGCCAGTTGTAAACAGCTTTGGTCCGCTTGCTGATAAACATACCATGCCCGAGGTCACAAAGTTCGAGTATCTAAACAATCATCAACAAGATCAAATAAGTGTGCCAAATAGAATCCCACTAATATTTGTTGCCCACATCGTTCAAGTTAATAATTTTATCAAAGAAATAAAATCAAAAGTAACACCAAATTTTGTAGCAGACATAAAAAACAACAAAGTTAAAATCAGCCCTAACACATCTACAGACTTTCGTAGCATAATTAAATATTTAATACAAACACAAAGAAGTTTTCATTCGTTCAAAGATTCAGCGAATAAAAAATATTCAGTTGTTTTTAAAAATATTCATCAGACTATTTCGGAACTTGAAATATTCTCAGATTTAAAACAGCGTCATCCATCAGTTATCAAAGTTAAAAGACAATAACCCTATCCCGGTGGTGGCCACTGAGTTCAACGGAACCGAGCCAATAGAAACAATTCTAGCTATAGTGCAAATATGTAATCACCGTGTGAAAACAGAAAGACGTAGAAAACTTCAAGGTCCCCTGCTGTGTCAAAGATGTTTAGATTATGGTCACACGAAGAATAACTGCAATCATGTCATCAAGTGTGCTTTTTGTGCCGGAAATCACTATTCTGTGACGTGCCTCCCAAAGAATGAAACCCCTCTTTGTGCGAACTGCGACGGAAACCACCGTGCGTACATACGAAACCCAAACTGTAACTATTTTAAAGAAATCCTTGAAAGAAAAAACTATGTTCGGAACATAGAAATAGTTAGAAAAAGTTAAACAAGCTAAAATAAACCCACTGCAATTAAAACCTCTAATTTATAGGAAAAAGCCCATTACCATATCATTCTTCAATTGCTATATATAAATCCATCATAAGACCATTACTACTATATGCCTGTCCCATTTGGATAAATGCCTCAAAAACCAATCTAAAAAAAATTACAAATCATACAGAATCAATATCTCAGAACAATATCTAATGCACCATGGTTTGTCACCAATCATTAGCTCAGGCTAGAACCCATTGAACATCACATCACTTACCTAGCCACTAACTTCTACCATTATTTACCCCAAATCCCTTCTCTTGCAACCTTCAGACTCGCAATAAATCCTAACCACACCAGAATAAAAAATAGATATCCCTACAACATGTTCCTAAAAACCCCTCCAAATTCGAACCAGAATAGAGGACCCAAAAGGGCATCCTCACCCTTATATGAGATTTAAGAGTTAGAAGTAAGTTTTAAATGTACGTTAGCATGGAAGCCTTCAAACATATGTAAAAGTACACATTATACTGAACTATGTACAACCAACATAAATCAATTTAAAAAAATTTTAAAAACCCTTAAAGTATTGCTCACTCGGCGATTTTCATAATCTTGTATTCAGATTAAGGTTACCTTGTCCGTACTAAGCGGGTACAATAGGAAGTTCTCAAGTAGGGTACACGAAAACTCGTTCCTAATGCAATTCTTTCGCAAACTCAAAAATTAATTTGAGATTTTAGTGTTCCACTTTTTTGGCTTTACAAACGGACTGCGTTTCATTGTTCATTCACATCAGAAAAGGAAAACACGTTTTACGACGTTATCAGTAATCCCAGTAAATATAAAAGTGTACCATATTATGGTGGCATGTTGGAAAGTTTTCATTCAGTTAAATGTCATAGGGAGTAATGATAACATCTCAGGTTCACGAATCACATGAGAGGTTTCAAACCTCTTGTTCCCTTGGATTTGGTTCTGACAAACTTCGAGTGTTCGTGTTTGATTAAATAATTAGTGAACTCGATATTCTACATGATGATCCGTTCTAATTATAATTAGGCATTTTTAGCCGAAAAAGGCAAGATCCTTGTTCAAATTTTTTTTTTCATCCTTACGTTCTTTGTACATTTTCCATATTTCTCAGTTTATGTTTTCGCTGCAGGTTTTATGACATTTTAATGAGTTACCACAAAATGACTTTGTAACAAGTTAGAATGATTATCAACAAAATAAATATGTTCTCAGAAATCGGTTTCGCATTTGAGATACACATCGTTCCAAGAATAGAATGACGTGTTAGATTTTATTCTGCTCCATATTAAACGTTCAAGTATGTATGGATTCAGAAACCAGTTATCTTTGCTAGGTGTCGCTACAATATTTCCTGAAAAGTACGATTTTTCTTGTTAAAACCTTTTAGAATAATGTCTTCATCATAACTCAACAGAACGTCAGTAGTTTTTTACCCTCAAAATCGTCATTTCATCCTTTCTATGGCCCAAAACGAAATGGCGTTTTCGCGATAAATCACTGTTTCCGAGTGACGCCAGTTTGACACCAACCGTATCGTCTCAATTATGCGGACGAATGGAATAGGCAGTCATTTATATCGCTTGCTGAAATTACGGATGGACAAAGCGAAAAACGAAAGGCTGAAAAAATACACGCGTCAAATATTTCGAAATATGCAAATGAGGCTCCAGCGTAAAGCGCGCGGGTGTGAAAGAGATGTAGCTCTATGGAAGGGATGGGGAAAGGATGAAGGAAACCGTGGAAATGGGATGTCGGAAAGGAAGGAATATGGGAAAACCATTTCTCAGAGCCTTCAAACAGTTTTCATATGCATTATTACTCTTACTATTCAGTAAGAAAAATCTGAATGGAATATAACGTTTTCTTCTTTGTTCATGAACATTGAAAACTGAAGAAAATTATGCGCACTGAATCTGAATGTCCCATATACAAAAACTATGCTAATTTCACATAAAACACGCAAATTCGTCTCGTAGGAAAACATAATCGAATTATTTTCGCTGTAATTTAACATAAAAAACGGCTCTCTATCTCGAACTCAAATCTTCAGGTTGCTCTAGATTCTGTACGTCGACGGCACCAAGGTAGATGCACTGCGGAGTGGGGATAGGTGCCCCGAGCCTCCTGGAGCTCAGTCCAGATGGCCCCCAGCTGGGCACTTAGCTTCGTAGTGGCCGGTACGCCTTGGCAATTGAGAAAGGATTCGTCCTGACGTATTGTGAGAGCCGCTTAATGGGACTACGGTGCTAGTCCAGGTAGGTGGTAGCCATGAGCTGGTAGAGAGGCCCCACACAGGCTTAATTGGTGAGGCGCCACCGTGGGGTGCTGAGTTCCGGCGTACCCGGATACCAGCATGAAGAAGCACTTGTACACCCGCGGGGGGGGAGGTCTAGGTGTCGGCCCTGGTGAAGAAAATCCTACTGGTAAGACAAGAGTAAGACTGTGTGGAGTAGAAGCCCTAGCAACCTTTTCATTGATTGTTAATGATTACGGGCGCGTCAGCGGCTAAGGTCATTAGACCCGTAAGTGTAGTGCATGCTTTCCCTTCAACGGCGTCGGTGATCTCTCGTTGGATGGCCAACCTCCCGTCAGCTAGAGGACTTTTCCCTAACGAGATATATCCGTAAGTGGGGCCCCGCCCCAGCCGGAACAAGCTCTCGAATGACCTCCTGGCATGTGTGCCAGAGAAGAGAATGTTAGTGTAAGTGTGTGTGTTTGTAAGGGATCATGATAGGACAAGGAAGAGGAAGGAAATATCGCGCGTGGACCGTGGCCCGATTGTTAGGGTACTGCTTTCGAATTCACCTAATGTTCTTCGCAGAAACCACGAAAAACTACCCATCAGAGCAGCCGGCCGCTACAATCCTCCTCCAGACAACGGCTGAATTCGATCTAGTTAAGTTGGTAGTGTCGAAAATCGAGCCTAGAATCTCCCGGTCAGAGGCAGTGCAGTGCATCAGTTGATGCCCCGAGTCACCTTCCCGGTCAGCGTATCCAGCGGCTCCTGGGCGAGCGGAGTGCGCGGGCGGAGTGCGCGGGCGGAGTGCGCGGGCGGAGTGCGCGGGCGGAGTGCGCGGGCGGAGTGCGCGGGCGGAGTGCGCGGGCGGAGTGCGCGGGCGGAGGGCCTGGGCGGGGGGCGCGGGCGGGGGGCGCGGGCGGAGGGCGCGGGCGGAGGGCGGATGGGGCGCGGCAGTTGCCGCTATGGAAATGGCCGGCTGTTTGGAACTAGTTAGCGCCCACCGTCCAGCGCGTTGCGAGCGGGGCGAGCGCGGGGCCGCTGCCTCGCGATATAGAAAACCTCACTCCGCTGACACAGTCTCTCTCTCTCAGTACACATTTCTCTCACACTTTCTCTCTCTCGCTCTCACTCCCTTACTCTTTCTCTCTCTTTTTCTCTTTCGCTCTCACTCGCTCTTACTCTTTCTCTCTCTTATTCTTTCTCGCTCTCTCTCATTCTGTTTCTCACTCTCTCCCTTTTTCTCCCTTTCGTTTTCTCCTTTTTTTTTCACTCGTGAAGCTACCACTCCACCTCCCTCCTCTGCGCTGACTTCCGCTCTTACTACGTCTCTTGTGATCTTTGTATTTTCTAACTATTCTCTGTAGTCTCCTCTATTAATCTCATTCCAGCAATTCTCTTGGTAGCATAATCCACAGTTGCTTTCAGCTCCTGTTCCTTAGTTGTCCTCCATGACTTTCCAGTCTCTTCTTTGCTTATACCTTCATCTCCAACCTCCATCCATATAACTCCCTCACTTTCCATCCCGGCGACTAAACCTTCGTCAGCATCAATTCGCACCACTATCCCGGCAATTGATTTCACTTTTCCCTGCTTCAAATCACCCTTCCGCGGCCTCCCTCTTTTTCTCTCCCTCGTCAGTATCTTCCTTTGTCACCATTACGTCCACCGTCTCACCTTTTTTCTCCTCTATCCGTTATTGTGTTGCCTCTCCCTCCTGTATCCCCCGTCTTCTCACTCTTCGCTGTCCACCCCAAGCTGCTATTCCCTTCCTATGCCATTCCTTTCCCTTCCCATTTCTTGCTGTTAGTGTTTCATACGCTTCCCTTCTTTCATCTTTATTTGTTCATGTTCCCTCTCCTGACGATTCCCATCCTTCCATTGCTTTCTTGTGGCTTCGTCGTTCTTATCTCTTATCTCGTAACACGAACCTCTCGCGCCTGTCTGCCAACTTGGTGATACTTCCTGGTTATTTCCGCTTTCCGCTCGTGTGTAAAAAGTGTCCATTGATTTTGTCACTAATCCGGCGATGTTGTCAATGCCTTTAAAATGAAAATTAGTTGGGAAATGTGTCTAGATATTGTGCATGTTACATTATTTTACATTTTTACATTCAAAACATTGTTTATACATTCAAAAGCCCTAACGTAAAGGGAAAGTTATTGTCTCAGTTGGTAATCTTTATTGACGGAATCTACTATGACATATACTATGAATATTACTATTATGAGAAAATTGCACTGTATCCATTCCACTAGTGAGTTGATTGAAGAAATGGTTTATACTTATTTCGTGTTCATCATTACACATTTGATATAAACATACTACAAAATAATAATTATATACCTTTTTAGATTTGAAAGAAATAAATGCACTGTAGTATAAATTGTTGTTCAACGCACATTCCAGGTGCCAGAAGTGTCCTACGAATGAAACTCGTCGCCAACCGCACTTCTGCTATTTTAATGAAAATATATCATCACGTTTCATGAAGGACATGCAGTGAAAGTAATGTGCTATTGCTCCTTAAATGTTGCGATCCTATTTTAAATCTTTCGTCACTGTTTTCCTCCTTTGTAAGAATGAGAAAATCATTGAACTCACCTATTTATAAAAATATGGAAAATGTACATATCTCGCAAAAATTAGTTTATGGAAGTAAAATTTTCTTCGTGATGACTCGATCAGATGAAATTATAAAAAGTATAATGATATCTTCGAAATAAGGAGAATAAGTTCAGCAGGGATTTGATTTATTTTGGACAAGGTTGAAACTGCTACACTAAGAATGCAAATATATCGACCTGTAGTCATCTCCCATCAGATAATTTTTCTTTCTAATTATGTTTACTCTTTGAATATTCATGAACCTTTCTTGCGCTTCCCCAGCCTTCTGTTATGGTTACTACTTCTCTTCCCATACGTACAGGGAGGAAAAGTTTTGGAATAATCTCAACATTGTGATCTCTAATTTTTGGTAAAAAATCCGGGTTAATGGTTCTTTTGAGTTGTAACACATGCCTGGATTAAGATTTATTTTTCATGCTCCAGTGATGATTGAGATTGTCGCGAGCGGTGAGATCAACGAATTTTGTAGCTGAAAGTCGGGATACCTCTCTGTGTCTCTGTCTGTCATCCGGATGGATGGACGGATATGTCACGCAGAACCTCATATTAGAATCTCTTCAACTCAAACATGGGGAAAAAGTCAGGAGTGAGACCTAGTTATGTCGTTTCGGGGATCATCAAGATATTTAAATTATATGACACGAAGCCCCTGTGACATTTTCAAAATTTAATGGAAAATGGTTTTACAAGTATGGTATAGTATAGATTTTTATTAAAAAATCTGACATTTCGAAAATTGCATTTTTTTGTATTTAAAACAATAAAGATTTTTGTTCAGAAAGACATTTGAGCTTTTTACTCGACCAAATCTCATGATATTTACTTTCAATGAAAGGTAGTGGGCCCCAAACATTTTATTGCTATGCTATTTTTTATCAGTTTTGTAGTATAATCTCTGAACTTTAATAAAATCGTAAAATTAAGAGAAAGAACGCTGATCGGCAGTCTTTTGACCATTATTTCGTTGTGTCAGTTATAATGGATGTATTTTCGATATTTCTCATTCGAGATAAGATGCAAGTGAAAGGTTGTTCTTAAAGACGATAATATAAGAGTTTAAGTTCGAAGAGTGGTTTTAAATACTAACTAGCGTACCCGTGTGAGAACTCTCGCATAAGCGAGAACTCTCCAATTGATGCAATTGATGTTGGAAACAAATTTTCTATAAAAGTAAAAAGTTTTCCCCTACTATCTCCGGGTACCCGTACGAGAACTCTCGCATGTTGGACCCCACACTCATCCCTATCCTTCTATTTCCATTCTAAGAGGGAAAGTAGTTGACAAAACGTGTTTATTTGTTTAAAAATCTATAGGTAACTTTCAATGTACTAACACAAATTAACAAATAACTAACAAATAAAAATAAAAACAATGCAATTGATGTTTAAAAGAAATTTTCAATAAATATTTATTCAGTATCATGGAAAATTTTCTTGGAACAATCCCCAACACTTCCTTAAAGACAACATTTGAAGTAATTATTAAATATTCTTTCTCAGTTCGTTTTTAGCTTTTCGTTATAGTCACAAAAACTTTTTTTTACTTTTGAGAAAGCTACGTGTCTGAACCCGCTGACTTGTACATTTCATCGAATGATAACGAAAATATTGGTACAGGTATAACACAAATACAGTCTTCACTCTTCACCGCACACCTACATCCCTCCACAATTAAGTACAGCATTTACAGAGCACGGCAAAACGTTAATTGAATAGTTTCACTACACGCATAAGAAACAATCTTCAAGCAAATATAATAGTGCTTCTAGTTGTTGCTGGAGAGCAAATCTTGAATTAATTATTACGCAAATAAACCTCGTCAGACAGCACAAACCACGGTGTACACAGAAAGCGTAAATATGAGATTGAGGAATCTAAGCCTTCTAAGCGTGTCGTCACAAAAATGACTATCAGCATCCAGGGCTGAAATATTGAGGTGGCCTTCATAGAATTGAAGCGCGCAACCAAAAATTTAATTGAATGTCCAAAAAGTCTCATCTTATAGATTATGGTGTAAAAAACGTTTCATTGAGGCCTTTGGCCTCAGAATTTTAATTTTTAAGGCCCTAAAGCGCTTGGTTTAGGAGTTATTTCACGAAAACTTTGGCAAATATTGCGGGTTGCATTTGACTTGAATATTAGGATGCGTTTTTTAAACAATCCTTCATATTTTTTAAGCCAAAGTGCAATTCGTCAAGTCTCCGTGCAATACTGTTTCTTTAGATACCTTAATTATAAATATTGGTTGCGTGTGAGAGCCGGAACGGAAAGGTGTACTACTGAAATAATACAGCAGACAATGTTTTTGAGAACTCTGAGAACGCCATCAGAGATTATCATTACGTTGTACATTACGTTTTTAGGAAAAAATTGAACAGTATGATTTGATACTCATAGTTCCCTCAACAACATACGCATACGCATACATAACTTGGTAAATATAGAACATTTCCTTTGCATTTTCAGAAATATTTTTGGCTTTATGTTTACTGTGAATAGTGATTTTATATTTCTGGAATTTGTAACCATTTTCATTAGTCTTTGAGTCTTAATACTGAACGACATGAAACAATGTTGTGATGGTTTTCTATATGCCGTATAGTGAATATGTAAAACTTTTTTAACGTTTCTCCACCAACGTATCACACACTAATTTTTCGCGTGCATCCTTACTGTTCGAAATTTTAAGCAATGTCCCAAATTTCCAAGCCATTCCTCGATCATATTCATTCTTATAGCTTTTACATTTTCTGCATACATTCATGAATTTGTATATATTTAAATTATGTCATGCACGTTTTAAAAGGTGTAAGTAATTGTTGAGTAATAACACTAACGGCAGGTTTCAACATTATTACTTAAAATTTAAGTGCGGCTTAAGAATTTTAAGGTAGATTTAGGAGACGTTTCCGTTTCACTATCACCTTCGAGGCGATCTTAAACGATAATTTAGTCTTAAATTTAAGCAAAACTGTCAGCTGTACTTCCCATTGTAAGTCGTGCTTTACGTCGCAAACACATCCCAAATGGCAAGCTTAACTCGGAGTGATAGTGATTGCTGCGAAAATTGTGAAGATGAATTTATTTTAAGGATATCGAAAGAACTGAATTGAATTTTGCCTTCAGATTAATATTAATATTTTTACTTTCCCGTATACGTACGTATACACGGAGTGATATATGTAGCATAGGGAAAGTTATGTAATGCTGCGCGAAAAAATGGCCAATTTTCGGCGGAAAAAAATTCATTGCGGGGCCGTGATAACGAAAAAGTGGATAAAACCAGTTGCTAAATTAAGAAAAAAATTCCCCTACACATGATGTAGCTAGAAACCCTCTTTTGTGTGTCCTTGATATCGAAAAACCAATTGAAAGGAAAACGTCCGTCTGTCTGTTCCTCCGTCTGTCCGTCTCTGAACACTGCTAGCGCCTAAACCATACGTACGACTTCTTCCAAAATGGATATTTCCCGGTCGATCTGATTCTAGTCGAAGCTTTGAGACACCAGCCCAAATATTCGACAACTGTGGTATTCTTTCTGTTGAGTAAATGCATTTCATCCAATCAATGCTGTTATGTACCTCGGGAAATACATTCGTTATCTAATCACAACACTAGTGCCGGGCAAAACGCTTTCAATTATCGATCGTTCTCGCCGGCTTTTGTTTTCTCAGTCTCGGAGCATCGAAGTTCGCAGGCGCTGCTTATCTGCCTGTTGAAAACTACACGTAGGTCTCACTCGAGAATCGAAACTATTTGAACCGCTCCATTCTCAGCTGTTTTCGTCAGTATTGGCCGGTATCCGCAGTCTCGGCAGTAGCGGCCGTCGCCGGGCGCTCGGCGCAGGCTCGGCGGCACGGCAGCTCGACGCAACTGCGGGATTTAAGGTCGTCACGTATTGTGTTGGCAGAACTCTTTCATTTAATTGTCATTGATTAATTATAATCGCAATAAAATGCTATTTCAATTTATCTATTAATTGGTTGAAAAGTAGCAATCACTCGATTAATTGCAAATAACTTTAGAGAGAAAATAATACAATTTTTGAAATAATTAAAAGCAAAAGAATATGCAACAAGTAATTTAAAATCAACTATTTAGCAATATCAATCACACAGAATAAAAATGAAAACTAAAATAATTTTCATCAATGGTTTTTGCATTGTGAATTATTACACAATATTGAAATAAAGATTATTAATCGGAATCTCTATTAACGTAAATGAACTTGCAGTTTATTTTCAAGCAAAGAAAGTAATGATAAACGTTTACATTCCAGAATTATATTTGAAAACACAAAAATATTTGTTAAAGGAAAAATAATTCATTTTATACCTATTGTTATGTCATTTACCTTTCTTACAATTCGAATGTAAGGCATATTTATTAAAACAAATAACATTTTTTATTCATTTCATCATTACATAATAAAAACGCATTTGCGAATCAAAATTGAAATGGGCACTGTTCTTTCCTCCGTGAAAACGTTCTTTCGACACTGGGTACAATTTATTGTGTAGCAGTTGATGTAAGCCGCCATGGGTGAAGCCAATCTGAATTGGGTGAAACAATTGGCGGTCAAACAACAGTGCCCACTGCAAAACAGCCTATTCAACTCCTTGCCCACACGGGTAGAGTTTTCAGAAATTCGAAATACATAATTAATTATAATATACTACATTTATTCACCACATAAAATGAGGGAAAATTAATAAATTTATAATTTTTTTGCGCAGTAGAAAAACGCTGTAATTTATTACAAGCCTAGAAATGATAAAAATAAATGTTTTAATTGACTTTAATTCTATCACTAGCATACGAAAGAGATCTAACACATAATTCTTTCAATTAATAGAACCTTCCTTCCATTTCTTTTGCCTTCCTGGAAGAACATGAAGGACGGTGAGATATCAACGTCGGAAGTGGCGTTGTTACGTGTTACGTGAAAAGGCGAAATAAATATTCGTCATAATTGTTATGTTTTCATTATTTCTATTATATACATGTCAAAAGCCGAAGGCTATGACGAAGGAATCATGGGACGCAGTTTATAACGCTGTTGACACAAATGAAAAATATAATTTATTTTTCTCCAAGCTTTCAATTCATTTTAACGCGTGCTTTCCTCTTAAAAAGAGAAAAATAAACATTTCAAGCAAAAGTAATACTTGGATCACACAAGGAATTAGAACATCGTGTAAAAAGAAACGTACGCTTTACTTTATTTCTAAACATCATAACGTATCATCCAGTTGCCATATATACTTCCGAGAATATAAAAGAATTTTAAGAAAAGTAATAGTTCAGGCAAAAATAATGAAAAATAGTCAGGACATTTTGAGCGCTAGTAACAAAACTAAAGCAATGTGGGATATTGTAAAAAATACAACCACATCATCTCGATACCTTGTAGAGAATGTTATTTTAAAGGATAATGAAAGAGAAACGAGTAATCCGGAAAAAGTTGCCAATCTCTTCAACAAACACTTTTCAAGAATTGCGTCTGATCTCACGAAGGGGCTAAAATCACAAAATTCAACATTTTACACTTCCCAAAAAATTTCAGATACGATGTTTATTCCCGAAACTTCTCCCAACGAAATCCTCAGAATAGTCAGTAAACTAAAAAATAAATATTCATCTGGTTTAGATGAATTTCCGGATTGTTTATTAAAAACTTGTGCACCTGCCTTTATACATCCGTTAACTCACATTTTCAATGCTTCTTTATGTACAGGAATATTTCCAGATATTTTCAAAACAGCAAAAATTAAGCCATTTTTTAAAAAAGGGAACAAAAATGATATTCAAAATTACCGGCCAATTTCTCTTTTGTCAGTTTTCTCAAAAATTTTAGAAAGGCTTTTCTACTCACGAATGGAAACTTTTCTCAGGAAAAACAGAGCGTTTTCAGACTCACAACACGGTTTTAGAAAATCAAAATCTACGGAAACTGCCATTTTTTCTTTTCTCAAAGATGTTGCTTCATCAATAGACCAAAATGAAGTACCCATTGGAATATTCTTAGATCTCTCGAAAGCTTTTGACGTTATTGACCATAAGATCTTGCTCTCAAAATTACCTTCGTATGGAATTCGTGGTATTGCCCTAGATTGGATAACTTCTTACCTTAAACATCGGACTCAAAGAGTAGAAATACCATATTGGCAGGAAAGGACATTACATACTTATATTTCCAATTCTTTGCCAATTGTGCATGGGGTCCCGCAAGGTTCGATCTTAGGTCCTATTCTCTTTCTGTTATATGTAAACGATATGCCCTCGTCTATTAAAAATGGAAGAACGGTTCTGTTTGCTGATGACACGAATGTTCTTTACAAAAAAAGAACCTGTAAATAGTACAATTTCAGAAGTTTCAAATTGGTTTAATAATAACAAATTAATTGTTAACGAAAGAAAAACTGTTTCAATGCATTTTTGCATCTCAAATCGGAAATCGCATGTTCCATTGAAAATGAACAATATGCAATTAGCTGATGTTGAGGCAACAAAATTTTTAGGTCTTTCAATTCAATCAAACCTCAAATGGAATGTACATATAACAGAATTAAACACTAAATTAAGTTCATTATGCTACGCATTCAGAATTCTTTCAAATTCTGTCAGCCTTCATGCAGCTCGTTGCGTTTATTTTGCAAATGTGCATTCCCGCCTGAGATATGGCATAATATTCTGGGGAAGCTCATCCTGTAGTATTCAGACCTTCAGATTGCAAAAGAAAATTATTCGAATAATGAAAAAATGCCTTCCACGTGATTCCTGCAAGCCTCTTTTCATTGAACTGGGAATCTTACCATTGCCTTGTCTACTTATTTACGAATCTGTAATATTTGTCAAAAATGACCTACTTAACGGAGGGAACATTTTCATGCAATATTGATATTTATAATTACAACACACGCCGCAGAAATCACGTGCACCAAGTGTCAGTATCAACAGCTCAGTTCAAGAAATCAATATACAATACATGTACGTTACTTTACAACGCATTGCCAGATGACATAAAACAATTAAAGTCGGTACACAAATTTAAGTTTAAAGTAAAATCTTTTCTGCTGCAAAACTGTTTCTATACAATTAGAGACTATACTGATCGTGAAAAAGAAAAATAATGTTTAATGTAACAAAACAAAGATATATAATGAATTAGTTTACAGAAATGAATGAGTGAATGAATGAATGAATGAATGAAATGAATGAATGAATTAGTTTACAAAATGAATTAGTATACATTTTCAAAAAATATTTAATACGCCTGTAACAAGTAATGTACTTCAGCTTCCGGGTCAATGACCCCCATCTCGATCAGGTTTTTGTCCAGTTTCCCTGATCCATAGAGCAAATGCTGAGATGGCCCCTTGTTTTGCTTCTGGACGTAAATGTAGCTTCACTGTGCGCACGTTTTGTTGAGCACTCCTTTTGCTTGTAGTTCATTTACAGTTGAAATTGATTTTCTATAACTCGGGAAAAAACATTTTTCAAATATTTTGATTTTTCTAAAATAATTATTTTCTAAATTCATTTTTTCGTTGTTTTTTTTTATTCTGGCCCTCAAGAAAATGTGCGCAGATAAATTTCTTTCCCCACACGTCATATACAGTTTTTTTCTGTTTTTTGACAAATAAATAAATAAATAAATAAATATCTACAAAAATTAAAGGTGCCGCTAGATTGCTTGTGGTCAAGTACAAATCTCGCAAATCGCAAAAATATTTTGCCTTATTCAACAAGACATACCGCCAGACTGCCTCGAGTTTGAGCTATACTAAAGGGCGGCGAGAGCTCCGGTGATGCCTCCAGCATTTATTACACGCGGTCGGCGCATACCGATAACAGGCCAAGTTTCGTTATCGTTCGTTCTCGATAATGATAGTTCCGGAACTGGCATTCTCGGACACAGTAGTATCGGCGCGTCTGGTATCGCCGCCGAGAACGAACGGAACTGAGGGCGTTTTTGTCCGGCTCTACACAATACCTTTAACCCTTTCACTGCTAACGACGCACCCGTGCGTCAAGCATCGCCGTGCCCGCAGTGCTAACGACGCACCGGTGCGTCAGACTTCACCGTGCCACCACTGGTAACGACGCACCAGTGCGTCGCGCTGCTCTTTCGGGTTCTCGTGTCTGTTGTTAGTTCGCGTTCAAAATAAGGCAAATGCCACAACATGGGTTCTGTTCTTTACACTTTGAAGTTTATTTTGGTGCCTACTGGAGAGCGTTTCATAGCTTTCGTTGCGAGATTTTTCAAGTGTTGTGGAAGGCACGGGTTGTGGAAGGCGCGCAGCTCCAGCCAAGAGTGCGCAGGTCAAATTATCATTGCAGTATCCTTACAAATCCTTTTGTACATTCACTCTCCATGTTTACTTCATCCATATAGTAAAGATGTATACCTCTTTATGCTTCAACGAATTTCAGAGTTTTGCGTTTGTTCGCATAGCGCTCGCCCATTGTTGTCGTTCGCACAGGAGCCGTTGCAGACCTCTGATAGCATGTTTTTGCCACTTTTAGTGCTTTTCAATTGTTATGTTACTAAATTATACTAATAGAGCGCTCCTAAAGTACCAAACGGTGGTTATTGAGTATTATTTTTTCTATAAGAAGAAACAAAACAGTTGAAACTTAGCTGCATAAACCCCGTCAACATGGAGTACGGAGTACGGAGTAGAATGGAGTACGAAATAACTTTTTTTTTTCAGATGTGAGCAAGGCAGAAAGAGACGGGGTAGGGCGGAGGGAATTTACTGGAATAGATAGAAGTAGGCTCCGCACAGGACAGGAATGGATGAAATTTCTCATCCTCAACATTATTATGATAAATATCCCAGCAACGCGGGGTTCTTCAGCTAGTACAGTAATGTGTTGAGTAGTCAGAATGCATGCTTTGTGAGCTCTTGATACCGAAAGGTTGACAGCTAACCGTCTGTCTCTGAATCCCTGTGTTCAATGCTAGTGCTAAACCCCTTCATCCGATTTTCTCCAACATTCAGATTTCTAGACAGATTTAAAGGAACTGAACGTCCTCTGAGTTGAAGCGGATATTTTGATTTTTGTAGGTACTTTACAGGAAGTCGTAACATTTTCAAAATTGTCTCTAATTTTCTTTATTAAACTTTCTCCTTGGGCAGCGCAAAGGACACTTACAAGAAGGGCGAAGGTATTATTTTCGTTGAAATCCCTGATTTTTCAGAAATTGGAAAAAGTACAGTTATTTACAATGTCTTCCTACAATTACAATATTGAAGACAGATTTTTTTCTGAATGAAATCTGTTCTTTAAAGGCAGGTGTTAAAATAACATCATGTACAATTTTTCGAAAATACAGATAGCTTTACGTAATTTGGGGTAATATATATATATATATATATATATATATATATATATATATATATTACCCCAAATTACGTAAAGCTATCTGTATTTTCGAAAAATTGTACATGATGTTATTTTAACACCTGCCTTTAAAGAACAGATTTCATGGGGTAATGTAATGTAATTTTGGGGTAATATATATATATATATATATATATATATATTACCCCAAATTACGTAAAGCTATCTGTATCTGTATTTTATATATATATATATATATATATATATATATATATATATATATATACAGTAAAATCTGTCTAAGCCGGAATCGATCGGGACACAAAAAATTTCCGGTTTAGGGAGGTTTCCATTTTATGCACGGTTGTCCATTTTATGACTTGTGATAATGAAATTTCTGTTTTTGACTGCATTTGATTGGTTATCAAGCCTGACCTAACTGCATAATTTGATAACTTTTAATCTCATCTCTCTCACATCTCCCACTTTAATCTCTCTCTGTTAAGATGTCGTATGATACTTACTTCATAAGTAAGCATTAAACTCCTTAAAAGATAAAACTTTTCTTTTAATTAAATCTGCATTTCTATTTTTTTTATTCAAAGGAATAATATTTTTCTATTACCTGAATTAATTTTTGGTTTATATGGTGTTGACAATATATTTTCAATGCACATTCATACTCATCAAAAATTAACTTCACAAAATTGAAAAAGTTTCTTTTAATAAAAAAGAATTAGAATTTCTTTTAATTGCTTTTTTTACAAAGGTAGTTAACATCAGCAGATTTAATGAAGTTACTACTTATATCTTCTATTTATTTATTTATTTATTTGTGAAAAAAACAGTAAAAACTGTATATGACGTGTGGGGAAAGAAATTTATCTGCGCACATTTTCTTGAGGGCCAGAATTTTATTTCTAAAAAAACGAAAAAATGAATTTAGAAAATAATTATTTTAGAAAAATAAAGATATTTGAAAAATGTTTTTTCTCGAGTTATAGAAAATCAATTTCAACTGTAAATGAACTACAAGCAAAAAGAGTGCTCAACAAAACGTGCGCACAGTGAAGCTACATTTACGTCCAGAAGCAAAACAAGGGGCCATCTCAGCATTTGCTCAATGGGAAACTGGACAAAAACCTGATCGAGATGGGGTGTGAAGAGAGAAGAAGTGTACATCTCTATATTGTAATTAGTGGGAATACACATAAGAATGAAAATATTTATACATACATGAAGAAAGATTCAGTAATTGCAAGAAAAAACTAAATTCAAAGACTAGTTATATTGCAAAAAATCATAAAAAAACATTTCTATAGGTTCTGTACCAGTTAATGTTTAGCAAAAAAATCTGAAATTAAGTTTAGAAAAAATTAGAAACATAAATTAAGAGAAAAATTGAATTATCCAGTTATGGTCCAGTTACCACTTACTATATTATTACTCTAACTTCCATCACCAACAAACCATTACAGTATCACATGCTCTCTAACTACACAATATTTACTTTCAGAGAGATATTGAGAGAACATTCACATACACAGATATAAACACATGGCAAATTTGATAAAGATAAAATATTAGCTAAAAACCAACTGGTACCACAGTCCCCACCCCTCAATCAAAAATATTCAAAGGTTTTCTCTAGTTCTAATGCTCTACATTACATTATTTTCTCAACCGCCTATATGTACAATGAAGTTACTATTAGTAACTATTTGAAAGCCATCTGTTAGTTTTTATCTGCATGTTGAACGAAAGTTGTTGTCATTAAAGATCTGAAGCATAAAAATGTACCTACACATATCTAATTTCATAAATGTTTATTGAAAATGAAATTCTGATGTAACAGTTATTAAAGCATTTCTATGAATCCTGATAGTATATAGTTCTTTAGAAACTTGTAAAAGTACAAATAAGAATAATGATAATAATAGTGAAAAATACATTTCAATAAGCAGACCTGCACAACGCCTGCTCCCGCAGGCATTCTGCACTTGCGAGCCGCTCGCCTGCCCGTGGCAGCGCCGAAAGTGCAAGTAGTGGGGAGTAGGAAGCTTTGCGGGGAGGGGAGAAGTCTGACGTAGCACGACGCGGCGCGTAGATTGAAGGCCTGGGCGTCTAATAATGATCCGTGGTTCAAAATTTAATGCACCTTTTTTTAAATGGATTATATCTAGTTTTTCAAGTTACCAGGGTCATAATTCACTGTTTACGTTCTGTGCACTGCTGTATATCCACCTTTGTATCCACCACTGTATGTATTTTCATTTTCTAATTTTTTTAAAAGAAAATAACATGCTCATTGTGACTCTTAAGCATTATTTTAAAGCAATAGCTTTAAAATATATGCTTATATAAGAGAAAAATATTATTTAATTCTAACATAAAATTGGAATTTAATAATTGATTGTTCACCAGGAATGGTATAATCTCCAAATCATAGAAAATGAATGAACAAAATCATGAGAGCAATCTCTCACATCAAGATTGACATAAAAATAGAATATGAGGCAATTCCAAAAAGGGTAATGTTTAATAGCACATTTGTGACCATTTTTCCCCAATCAATGAACAAAATCATGAGAGCAATCTCTCACATCAAAATTGACATAAAAATAGAATATGTGGCAATTCCAAAAAGGGTAATGTTTAATAGCACATTTGTGACCATTTTTCCCCATTATGAAACTGAAGAAAAGAGATCAACGAGCAAACTTCTGTCACGATATGTTACGGACAATCATAAGATAATCATGGGTATAGGTTAAATAGAATGCAAAGGGTTTTATATTTTTATATGATGTAGTAAACGACTCTACACTCTTGTTCGAAATTAGAACAGAAAATAATCATGATTTTTTAAGAACAATATGTTTTTGCTTAGAGAGAATCGTCTTATTCAATTAAACATAGTTAATAAAAAATAGTTTCTTGCTGTCATCATGAAACAAAAACAATTCAGTATCACAATTTTGTGTTTAGCACAACACTAAATTTGTGATACAAAAGACTATATTGCTTGAACTGTATATGACCGTCATGTTCTTGCCGATTGCTCTTTAAATTTACGCGCTATCTTTCGAATTGCACATTCTGATTGGTGGACCCCACTCCTAGATTGGGTCTCATCCCCACCCTTCATCGATTTTCTCATTTGCACCCGAGTTGCCCGCACGCAGCTCCTGAGGTCAGTGAAAGTGCAAAATGCTGTGCAGGTCTGAATAAGCCAAGATCATAATAATAATATATATTCACGATTTCACATGGAATATAACCACTCACTTGCCCTAGTTGGAATAATATAAATTTACAACTTGCAACTCTGCACCTATGAAGAATAACAAACGTCAAATATTTTTCAATCCATTTTCATGGGCAGCCATATTCCCACAAATAAGAAACATCAGTGGATCCTGGAATGGGAACACCGGGGGGATCTTTGTCATAAGAGTCATACTGAAAATTTATTATGACTGGAATCTGGGAAGCCTTCTTACTTATTTCTACTCTACACTCTTCTTCTATATTCTTTGCAGTATGTGCCATATAATTATCCCAAATACAGAAGTGTTCAGAATAAATGAGAACCATATGTTATATTAGTAACATTTCTGGAAAATATTCTAAGGAAATATTTGTATATTAATTCACTTTCTTCTCCACAGTAGTCAGTTCTATTGCTTCCTTTCTTTTTCTTGTTGCTTTGTGATTGAAAGTGGTATCATGATGCCACTGATAATATCTTTTGCACTGGCTCCATACCAATTCGATAGAATTATAGTGAAAATATAGTGACAATTAGGGGGACGGGAAAACAGAACTCAGTGACCAGCTTTCTCTATAATTTCATCTTCCCCATATCAACCAATACGATTTATCAAATAGTAAGAATATTGACAAACATTGTATCAAAATAAATACAAAAAGTAAAATTGTATTCTATGATTTAATTCAGCAAAATTTGTTTATTTCAGTGAAAAACTTTATCTGAACATCAGCCTCAGAAGCTTTCACACATTCTATTAGCAAACTTTAAGTTCTAATTAAAATTGTATTACTGATTTTACTATAAGATCATTGAACGTTATGGAATTTAATACAGGTTGTACTCCACTCTTTATAGTGATGTAAATAATGTTGAAACTACTTTTGTGACTGAATTGTATTGTAGCAATACCTGTTTTTTTATCAGTTATTTAAAAAAAGATAAAAATGAATTTCATATATGAGTGTTTTTTACATTCTTAAAATAAATATTGTTGAAAAATAGCACTCACCAGCACAGAATGAATTGCTACTCTGTCCATTACATAAATCCATGTTTCTTACAATCAAAGTAGAAATCTTTTCATTTTTGAAACATCTGTGCTGTCAGAGTTGCTCAATAGTCATTTATTTCTTTTGACTTTGAGAGAATAATAATTCTGTACTTTTGATGAAACCACTTGTATGTAAGAATATATATTTTCCCTTCGTCGAAACTTTTGCTCAAGCAGCACTCTGTACTCTTATCTGGTCATGGCTGAGAGGCAAAAACTAAAAGGTAGATTATTAAAGATAATATATAAAATGATATATCAAAATAAAACAGTATTAAACCACAATGTAGGTGCTTCAAGCCAGACAAGCATTATTCATGATCATTACACCTGCTGATCTATTTCCAATTTCACAAATTTAAACATACTTCAGTACATGCAAATCATGCACTTATTTGTCCCATTTCATATCTTTCAATTGTAAACAATTTAGTAGATGCTTCGCTTGCCTTTCGAATACAACCATGTCACGAAACAGACAAAAGGCCCGCCAAATATACAAAAGTCCTGCTAGTTGAACTTCTCATTTCTGTAGGAAAATCTCCACACATTAACTAAATACACCATACAGAAAATATTAACTTTTATCTTGAACATAGTTTCAACGTATATACTCACTATAACAAAATATTTATCCGCGAACATTTTCCTTTGGAGGAAAGACAATACAATAGATGGTTTCACGGCGCTAAGACAAGTTAGCCAACGTTCGTGAAATAAAAGCGAATAATTTCTGTGTGTTAATCACCGACCACGCCCCCTGGCACGACCTCTATGGTATGGCAACAATGGCTGTCAAAAAAATCGGTCACATGACTGAACGCTCTGTACAATTGGGCTGATGTTGTCCGGTGGCAGAATACAGAAACATTAAAGTATATTTACAATTACAAAACGCAATTAACAATAAAAACAATATATAAAAATCAATATAAAAACAAATTATCTTCGTCAATTATATAGAACACGCAAATGCATTTACATACATATACTAACATTAAAGTAAATAAACTTACATATTACGCCAACATTCATACATACAAACATACACGCTTACATATATATATATATATATATATATATATATATATATATATATATATATATCATACAAAGACCTAGGAACTCTCTCATGCACACCAGCCTGTACCTATTCACTCATCATATTCAGACACATATGAATAAACATTTTTACCTAACACTACAATATAATAATGTACAATACTTATAATAATGATTACATTTCTAACATATATCATTAATACTATACATAACTCATTAACATATATCAATAAATACCAACGTTTGTCATAATAGCCTATAAAAGACGTTTTGGAGTAGCAAAATAAACAGAACGAAATGAAATCACTTCACTGCACCTCATAACACTTTACCTAAATACTAATAGCTCAACGCAACATAGGCAATTCTGAAGCATTTTTAACAAATAGGGTCCATTCTTCTTAAAATTTTCTCTTTGTTTGTATCAGTGGGCGGTATAAACGTGGTGCTGGTCCTATTTTCGGCGAATTCTCTTTCTTTTCGAAAATTGCAAAAATGTTAGCATTGTAAGTACAATATTGAAGATAGAGATTTTTGTCTTCAAATCTATTTTAAAAATTAGATCTTTTATGGCAAAGCAATACGCAATTTTATGCAATTTTCTGCTTTAAATTAATGCAAATTATAAAAAAACGTTCTCAAAAACTGCTCCAAATTGTTTCTTTCTTTTGAGGAATAGACAGAAGGGCATTTAAAAATGCTGCAAGACTCATTTTCGTTGAACTCTCCGAATTTTTGAATATTGCAAAAAAGTAAATGCAGAAATAAAGCAAGAAAGAATGTGCTATTGAACACTACTAGTTCTTCTTGAAGTGCCCTTTGCTTGATCCCCAGCATGTGATATTTCCGCAGTTAGGTACTTACATTCTGGAAAATCTGATCCCAGAGACGAATACACATTGGCAAAACGTATAAAAGGGAGAGTGGGAGGACGAGAAATATATGCGTCTCGTCCATTGCTGCATTCGTACAATTTACTTCTCTGCTTCGTGAATTTTGCTTCATGAGTTAGAGTGCTTTTGCCTTCTCCCATTAAGCTAATCAGTCTGTCCACGGAGTGCACCCCAACATAAACCCTGAATAATATTTTCTATTATGAGAAAAATAATTCTTTTATACATAGTAGAGTAGATTATTGAATTTTAATAATTGCCATGTAAGAAAATTATATCAGAGATTGGATATTACTAATATTAATGTTATAGCTTCCGATTTTGTATTACGTTCAATTAAATCCCCTTGGAATCAGGTTTGGATGTCCCTGGGACGAGTGTTTCTCTTCTGAATACTCATGTTCTCTCTCTTTCCCGCATTGCCGAATACCCCTCCACGTGTCCATTTTTCCTCCAATGGAGTATCTCCTCACCTTCTTGAAATGGCGCTTGACCACCTTCCCAATCAACCCTCCTCAATACATTACCGTCTCTCCCCCTCTATCCCCACTCCTCCTGCCGTGTGCACGAGCAAGGCCCGCTCGCGCGCGCGCAGCCCAAGTTGCCACGTGTTGATTTGAGCGGTGCGACCGTTCCGAGCGCCCCGACCCAACTGTCCGTGTCGGCAGCCGCATCGCTTCCGTCGGCGGGGCACCCAACGCTCGTTCGGCTGCCAATGCAAATATCTAATGCGCCCGGTTTTAAGCGGGATCCAGGCTGTAAGCAGAACTATTTATAGTAGTACTTTAAGCCCACCCGTGTTTGGAAGCAGCTTAACTACGCTTTGTGCACAGTTGCATTCGTGTTCTCCCGCCCGATGCTGTTGGTAAAATGGAGCAGTAAAGGAAACGTTTGGACAGATGAGTTCCGGTATGCAAAAGCCGTTATTCTGAATGATGTTGGAAGGTATAGCCACTGGCGCGCGAAATGATATCGACGAAACGAGAACGAGTAGCATTGTATTTTGATATTGCATGTTGTATTGCAGCTTAGATAATTAAACCATAACTCTCTTTGTGGCCAAACTCTCCGTCACACGTGTGTAGGTTAGAAATTTTAAATATAAAATTCGTAATGACTTACAGATCTTCCGCTTTGTTATACACAATATGGCGTACAATAACGTCGGTTTTAAATATCTTAACGAGTAAAAAAATGAGAAGTTTTGAAATATCCACTCGGCAGAAGGCGCGCGGGGTGCCTGAGTCACCCCAGCATTGTTTCGGAGCTCACTGTACGTTTAGTTTTATTTATAATCTTGCGAGCTTCTCAATACCTTTCGTGGAAAGCTTTGTGCACATATCTGTACTCTTCTCTTTCAACTGCTTCCTACCCTTTTCTGGAAATTTTGTCGCAAATGCGATGGCGCGCTGCGTGGGGGCCACCGAGTCACCTCGCGCAACCTTTGTTATCGCTTCCTGCCACGCTGTTCACAGTACGTATCAGCAGGACGGCACCGAGAGCGATTTCATTTTCAAATATACACCATGGTAAGTGCTTTTGTTCTAGAATAGTTCTTCATAACAAATATTTTAATGATATGATTATAATATATTTATAGTATTATGATATTTTTATGTATATTTATATATACATTTGTATATATTTATTTATATTGTATATTGTACTCTGAAATATACTTACATTATATTTTACATCATATTATTTATATTCTTATAATTTTTACTGTTTTTTAGGCGCTGAAGAAATTTCATCCTATACGCGATGAGAAAATCGTGAGCTCCTGCTTTGTGAAAGTTGTTTGCAAAAGGAACATTCTTAAATATTAAAATTTTATTTGTACTTGTTTCCAAACTATGAATAAATACTTGGAAATAAACATGTATTCAATAAAGAAACCAAATAGTTTGTTATTAATTGTTTTGTCGACATTTTTACCGTGGGGCGACTGAGGCACCCCGCGCGCCTCAATTTGTCACAAAACGTGGTGCGCCTACTGCCGGGTTAATAATAAGTTTGATATATTTCATTTTAGCCAAATTTCATTTTAATACCAATGTGTTATATTCTCTCCTGGTACGTTACCCCAAGATTTAAATTTTAAATGTATGACAGACCTCTCAGGCACGTTGCATACTTGTTTTCAATATTCATTAATAGCGGTTCACGATGTTCTTTTCCACAAACTCTCAAATATTTAAGATGAAATGTATTTCAGCAATGTTAATAAAGAATGTGGTGTCTGTTGAGGTTTTGATTGGACTGAGTAGAAAAAACTGGTATGAAATACAATGTAACCAATCACGTGAGACGATTTCAAAAATATTTTATTTAACATTAGTAACCACGTCGCACAAAACAACAGGAACCGTGAATTTTTTAAATCAAGGAGACGGTTTGTGAAAATATGCGAGAGGCAACCGTCGTTATACCGAACACAAGCTCTGAGGCCCTATTCTTAACTGCTCGTGATCATCTCGAACGTTCGTGATTGACGTCATCACGAATGAAACGCGAGTTTCCGTATTCTCAACCGCTCGACCCGTCTCGAGTGGTCGTGATTTTCGTTCGCATTATCACGAGAGGGTTTGGAGCAGTGAGATTCATTACGAATGGTATACAGCATTAACATAACCTCATTATCTTTACATTCCGACGGAAAGTTTGTTGTAAATTCTAGTAACCACTTATCGTATTTTATCTAACAACTTTGTATGCTCATGGGTGTTACTAAATATTATATCAACTACGATTTTTATATTAAATAACATTTATAATATATCTTTGCTAATAATATATGTAAAATTTAAAAATCTTTAATATTAATGCTAAATATCCTGATTCTGCATATGATTCTTTTATATGGCAAAATTCCAAATTAAACGCAGTACTTAGAAACATTCATGCTCATGAACACATTATGTTTTGATTGAAGATTCTGGCTATGCTTTAAGGTCATGGCCAATAGTATCTTTTAATAATCCAGAGCTAATAATACCTTTTAATAATTGTAATGGGGTGTTGAAAACTAGATTTAGATATTGTTTAGAACACTGGGTTTTACAATATAAACCAGAAAAAGCATGTATGATAATTAATGCTTATGTCGTTACACAACCTTTGTATCATGCACAATATTCCACTGGAAGACTGAATTGGTGACTGATAATTTTAATTTTGGAATGTACAATGCTGAATCTCAATAATGAAATGAGCCATGTTAACAATGAGTTATTGGAGGGAAGAAGAACAAGGTCATTACTAGTTAATAGATATTTTACTTTAAAAAAGCATACATTATATTTTTTATTTTATATTTCTTTTCAGCATCTTTCGTAGAAACTTACTTTGGAAACTTTCCAGACTCTAATATCTCATGCTCGGGCTGTCTCAACCACTCTATCATAAGTTCTTTTTGCTTTTCTGAAGTATATACCTTTTTCGAATCCCTACATACAACAAAGTATACAATACACAAAACTAAATACTAATTACGAAGGATGTCTATGGCTTAACTTTACTAAAAACAAACTATAACATGAACTAAAAAGGAATTAGAAACCTGTGAACAATGAAAAATAACTAAATAACTAACTCCAACCACAATGTAATACTACAGAATTGCACTGAACTTGGACCGAACACAATGTCTTTCCATAAAACACGCGTAAATCTCAGCTGTTTGAGACAATCGAGCAGCGAGTGTTGCGTTGCCAAACGTTACCGCTCGTGATGTGCGAATGGAATCGCGAAGGGTTTTTAAGAATACGGTCTTCTCGTGGTTTTCGCAATTGGACCGTTCGAGACATCACGAATGCGAGATATCAAGAATGATGTTAAGAACAGGAGCTCTGGTCGCCACACGCATACGCTACGCGCAAACTGCAGATGCCTCACGCATCGTTGCGAAAAGCGGAACCCCCACCATCGACCGACTGTATATGGCCAGAACTTGAATTTTTCACGATGGATCCTGATTGCTGGACTACCAACCCCGCCAGTAACCCACGATCTTTCAGGATGAACCAGGACGTCACGTGAATTCGTGACCCTGAGAGTATCTCGGCAAGCTAACGCCCTGCTCTTTTGCCGAGAGCGAGCGGTTGCAAACGTCGCCCGCTCCATCGCGATCTTCATCCAGAGCGATCTCGCTCCACCGTGTTCTCGCTCCATCGCGATCTCACTCTGCACGGTGTGGCTCCACCAAGTCTTCAGACCCAGGCGATTTTCGGTGGCGAGCTCCCGCCACCAGCGCCCAGCTCATAAAATGGCGGCACGACAGTAAAGCAATTAGCCGCGAACCTAGTTTAGAACAATTGGGCCCCTGAAATAGCCCCAGTGCGTACAGCTTGGAGTCCGCTTGGAGTCAGCTTGGTGTCCGGTTTCGCAATAGAAAACGAAAGAAATTGTTCGTGCGTCAAGTTGGTGAATCGGTCGCGGATCGTCACCGCTGATTCCGCTTGGACCATTTTTCCAGCGGTCATTGTACGGGGGTGTCTTGCACAATGCGGGTGCCCTGGGCTGTCACCAAGTAAGTGCCCCGCGCCGCTAGCCGCTGATGAGCTACCGCCGGCGGATTAATAATTCCGGGCGCGTCAACGGCTAAGGTGATTAGTCCCGTAAGTGTAGTGCATACTTTATCGGGGGGTGTCGCAGTGATCTTCTCCAGCTGGCTGACGAGATCCGGTGCGGACCGGTGCGGTGAGGGTACGTCCACAACCAGGTATCTCCCACCAGCGGGGCACCGCCCCAGCCGGGAAACCTCTAAGCTCTCGACGGGTGTGTTAAGTGTGTTACTGTGGTGTATTTAAGTATAAGTGTGTGTAAGGGGGAGAAGGGATAAGGAAGAGGAAGGAAAGATCGCGCGCGGTCCGTGACCGGTTTGTTAGGGTACTGCTCCGGCATTCGCCCGTTAATAAAAGAAATCTCGGAAAACTACCGATCAGAGCAGCCGACCGCAAGAATTCTCGTCCAGACAGCCGTTGAACTCCACCCAGCTGCATAGCTAGTGTTGAAAATCCTGCCAGCATCCGGGCTCGAATCCTAGGAGCTCCCAGTCAGAGGCACTGCAGTGACAAGAAGTTGATGCCCTGAGCCACCTTTGCCGGTCCGCCGCTCGCGGGGTAAACCTGCGACCGATGATGACCCTCTGTCCAAAGACATCCCGAGTGCCAGAAGTCGTCGCTATCCTAGCTGAGAAGAATGGTGACGGCAACGCTTCAAGAAAACGATTGTAACAATTAAATGTAAGTTAGCTTTAAATAATATCTTGTGATCGTATGTAGTATAATCATTCTATCATCGTGAGATCATCTCTATCTCTTATTTTAGTGGAATAAGGAAACCCATGTAAATGGATTTGATCTATTCTTCGTGCTGCATGGTATACTTTCTAGTCACAAGCACTTCCCATAATTTCCGAGCAGACAAGCTGTTGCAACATCGAGGTAAGTCAGAGGATATTGATCGCCCATGTAAATCAACCGTTCTCTAGCGGACTTTTGCGGCTTCAATTACAGAAATGTAAACGGAATGTGTGAAGAACGCTCCCCTCGAAATACGAGAACTATGAAGTTTGCTATAGGCAACGCAGGATAAGAATATATTTCACAGAATACATATTATACAGCTTGAAATACGAAAAATGACGCAATGTGCGGAAACTCATCATGGTAGAAGAGAAAATAACGATAAAGAAAAGGTTGTAATATTGACATATTAAAGCTCAAAGCGAACAACTGTGAAAGGTTTTGTATTCATCAACTGGTCACTAGACATAGAGAATATGTAGAACAGTGGTCTACTGTGTTTAAATGAATTAAATACTTTTTTTTCAACGTTTGGATGCTCACCTTGCAGGACTAGAATGATGAGTATTCTATTATTGCTTGGAGGTAAATTAATTGTTGCAATACGAGTAAAGGTCTAGAAAGATCTTCTATGTGTTCGAAATTAACCGGATTCACGATTTACCCAGAAAGCACGATGGAATAGTTACGATAAAAGAATAACATGCTGCAAAGTTGAATATTTTGTCAAATTTAAATTAGTAAAACTATCTTCTTTTGGAAGATTTTTTCTGATATGCCAGACATGTTACATTCACATTTGTGAAAAAAATAATAGCAAACGAATATACATTTTTGAAGTAAATAAATTTATTCATTTATAAGTTAACTCATACATCTTAATATCATGTACGTGTAGAATATTGCTTTATTACTCTCGACGAATTATAACTGTCGTATAATGTACCTTAAATTACAACAAAATCAGATCTATGTAGCAAGACTTGGAGACCCGTCCAGTTTATCGAAGGCTGTGTGTTCGAATCCCATATAAGGAATGGGTGCTTCTTGATGTTATTGGAGATAGAATATGATTCGTTGAATGTAAACCAATTACACAACGTTGTTATCATTTCTCCAACGAATTGCTGCACTTGGAACACGCCGCCATCCCTCTCTCTCTCTCTCTGAGACGCCAGAATGTTCGCACCATCATAAAGCCAAGCATCAACCGACGCGAGCGAGCTGCACATTAGTAATTACGTTTATCAAAAACTTGTTAATGACATTATAAACTTACAATTAGCACTTATACACATAAACAGCCTCTAAATCCAGAAAGCGTCGGAAATTAACGGGAGCAGCTTTCGTCGCGCGCCTCGTCACCACCGCCCTTTTCCATGCCTCACTCCAGCTCCCTCAGACCCATCTCAACCCTCCCCCACACATCACGCCACCCTAAGCTCCCTCACCCCCACTTCACCCTCCCTTGTACCACCCCCACACCCGCCTCACCCTTACCTTACTCTCCCTTACACCTCACTTCTCCCTCAGCTCCCTCTCACTCACTTCATCCCTCCTCTACACCTCATCCCTCCCTCACCCCACCTCACCCCCTAACTCACCCCCACATTCACCTCTCCCTTACACCTCACCACTTCCTCAGATCCCCCATCCCCACCTCACCCTCCCTTATACCACACCCCTCTCGCAGTTCCCTCCCTCCCAAATTCCCTCCCTCTGCTCGCTCCCGCCACGCCCATGCCTCGCCCTACACGCGAGCCGCCATTAAAAGCGCACAAGTCTGTCTCGGGCTCTACCATAGAAAAGCACTCCGCGTCTCGCCCTCGCCTCACACTCGCTACCGCCCTCGCTCATTCCCTTTCCAACCCCCTTGTCATTGCCCTCGGCCCACACTTCGTCCTCGTTCTCGCCATTGCCTTCAATGTCCTCCTCGCTGTCGGTTTCGACGTCGCTCTCTCACTCGCCTCTCTTCGCCCATACCTTTGTCCTCGTTCTCACCTTTGCCATCACTTCAATCTCATCCTCGCTCTCTTCCTCGCCTCACTTTGCCCACACCTCTGTCCTCGTTCTCGCTCTGCCATCGCTTTCAATTTCACTGTCACTGTCGGTTTCGCCCTAGCAGTTGCCATCGTTTGCTTCACCCAAAGTTTTGTTTCGTTCCCGTCCCGCCATCACCGTCAATTTTGTTTCTGTCGCATTCGCCCTCGCTCTTGTACTCTCCATCAGCCCCTCAGCCCCGCCTCTCCTCTTCCTTGTACCAAACCCCTCCCTCATCCCCTCACCCCTCCCTAACACCTCACCTTTCTCTCCGTTCCCTCACCCGTCCCTTAGCCTTAATTCACCCCTCCCTCGTGTGGGCATTGCCCATTGTACTCTTCTTCGTCTTGCCCTCATGCTCGCTCTCCCACAGGCTGTCAGGCATTCGCCTCACTTCACCGTCTCCACCCCCATCCTCGCCCTCTCACTCACCCTTACCATCGCTATCAAGTCATCGTAGTCGTCGCAGATGCCTTTGCCATCGTCAGCATCATTGCTCTTGTCCTTGCGCTTTGTGTCGCTCTCGTCTCACACTCTCCTTCATTCTCGCCATTACCATCGCTCTCACTTCCGTCCTTTTCAGCCCATTTACCCTCTCCCCCTCGTTTTCGTCTTAAATGCGCTATCACCCTCGCCCGTGTAACATTTGCATAGCAGCCTTGCCTGCTACCACTTCTCAGGAGCTCAAAGTGCTCTTTCGCTTTTTGCCCTAACTCTCGTTCGCGCTTCACCCTTGCCCACTCTCCACCTCCTCCTGCTCACGTCTTCACCACCCCTTCACTCTGGCCTCTTCACTATCCGACCCATTTACCTACATCTCTCGTCCTTCCGGTAATTGTATTCGAAGGCATCTGAGATTTTGGACACGATGTGCATTACCCATTCCCTCCCATCCCTGTCGCCTTCCCACCTTTCTTCCCCCCAGCCCCCATCGACCTCCATTCATCCTCTATTCGTCTCCTTCTTCCATCCCCCCTCCACCCTCCCTGAACCACCCTTGAGCTTCTCCTCGCCCTCACCCTCGCCCACGTTTTCGCCCTCGCAAGGTTCTCGCTCGCTCCCGAAAGTAAAGTGACTCACTTTGAGGCGGCGCATGCGTTTTCGCGGGCCTTTCACTTATCAGTTAAGCTTAAACAGCAATTGGGGCCAAGCGCCCGCGTCCCGCCTTGATGAACGTCTTCTAAACTTGGTGTTAATGCATTTCTCCGAGCGGGGCAAGCAGTGGAGGGGTTGGTGAGGGTAAGGGGTAGGGCATGGGAGGTTGGGGGTTGAAAAAGTTGGGAAGGACGAAGAACTGCGGGGGTGAAGAGTTAGAGGGATGAAGAGTAGTGCGCAACTTTGTTCACGAAAGGGAGCTCCACATGGTTCTCCCTCCTGGCGCTGTGGGGCGCTGGCGTCCTCTTCCGACTCTCTGGTCCTCGTCTCTTCCTCAACCTTTTACTTCGCTCGGATTAGGCTGCGCCGTCGCAGTTACAACTTTCTCCTTTCTCTCCCCTTGATAGGTTTGATCCTACACCTTTCTCTATTTATGTCTACTCATTTTATTTTTGTCCTCTTCTCTATTTATGTCTTCTTATCTATTTATGTATTTTATCCATCGCTTTACTTTCCGTTTATCTCTCTTTATCTTTCTCTCTTATCACATCTCTTCCAATTTCTTCTATTGCCTCTCCCTCTTTTCCTCCATCTCTCACGCCAACTATTTTCAAGGATGTCCGTGTTGTCATAACAATTTTCAAGTTTCTAATGTCTATCAATTGATATATTTCACACATCTCGTTTCAGAAACTGTACGATGGGCAGATCAACATGGCTCAGTTGGTAATAGTTGTTGTGATGCATATTTCGGGAGATTGATGAACTTTTTACTTTTTTAGGAAAGTAAAAAAGTTCATAAATCTCCTGAAATATGTAGTTAGTATAGGGAAAGTTATATAATGCTGCGCGAAAAAAACGGCGTATTTTTGTTTAAAAAAATTCATTGCCGAGTCGTGATAACGAAAAAGTGGATAAATCCAATTGCTAAATTAAGAAAAAATCCCTAACACGTGGTGTATCAAGAATCCTTGTTTTGTGGGTCCTTCATACCGAAAAACCAATTGAAAGCAAAACGTCCGTCCGTCTGTCCGTCTGTCTGTCTGTCCGACCGGTGTATGTGAACAACACTAGCGTCGAAATTATGCATATGATAGTTTCCAAATTGAAGAAACCCTTATCTGGCCTGAGTCGAAGCTCTGAGATTTTGAAAAACATTCATTAACTTCGGGGGTACTTGACATGAGTTTTGAAAATGTCCAGGGGGGAACATTTTCAAAATTTTCTCAAAAACGACTCCAATTTTTTTCTTTAAATTTCTTGTAAGAACAGAGTACAATACACTTATTAAGGTGACACACATCCGATTTTTATGGTTGACTCGAAAACTGCAAAAGTTTGAATTATCGTCGGCGTCTTCTTCCAACTATAAAATTTCTGATAGAGATTTTGTTTCAAATAAAATTTGTTCTTCATAATGAGTTCTTTCTTGAAGGTCATCTGCATTTTTTTGAAATTTTAGTAGTTTTTGCGCAATATTGCGTGCAATATATGCTATTTAAAAAAATACGAAAACTAGATTTTCTCAAATACGAGTCCATTTTTTAATTTTGTTTTTTTATTTTTTTAATAGTGCTTAATGTACTCTATGGTATGACATGAACTCCATGTTGCTCTATTCTTTTGTTTTTTCAAAAATTGTAAAAATGTAATTTTTTGACTTATATCGCACGTCGTCAATATTTACATTAGCGGCAATTTGTTCAGATTATTATATTTATGAATGCATGTGCTTTTAATAATGTCAAGTAAAGTTTCCCGAAAACTCAACAGTTTTCTGTGAAAACTAACTCACAATTCTGCATATTCAGAAACGTTTTCTGATAAATGGCTTTAACATTTTTCTTCAAACTTTTGGAACGGATAGTGCTAATTGCACTCTTTAATATGAAGTAAAGTTTAATTTGAGGTAATTTTCTCAAATGTAATGTAATTTGTTTAAAAGATTCTCACATCTTTAATACGCACATTACCAGCAATTTGTAAACATTATTGTATTTGTAAATGTAAGTGCTTCAAATGACTTTTGACAAATAAAGTTTCTTGAAAACTCAGATATTTTTTGTGAAAAAGAGAGTCAAATTTTGCGATATTAGTAGCGCTGTATCGCAATTTTCTTGAAAATGGCTACAAATTTTTCAACGAAAATTACCATTTAGGACGAGATTTGACTGTTCTTTACTATTCTAAAATTAATATTTCCGTTCTTCTATTAGGAAATGGAAAAATTACGAAAATGTCAAAAAATGTACTTTGGGCGGCGATAGATTGTAGCTGGCAAGAGTATGTGGCAATTCCGAAGAACTAGCCCAGACCCAAGGAAATAGAAAACTAATACGAGTCTGTTCCATTTTATAGCACCGCTAGTTAATTAATTAAATAATTTCAAATGTATTCCAAATAAATCGTTCACCGCTGGTTCATAATTTGATAAAGATACAATCCCTCATCTCATCTCTTCTGGTTTCTCTCTCTCTCTCTTCTTTCACTCTCTCCGTTCACTATCTCAGCTATTGCTCTCCGGTTTCTCCGTGATCTCTTGTGCTGACAACGTCCTCAATTCTTGAATATCATCTCTACAACTCTTCAATTTTCTTTTCCCATATTTCTCCGCAATACCCCGACGTTAAAAGGCGCCTGTCTTGTAAATCCGACGGCTCGTTCACTAACGCCCTATACTCCCCTATCTGTCTTCCCGTCTAATGCCTCCTCCGCTATCTCTTCTGCCCAGAGTTCCCAGTTCCCTCGTCTTCCCCCTCTGTTGCATCAGCTGTGATCCAAGGACGCGAACGCTGCCGAAGTTTGATCGTTAGACTTCAAGACTTTTTAAATTTCGGCTTAAGGCTCCAGACGAAGCCCCTCCTACACTGGATGGCGCCACTTTTGTATCGAAAAAAGACCGAAGCTCTCGGAAGAAACTACGCGAGAAGCCTCGTCAAAAGAAGAAGAGAATCCGCGCGGAGGAATATAATATGTCTTAAATTCCAGAGCCAATGTCATTGCCATTAACATCCCCGTTCTTAATTTTCTAACCGCGCAGAAATTGAAAAAAAAAAACTATGAACTTTCCGGTCATGTGAGAAGTGTTTTGTTAGATAGCCAGGAACACGCAGAAAATCCAAACGCGATGAAATAGTTCGATTTACACTGAAAAATGCAAATATTTGTGTTATCGCCCATTCACATAAAGCTAGTATGAACTGAATTATCTACTTCAATGGGTCACTTCAATGGTTGCTTTCACCACAGCTGACGCCACGCGACAGGAAGGTTCCAAGACCCTTAAATGACCCTTAAAAAGACCCTTAAACCCCTTACCCTTAAATATTTGAAATTTACATGATGTTTAATTGAACAGCAACTTCTTTTATTCTTTGTGTAAAAAGAACTGTTGTACACTATATTAAATTATTATGGTATTCGGAGGACTTTTTAATAAAATATTGTATTTATTGTAGTTTTACATGAGAGTGCTTTAAGTTGTTCTTGAGCAGTGTGCGTGTTCGTTCTAGTAAATTATTCTGTGGTTTGTTTATCAGCAATTTTGCTCCTGAATGTCACAAGTTATAGTTAATGCTTTGCAGTAAATGCAGTAGAAAGAGAAATGCATAAGACATCAAACGTGAGACATAATTAAAAATAAAGTTCTTCATTTGCAACTGATTCCAGAAAGTGCATATTGTCGCGTAACTGTCGCGTAAACATGATCGGGAAAATAAAAATGATTACACGTAGATATGTGTTGGAAACGTGAACATCTCCTCCACCCCTTTTTTATAGATTATTAGAAATATTATCAATTCAACAGCAGCATGTCATATTATATTTATTCCATAAATTCATCTGAATTATTGCATATTCAATTTCATTTCATTATATTTGGTGCATTGCTTATTTTGTTTACATTTATTCACAAACTATTATTTTTTCTTGTGACATTTTTCATTCTTAAGCGCGAAAAAGAGTTAAACCTTGATATTTAGACGTTATTTCTTTCTACCAACTAATTTATTTTTCAAATGGACTTCATCAGTTTAACAAAGAGAAAAATATGAATGAAGGCATATTTTTGCCTTTGAGATATTCTTTGAAAACATGCTGCTTCAGTGACTTTTAAAACGTAATTCTTATTTTATCACAGAATCTTATTTTGTGCTTACTTAACTGTAAGGACTCAAAACATGGAAGTGGAAGGATTTATCAGGGATAAGCAACGAAGGCAAATCTTATACAGTAATGGGAAGGCGTTTTGTAATTCATAGAAGCAAAGTTGAAATGTGAAGTCTCAAGAAGAATAAAAGGAAGTTCAAGACGGAGTGAAAATATAAGAAATAAATAGCAGCTAAACACAAAGAAACATCCCTGAAGAAGACACTCGAAGCAGACAGTAGCACCGTCCAGATCCGGGTATAATTGGTTCAGTCAGACAATTTATTTCCTACATCGCTCAGAGATCACAATTATTTTATGACAATAGAAACTTGCCTGGTTACATTGCATTTTAATATATGAGAACGTTTTTGCAAAAAAAAAAAAAAAAAAAAAAGCAGAAAGTAAATGCGAAAATGTCTCTTTTTAGGTGTAATTGGATTTTTAACGTTTCAACATTTAACGTATTTAAATAGAAAACATATGCAGTTTTATTTTGATTAAACACATTTCCACACTGTTTTTCATAATTATAAGAGCTTTTAAATGAAAATATCTATGAAGACGTGTTGACCTGCAAAAAAAATCAACTTACGTATTAAATTTGGAAAACAAGTGGCCTGCGGCAGGTAAATTCATGTGTTCAGATTATTTTTTAAAAATCGTATTCACCAAGAATGTTAATTTAACAGATCTTGAAATTAAAAAGAAATGAAAAAGTCGAGTTTTGCCGGCTGTGAAAAGGAATAGGAAGAAAAAAGCTCTTAATCATTAAGCATTGAGAAAAATCGAAAGTCACCGGAGACCTGCTCATGCGCAGATGTTCAAAAGTGGTAAAGGATAAGGTGCTCCATACTGTGCGAATAGTATCTATTGTATATACAGTTCATCTTCTGTCGAATCGTATTAAAACGATTCATGCATTTGCTAAGAAAACAGAAAAAGGGCAAACTCGGGCAGTTTAATGACTAACATTTTGTAATACTATACTTTTGTAATATCGAACTTACGTGTACGTATTTGGCATTTTGGGCCAATCGTCCCACTTCGACGCCTAACGGTGTCCCCATATCCAGGCCACGTTTAATTCCAAAGCTTGGGGGGGGGGGGGTAAGAGAGTCATGTAGCGAACATAACGTATTCCCTTCATCACTAGCAAATTCCGCCTGCCTGGGCTTTTCTTCGTCAATCACCTACAGAAACTGAGATTATATTAAAGGGAAGCTACAACTCTATTTTTCCCCGACCGGGAATAATATCGACTTTGCTGTATACATAGCCGTGTTTGAAAGTGGCGCGCGCGCGCGGGCAGGCACGCACTCTATTCCGTAGTGAACGGAACACGGAGAGACATCCACGCCATCAAACCATGAGCCAGGGGCGCGAGTCTGCGCTCTATGCGCCGGCAGCGATATAACGGACGGCCCGGCTCCTGTGGAAGCAGAGTGTGATAGCGGAGTGAGCATTGATACTTGACTGTAGTGAACGTGAATAGTTACGCCGACTAAGTGCTGCAAGTGTAATCTTCTGGTGGTTTTGTTGACGATTAGGGACACATGTTGACGTTCTAATTAGGAACATCTTCTGGTATTTTGGGAAAACGGCAACGACTATGGTATTTTCTATTTGGCTACGGAACATTGTATGGGCAAGGAAACCCGATCTTTATCTTGTATTGTACTAAACTACGTAAGTGAGACTACCTCTTTTTCATATATTTCAGACTTAACGCAAGAAAATAGAGGTACAAAAACCGACGTGCCTTAAGGATTTATTGACAACTTTGTCAACTATTAACAATTGAAATAAGTGCTTTCTTGCCAAATGTAACATATTTCGGTTTGATTCTTCTTCTTCTGCACTTCATGGATTAGGCTTCAGCCTGTTGCGTCTTCACAAGTTTTCCTTCCATCGTTTTTTGGGTCCACCCACGTCTCTCCTTCCAAGCGGTTGATAAAGTTAATTTAGGTAGTCTTGAGTTATCCATCCTTTGCGTGTGTTGATACCAGTTATTTCGATATTTTCTTTATTCTTGTCCTTTTCGTGCGTTGTTCGTCGTTTGATTCGTTTTCTCAAAAAATAAATAAATAAAAGCTGTGTGTGACATATAAGAGGAGAAGTATAAATTAGCCCACGTGTTATTTAGGACCAGGATCTCTTCCCCCATCCTTTTAATATACACAGGTGAATGATGAATAACAGTACCAACAAATCAATGTTAGAAACATTTGAAAACTATAAATGTTTATTCCTGAGTTGTACGAAAACCTTTTTGCATCTGTAAACGGACTACAGATTGAATTTTAAGGTATTGCTAATAAAATAGCTCCAGCTTTTTACTGACACTACTAGCAAAAGGAGAGCTTAACAATACGTTGGAATAATGAAGTTACACAATCAGTACACTTTTTTCTGGACATAGAATTTCTTTCATATAGGATTTTTTTATACGATGGTCTTACGCAACATATTGAACGATAAGACGCTCGATAACAGATAACAGAGTCTGGTGGTTGTTTGCTGTTTATCAGCTTGATGTCATCAACAATTACCCTCCAGTAGATGCGACGCAAATAATTCGCAAATGGTTTGGCTGTGAACAGTGAAAAAGGATTTGAACCTGTCATTTGGGGTTTTGAGCCTCGCATTACAGTCTTTGGTTATCATAGTGAAGTTAAAAAATCATATCTTATTTAATAAACGTATGGTCTCTGCACTGAAGTCCAAACTGTTAATATGCTTGCGTGTACTGCTGTCCCATTAATCTAAGCGCTGCTGACCGAAGTTATTTAAAAACAATTATTTTCACGCATTATTTATCAGCATCTATTTTCTCTCTGTGTAACAATAATAACCCCAACATTCAGCATTCAAAAAAACAGAATTTTTCAGTATTTGATATTTTTTGAAACAAGATCTTTTCTTCATATTATTCACAGTATTTGATTCCTTCTTTCCACTGAATGCCTGCCACCCACTCTTCGTAATAAAAGCTAAAAAGTGAGAAACATCTTTCACGTTTGGGAGCACGGGTCAAATGCCGTTGCGTGTAGCCTCCCGTTGTTCCCTAAGATCGACCCGATTGGTGCCCTCTGGTGGTATTTGCAGGGTCTAAGGTCACATCTCCGCTGCTCGGTGCGCATCCCATGCTATTGCTCGCACTCGGCGCCCGGATAAATCATAGGGTGCATGTTCCACGCCCCCTCGTCCCTTCCCCGCCCCCGGCCCCGCCATGGCCACGCGGCCCCGCCCTCGCCCTCGGCCTCGTCCTCCGCTCGGACCCACCCTCATGTCTGGCCCTCGGCTCCGCTTCCCGCTCTGGCCCGCCTGGCCCGGCCCGGCCCGGCTCCCCCTGCAGCCCCAATTCCCTCGCCGCGCCCCCGCCCCGTCGGCCCAACTCTCGGGTCCGCACCCCCCCCCCGCCTGCCCGTCGAGGAGTTGGGTGATTGTGGGCACGTCAACTTGTGAGGTCATTAGTCCCGTAACTGAAGTGCGTTTATCGAGAGAGGTGGCGGTGATATTCGCCCGCGGGCGGGCGAGATCCGGCACCATTCTACCCTTCTGCTCGCGGGTTTCTTAAACCAGGTATCTCACACCAGCAGGGCACCGTCACGGGGGCACAAGCTCTAAGTCCTGTCTCCCGGCATATTTGGTAGTGTAGTGCATATAAGTGTGTGTGTAAGTAAGAGGTGAGGATAAAACAAGTTCGTGGCCCATTTGTTAGGATAATGCCTTGGTATTCGCCTGGTATTGATCGGATAAATCTCGGAAAACTACAGATCAGATCAGGCGGGCGATGTAGATTCGAACTGTGTAGCAGTCTGCGTTTGCATGAATATCTAGTTTTTTATTCTTCAGCGCCATGTAATCCCATTTTTTCGATATTTTGTTAGTTATTCTGTTAATCGGGACGGAGATGAATCCAATAAAACAGAGATAATTGAAATTGGTGCAGTCGTTCTTGAGTGGTGTAACTAACACAACTTTGTTTTCTAATCAACAAATACAAATCCCTCTCATTCACAAACTCTACAATATTATATAAAACTATGATAAGGCCACTAATGCTCTAAGCATGCCCAGTATGGACAAACGCAGCCCCCACAAATTTGAATAAATTCCAAATAATTCAAAACAAATGCATCGGATTAATCACAAATGCCCTCTGGTTCAAAAGAAATAAACAACTTCATTCCGAATTAAACATGAATACAATAATAAACCAAATAGCCCACATATCACACAATTTCTACCAAAACCTAGCAGACATACCAGCAGCATCCCACTTCAAATTAGCAAAACAATCCCGCACACACCCGAATAAAAAATAGATTCCCATTTGAGGCCTTTCTCATAATCTTAGCCAACCGTGACACATAACCTCGAGGTTCTCCCCTAGAGTATCCTCTTCAATGTTTAGAATAAGTTAGCTTAGATATTTTAACTAGTATAAGTCAAAACAAAACATCTGTAAAGTGATTACACTGAACGATGTATTTCATCTAGATAAATAAATGTGTAAAAAAAACAACAACTTTTGTTTTATATATATAGATCTGGCCGGCCCGGTGGCGGGGATCGCTAAAATAGTAGTGCAGTGGCGATCTCGGAACGAAGGCCGCGGGTTCGAGTCCCGTCTCGGGCAAGAGTGTATTTGTGTATGTGCATATGTGTGGGCTAACAAGCCTGGGGAAATAAATAAAAAAAGAAACTAGCTTTATGCTGAAACCCCCTGGTAAATTGCATACCTGCGTGCTCTGAAGCGGCCAGTTTGCAAAAAAGAAAAGTTAAAATATGGTGTTTTTTATGTTGAGAGAAGTGAAGTTCTGGGAGACTGCCTACGTGAAATAACTCAGAACTCAACAATTTCATTTGTTGAATACGTGAAAACAAACATGTATACTTCTAAACACCAGTGGCGTAGCGTGACTCGCGCGATTGGGGATGCTCAACAATAAAGCCAACTGAACACATCATGATCTTTAATATTCTCTAGAATCTATGTTTTTGAAACAAATGTTACAATACTTCAACAGATTTATGTTAGGAGAGTTCTCGAAAGCAAATTGTGCAATGGCTCAGCTTTAATTCTCATGCGCGATTGGCAATGTGAATTTATACAGTTCAGACCAAAATAATATTAAATATATTTTAGGAAGAATTCATCGTCTTAGATATTAATTAAGAATTAGTAGGCAAGCACTATTTCTCCTGCTTGTGCCCATGACCAAGCAGAGAATCTCAAGTAAGAAAGAAAAATATTTCACTGGCAGCGTCACGTGTGCTGCGCTCTCGTGCACAAACGAGCAACTTGCTCATACCCTCTTGCTCATACGCCTCAGTCGTACGCAAGCGTAAGAAACTCGTGAATCTTACGGAGAGGGATGAGGTGGGGAGGGGGGAACCACACCGTCTGCGCATACATCATTGCCCTTCGCAATCTCATGGTAGATGCTAGAACCATTTTAGCATCCAAGCAATCAGAGGCCAGCTTGTACCAACGCGCGGAATTCAATCACAGGAAATCACTTTTAAAATTAATACAAAACATGCTTCGCTCAATGGACCACTTATAAGTTTATCGATACAATATTTAGGGTTCGTTGATTAATAAATGACGTGGGGATGCTCAGTATATTAGCGTCCCCTGACGCTACGCCACTGCTCAACACATAGTACGCTGTACACCAAAAAGACATCCAAGCATATTCTCTCAAAAATAAAATTACGAACATAACAAAGAACAATGTAATTTTTACACTGCCAAAACAAAAACAACAAAAAACAAAATTAGAGGCAAAAAAGCACTTGAATTAATAATGACTTATTCACTTATAATCCATAATGAGTAAATCCCTACAAGAATCAAAGAAATACAAATCTTTTGCACAGAACTCTATTTAATTTGAATTTTTTATCTATTACTTTTTATGATTATAAACCCCTTTATTTTCCAAATATATATATATATATATATATATATATATATATATAACTTATATATAATATAGTTTATATAATATAGTTATATATTATATATATATAACTTATATATAATCTTAGCATTAAATTACACGTTCCCAGTGTCATGTACGTTACTATTTGACAACCTTTTCACATCATTGATTAGTAATTTATTTCTTACAATCTTTTTGCCATCCAAATAAGCCTGATTGAGCAGAAATCTAGGCTGTTGCATCGCATATCAATATGTTATTAACGGTTCAAACTATTAATGATATTCAAGCAATATTGTTCTCCTACAGCTCTTTAAAAGTATCTAGAAACGTTATATAATATTTCCTTTCTCCCCCACTTCCAAAACTCATCGTCGCTCTACCAATACTGGCGCACTACCTGAAGCATTCCCTTCCCCTCTGATTTCCGAAATTTATTATCAACTCTGGATTGTTCGCTAACAACAATATAGAGTAAAATTTCAAAATGAGGGCTTTCAACAAGAATACTTTTCGAGAATGTGAGGAATAAAAAGTTCAATACTAACAAGATTCTATAAATCAGCTCTCTTTGAACATATGGCAAATGTTTGGGATGGCGATGTAATCACAAACGGAGCCAAGTGAGTTTGTCAATTTCGTTAATGATTTGCTATTTCTGATATAACAGGGTGTGAATTCTACTGTGATATTGTTGGACAAAGACTATATTTCTTCGCCCCCGTTACTATTATCTCCTTCCTTGCCACTTGCTGTGTTGGTCGCTTACTATTTGCACCACGTGTATCCACTTTGATATTTTTTTACTTTCTGGCCCTTACTTCGTAAGAAGAGAGAGTATTGTAATTGAGACCATGAAGAGTACATGAATCGAGTACATGAAGCCTTAACGTGTCTAAAATGTTCTCCAAAATGGCTCCAATTTTTTTGATTAAATCTTGTCCTTTGAATACGGGGGAGAATGCTGCAGGTCTCATTTTCGATGAATTGCCTGATTTCTTGTTTGAATTGTGCAAGTCCATTTTTTTCGGTTTCTTCCTTGAACTAATGTATTGAAGATAGTTTTCTTCTTAATTAAATCTGTTATTTAATGACAGATCTTGAAATAAGGTCATATACAATTTTTCCAAAATATGAGCAGTTTGCACGTGTTTTCATAAAATATAGTCTACTTTTAAGTAAAAAACAATTAGATACGGAAATTGTGAAGTGTTAACATTTCAAATCTACAAAACTGAAGATAGATAGTTTTGTCTTAAAATCTGTTAAACAACCTGCTTGTTAAAAAGAACATGTACAATTTTATAAAAAACCCAGTGGGTTTCGTAATTTTTGCTGGAATTTAATGCAATTTACAAAAAATTCTCAAAAACTACCCAAATTATTGTTTCAAAATTTTCCGCAGTTAAAAAATGGCTTTGGTCTCATTTTCGTAGAACACATTGAAACTTGATGATTGCAAATATAAAAATAAATCGAGAAAGTATGTGCTCTAGAAGCACCACTAGTTATTTTTCAAATAACATCCACGAAAATTAATTGCTTTCAGTCATAAACTGAAGCAAAGAGCTTAATCCAAAGACAAGGATAAAGAAAAAGAATCAAAATACACAAATTAATTATATATTTTTTGTTATTTACGTCGTTAAACACGCGCTTAGCTCCTTAGCAACAGACCATCTAAACAACGCTTTAAGAACGCGTCCATAACAACGGCCGCTAAAATGCTCGAGAGTCCATTAAAAATATTTTAGCTGACTCTCGGATATATATTTTACCAGTGTTACACTTGCCACATTTGTCCCCCTTTTCCTTTTTCTCCTTGTCCCGTTTTGTCCCGACGTCCATCTTGTTCCATTTGACCCCTAGTCCCATTTGTCCCTTGTTCAATTTTCTCCTTTAGTCTAACTTTGTCACATTTTGTCCCATTATTCATTTTGACCCCTTGTCCCGATTTGTTCCCTTGTCCCCTTGTCGTATTTTGTCCCATTTCCCATTTTGTCTCCTTGCCCTCTTCGTCCTTCTTTCCCCACTTTGTCTTCCGCACTGCGATTGTTATTTAATAACTACCAAGTACCTGTATTAACAGCCCATGCCACAGAACATCGAGAGTAATGGCAATTCTTAACTCATGAAAGTGTAACTCATTAAATGTTTATTTTGAATAACTAGAAAAATTAGAAATTACAGAAAACACTGTATGTAACTCGTCTATTAGTCTTTAAGGACTCAGTCTGAAGGTTAACTACTCGGCATCGCTATCGCTCCACCTCGCAGTTAATCTTCCTGCTTCGTCACATTTTCTTATTGTGGTTGCAATAATTCTCAGAAATTTACATCGTATTCTTCTGAATTGTAGTTACCTCGTTTTTGCCGAATCTAGCTGCCGCCTACTGTGATCGGTAGTTTTTCGTGGTTTCTCCAATCAACACCAGGCGACTGCCGGAGCAGTACCCTAAAAAACGGGCAACGGACCACACGCGATCCTTCCTCTTCCTTGTCCTATCCTTACCCCTAAGATGCATTAGCATGCACTACTCTGCCACTTACACCGGGACACCGGTGAGGGGCTTAGATCTTGTCCCAGCTGTTAGCACATTTCGGTCGGCGCGAACAAAGTTCCTGTGACTTCCACCCACCTGGGCACTCTTTGTGGTATTCCCGCCAAATTATGGGAGTTCCATGCTGCACCAGTGTGTTATGGGGGCGCCAAGTCAAAAATTCGCGCCTCCCACTTAAAAGTAATTAATTAAGACATTAATTAAGCATTGTTCCCCCGCGCTTCTAAGCATGGGGAGTCGTACTCCGCCGCGCGGCTGCACCGACGCCGCCGACAGCGATGACGTACGTCAACATCACCACCGTCACCGCCGCCGCCGCCGACGTTCCCGGCGGGGCCGGCGCCGCTGCCACCACCACCACCGTCGCCGCCCGTATCTCCCCCCGCCTCCGTCCGACCGCCCCTCCCGTGGCCGACCAGCTAACCTTGAACCACCTCCTGCCATGCGCCCGGTGTCATTCTCGGGGCGGTGTCAGAGCTGGCGTGGTTAGCGGGGGAGAGTGCTGGTGGAGTTGGGCCACGACGGAACGGGCAGTGCGGTGGGGAGCTTATCGCTCCACACAGGAATGCTCAAAAACTTTGACGTGAAGCATTCCCGTCGGCGAAAGGCATTTTTTCTATATGCATTGAGACCCTCTACTAGACAGCTGTGTAAATAGGGGGAGCTGTGGTACTATGAGAGTAGTCTGGTTTGAAAAATCTAGGCATGTGTGCCTCGTAACCTTCATTACATTTTGCAATGTTTACATTAATTTAATTTTTCTTACTGTATCAGTCAGGTAGCCTCGCCTAGTCAGTGTGTGCTTTTCATTTTGTGTTTTCATAGCAATGCAAGAATTTTGTGAAATTGTTAAAGTTTTTTGTATTCTTTGACACCGGCTGAGGTGGTGCCCCGCTGGTAGGAGATAGATGATAGGGGAGCCCCGGCTACTCTACCGTAGGTCGGCACCGGATCTCGCCAACAAGCAGGAGAAGACCACCGCCACCTCGCGAAGAAAAAATATGCACTACACTTCTCGGACTAATATCCTCAGTCGTTGACGCGCCCTGAATCACTAACAATCAATCATCAATCAATCGTTTTGCCGAAATATAACCCGGGCATAGGCTGAACGGTAGCGGATACATCCGATTTGTTCTTGCTGTCGTCCTCTCTCGGGTTGTCCAACTTGGAAGAGCTTATGGGTCACATATCAAATTCTAGTTAAACCGCCGGCCGCACTGTAATTTAAGGTGTTTTTTTCCTAACCATTATGAATATACTGAAACAAATATATATTTGATACGAATATTTTCAACTTACTTAATTATTAATGTACATACAACGAGAACATTAATATATCAATAAATAAAAATAAGACGAGTAGTGCAATTGTATTGTATTCGGTTGTTATAATACAATTTTTCTAATCAGTCGCGGGCCACAGAAAAAGTTCCGGCGGGCCGAAAACATCCGGCGGGCCGCCAGTTGGAAAGCCCTGCTCTAGAATGCTATCGAAACGAAAGAACACATAACTTCCGCTTTCAAAATATCGAATCTTGGTTGTATTTGGTTGTAATATACTATTCTCGTTTCCAGCTCAGAATTGGATATTTTTTCCGGTAATAAAAGATACTCCGTGTACTGGAGTCGTGAATTTTATTTGGAACGAAGTTTTCTGTGGATAGAAAAAGCAGTCACAACATGAAGAGTAAGATTGATAAGAATTACGTCAGTCGGATCGTTTTCAACATTTTGCAATTTTTAGGAGGTCACTTCTGGATCAAAATCGGGATTTGTAAATAAATAAATAAATTACAGTTGGATCAGATTGAAAATAGATCCCTTTAGGTAGGGGATCCACTCAAAAATAAGCTAATTGTGATTTACATGTCGACTTTAGAATTGTATTCCTAGAATTTTAAGAAAATCTGAAAAATGTTTTTACTAACTTGTTCTACGTAGATTAACTTGCAGACTTAACTTATCAGCCCTAGTACAACACGTTAAACTGTTTTGGCATTAATGTAAAAATATAAATAATACAACCATGGCCACCACTGGTGCATTTAACCTAGATACACTCACATTAGAGCGTGGAGAACCATAAGAGAACATTATGATAGATTGTGAAACAAGGAAGTTCTTTTTGGAAATATTTTCCAGAAATGAAGAAACGGAATTAATTTGAAAGCGTCCGCCGCCTGAGTATGTAGGTACTTACGGAACTGAATTCCGCACTGAGAAATATCGTAGTACGACTTTCGAAACGTTGCGACTGTGCCTAGAACGAGGCGTCTCCCAGACAGCCAAGTATTTATGGAATTCACTTGTCAAACTTGTGAAGATAATACTATTATCGAAGCATTCATTTCCTGCTATTTTTTAAAGTTTTGAATACATTAAGTTATGTTAAAACTTAATTTTCAAGTTCCTCTACAAAGCACAGGTACTTAAAGTACAGAATTTAAGTACTTATTCAAAAGTTGAAAGACAACTTAAGAAGTGGAATATAATGTTATGAGAAAGTTATTTTAAATCAATCACATTTAATACTAGACCTACCTAAAGAAGAAATAATATTAGCCACTAAATTATTTTCTAATAATATGTATCTTAAATTTAATATCAGAATATATAAACAAAATAATGGAACGCCAATAGGAGGAAATGTCAGTGCTCTTCTGGCAGAAATTTCAATAAAAGACTTACCACTGTATTACCAAAATTACAGTACAAATATTATATTCGTTATGTTGATGATATTCTCATGATCATACATAAAGAATCTATACAAAATATTTCGACTAATTTTAATAATCCAAAAATTTCATTTACAGCAGAACTGGAACAAAAATGTAGAAAAAACTACCTAGATGTTACCTCGACAAGATCTGGCAGTAACTTTCTCGCAAACTGTACACCAAACCTTCGTCAGCAGGAGCTATTTTGAATTTTAAATCTTCTCATTCTCCACAGATTAAACGCTCTATAGTTTTAGTTCATAGAATAATAAAAATTACGACCCTATCTATTTAGATAACGTATTGTAAAAAATGTTTTTGTTACTTCCAAGAAACAGTCATCTCTTGAAATATATTACACGTTTAATTTGTACAAAATTAAGAACTAGTGGTGCTACAGAATGCCACAGACTTTCCCGTATTTGTTTTTTATTTTCTTGGGTCTGGACTAGCTATTCGGAATTGCCACACACTCGTGCCAGATACCATCTATCGCCACCCAAAGTACATATTTTTGACATTTTCTTAATTTTTCGGTTTCCTAATGGTAGAACGGAAATATAAATTTTAAAATATTAAAGAACAGTAAAACATCGTCGTAAATGGCAATTTTCTTTGAAAATTTTGGAGCCGTTTTAAAATAACGACGTTTAAGCGCCACTAAAAATGTGAAATTTGAAGCTCTTTTTCACAGAAAACTTTTGCATTTTCGAGTAACTTCATTTGAAGTCATTTGAAGCACTAACACTCACAAATACAATAACGTTTACAAATTGTTGGAAATGTGAATGTTAAAGGTGTGAGAGATCTTTAAAAAAATTCATTTATGTAATTGAACTTTACGTCATAAAAAAGTGTGTAATTAGCACTAAGCGTTCCTAAAGTTTGAAGAAAAAATTTGGAGCGTTTATGAGAAAATGGGGTTTGGGCGTTTCTGAAAATGCAGAATTTTGAGCTAGTTTTCAAAGAAAACTATTCAATTTGCGAGAAACTTTACCTGACATTATTTAAAGCACATTACTCGTCAATATAATGGGAACAAATCGCCACTAATCGAAATATTACCGACGTGAGAGACAAGGCAAACAAATTACATTACACAAGCAATATGCCGTTTATATCATCTCATAGACCACATTTAGCACAGAATAGACAAGGATCATCAATTTGATTTTCATAACCCCACAATATTAAATAAAGAATCTAAGTAAATAAAGAATACAGGCTAACTAATGAGACTATATTAAATTACAAAAACAGACATTAAATACTATGACAGAGCGGAATACTTTCACGAAACTTTACGACCCCTTAATTAATATCTTTAAAAAATAACATCACTCTACCAGTTTTCGTTAACATCAACTTCAACTGTTGAAAACACCTTCAATTGTATACTGCCACTCGTTTTGATAATATTTACATAGAACATAGAAGGCTGTGAAAAATTACAAAATATATATTATAGAACATAAGCAATTGTTTCAGATTACATAAGAGAAAAACATATTACAAAAAGTTTATTCAGGTAAATCCTTCATTTAAAAAAATATTTGATGTAGTTTCTCTCGAAGGTCATACTTAATATTTTTTCTAAAATTAAATTATATTGATTCTTGTAATTGTTTTAGTTTCTACATCGAACGCAATTGTGCATTGTGCTTGTACTTTGTTAGAACCTTTCTTCGTGTGCGGTCTGCTTAGGAGGCGCGGTCGTTATTTATACTTTGCATGAAATTCATTCGGTAGAACAGAGTGCAGACAATTTAATTGTGAGGAAAGAAAAACTGAAGAGCGCCATCCCGAATCTTGACCATAGTTTCCGACCTGACCAAAGTTTTCACCTTGTTTAATATTGAACAAGGTTTTCCCCTTGTTTTCACTTTGTGTTTTTGTATCTATTAAAAATTGTATCTATCTTTGTATCTATTAGAAATGCATGTTAAACTTTTTTCAACGCAAAATCCAAATTTTTAATTCTTGTAAAACATTAATTGTAAAAGATATAACCAGATTTATCCGTGTACCGGACGTGCGTCCATAATGTATCGCAAAACGTTGAAGTTTTCCACTATACTTGATGAGAATAAAAATATTTCTGTTTTAAAATGTACGAGTTATTAATTGCCTTACAACATCCCGAGGATACCACTTTTTACAACGACATATTTAGTTCTTCTCTGCACTGGTACGGAAGTTGCTCAATACAGCTTGAAGACTAGAAGTGAAATGGAAGGTTTACACTAGGTTACACAAGAAACAAAAGGTTATCAGAATTTAAGCTTCTACAATCAAATTCAATTACGCCATAAATTGGAGAAATTAAATATTGAGGTGAGGGGATGCAAATGCAAATGCTAATATGGTAGTAAAACGAAGCACCTGGGGCTCAACGTTAAGAATTCAGAGAAACCTTGCTTTGCTCTAGCAAGTTTTTATGTAGAATGTTTGTACAAATTTATTACTGAACTAACTATAGTATTTTCCCCACATTAACATTTTGAAACCTGGAAGAAAAATTAAAATCGCATCGTTAGAGTCCTTTAAGAAATACAGATCCTGGGAATCTACCTGAAGCTTCAGCAGTACTACAAACTTTGGGTTAAATAGAACTATCTGAGTCTTGAAAGAGCTGGCAATGAGATCAGAAGTTAGATCCCCTAAAGCGTTGGAATGAGATCTTCGTACGAGTGAAAACTGCACAGCACACCTCGGGCAGTATTAAGAGGATTCAAAGCCAGCGAGCGTGTTCTTTCATCTGTTACTTATCGACGGTTCCGGTGCCGAGACCCGCCTTGTCTTTTTATCCCGGCCCAAGTTCGTAACAAGGCCGGCTGTGATCCATCGCGGAGAGATGCGCCTGAGGAGAGGGGGGCGGTGGCTGCGCTGGGTTCGCAGATGGCCGTGGGCGGCGGCGGAGGCGGCGAGGGCTGAGGAGGAAATGCTTGGGGCTATCGATTAACAGAAAGTTTTAAGACGGATAACTTGCTCTCCGTGGATCGCGCACAAGTTCGGCTCGCGCGTCGACGCCGGCGATGAGCGATGAGTGGGCGGGGAGGGGCGGAAGGCCGGGGAAGGAGGGGAGGGTTTGGCGCTGACTGGCTGCGTGAGAGGTTGAGTGTGAAAGTGTGTTGAAGAGGAATGCAAAGCAGAGGCAACTCAAAATGGATGAGGGAATGCAGAACGAGAAAGAAGAAAAATTCTAGGTTAGGGAGAAGAGATGTGTGAACGGGAGTGGGTTGAACGGGTTTGGTGGGAATTTGAAGTGAAGTTGTAGGGTAATTGGAGACGAGTTTGGTAAGAACGATATTGGTGGTTTACTTAGAAATGTTATGGAATTCGCTAAAAAGGCGGAATGAATTGGAAACTGTAGCTGTGGCGCAGCCTATTTTTTGGCTTAGGGTATTGTCACCACCTTTCCTTTTTGTCTCCCTCCCAATGTTGGGTGGTGGCACGATAGGTGAGGCAGTAACCAACCACCTAGCGCCTGGTCCAACAATTGGGGTAAAATTACCTCGCGTATGGGAGGAGACAGGTGACTCGAGTAATGCTCCCTTGTTACTCGTTATTGTGGCTTTAATAAAGTTAAGCCACAACACACTCATATAAGAAGGTCCTAGCAGACTTTCTTTCCAAGGGAAAGGGTTCAAGATTTAGTACACTGGGATTAGATTGAGAACACTTTTGTCGTATGTTTTACGAAAATAACAACAAACAATATATATTCTGTACTCAAAATTAGTACATCAAAATAACATGAATTGACTATTAATCTCCTGTTTAAATCTGATATGAAAAAACCAAAAATTGTTACAAAATATAAGAAAAATCTAATTGCAAATAAAGCCTTGAAATCTTCCAATTAAATTCAAAAGAATGGGTTCAAGAATCGGAATTCCAATAATACGTTATTAATACACGATTATCTCTACACACATTTCCTGAAATACACATACAATAATACACACTCGAAATGTTGTACCTGTAATTACCATTCATATATAACATAAATCGATAATATCAATACCATGTCCTATACAAAAAAAATATCAATCTTCTAATTGTTCTAACAAATTCACTTGATTCAATTAGAATGTATAACTGTTATTGGTATTACAATATCTAGTCTTATCAACTCTAAGCAAAAAGTTAAGTTAATTTACTCTTATGAGATCTCTAACTTCAAAAAAAAATGTTAAGTTAAATGCTACACAGTTAAGCTTTGCATCCTACACAATATGTCAATCGATCGAATAATTGTCTATCTTTACTTCTGAATTTATTTTCCAGTAACACCTTTTAAATATCTGCGTCCAGTAACGAAACTGTAATTCGATTTGGCACACGGATATGTATTCAAAAACTCATGACTAAAGTCAAGCAATATTACAGTTAACCATCTAGTAAAATATGCTACTAAAATCGTTCTACATCTGGCCCACGTTTCGGCCGCTAACTTGAAAAGGGTTAGCCGAACTCACGATGTCTCCCGCGACGTGCGAAGCCTTGAAGTTTTTCGGGGTCGTCCGGAAAGGAACTCGAACACGAAAAATTCCCGTTGACTGCACTGTTCTCCTCGGGGCTCGCGTCGTTGGCGTCGGCGTTGCAGTAGCGTCCAATGATCGAATTTCATTCGAGCTGGTTCAAGTATTCTTATACAAAAAGCTGCAATAAATCACACATTGCTTGTAACATTTCTATTTCAATTAGGTACTCGTTACATTTTTTTTTCGTTTCAATTCATAGCATCAATCTTGTAAATTATTCTTCTTTTAAAAATTATTCACGTTTCATGTATTTTATTCATTCCCTCTCATGAATAAATTATCATAATAATAAGATGAGTTACCTTTTCTAAAAGCTTGTGTACTGTCGAAATCTTGAACTGGCGTGGTCCGTCGTTCCAGAAGTTCGTTCAGAGTACCTTCTCGTTCCGCTGGTTTTCAGTAAACTGGCCGAGTTGGTCTCTTCTTGCTCTTAATTCTCCGATATTCGTTTGCTTTATTCCCATTGGTCGATCGCGTCGTTCCGCTGACCGATTTCGTTATCACGCTTCTAGTACTAGTGATAAGCGCTCCTAGTAGCTTATTTTGAAACTACGTACGTCGCCTGGCGTTCTCTCCTGGTTAATGTTGTAACTACTTGATCTCAAAGATAACAGGACGCGTTTACGAAGAAAAAACTGATATTTTCTTGCTGTAAACGGCTTTAGCGGTTACAGTATATCACTCGAGAAATGAGAAAATAATTTAAAATTCTTAAATGTTCCTCATTCACCAATGCCAGTTCTGAAACTTTGGTCATTTAGAACGCGCACATAATTTGTGTATATATATATATATATATATATATATATATATATATATATATATATATAAATATGTACAATATATAATTATAGATAAAATTACATACATCTTTTATATACAGGTGAGTCACGTAACTTTAGCACCTTCTGTAACTTTTGAACGGTTGAAGATATTGCAATGCAGTTTTCACGGAAGTGAATGAGGGAATGGGGCTAATTGATATGTGTATTGATTTCTCTTTTATCACTTTTATTTTACGAGATATTTGAGGCAACTTTGGTTTTTCAAATGGAACTATACATATTTTTTCAGTCTATCACGACAAGCGTAAGAAGACAAATCCAAAGATATAAATATTGTTATATGTTAGATAAGCATTTTTTTGAGTAATTGTGATTTTTTTGCGACTAGTGTTTAACGGATATTTTCATTGTAACTGTCAGCCCCACAAGGTCACGCAGCGCTTCCCCAGCAAACGCGGGGTCTGGGAAAGGAAGGGATTTACAGTCAGTGTCAAAAGTATTCGTACACCCAGTCATGTTTCAAGAAAACGCCGGTATTTGGTCGATATACAAGTAAAATTAATTGTAGGAACTTAACCTTCTTCCCAAATCACTTTTATTGCACAAACACACACAAAAACTACAGTAAAAAATATTTCGCTTCCAAAAACTAGACAAAAATAAAAATAAAGCACTTTTCCCTCGCGACAAAAGTATTCGTACACTGCACATACTTCCTGTAATATCTACTCTAAATAAATCCCTAATATTTCGTGGGGTTCCCTTTCGCATCAATTACTGCCTAAAGTCTCCTAGGCATAGATTATACTAAATTAGCAGTAAAGGAAGGTGAAATTTTCTCCAATTCAACTTTCAAAACTGTCTTAAGTTCACTTACACTTTTATCAAGTCTTTCTCTAACATTTTTATCAAGATAACTTCACAAATGTTCTATTGGATTTATATCCTGTGATTGTGTTGGCGTATGCAGTTGTGTGGGCGTATTGTACAGAAGCCAAAGCTTCGAATTTAGAGCTGTGTGTTTGGGGTCATTGTCCTGCTGGAAAATATAATTCCGTCCCAGTCCCAATTTATCAACAGTTAATTGCAGATTGTTTTTCAAAATGTTTATATAAACAAACTGGTCCATAACCCCTTCGATAATCTGCAAGTTCCCCACACCAGAAGAACTCATGAAGCCCCACACCATTACTGATCCTCCTCCGTGTTTAATGGTGGGCAGCAAGTTGCGCGGATTGAGTTCCTCGTTCTTCTTTCGCCAAACGCGTTGCTTTCCATCGCACCCAGAACTATTAAATTTACTTTCGTCGGTGAATACCACCCTTTTCCAGAAATTCTGGTCTTGATACCGATGCAAAAGAGCGAAATTTAATCGTTTGTTTCTATTTGATTCACTCACCCAGAACTCCTTACGCGCATGTGGGCCATAGTAACATTCCCTCCTCAAGGTGCGACGTACCGTAGCCGCCGAAATACTCCTCTTCTTCCAAGGTCAGCAGCTATCTTTGGTGCACTTCTAGGATTTTTTTAAAATTTCACGTACAATTAATTGTCGATCTTGATGAGACAGCACCAGGGGTCGTCCGCATCCCGACTTATTTAAATACGATATTCTCACACAGAATCTATCTATTATCGATTGAACAGCCGATGGTTGTGCATATTAATAACTACTCGTCGCTCCTCTGCAGTAGTCTCCTTTCCTTTGCGACCCATCGCGCCGACGACCTAGCCTTGAACTGTTTCCCAGTGACCGTTACAGACGACTGAATGAGATTTTGTAATTCCCACGATTCGGAAAAATCGTTACAAATTGTGATTCCCGTTCAGACACGCATAATTTGCACTCTCGGTCTCATTAGAAATAAAAATATATTCAGTGTACGAATACTTTTGTCGCCCAAAAAAGTGTCAACCTTTAAAGAGGGATTTTTTTGCAAGAATTATGCAGATCTTTTTTATGTTTCTTTATCTAGGAATGGACAGAAACAAGATGTAAAATCATAATTATTTTTCTCCCAGACTTTTTATGAAAATTTGGTATGATTCTCAACGTCTGTAAGCGGAAATTCGAGGTGTACGAATACTTTTGACACTAACTGTAAGTACTTGAGGATTCGAAAAATATTCACAAAACTGTTGCATTTTTTCCTGAACTCTCCTTTTCATCTTAATCCATTTTCAGTAATTTGGGTTTCTTAGGGATTGAAAATGCGGATTTGTCTTAAGTAGTATTTATTGAAATAAGATTATTTCTATCCCTAAGTTATTATTATATTCGTATTAACATTGAAATTGTTTGCTCAAAATATACAATATATTTTTGTACAGTTTTAATTATTTATTCTTATTGTGCTTTGTTTCAAGATCCCATTAATACGTATCTTATGAAATCCCATTAAATGGAGTTGAAGTTCTAAACAATTTTATTACAATACAAACTTATGACAAATCCTTATTTTCCATCCTTTAATTCCTTCAATCAAAGAAAGACGAAAATCTGAAAATGCGGAAGGATGGAAAGCACAGTTCAGGAAAAAACTGCAATGGTTTTGTGAATATTTGGAATACTATGTTTCGTATTTTCAAATAAGATCCCTCCCCTTCCCTTCCCTTCGCCGGGCGCACGTGTGCTGGTGGAGCGCTGCCGTGACCTTGTGTGGTGGACTATTCAAAACGTCCGTTAAACTCCGGTCGCAAAAATCAAATTTAATCAAAAAAATGCTTATCTAACATATAACAATATGTACATCATTGAATTCGTCTTTTTACGCTCGTCATGGTGGACTGAAAAAATATGTATAGTTCCATTTGAAAAAACAAAGTTACCTAAAAAATCTCGTAAAATAGAAGTGATAAAATAGAAATTAATGCACGTATCAATTAGCCCCTTTCCCTCATGCACTTCTGTGAAAACTGCATTGAAATAACTTCAACCGTTCAAAAGTTACAGGAGGTGCTAAAGTTACGTGACTCACCCTGTATATAAAATTCTCGTGTCACAGTTTTAGTTATCGTACCCCTCCGAAACGGCTAGACAGATTTTAATGAAATTTTATATGTATATTCAGTAGGTCAGAGAATAGGTTGTTATCTATTTTTATACCCCTTAGTGATAAGGGTGGTCCACCCCACTTTTATAAAATGTTTCTCACGAAACGTTTTAGGCAACCCGCTACACACGGAAGGTATTTCACACGGCGGTATTTCACCAGCAACACGGTGTTTCTCCATATTACGCACCTGGACAGCGATGTGCAGAATCGGCTAATAAATGTGAATAACGTGGAGAGAGGCGGAGAAAGAGAGAGAGAGACGGAGAAAGAGAGAGACGGAGAAAGACAGACGGGGAAAGAGAGACTGAGAAAGAGAGACGGGGAAAGAGAGAGACGGAGAAAGAGAGAGGAAAGGAAAAAGGGAGATATAGGGGCAGAACAACGTCTGCTGAGCTCAGCTAGAAAAATGTTTGTCTCCGCGATACATTGTTGCGTTAGGTTTGAGGAGTCTTAGGTATATTACAGACTAATATATCATTAATACTATAATTAGCAGGAAAAAAAGCACAGTAATTACTATTTCACTACAGATAGATCTGAGATTGGGACTAGGAACTTTGTTTCAATAATTTGTTATGTTTGTTACTGCGAAATGTTTTATTAGCCTTAATTAATTAATGTTTAGTTAGCCTTCGGAAGTTGATATTAAATTCTCGAATGTAAAAAATGGGGAACAGATTCATTGTTGAACATATGGAGTTAAAAATATGTACATATATTTTATAACAATTTTTAAATGATTGTTCTTTAGAGAAGATTTATTTATTATCGTTAATTATTTTCTCCTGCCGTCTTTTAACATATAGATTTTTGTTTTTGATGCCATTTAGTGCACTAATAGGTAAAGAAAACTCTGATTTATTTACATGATATAATTATCACTTGATATTACTCAGTATCCCCGCAAGGCGTCTACCGGCGTCACTTCTGACCAGTGTTGCCAGTTGTACAGCATTTCCGCATTTTATAACCGCATTATTAACACCTAATCCGCATTAAGCGATGAGGATGCCAAAAAAATCTGCGTTTCCATGATAGTGGATTAAAATCTATTTTTTTCATTTCCTCAGTTATTACAACGATGGTTAGATGTCCCGCTAACTATGGTTGACAAAGTTTGAATGTTCAAAATGCTGTCTCTCTCTATTCGATTAAAGTAGAAAGCAATAAAACACCAATCATTTACCAATCATTAGGGTTTTATCCAATTGCCGTATTCGAAAATTGATGACCAAGCACCAAGGTTTTGTCGTGAACTCCGTCCTTTATTGTCTTACTGTTAGAGATTCAGACGACAAATAGGTGACAACGTGTTGGTTAGTCGTTTTCGAATACGCCAATTAAGAATACGGAACGTCGTTCAGATTCTTACTGCGTTTATTCAAGCCGGAGAAATGATGCACTTCGCGGGATATTGAAATTAAAAATGTTGAAATTACGTTACTTGGCTTCATATTAAACTGAGATTAAAATATATTGAAAGTACATTTATAACAAAAATATTGATATTTTATATTTTTAATTTCTTGGGTGAATCGAGAACATTATATAGAGTGAGAACAAATATAGTGAGACAATATCGCATTTATTTAATTAATAAAACGGAATTCTATGTCGATATATGAATTATTGATGCTTTCCCCTATTTTGAAATTATATTATACGTAGTAAATTCGCATTCATTAGAAGAAATCCGCATTTTCGAACTTAAAACTTCCCAATCGTTAGTTTCACATCTGGCAACATTGCTTCTGACCCAGTAAGCAGACGGAGTAGGGATGAGATCTCTCACACAATAAGCCGTTTCTCACTCACTACAGTTTTCGGCCATTATTTTCCTTGTGTGGGCGTTAATCGTATTTTTACAAATATAATTTTTCTATTTCGGTGTAATTTTTAAATAATCTATAATTAATTTGCAGGTCTGTAATGAAAAACGTCGAAGCCATAATTTTAAATGGCAAATTTCGAGGTGAGAATATATTACTGCCACGGATCCCTATTATACCCACAGCTGTGTCAATTCAATTTAAACGTCTTCAATTTCCGTTAAGATAGGCATTTGCAATGACTATCAATAAGTCTCAAGGCCAAACGATGTCTGTTTGTGGCTTATTTTTGAGCACACCATGTTTTTCACACGGTCAATTATACGTGGCATGCTCTCGAGTGGGTAAACCATCCAGTTTATTTGTGTTAGCTAAAGATGGGATAAGAAAAAATTTTGTACACTCTATTGCGTTGAGGGATTGATACGTTTTTTTTAGTAAAATTATTATAATTAGCCATGTATATGGTTTAAAAAATAAAGTACCGTAAATTAAAAATATAAATGTTTGGTATTGTGTTATTTTTATATTTCATCATCGTTCACAGCGCTCCATGCCTCTTCAACTCATATTTATCACATCCTCAAACACTGACAATAAGTTAGTCATTTTCTTCTACTAAAATAATCTTACGAATAATTTATATGGCAAAACAACTTTTGCCGGGACAGCTGGTTATAATATACATCTCTCTCTCTCTCTCTCTCTCTATATATATATATATATATATATATATATATATATATATATATGTAGGAATCTACATATATATAGTAGCCTTCGTAGCCCAACACCGCGCTAGTCAAATATCTGATCCCACATTCGGCCATCCTCAAAAGCCTTCAGTCCCTGAAGGGAAAACGTACAGCTTCATGTAGTCGGCTGCTGATGTTGTAATCGTGGCTCCACGTGGGTCGAACTGCGTCCTCTTGATCGCCACCAGGTGTCCCACTTGGTAATTACGGGCTTCTTTCGACTGTTTGATATGCTTCCTCCGATTTTCTTCCTGAATCTTCAGGGTAGATTCTTTCGTTACCTTTCGAAGATCTTGTTTCTCACGAGCAAGCAGCTGGACTGCTTCTTGTTCGAAAACTTGTAAAACGGCTGTATCGTTTTGATGTCTCATCTTGACGGCAACAAGAATCTCGAACAGACACCAATGCTTTGCTGGAAAGTGCTGTTTATACATCTCTGTAACGCGTTCGTGTGTCGGTACCAATGTTCGGGTTTATCCTTAGACAGTTGCTTGGTCAATGCTGGTAATACTGTTGATTCACTCCTGTCCATTACCAGGTGTCACTCCAGTAGTAGTAAGAATATGTTCAATTCCCTCTTTTGTGCAGAACTCCTGAAACGCTTTAGAAGTGAAAGATGATCCTCGGTTACTGATTACCTTATAAGAATTAGCAAATGATGATTGTCTAATGTCCAACTTGCTAATTACTTCATTCGTGTTAGCTTGTGGATCGTAAATCTGCAAAACTGGTTCGTTACTCAGAGCTTCTTGACGTTTTATGAATGACAGCTTTTGAGTGTCTCCAAGGAAGAAATTTTGTCCATCCCTGACTTCATACAATGGATACGCGATTTTGGCATATACCCTTACAAACTTTCTAAAATAACCGATAAGGTCAAGGAAATCCTTATCTTGTTTAACTGTCTTAGGCTCGGGAAAACATTGTACATATTTTGTCTAAGATAGTGCTGGGGTTACTGTGTCATTTTCGACAACATAACCTAAATATTCAACGTTACTTTGGAGAAAATCAACTAAAGGCATCAGAAAACGGTCCCTCGCAATCTTTTTGTTTAACGATCTGCAATCGATACTTATTCTATGTGCATCATCGTTGTCACGATCACTACCGGACTGGCATACTCACTATCACAAGGTTCAATGATGCCGTTTTCCAGCCCCTCCTTGATCTGGTCGTCGAATATTTTCTTCTCGTTCGGTGGGAATCGGCGTTTTCGTAGACACTCTGGGTCATTATCCGTGAGCTTGATCGTCGTTTCGACGGTGGATATCACGTTCTTCGCTGGTGAGTAATCCTTAAGTAATCGGCAAACCTTTGTTTCGCAGACAGCAGGTACATCAATTTCCCTCGAATCTATGCACTGGAGTTACCTTCAGGTCGTCCTGGAATTCGGTCCGCAATGAATGTTTCACTATTGACTTGTACTTCTTTATTTCCCGCTGAAATGCGTTTCGGTAACAGCTTGTCGTCCATGGTGTGGATACATCCCACACTCTTAAATTCTTTTGTACACCTCGGTGAGATGTGTCCGTACTCGTTGCACGTAAAACATTTGGGCGCCTTATCCCGGTTTGTACAGTTGATCCTTTTATGTTCCATGGATCCGCAGTTGAAACACCGTTTCGGAATTGGTCGCTGGTCACTTGAATTCTTGTAGCTTTGAGTTTGATTTTTTGTTGAATTAGTTCGATTTTTCATTACCTTATTGCGGTACTTGCCCTCTTCCTTCAGTGCACTTGCCTTTAGTTCTTTTGATTTCGCTTTCATCTTCTCGTAGGCCTCCAAGCATTTCTTGAGCTCTTTGATATTTTTTGCACTGTACAAAATCACTTAATTGTTTTCATAGTCTTCTATTCCATCGATGATATGCTCGGTGAGTGCTTCCTCATCAATTATTCCTTGACTAGCTATTTCCATCGTCGAATACAAGTATTGCTTACATGTTTCATCAGGTGACCGTTGCCGTTCACACAATCGTCTGTTTACTGTAGCGTTGCTAAGCTTGGAAGTAAATTCTTTTAACAGGTCCTTCTTGAAATTTTTCCATGTTGATAACTTCTTTGTCGACATAAACTTTTTGCTAAGCCTCTGAGCATACGGTTCGTGTAGATTATCTTTTGTAAGTTTTCCCATTCTAATAATTCGCGTATATCTTCAAATACAGAAAGCCAATTTTCAACTTGAGCTACATCATCACCTGAAAATTCTGTTAGTCTACCTTCAACATCACGGATCGTAAATGTCGGCTTGGCTCTGTTAAGTTCACGCCTGTCACGTCTGTTATGTGATCCGTGTGTGTCACGCGTGTCGCGCGTTAGTCGATCACTATTTGATTCTTTGTCTGACGAGCTGTCGTACGTCATTCGCCGCACTTCCTTCGCATCGATCACTTTTCTATTCGTTCGCGACCCGACGCAATTTTTCGACACGTTTTTCGTCTTGTCGCACATATGATCATAAAGAAATTCTTCGTAGTGCTCGTCACTGTTCACATTACTTTCTATATCTGAGCCGCCGTCGTTTTCTGTTTCTCTTTCTTTTGAATTCTTGTTGATATTGTCCTCCTTATCCGTGGAATTCTTAGTTCTCTTTATTCTTAACTTCTTAACTTCTGATTGCTGCTGTTTTCAACCTTTCAACCAACTGAAACTTTTTACCATCAATCGGTAACTTCAGTTTTCTTAATTATTCTTGCAACTGATCAACAGTAAATTTTTCAATCTTCTTGATGTCGACTACAGATTCTTCGTCCGTGATTATCTGTAGTAATCGTTTTGGAGTCCCATTATTTTGCCCCATCTTGACATTCTTGTCTATGCAGGTCTCGACCGTTGTTTCTTTGCCTTCTGCCATCTTATTCGTAGTTTCGTCAGTCGACGTTCCTCGTCTTGGCTTGCGCCAGAAAACGCGTTGAAACACGAACAAACTTAAATGAACTCGTGGTCGTCTTTCCACTTATTCAACACAACTGGCTTTGTTCCGTTTATAAGCGATTCTGCCCGACTAATCCGTTCGACAATCCGCGACAATCTTTTTCAGAATTTGCCCGTAGATCCAGGACAGAGCCCCCAAATGTAGGAATCGCAGGCTAACGATTCCCAGAAAAGGTACAACACGAACTGCCGTAACGAACGTGTATTAATCAAAGATACAAAATGCAAACCCACTTCAGCACATTGATACATCGGTCTCTTATAATATTCGTAATGTTTTTCTATGGCAACCATGCTTCTGCCTCTTCCACCACGCGGCGCCGTCGTAGCCCAACACCGCGCTAGTCGAATATGAGATATCACACACACACACACACGCATATATATATATATATATATATATATATATATATATATATATATATATATATATATATATTGAAACGAGTCGTTAATATGACCTTTCACAATGATTTGTTAATGGGGACAGGGATTCTTTTCGGGGAATGGGCTCTGGGTTCCATTCTCCTCACCAATGGAAACATGTAGGTAATCATGTAGGTGACTAAACGTGAATCTTTATTTAACTGTAGATTACAAAAATTAGTTGGTTTTCTTTCTTACAATACATCTGTTCTATCGTCATCCTATCCTAAACAACCTCTTAATTAATTGAGTTCGTATTGCCATAGAATTCCACTCATTGCTTACAATTTTAATGAGTATAGGGCCTCCACTACTGATCACTGCTTCCTATTACTTCCCCACCCCCCTTTTTCAATGTTCTTACGTCCATTCTTACCCATACAGCCCCTTCTGGCCAGGGCTGGGCCAGGGCCTCGTCACTCCGTGACTGCAATCAGCCGATGAAGCGATGCCTCGCGAAGAGCCGGCGGCGCTCGGACTAATCGGGTCGCTGGCCGCCAAGGTAGGGGGGGATGTTTGCCACCAGGTGCTCCGCCGACGCTCGCATTCACTCCCAGCATAAAACTTTCTGCCGCGATTTCGCCGTCCACCACTATTTTAGCGGACTCGCCACGCGTCACCCGCCAACGTTCCTCAGTTCTCTGTCCGTAATAAACCTTTTCTCCTACACCTCGCAGACGGATGCTCAATGCTGCACAGTTTGGGTTCACACTATATTCTCCTTGCGTCCATTCCCAAGCTTTGCCGTCTTCACACGGATTCCACCCCGTCTAACATAGATCACTGATGAAATTTCTATCACTCCGATTACAGTTCCTTATTCCTGCATGATCACTAATACACAGTTACCAAACATTACCAGTCAGATGCCGCACGGAACTCCACGTGCCTCCGCCGCTACACATTTACCCACGTGTTTGTTTTCATTCACCGATATTATCTTTCCTTTACTTCACTAATACAACCATTTCCATTCACTGCATACCTTCTTCCTCCACATTGTCCCTTCTTACGCTTCCCACTCTGGATGAGCCTGAATTTCAACACTATCCTTACTTTTGTTCCCGCGCCGTTTGTAAACGTCCTTTCCATTTCCCAGCCATCTCTTCAGTGCCGACTTTTCTCGTTGGTCCCTCGCGCATTGGTTCCCCTCTGATCCGGTTCCAGCGCCCGATTCAGTCGGCGCGCCCTCCGCTACCGCGCAATTTAAATGCTTGCGTTCTTAGAAACTTGTTATTATCATTGTTGTAATGATATTAATAATTCGTTTCCATATATATTCTGACGCTTCTCCCTTATGCGTAGTCGCGCATAGGCAGACGCGCAGACGAATGCTCGAAAACGAGCTTTTGAAAATCTCAGGGGAGCAGGATCTTACAAGTGACAAGGGCTGACCAAACACACACACAAATAATATATCAAAACACATGAATTTAATAAAAATCCAAAAAGTCAAACAAAAAGAAATTATTACAAATTATCATGTTGTTGATACACTCAAAATACTTGTCCGTCTTTGGCGGATTAGGGACTGAATTTACTTAGATTGCAATATAACATTTGTCTGAATCTTATTCTGACTTGTGACATAGTCTGTTATACCATTCATCTACTTTATATAACATTTACTTTAAATCCTTTTATACAACAATAAACATGGCCCTTTTAAAAACATTACAAGACATAATCCCTTATAATTACAAATGTCTTTCTCTTTCTCAGATCTTTGATGATTAAGGCAATTGAATTTTACTAATGTTTTCTGTCCATAGTCTGGCAAGGCACAAATTGTCTCTATTTATTCGGCTGGCACACAAACGGCGTTCTGAGCGCGCCGCACGAAATGCGTAACCTACGCCAACCTTGGCCTTCCCTTCCGTTTGGCGGTTACCTGACCCTGGCGGTTGCAGCGTTGCGGCAGCGAAGCGATCGGCGGCGGCCGCGTTCACTGGCGTGGATTACACGCGGCGGGGAGCCGGTTCTCGTCAGCGCGTCGCACGTAATTCGCAGACCTCTTCGTCTCTCCTTCTCGTTCCGGAACACGCAGCTCGTCCCGTCCTGTCCTCGTTGATACGCTTCCGTGCGTAGACAATGCACGTCGCAATTTATAGCAATGCGAATAAATAGTTCTTTTGCGTACAGTGCAGCTACGTATAAGCAGTAAAGCGTTTAGTCCTTCTGCTGCACGCCACTCAACTTCACTTCCGAATTCACAGCGTTTAACTATTAATTTCTGCTCGAAACGTTCTAATTATTCAACTTCGATAATTTTCGTGCCCTATTTCCGACACAGTCTCCCGGAATTCATTAGAACTATTCCGACATATTCTAGCTAACACAGCATCTACTGTGAAAACTCCTAAGTAACTAGATGTCGAGAGAGTAGCTGGCTGAATAGCTGGACCAAGTGCAAAGTGGCAAGCGACAAGAGAGCTTTTCTTTGGCCGTCGGCGGTATTTATCAGAACCTCTCCTCAAATGTAGGGGAGAATTCCTTCGCTTCCTCCTCTAGCGGACAGCTGCGCGCGCCGTAACTCGCTTTCGTGCGGCCGGCCGGAGGTTTTCAGGGGCTGCCGCCAGGTCGCGCTCCCGCGACTATCGCCGTGCTTACTTACGGTTACTGTTCGCTGGCGTCGCGTACGTTGCGTGGGCGTGCGTGGGACTTTGAGTTTCTATCAAATGTCACAATATATAATATTGACCGTATGGTCAGACCAGTATTACATAAACACGACATTCAAAATTGAAGGATCTATCGCTGAGAAAATGAACCGAGTCAATGAACGAACTCAATGAATCACGGATTCAATCGAACGGCGGAAGGTGGAAAGGCAGTTGGCGGAGTATAGCCGAGAGGGACGGACGGAAAGATGGCGACATGAATGTAATGCGGAGACGAAAGGAGAGAAATCGGTTATGATCGAGTCAATGTGGACAACGGAGACAACGAGCGTTACGAAAGAGGTGAGAAGAGTGACTGATGGTTATCGTGAGTGTTAAAGAAGAACTATAATAATAGAAATTAGTGAAAGATGTGCAGGTTTTCGTGGACACTTGTGTGTGATACAGTGATCATGACATGATGATGTGGAACTTAGGATCGTGAAGGTGATAAGAATAATTTCGGATAATCTAGTGCAGTGGAGAAGATACGAGAAGAGAATACCTTCGTTTCGGAGAGGTGTTAGGACATTTGAGGAGAAATCGCGCATCTAATAATTACTAACTTGTCGACGCAACTACGTATGCGTGATCTAGTGGTGCAGAAACATACAATTAGAAGCCGTAATTTCAATACTTGTGCAAAGGAGTTGGCGGCGAGGCAGTGGAGGCGTGGGATAATAAAACTGTTCGTGAACACGTGTATGAATGCGAAGTGCGCACCACCCTGGGAACGGTGGATGGGGGATCTGCTGTGGCGGGCGGAAAGCGACGGTGTTGTGGCGTGCCACCATTACTCCATACCGAAGGTTAGGGGCTTGCATCGACAAGCATAACATCTCTGCGGCACAACCTCCAAAAAGTGCTATCGCATGCAAGCGAGGGCCAATATAAACGGGCTCCGCGGAGCCAGGAGCAGCAGACGGGAGCAGAGCGGACCATGCGGACCAGGCGAGTCCTATGCGAGTGACATTGGGAGTCAGAGGCGTACGTGAAAACCGTGAACGACCTGCACCAGGACACCAAGAACGCTCTTCCATGATGACTCGTTCGCAATGCTCCGCCGCCACCGCCGCTGCTGCTGTCGTCTTCGCCGCGCCTGGACCACTGAGTGATGGGGTAAGAGGCCGCCACATCTGAGCTCGACTTCCTATACATTCCCTTATCTGATTTATCGTTCCCCCTCTCTCTCTCTTCATGCAACAGTTACAATGGTGCATCGTTTGGAACAAGACTTCCTTTTGAGGAAACTGCCCTCCCTTCCCCCATCTCAGTAAAATCCTCCAGATCAAGCACAGTACTCCAAAGTGACGCGCTGCCTCAGGAATACGCTGGAATCAGCCAGCTCCGAAGGTGACACGGCACAGTGCGGTCGCATAGCGGCGACAAGCGCTAAGGTCAACTAACGGCAGCCGACACCGGTAAACAAGAGGAGTCGCGTGCGGCGGTGAGCGTAGAGGCAGCAACAACGGTGGATATACACCAGATAAGTCAATAAGAGTTACAAGTAAAACTATTAGGGGGCGGATGTGGTTTCCGCATATGCAGAATGCTTTTTGGAGTAATGTAAAGAAAGTTTAACACTACCTGTGACAAGAGTAAACGGTTTCTGAATGCAGAGAGAGAAAGGGGGACAAAGACGGAATATTTAAGGAATATTGTGGGGAGCTTTATCAGTGCATGATGTGTTTGAATACGCAGTAAAATTGATGGTTTATCGGTTGTGCCGGGATCTCCCGTGAATTCATAATCCGGATAAGGGTATAAAGAGAATGATTAGAATAAAGAGTGTATGGTAATTAGAAACGTAATCTGATAAATATCATGAAAAGTGATCAGTTCAGTGATGTAGTTAGTAATAATTCGAATGTAATGTTAATTGTTCCATTACCATAAATCCTATTTTTGTGTTGATAAAAGTAAACCAAGTTCAGACATACTTATCAATAGCATCCCCCTAAAAGAATCCCTGGACCCTAACAAATAAAATTATGATGTGTGTATTCCGGATTACCTATCAATGTAACTACAGTCACTATATATAATATTTTTTTCGTCTACTATTCGGAACGGAGATGAATCCAATTGGAGCAATTGAAATTGGTTCAGCGGTAGTTGAGTTATAAATGGTGTAACTACCACAACTTTGATATATATATATATATATATATATATATATATATATATAATGAAACGTACCGCGCCTCTAAATAGAAACGCGATACATTTCAACTTAAACAACCAGAGAACATACAAACGGCGCGAGCATAACTAGGCAGCATGGCAACACGGAGGGGAAGGGGGGCGTCACGTGGAGCGCGAGACACGAGGGGAGGACAGCGAGAAGTCGGTTGAGAAGGGGAGACGAGCGGAAGCCACGCTAGCGGACGGAGGTGGTGCGCGAGCGTTGCGAGTTATTTGGGGAAAAGTACCCCTAAGTGCTGAATAACTTAATAGACTTGCATAGTATTACATTTCGGACCGTTAAAGAAGTGTGATGCAGACCGAACAGCATTGGGAAGTCAACGGATAGAGTGTATGGTAAACCGAAGAGTGTGAAACCCGCCTGTAGCGTGAGCACATGCATCGCGAACGTAGGTTTTGGGGAAAGATAGAATGTGTAGTGCACAAGACAGTGACTGAACCAGTGATCATTTGTGAGACCGATCAAGCAGTGTCTGACGGGTTTTCAGTGTATAGGAACTTTCCATAATGAAACTGTATGATGACGAGTGAGGAGAACAAGAACACGTGGGTATAGGTTACCGATAATTCACCGGTGATTCAGAGAGTAATATAGTGTAAAGTGTTTAGCATAATCAGTTACAACCCAAATCTGGAGTTCAGACTGTCAGGACAAGCATAAGTTAATTAGATGCACTAGTGTAGAATATATGCGTGGAGCAGCGTGAGGGGCGAACACTTGCCTACTCATCTCCGGCTGGGGGCCGAACGGCTCCGGGACCACGCGACGGGAGCCGAAGCCGCCGCCACCATCGGCGCCGGGCCCCAACGAAGCGACGTGACCCAGATGGTAACAGGTATGATGCTAGCATTGAAGGTATTAAGTTTTGGTACCAAAACATAGTAATCATTGCATAGGGGATCAGTGTTCGAAAGTGTAATAGTGATATTAGATGAATAAACATCAAACTGTCGTTGTATAATAAACTGTATGTATTTATTGTACCCCGAACATCCCAGGGTCCACATTCGCGAAAAAGATCCCGAGCCCTGCCTGAAACAAACAAATTTATTGTACCGTGCCACTTCACGGGTAAGTCACGATTGACCCCGAGCAGTCGGTCCGTTACAATATATATATATATATATATATATATATATATATATATATATATTGAAACGAGTCGTGGATTGACTCTGCACAAGATTTATGATAAAGAAAAAGGAGACAGGGATTCTTGCCCGGGAATGGGCTCCAGATCCGATCACATGCACAATTGAAACTCGTGGGTAACAAGAACTTTTTATTTACATAAATAATCGCCATACAAAATTGGTTGCCCTTGGTGCTCACAGGAGCATTTACTCTGTTCTTTCCCTGTGTTTAATTACATCCCATTTACAATTTCTCTGTTATCCTGGGGCTTCACTCCTTTATTATGATTTCAACATTTGGGGGGCTCAACTCAAGATCACTGTTATCTACTGGCTATTTACTTTCCCTCCCAATCTTCCGGCCGCTTCTACTCACGATACTCCAGTCTGAATCACGCCGTTTCATGTTCGCCCATCCGCCGTCGGGCCGACGCCTCGCGTCGCACCGTCCGCGTTCGGGCCTCCTCGTGCCGCAGGAAGCCAGCTCGGGGAGGGGATGCCCGCAGTGCCGCTCCTGTCACTTGTTCTATGCGTTGTCTTCTTACGTGTCTTGTCACGCCACCTCGCCCTTCGGGTATGTCCGCTTCCTTCGGCTGTGCTCGGAAGGGCGGAGGACGCTTCGCCGCCGTCGGTCGCTTCCCACCCCACTCGTGGTCGCAGTGGTCTACTTCGAAACGTTACCAGAACGTTTCGACTGCATCGGTACGTCGTCCTCCCAACTACTGTTTTCTCGTTCTCTTACATCACAGTTTCTAGCTTTTATTGCAATTGTCATCGACTGTTCACCTTAATTGCACTTACAGTTGTCGAATACTTGTGTACATTGTTCCATTCCTCTACACTGTTCTGCCCACTCCACGTGTTGACCATTCACCGCTTGTGATACTTCACCAATCTCTTGTACCCGTTTTGTCTCGCCTCACTTCTCAACTAACGCTTCCACTTTTGTCACACCTTTTCCTTGTCACAACGCTTTTCCAGTTCTATTGCATAACGCTCACTTTCATTGTTCTCTCCGGTAGATAGTCCGTACTACCCCGCACGTCTGCACTCCATGAATCTCTCTCCGCCACTATTCACACTATTCCTTCCTCTCGCAACGCAGCCGTCCTTCTCCTACCTCCGCCATTGCTCTACTGCCGATGCCGTGCTCGTGATTCGTGGCCTCCGGTTCTTCGCGCCGAACCGACTCCGGCACCCGACTCCGTTGGCGTGCCGGCCGCCGCCGCGCGGTTCAAACGCTCGATACGCACCGGAACGCATGAGATTATATATATATATATATATATATATATATATATATATATATATATATATAATCTCAAAGAAACGTTTTCACACCGTAATCTATAGGGTGAGATCTTGAACATTCTATTGCATTTTTGCTGGTCCGATGCTTCTCGATATTATTCCACCTGCTCAGAGACGTGCAGAATCGGCAAGTAAATATCAATGAGAGGGTCAGAGAAGAGACAGAGACAGACAGACTGAGACAGAGAAAGAGAGATACGGGGAGAGGGAGTGATGGGGAGAGAAAGGGACAAGGAAGGAGAAAGAAGAACGTCTTGAACATTCTATTGCATTTTTGCTGGTTTGGGGCTAGTATCCCGCCTGCACAGAGACGTGCAGGATGCGCCACTAAACGTGAATGAGAGAGAGGGAGAGAAGAAGAGACAGAGAGACGGAGGGAGAAGGAGAGACGGAGAGAAATGACAAAACGGGAGAGAGAGAGGGGAAGACGGAGAGAGATAGTGAAAGACGGACATGGAGAGAAAGCGTGACGGAGAGAGAGAGGAAGAGAGAAATGGGGAGATGGAGAGTAATGGAGATAAAGGGCTGAACAATATCTGTCGTGTTTCGCTAGTTTAAACTAAAAACCAATCCAGTAAACGCAATAATTATTCACGTACTTCATGTACAGGTTGAAGGTTAGAAAAGTTGACTGAAGTTCACGACCTATCAACTATATTGTAATGATTTCATTATTCTTAGGCATTCCCCAAAACAAGTGTGGACAAAAGAGTAAATATTTAGGATCTATAGTCTATGAAGTAAACAACGTGTATTATGAATCGATGAACAAGACAAAAGAACAGCGCGCCGCGGAAGGTGTATTTCGATCATTCTGGAGAATTTTAAGGGGTTCAATAAATTCGGAAAGAAATTTTGACTATACAGTTAGTTGAAGAAGAATTAAATGAACGCTGTAATTTTTGTTTGAACGAGATCGGACGACGGGTTCTCTTAAAATTGTAATTAGAAAATTTAGAGGAAAATCCCAGTCGAACATGTTAAATAGCATAACTTGAATTATCAAGATTTCGCGAAGAAATGCTAATTAAACAACGAGAGGCGGCGGGAATCGTCGTAATATGAATTTAGCAAAATTTATAAATGGTTTAGAGAGTTTATAAAAACATTGAACGTCCTAAATAAATAAATATTACAAACTAATAATACCAGAAAACAAGCGACGAATTACTGCTGTGGAATGTCGACAGAAAAATTAGCATTTTCGACGTGAAATAAATAGAAAACAGCCGTCTTGACAAGAAAATCTTAACATTGGGGAAAAGCTGAAACGAATAAACACGAAAACAAGTCAAAACGAGGATTATTGGGCATTTTAAAAATTTTATGGAAACAACAATGAAAAAGCGAAATGGATTTCGCGGGCATTTTTTCATATCGACATGATTTTTGACTTCACTTCGGTCTAGTCAGCGGTTGAAAGGACATGGTTTCCACGCTTGCCGTATTCATGATTTTAAATTCTTTCGGACTTAGACATTTTTTGGGCGGCGGATAGAAAGTGAATAATGGACATATAACTGTGCAGACATTGTTAATGCAGTAAACATTTTGAAGAGAGAAGAAGTATTATTTTCTGTAGTGAATTTGTGGCGCAAGGTGTTTGGACAATTTTATGGAATTCCTGGGGAGAAATATTTGAAGAGAACCGGCCCGTGCACGATTGGAGCGTGCGAGGACATCGAATGCGTGCGAGTCAGCGCGCATAGGACCACCGAACCGGCAACGGCGCTGTTTTTCGACGATGCAGAAAAAAGGAAAGTGATGCATTCGCGAACTAATCAACAAAAAAAAAATCAGATCTGAACTTGCGCATATTCAAGACGTAAATAAACTTTCATGAGAATCTTAAAAATTTACGAACTTTTATAGGCGGAATTAATGTAATATAATAATTTGTCAGCTAGGATCTAGTATTTGTTAGTTTTTCATTTTTCATTGTTGCCTTGGAAGTACGTACGTACATAGTTTTGGTAATAACATTGATTTGTTTTGAAGAAAGGAATTCCTAAATATTAGTAAGTTGCAAAACGGCTAATTAATAGCCATTTCGTGTTGTAATTAATTGTGATTCATGCAATTGGGCAATGGCATTTTAAAAATCATAACAATATTGCCAAGCATAAGTAAATGTTTACGCGCTGTGCATTGTTGCCGAAAGAATCAAAGAGAAAAGGAATTAAAATTCTTGCATTCCTGTTTGAAAATATATGTTTTATTTCAGTATTTAGTAGCCCTGTGCACGCTGCTTTGTTAAACGTTGTTTACAGGTAATTCCCGTACGGGGCCGTCCACGACCTACGACCCAAACAAATTTTATGCAACGCCATTAAATAATAATATTGATAAATTGAGTAGTGGTAAGAGAGGTACAGTTGCATTGGCACCAGAGTAAAGAGCAAGTAGGAGAAGGGGAAATAAATAAATAAGTGAAATAGAGGGAAGACCTGTTGCAATATAAATTGGTCATACTTGAAATCCAATCGTTATGAATTTCTGGTGAGGTTGCATGAAACGATGGAATTTTCCATATCATTCTCGAGGGTTTAATCATATTTCATTATTTTACTTATATATTCTATGAAATTTTCTGTATTTGATGATTCCCTATTCTCATGGCCACGAAATGCAAGTCTTTGTCTCCCAAAAAAGCATATAGCTCGAATGAAGTGTGACAAAATTACCCTGTTTTTCCTTATATCACTGCTGTATTGCTCAACAAAGCCTATGGTGGTTATTTAATAAACTTTTATCCTCTTTGATTTTCCAAACATTTTTAACTTTTTTTCACATGCTATCTGGATGTACGAGTACATATTAGTATGTCTCTTGATAGCCTTGTAAATATTATTTAAATATGCGTAAAATTGAAATTCCACCCTTTCTTTCCTTTTGAGAACAAGATCAGTTACACAGTGTTATAAGACTTTTACATCCGCATATCCATGATTCATTATTACAAATTTTATTATTAAAATGTCGCTGACATTTTTACTTTCCCGTATACGTACGTATACACGAGGTGAGAGATATAGAGAAAGTTTTGTAATGCTGCGCGAAAAAATGGCCAATTTGCGGCGGAAAAAAATTAATTGCCGGGCCGTGAAAACGAAGTAGTGGTGCTACAGAATGGCACAGACTTTCCCGTATTCGTTTTCTATTTACTTGGGTTTTCGCTAGCTAAATGGAATTGCCACATACTCTTTCTTGCCAGCTGCCATCTATCACCGACAGAAGTAAATTTTTTTGCATACCAGCATTATAAACAACACTTTTACATTAACAAAATCATTCATAATATGACATTATTGCACGAATCATTACGTCATTGCTATTTCTGCACGAAATATGAGCCATCACTGACGTAATAATCACGGCCCCTATATATTTTCAGTTATGGAGTTTAAAGAAGGCAGTGGTACCATATAAATAGATTGCAGTGTTCGCAGTAAAATCAAATACGTTATGAAAAAACTTACTTTTAAAAACTGATTTATTAATTTATTACTCCTTTAAAATTATATTTTGTTTTTATTTGGTAATATAACAAGAACAACATAATAAGAACAACAAAAAACATCAAATTAATTCTTGTGAACATGTACATTAATTGTACAATTTGATAAATTGGTCATTGACACGCCAGAACATGCATTTATATCTAAAATGCTTGTTTTTTCTTTGCTTTCTGCACTAAGCAAAACCTTGTTAGGTATTTGAATCTTGCTATTCACCGATTCTTCGATGTATGACTCGGCTACACTTGTAGACAGCCATCCTCCATGACGTTTAGGTGCAGTGATATCACCACCATTATCTGCAAGAAACGTCGCGGATGTTCTCCTAAACGAATGACCAGAGTACTTTTATGCATTTGGTAATTTTAAAAAATTTGCAAAATTTTTTGGTATTTTCGCAAATGTATTGATAACAGTTGGATTCAGCTGCATTTGCCATGATTGTAAAACAAAAAAGTTTTTTGTGTTTAACATGTAACGGTCTTAAGGAAATGTATTTTTTACAGACTTCAACATAATTAAATTCTTCACTGGATACGATAGTAAATATTCCGGGCTTGTCATTTTTTGCCGCTTTAATGTTCACTATCAAAAGAGAATCTTCTTCTTTCACATCGTTGATGCACAAATTGTACAATTCGACACGTACACAAACACCAAATATGCCAAAAATAGCAATAACCTGAAAATCATACCAGTTATTAATACAATACGCCAGTAAATAAATAATACAACTATTATTGCCACTGTCATTATTTTACCTTCATTAAAAGAAAAGTTTCATCAGCTTTTGTAAGAAATGTGTCTACATCTTGTTGGGAAAAGACCATTGCCTTTACAGGTCGATATCCCACATTTGCCTGTTTCATAAGTAAACTTACTATGAAAAGTTCCAATATCAATATTCTCTTTGATCTTTAGCATTTCCTTTAATTTGGAATAAGTGCACCATAGTGTCGACGCTTACATGCTGTGGACTTAATGTTTAAAGAAGCATGCATTAAAATAACAAACGTCTTTATTCTAGAATGTCCATGATACTAACATAACCAAACTGCTCTGATAGATACGAAAGAACAGCAGCTTTACGTAATAAATTTGCATATTTTTTATCCTTAAATTTCCTTAACTTAAGGTACTCTTTCTCATACAGTTTTCGAGGCTTTTTCGGTATCATAGCATTTTTCTGTTTTTGCAGCTTCATCCACAATTTCTCTAGGCAAATCCATTATGTTTGAATCACGACTTTCAATCTAATTGCCATTTGTAAACAAATTAGTTGCTTAGGTAGCATTCCTGAAGTCAAAACATGAATTTGTGATCTACTACAACTACGAATCACAACTTAACACAATTAATTTCGCATCCTTAAATCCTTATAATACTGTTATACAAAAAATAGTGTATGTAACTCATAACTTTATAATGTTACTTTTTTGCACTCATAAGAAGATATTACAAAACTGACTTCTAACGTCGTTCGTTCGGTAATATCTTCTTATTCGTGTAAAAAAGGACAACATTATAAACTAATTGCATAATATTCTATTGTCTTTTTCTTAATATTTCGATTTCCTATTGGTAGGAAACATTAATTTTAGAAAAATAAACAACAGAAAAACCTAGTCATAAATGGCAATTTTCTTTTAAAAATTATGTGCCGTTTAAGAGAAAATAGCGTTTTAGCGCTACTAAAAATGCGAAATTTGAAGCTCATTTTCACAGAAAATGTTTGAGTTTTCAAAATACTTTATTTGAAGTTATTTGAAGCTCTTACATTCACAAATATAATTATCTTTACAAATTGCTGGTAATGTGCATATTAAAGATGTGAGAGATCTTTCAAAAACATTACAATTATGTATTTTTTCAAAAAACAAAAAAAATAACTCAAAATAAACTTTATGTCATATTAAAGAGTGTAATTATCATTATCCGTTACAAAAGTTTCAAGAAAACTAGTGGTGCTACAACAGCACTTACTTTCCCGTATTAGAGGAAACAGCTAAGTAGTACTGTAATATTGCACTTTATGCGCTACTAACATCTTCGCTCGGAACTCACTATTTCCATTGCAGTGTTGTCAGAACTATGTGAATTCTACAACTTCACAAAAATAGAATGCAAAAGTTTTGTAATCCTGTATTGGAAAAAGAAGCCTGATACCCTGGAAATATAGAAATGCCTTCCATTGGGCCATGATTAGGGAAGAGTATTTTAAAACCCTGCAACAAATTCTCTACTCACTACAAATGGTACAGCATTTGGTGCAAAACTAAATATTTGCCTGCAAATATCAACATAAATTAGACAATTATAACTCCTTTTCATACAGCTCCATTAGGTCACAACAATGACACTAATTCACAGATATTCGCGAGCGCAAAGTGAATTCCATTGTTGCAGACCCTGCATTGTCGCTATTCTGAGAGCTATTAATTCTTTTTACTTATTTCAAATATTTCAAAATAAACAATTTCTAAAATATTAATGTGTAAGTCTATAACAAAGTTCGAATGTAAGAAACGAAGAAAGAAATAATATACAAAATTGCACATTCTAATTTACGACGCATCCAGCTGCCCGAAGCGCAGTAAATTTACAGCGGCCTATTACGTTTGTCACAAAATTTGAGTAATCTTCAGAGCTCTTCCTACAAAAATCGCAGTATAGTGATATTTACCACGTGTAGACCAGGCAACAAACAGTACTAAGTCATTAAAAACAACGAAACTTTGAAGCAACATGAGCCTTAAGCAGACACGCCAATCGCAAAAACATTACGGCGTTGCCCAATTTACCAAAGGCTTTCGCTCTTCTCAAACGTGGAAATTTTTGGCATTGTTAGCGGTCACTGTACAAAAATATGCAGATATAAGTCTATAATGCTTCTTTTTATGATTTTGCTCGTACTAATTGTGTAATAGTGCTTTTTTACATTCAATCTTATGCCTCAATTTTTCATTCCTCGGCCACGCGATAGGTTGGTACTAGTTAAGAAACTAGTCAACGGTAGGTCTTTATGCGGTATTAAAATAGTTCTTTTTTCCATCTATGAAACAAAATTAATTCTTATAATTAAATAAAACTCAGCATGAGAGTCCCTATTTTGTTTATGTAGGACTCACAAAATACCCACTTACATGGAAAATAAATATTTTTCAACGTAATATGGACTCTCTGTCTAATAGGGAATATCTCGCTCTAACCACCTTAAGTTGATCGCATGCGTTCTGGTTATATTGTATTACAATTTAATGTTCAAAAACTCATAAATTTACGTAAATCGTTTCACACAGATGCAAACAAGGCCACATACTCTTTCTTGCCAGCTACCATCTATCATCGCCAAAAGTACATTTTTTTGTCATTTTCTTAATTTTTCGGTTTCCTATTGGTAGAACAGAAACATTAATTTTAGAATATTAAAGAACACAAAAACCTAGCCGTAAATGGCAATTTTCTTTTAAAAATTATGTGCCGTTTAAGAGAAAATGGCGTTTTAGCACTACTAAAAATGCGAAATTTGAAGCTCATTTTCACAGAAAAGTTTTGAGTTTTCAAAATACTTTATTTGAAGTTATTTGAAGCACTTACACTCACAAATATAATCATCTTTACAAATTGCGGATAATGTGCATATTAAAGATGTGAGAGATCTTTCAAAAAATTTACATTTATATAATTTTTGAAAAAAACAAAAAATACTCAAAATAAACCTCACGCTATACTAATGAGTGTAATTAGCACTATCCGTTACAAAAGTTTCAAGAAAAAAATTGCAGCCATATACGAGAAAATGACGTTTGAGCATTTCTGAAAATGCCGAAGTTAGAGCTACTTTTCACAGAAAACGGTAGTGTTTTCGAGAAACTTTACTTGACATTATTTAAAGCATATATACTCGTAAATATAATCATGTAAAAAAAATCGCAGATAATGTAAATATTAACGACGTGAGAGACAAGTACAAAAATTTACATTTTTGTAATTTTTGAAAAAACCAACCGATAGACCAAAATGGCTTTTATGTCATTGATAGAGTACATTTACCACTATCCCTACCAAAAGTTTAAAGAAAAAATTTGGAGCCGTTTTTGAGAAAATTTTGAAAACCCCCGGGGGGCTTCATATAAAGTACCCCCAAATTTTAAAGAATCTTTTTCAAAATCACAAAGCTTTGACTAGAATCAGATCGACTGGGGAATATCAATTTTGAAGAAAATCGACCGAACGGTTTAGGCGCTAGCGTTGACCACAGACGGACGGAATGCCGTCAATCGATTTTTAAGTATAAAGAAGCAACAAATCATGGATTTTGACCACACCACGTGTTAGGTTTTTTTTCTTCTTAATTTAGCAAGTGGTTTTATCCACTTTTTTGTTTTCACGGCTCGGTAATTAATTTTTTTTCGAAAATTGGCCATTTTTTCGCGCAGCATTACATAACTTTCCCTATACTGCGTATATCACTTCGTGTATACGTACGTATACGGGAAAGTAAAAATTGCAGCCAGATATGAGAAAATGGCGTTTGAGCGTTTGACCCAAGGCGTGAGACCCAAGGAAATAGAAAACTAATACGGGAAATTCTGTGCCATTATGTAGCACCACTAGTTTTGTTTTCATGTCCCGGCAATTATTTTTTTCCGCCGAAAATTGGCCATTTTTTCGCGTAGCATTACATAACTTTCCCTATACTACGTGTATCACTCCGTGTATACGTACATATACGGGAAAGTAAAAATTATGTGAAAAGTACTTTTTTTCAAACAATTTTTTTCACAATATTTAATGATCGTATTTTTTAGAATAGATTTCATTAAGAAAAGAAATATCAACATCGCAATTTTACAATGCTAAATTTTTTACAATTTTAGAAATGAAATCTGCCCCAGTTTTGTACCTGGGCATTTCTCAAAAAGTTTTCCTTGGCGGAAAAAAATATGGAATAATTTAAGAAAGCTAATTGTCTAAGTATTACTTGTATTTCATGCAAACTATCCATATCTTCGAAAAATTGTTCATAAATTTATTTAAAGTTTTATCTTTCAAGAAAAAGCATGTTAACTGCAGTAATTTTCGAAAATTCGGAGTTTATTAATTTGATGGGTGAAATTGGCTGAATACTTCTCGATATGAGATCACATCCGTAGAATTTCTTCGGGAAGGGAGGAAAGTCAATGCTTGTGATCTTCAGAAGAGGTGGGCGAAACGCTAAACGCTAAACGATCCCAGGAGGAAGGAGTTGGAATCGAGAAAATCTGTGCGACATTGTGCATCGCGCGCAGCCTCGTGAGAAGTAGATTTAATTCCGCTCGGCGCCCCGACGGGATCTGGGTTGCGGTTTGTATGCTGCGCTGCTACCGCCACCGTGCGGGTATCTCGCGAACTGCGCCGCCCATCGAGGGCGTATCTATTCTGGAGGCCATTTGCACACAGTGGGTCGTTTGACGGTAATGGCCGCGGCGTCCATTGGGGACTCGTGTCGTCGCTGGAAAGCCACCTCTCTGAGACTCGTCTCGCATCGTCGCACGGTGGTGCGGCTTACCACACGTACAGGCCACAAATATGTCTTGGTGGCAATTAAATTACTTGGAGTTCTTTAAGTATTTCAATATGTAAATATTAGTGTGTCATAGTACTGGTTGTAGAAAAGTCTAAAAATGAAAGGAATATGAATATATTTCGCGAGTATAAAACGATGTGAATCATAGAAAACTAATTTTTGGATAAAAATAATTGAAGTCTGTTAGAATTAATTAAAACCTAGGGAAGTCATGAAATATCAGTTTGCATTTTTTTCTTATTTTTATTCGCTCTCCCACTTCAGTAAGTGTTTGCGATTACATCGTTCCAGATTATATAAATAGGTTTATATAGATCGGTCAAATTGGATTAGAGTTTAGTATTTGGGGTAATTATTCTGTTGCGCAGTATGACAGTCGTTTGTCTTCCTTTGTCACTGTAACTAGAAATTTTAAAAAATTGAAGAAAAAATCCATGATCATAATCTAATAAAACTGTTAATGGGAAACAACTTTTTATAAATACAATCATGAATAGGCAACATACAAAGTTTGATTGAGAATAAAAATTTTGGCATTTTTTTGAAAAACACGGTCAGGTATGAATTTTTTCTTCCAGAAATGCCGAACAATTAGAAAATGTGATATTCATTTGTGAAATAAAATTGTGAAGTTGTGATACTAGGGAGTTTTTGCAACCTCGAACGGTGAGTATTATCGATCTTCTGCTCATGCGCAGTTCAAGTGTCGCTTCACTTTTGTGCATCTGCGCATGCGCAGAAGATCAATAGTGCTTAACGTTCGGGGTGGCAAAAACTCCCTCTTCATTTATTGGCTCCGCTAAATGACTTTGTATGAGATATCGCTCTTAAAATGTAAAACTGTCGCTTTGAATTCGATATTGGTGATATTTTATCACAATTTCAATGCGGGCAGCAAATATTTCTACCAGTGCAGTGAGAGAGAATGGATCACTAGGAGTCTTCCTATTCACTGTTTACCCGCATGTGAAATTGTGCGTTACGATCCCATATTCAGACGTGTGGGGCTCCGCCTCTGGGCAATTCGTAGTTCATGTTAGAAGCGAATGTCACCTTTTGCAAACATGGAGCACTAGCATACATTTCTAGGTATTTTCACTCCAGGAATTATCTTTCAATGTCTCGATTTTAGTCCATTTACCATTATTTTTCATTTACCATTTACTTTGTCCAAAACAAGCCGTTGCGAGCCTAAAATAATAAACTTTCATAATTTCTTTATCTGGATACAGTTTTGCTATCTTTCTGTGGGTACAGGATCTTTGTTTTAATCGTTTATTTTAGTCAGTTTTCCGATGGTTCCTACTGCGAATGCTGAGGTGGTCCTCCATTTCAATCTGGAAAGCGAAGGTAACTTTTCCGTTCCCAAAAGTTTTAAGCACTGTGAATTGCTTTCATGTTGTATTAAACTATTATTATTACCTAAAAAGATACATTTATTTTAAATCACTAATGCTGTATTCTTCTTTTCCAAACCTACTGACGAAGTGCTGACATTGACATAAAGAATGATTGCCCTAACGGCCACGGACATTCGGCATTCTTTGTCAAATATTTCCAGACATGGCCGCACCATTCTGCCGTGCCAACTTACTTTTCAGACGTCTCCGACTCCTTTTGGTCATTTCTTAAATATAGTTTTGAGTAGTTGCTCCCGTTTTAAGGCAGCCCAGAGCTCACCTCTCTCTCTCTCTAAGAGGCCAAATCTGTTCGCAGGCAGTCCTCCTCTCTCTTCAGTTAATCTCTGCACTCTCTTGCTCGAGATATCTTCTGCAGCCTCCACAGTGAGTTTGTGCCGTGCTCTGTGATATGGCCGCCAAAATTAAAGATACTTTACGCCGTCATTCTCTCCAACGACCATTCACTCCACCTCGCTGGTGAGGACGCACAAATGGAGAGTGAAATAATACTACGATCGAGTTGTCTAATAATGTGATAAAACATATATTTCATTAGTAATAATCTGATCATTAAGTAATATTCGAGTAATCGATTGCAGACTAAAATGTCCAATGGAAAATATCCACACGTAAATATGCCCAAACTGCAAAAAATGTCAACTGAAATCAATTGCCAAAGTGAAAATCCTCTATTTATTAAACGCCCATCCTCTATTTAATTCGAAGTAGATCGAAAGGGGAAAAATAATCACTGTGAAGTTTTATTGGGGTTCTGTAGTATCTTTCTTTTTGGCTGCAATTGAAATTTCAAATGGATGGACTTATTAAGGACTTACGATGATTTACGCGGGGATGTCGGTGACGGACCCGGCGGCACGGCAATGGCGACGAGAGACAACCACGCGGCGGCGACGGACAGCAATAGGTGCTGATATTCGATACAGGCATTCAAAAACTTAGTAGGACCTAATAGGGACGTGTAATACAACATGTAGAGACATACCCAGAGAAATGGACATGCAGCATTGCAAAGGCTTGTAAAGTGAACCCGCGTGATCAGGAAAAGCATTAAAAAACGTTATCGGAGGAGACCTAAATTTACTGCATGCTCCCTGGGAGCCCACGTTTTTACTTTCCCGTATACGTACGTATACACGGAGTGATATACGTAGTATAGGGAAAGTTATGTAATGCTGCGCGAAAAAATGGCCAATTTTCGGCGAAAAAAAATTCATTGCCGGGCCGTGAAAACGAGAAAGTGGATAAAACCAATTGCTAAATTAAGAAAAAAAATCCCCTAACACGTGGTGTAGAGAGAAACCCTATTTTCTAGGTCCTTGATACCGAAAAACCAATTGAAAGGTAAACGTCCGTCTGTCCGTCTGTCCATCTGTCTATCTGTCTGTCTGTCTGTCTGTCCGTCTGTGAACACTACTAGCACCTAAACCATACATACGATTCCTTCGAAAATGGATATTGCCCGGTCGATTTGTTTCTAGTCAAAGCTTCGAGATTTTGAAAAAGTTCTTCAAAATTTGGGGATACTTTACGTGAAGCCCCCCAGACATTTTCAAAATTTTCTCAAAAACGGCTCCAAATTTTTTCTTTAAATTTCTTGTATGAATAGAGTAAAACACTTATTAACATGGCATAAGTCCGATTTTCACGAATAACAGTGAATTTTCGAAAATTTTGAGTGTTTGAATTTTTTTGGGCGTCTTTCTCCAACTACAAAATTGAAGAGAGAGATTTTTTCTTCAAATAAAATTTGTTCTGCATATTGAGTTCTTTCATAAAAATCATGTAAATGTTTTTTAAAATTTTATTAGTTTTCGTGCAATATTGCGTGCAATATGTGCAATTTTAAAAAATTACAAAAACAAGACTTTCTCAAAAACCACTCCAAATATTTTCTTTAAACTTTTGGTAGGGATGTGGTAAATATACTCTATCAATGACATAAAAGCCATATTGCTCTATAGGTTGGTTTTTTCAAAAATCACAAAATTGTAAATTTTTTCACATGTTTCTCACGTCGATAATATTTACATTAGCGGCGATGTTTTCACATTATTATATTTACGAGTACACGTGCTTTAAATAATGCCAAGTATAGTTTCTCGAAAAAACAATCGTTTTCTGTGAAACGTAGCTCAAAATTTCGCATTTCCAGAAACACCCAAACGCCATAAATGGCTTCAAATTTTTTGTTTAAACTTTTCGAACGGATAGTGCTAATTGCATTCTTTAATATGACGTAAAATTTATTTTGAGGACTTTTTTTCTTTTTTCAAAAATTACACATACGTAATTTTTTAAAAGATCTCAAACATCTTTAATATTCACATTACCACCAATTTGTAAGCATTCATGTATTTGTGAGTGTATGTGCTTCAAATAACTTCAAATAAAATATTTTCAAAACTGAAAAATTTTCTGTGAAAATGAGCTTCAAATTTCTCATTTTTAGTAGCGATAAAACGCAATTTTGTTTAAAACGGCACATAATTTTTAGAAGAAAATTGCCTTTTATGGCTAGTTTTTTATGTTCTTTAATATTCGAAAATTAATATTTTTCCTTCCACCAATAGGAAACCGAAAAATTAAGAAAATGACAAAAAAATGTACTTACTACTTCAAAAATTACAAAAACAAGATTTTCTCAAAAACTGCTCCAAATATTTTCTTTAAACTTTTGGTAGGGATGTGGTAAATGTACTCTATCAATGACATAAAAGCCATATTGCTCTATAGGTTGGTTTTTTCAAAAATTACAAAAATTTAGATTTTTTCACATGTTTCTCACGTCGATAATATTTACATTAGCGGCGATTATTTTTCACATTATTATATTTACGACTACATATTCCTTTAATAATGTCAAGTAAGGTTTCTCGAAAACACAACCGTTTTCTGTGAAAAGTATCTCAAAATTTCGCATTTTCAGAAACGCTCAAACCCCATTTACACTCTTTAGTATAGCGTAAAGTTTATTTTGAGTCATTTTTTTGTTCTTTCAAAAATTACATAATTGTAATTTTTTTGAAAGATCTCTCACGTCTTTAATATGCACATTACCAGCAATTTGTAAACATTATTATATTTGTGTAAGTGCTTGAAATAACTTCAAATAAAGTATTTTGAAAACTCATTTTCTGTGAAAATAGCTTCAAATTTCGCATTTTTAGTAGCGCTAAAACGCCGTTTTCTCTTAAACGGCACATCATTTTTAAAAGAAAATTGCCATTTATGGCTGGGTTTTTGTGTTGTTTAATATTCTAAAACTAATATTTCCGTTCTACCAATTGGAAACCGAAAAATAAAGAAAATAACAAAAAAATGTACTTTTGGCGGTGAGAGATGACAGCTGGCAAGAAAGAGTTTGTGGCAATTCCGAATAGCTAGCGAAGACGCAAGGAAATAGAAAACTAATACGGGAAAGTCTATGCCATTCTGTAGCACCACTAGTTATTAATATGAACGGCATCGGGATATTTGTGAATATTACGTCAATACATGTAACTTATGCATACAGAATGCGGGACAAGTCAAGGAGTACAGGTTGTCAGGGTGACCAGTAAATAAAGCGAGCATGATAACACGCCGGAACAATGAAGTCCCGTGAAGAGAATTCCGTCTCTGGGTGTCGTGGAGTGAAGATCGTATATTCCGTCTCTGGGTGTCGTGGAGTGTAGATCGAACATTCTGACTCTGGGTGCCGTAGCGTAAAGATCGTTTGTAGACAATATAGTGGGAAAGTGAGACTTGTATAGTTTTCTTGGAGAGAAGTGATAGTTTGTTTCCGGACTTTGAAAATAATTTACCAGAAGTGATTTCGCGGAGGACTTGTTCGGATTTTCGGACATTGCAGTTGGACTTCAATAGTTTACATAACCAGTGGGAGAGACTAGGAACCGGGAGAGTCGGACAAGAACTAACAAATAGTTAGGCAGTGTGGACTGGACGTGTCAGCAGCGGCGCAAGAACGAAGAAAGAAGCGGAAATTGGAATTAACAACGGCCAAGTGAGAAGCGACCACGGAGCGTTGGCATGCACAAACGGTAAAAAATACTGCAGTATAAAAGAGACAATTTATTTCAAAAAGGGTCAGATTAATTGTTTAATTTAAAGTTAAATAAATTGTTGAATTTTGTTCTTTGGAAAAGAAAAGAGTTTTTCATTTGTCAATCATAATTGTTAATTAGTTGGAAGCATAATTATTACATTTCAGATTCCACGCCATACTGTATAGTTGGCAGATCAGGTAATCGGCTATCGAGGCGATAGCGAGTATTTGTATCCGGACCCATCGACCCAAGCTAGCTGGATGTTTAGATAATTTTGTTAAATCAGATAGAAAAACTTTGGTAGTAATTCATGTAACCTGTTTCTGGCGCCCAAATCTTAATAAATTTGGAACAGGACATGATTACAGCCCCGCTTTTGATGAGACGTTGAGAAAGGTATATTTCAAAATGAAATATGAGGCCCCGTGAAAAGAAAGAAACAAGTCATGTCGCGGGAGGTGTAAAGTGTAAAATTAGTAGATCTGATTTTCTTTTGATCTCCAGCAGTGGAGGGAGTCATATTATAAAGTTAGTTTCGATAGCGTGTCCAAGGAGGAAATAGTAAACATGAAATTATAATAGAGAGAGAGAGAGATTTATCAGGAAGAATTACAGGAGGGGGACACGGGGCTGTAGACGCCGCCCTACGCCTCGTAAACGAGTTGGTTTGGGTCAACAGCTTCACCCAATAGAGACCAAACCGACTCGTGACTACGCCTTACTGGACGTTTTCCTTACTTGAACGATGGAAAAACGTTTTGCTTATGATAATTCCTGCAACTAGTTACTATAAAGGAGTTCTTCTAAAAATGATTATGTATGGTAATCGAAATGACCTTGTAAAAGAAAGATAATGTTTTCAGAAATTTTGTAGAACAAACGTCACACAATTTGCAGATATATTTGAAAAAAATTCCCAATTTGGACGTTTAGTTGGCGCACAGTAGAAGAGATTTGAACAAATGTTACGAACATCATTTTGGAATGCTTAGCAAAATTCGTACCTATTTCAAAACTACGGAGTAATTCAGATTCTGGGTACTACAAAACAGAAGTGAGGAAGGCGTAATAAAAATACGAAAACGGAACATAACGGTTAGGAAAACGTAACATAAATACAAAACAGAACTGTTATTTATGATAAGAGTGATGAAAGTGACATTATTTGTATTTTGCGAGTTGGAAACTTTGCTACACGTATACTTTTAAAGCACCAGAGGCTCTTTCTTCCAGTACGTTCAAATTTAAATATACGCTATATTCAATTTAGATCATTACTATTGATACTGGCAGTTTTATTGTTATTATTATTATTGTTATTATTATTACTATTGTTATTATTATTGTTGTTATTATTATTAATATTAATGGTATGATCTATATACAGTGAAGAGGAGTAGTGTGATTTGTTAGGTAAGGTTTAAGTTGAAGGAAAGAAAGTACAAAATGTTAATTTAGAGATAGAAATTATTTATAACTTATCAGTTTTTTACTGTAATCATGTTTGCTTCTGAGCATTTTCTAAGCGAAATCTAATAAATCTACCTATCTAAATAATTTGATATATCACACACGTATCTTTTAATAATATTTCGGGTTTTGTACTATTGTTACTTCCGTACTATATATTCTATTCTTCTTTGATGGGTAATACATTTCTTTTTATTTGTAGGAGGCCCGACATTTTCATGACCAGCATACAATTGACCTACAGTACTTCCTTTACTGTGCGTTTCATTTCTTGTATGCAGCAACCCCAGATACTAACCTCTTTGTCCTCCTTAATCTCCATATACTTATCTCCTCTTACTCTGAGTCGTGTAGAACGAAGTCACGTTAATATTACCGTCTCTCCAAGCGGCAATTACAGCCTTCCTCTCGCTTGAGTTGTTCTCTTCTGCAGCCTTCGCAATGGACAGAGACGGCTCACCGCGTCCGCACCAAGGGCCTTACACAAAGGACGCGTTCAGACGCCAAAAGAGAGAAAATTTTCCGTCACAAGTGGCTTGGGCGAAGCTTGTTCAAGGACGTCAGTTAAGGAATCATCGTGAGAGAGGAAATAATACTATAATGATTTAGTAATCTAGTCATCTTTTGGTGATGTATTCATTGTGTTTCAGCTCTAATTACATAACCAGCAAAAACAGTGTTATCATTGAGAATAGCAAATGAAAACATTAACATTTTTGCCTTTTTATTCATTCTATTTTTCTCGGATATTTTATCATGTTTGTTTAATCTTTTGTTATAACGAAAGAAGGGATTGACCAATCTTAGTTTATTTTATCGCAGCTGAAAATCATGACACTTAAACATTATCGGATGTGTCGCCATCCTAACTCTCGACTGAAAGCGTAGGCTTCCGCGACTTAACTGTCCGGGAGAGGTCGCGTTCTAGATGTGCACAGTCTTGGCGTTTGTGACTGGAAACGCGGCGACTCGCAGACAGCCAAGTAGAACTTTGTTATTTAACCTTCCGGCGGGCGCGCGGTAGCACTCCGTGCTGCCTTTGTCCTTTTTTGGTTCTAAAATGGAGTAAGGCTATTTGACATATTAGAGAGCTTCAATGTTCTCATTTCGCAACATTCTAAACAAAACGCGAAAATCTCCGTTACATTGCCGTCTCCTTATCAGTCGCAAAGAAGATTTGAAAATAAAAACACGCTCACTGCAGCACTCCGTGCTCTACCGCGCTTACTCGTGTATTTTTCGTATTCCAAACGAACATTTTACTTATTCAGATTGTTGGTTTATAAGTATTTTCCGTTATTGTACGCAAAATCAAAGATGTTGAAAGCTGTTTTTTGTGGATTTTTCCCTATTACTTGCAGTCTTATTTTTGTTTTTCTTTGCTGAAGAGCTGAAACAGACGAAGAAATCAGGCACCTTCGTGAGTAACTGGAAACGGCTTCATGAAAACAAATTGATGCTTTTCTTAAATTAAAGGACTGTAACTGTTTCATTTAATTAATTTGTCTACTTAATAACAATTTTCTAGTTAATTTTTTTCTTTCTTATATTTTGTTTTATAAGATTTTCTGAAACAGTGTTTTTTATTATTCTGTACCTTAAAATAGCCATATTTCTGTGATTTATAAAATGTATTAACATTAAAAATGGAATGAATAGTTGTGGGTGTTTATACTTCCTTCTTCAACTAAATAATAGAAGTTTTGAGGGTGCAAAAGGCAGTTGTCTCGACGCAGCATGCAGTGCTCCTACGCGCCCGCTTATGTGACTAAAATAGGCGCGCCCACCGGAAGGTCAAGGTCGCATCAACTTCTAGGTCATTAGCGACCACTATTGGGTTTAACGCTATGGTAACTGTGAAGATGACATGATATAATGATGACAGGGGTAAAAGGAGAACGGATTATGTCCTATGCATACAACCATGCCCGAAGTGGGACTCGAACCCGCGATCTTTCGGTCCGAAATCGCTACGACACTACTGCTTTAGCGATATCGGCCACCGTGGGTCGGCAAGTAGGTTCTTGTATCATTTACAGCCCTTTTCAAAAACCAGTAGTCGTGCTTAAAAACGTGAACCTTCTTCCAGTGACCCGATCGTCAGAAAACAATCGTTGAAATGTTTAATCCTACACTTTGCCCTCCATGTTAGTATATATTCTGTCATACCATATTCCCAGTTCTGAGTTATAGATTGATTGTTAGTGATTAAAGGCGCATCGACTAATGATGTCATTATTCCCGTAAGTGTTGTGCATATTTTCATCGTGAGGTAGCGGTGATTGTTCCCCGCTGGATACAGAGATCCAGCGCCGACCTACCGTCGACAAGCGAGGTTTTCCCGCAACCAGGTATCTCTTACCAGCGAGGCATCGTCCCAGCCTGACAAGCTCTGCCTCCGACCGGTTTCACGGCATGTGTAGTAGTGTACTGCACGTTAGTATGTAAGTAGGGGGTGAGAATAGGAGAAGGAAGTGGGAGGAAAGATCGCGCGCGGTCCATGGCCCGTTTTTAGGGTATCGGCATTCGACCAAGCTGCCAAGCTAGAGGCAAAAAATCCTGCCGATGTCGGGATTCGAGCCTAGGACTTCCCCTGGAGAGGCATTGCAGTGACATCAGTTGACGCACTGAGCCACCTCTCCCGGTCTTCCCAGTTCTCTTCTCCTTTTCGTTCTGAGCATCCCAAGAAATACACGTAAATATCCACCCCACAGACTGTGAACGGGCAATTACAACTTAGGAAGACCCTTCTTCTCGCTTCAACTCCCCTCATCTGCAGCCTTTGCAATGAGAAAATTCCACCCCCGCAGCCCGGGCCTTTCGGCCGACAAGCGGGCTCCAAAATAAAAGATATTTTACGCGGCAGTTCACCCGACCGGGCGGTGTTTTAAGGGCGCGAATTAAGGAAATAAAGCGACTCTCTGTTCCGCCACTCGAGAAGGGGCTGGCGTCCGCGCCGTGCGTCCCGACTGCTAATGAACTGCTTCTTCCTTCGACACTTGTGATCATCAAATTAACGCCGCGCCCCGTCTCCGCCTCGCGGGCTCTCGGTCCTCTGGCTCGATGGGCTCGCCGTGCCCACTGCGCTAATGGGCTCCGGAGCTGCTGCGCCCGCCGTCCGTGCCCGCTGGGTATGGAACACCCCGCTGCCTGCTGCTAATGGCTCGCCGCTCCTTACCTTCGGGGGCGTGGTTTCACGGCAGCGACACTGCCAAGCTCCGGCCCCCGGATTTTAGTATCTTCCTTTATACTAGCGAGTGTTGCCAGAAGAAAAATATAAGTATCTGTAGAATATTATTTTCTATTATTTGTAATTTATACTTATTATTTGTAATTACTAATTACTTTCAATATTCTTTTCGATGAATCAAAACGTGGAATATTCTTGTATTATTAATTATTGTATTATTATAATTCTCTTGTATTACTATTTATTATTATTATTCACGACTATTACACTCTATATCACGACTAAAGATGTTATGTGTCGGCTGAATATAAAATCTACTCCAGGTTGCCACCAGCTACCGAAGGAGCAAGCAGATCTAGGGACTGTTGGTGCTTCTACAATACTTTGCGCAAAATGTGGGCTGTTCCAAATAAAGCGATTTCTTGCACTTCCCAGTCTTTTGAATTACCTGGGAGTTTAAACAAGTTCTTACACAAATTTTACGGAACAAATATCAGAGCTCCGATAACTATTGAGACCATCTGTGCTTTTACACAATACATTCAGCTGTTTGCCGCTTTTGTGCGATCATTTTATTATTATTATTATTATTATTATTATTATTATTATTAAAATTTTTAAGAGCAAGTCTTAAAAAAATTAGTAGAATTCAGAATGCAGATAGCTCTGTAGCGAACCATTACTGTCCTTCCCAAAAGAATCATTGAACAACATCAAATTTTATATGAATAGAAATTTCACGTTAAAAATAACGTTAGAAAGTAAACGAATTACGGTCGAATTTCGTCCACTTGCAAACCACTCGTGTTATCATGTGATTAATTATCATGTGTAACTTCATAAAGAAAATGTATAAGCACGGATAGCTTGCGAATGCTTGCAAATGCGAAACAGAACATTTGCCTAATAATGAATCGAAGATACGGAGAAATTTCAGCAAATAAAAATGCATTTCCTTAATTCTTGCATTAGAATTTGTTATGCTTCATTAGATTTAATCACGACTAGGGTAATTGCAAATTCGGTTGCACAGCGTCCGTTTACACAACCCCTTTAAGGAAGCAATATGAAGTTCTTCGCGGCTTGTTCAGTAAATCGCCAACGCAATGCGGCCAATTGATTTTGTCTCGCTCCTGCATTCCAAGCCAAGGGCAAAACTCGTTTCGCCAGCAAACGCAAAGTTTTCAATGCATTTTACATCAAAATATTGATTTGCTCGTCTCACGTCGCTAGCGTAATTACTTCTAATACATTTGTTCTTCACTAAATGAAATGGACTGTCGCCTTCTTACATCTGTTGTGTTTCTATTTGTACTGCGACCTCCACCGTCTTCGGGATAAGAGATAGGGATTTTTAATAATCTCCCTAGGATGTTTGGTAGCTCAGTCGGGATGACGGTGGGCCACATAAAAAAAATTGAAATTGGTGGGATCAAGGACGTGGGTTCTCTACACTACGGTCTCGCGAATCATTCAGATTAAAATTTCTTAAAAACCTTACTATAATCTTGAAATTAAAAATTTTGTGGCATAGAAATCACACATGACACTCATAAATACATAGAAAAACACAAAATACGCTGTCAATTGCTGAAAATAGAATACACAAGAAAATTCTTAAATCTATACACCCTTCTCTTTGCTACTTTACTAATTTACATTGTCTTTCTTATCAAATCAAAGCTTTACTAGGCCTTCACACTTTCTTTGGTACCGTTTATATTCTCTTTCTTGTAACAAAAATTAAGTTTTTACTGTTTCTATTTTTACAAAGAATAAGGATAAAGAAAGATTGATTCTGTAAGTTATAAAAAAAATTACTCTCTTCTCTAACTACCTGAACATTAAATCTTTTTCTCAGTTTACACAGAATTACTCTATCTGCTTCGTTAAACGAGTTCTGGGTACTAGAACGTTTGTAAAATGAACTTTTTTACTTTGAAATCCTTTTCAATATGGGGTTTCGTTCGCCGTCTTCTGAAACTCGAGCAGTGGCGACTTCGGTGACCTTGATGCTGGGTGTTTCCCCTCGCTGCTCGCTCCGCTGGTCGGGTACCGTTACCAAAGTTCCCTTGCAGTAGAACTCTCTCTGGGCCAGCGGTGTGATTAAATATTCATCTTTTGCCAACGTAAATGTTTTAACCATATTCCGCTAGTATTTTCTAATTATATCCTGTAGAATTCAATTCAATATAATAAGCGAAGAGCGTATAAAGAGAATAAAGAACAAAAAAGAAAAGCTCTTCCTTTTGTCTTTGAAGAGCTCTGATGCCTTTTCTTCGTCTGGATCGATGGCGTCCACGTTGACACGCTACGTCCGTTCAACCTCGCTGCTTGCCGACACGCTTCAAAAAGGAACGGAATGTGCTGTATGTCTCGCTGTTACCCTAGCCAAGCGATTCTAGTGAACTCTTGTGATAACTATGAGAACTAATCAGTAGCTCTTGTAGTGGATGCAGCGCGGTGTGAGGTCCGTACTGCGAAGCGACTACATACATGCTCAGATCAGGTTTCAGGGGATTGTTTCTTAGGGGTAAATGAAAAGCAATGCACTTGTGTATAAATTAAATTTAATTCTTGAAATATTGATTAGTTTTACAAGTAGTTAGGTAGTAAGCCGGAGGACCAATGAATGTTTGTAATTAAAGGTTTCTTCTTTCTTGAAGTTTACACTTACAGTTTGATGACAGTACAGCAAGCACCAACCCAGGTCAGACGGCTGAGTGTGTGCGTGCCGTCCGTAGAAACGGGCTGCGGATGTTACGGCTGGTAGGCTGGATGTCACCATGGGCGCGTACTCGCGTGCTGGAGCGGCCCGTACTGTTGATCGCGGCCTGCTGGCCGCGCCGATTGATTGCCGGAGCCTTGATAGGCAGAGCAAGGACAGCTGACTCGTTCGCAGGCTGTCCGACGAGTAGAGTAGTAGTTGTAGCAGCAGTAATAGTAGTTTGACGTAGAGTGACTGCGTAGAAGTAGCAGTGAGATTGACTGAAGAGTGACTGCGTAATAGTAGCAGTGAGATTAACTGAAGAGTGACTGCGTAATAGTAGCAGTGAGATTGACTGAAGAGTGACTGCGCAGTAGTAGAGTTTTGACGTAGAAGTGTGACTGCGTAGTTTCACATAGTAGTGAACAGAGCAGTAATTGTAGCAGCAGTATAGTAGTTTGACTTAGAAGTGCCTGCGTAGTAGCAGCAGAGTAGAAATGACTTAGAAGTTTGACATAGCAGTTTCACATAGTAGAAATGACATTGAAGAAAATGACGTTGAAGTGCCTGCGTAGTAGCAGCGAAATTGACCGATAGTTTGACATAAGAGTGGCGCGTGGGAGCGAAGTTGCCGTATTTATTGAAGCGTATGTTTCCAAAAGCAGAGGGGGGAGAGTCACGTGACAATTGCAGCTAGCCTATGATGTACAGTGAGACGTAGTGTGCCACAAGAGATGCTCGCTATTCGTTGTTATGTTTTGAAGTGTGTCACGTGATTTGTGGCGGCACTGGCTGTGCCCGCGATGGCTGCATCTCATTAGCAAGGTTTGGTATTTTCTCACGGGAACCGCGATGCTGGTTGGAAGGGCGGTAAAGGCGGGGCGCGGGCGCGGGCGCGGGCGTGGGCGCGGGCGCGGGCACGGGCGCGGGCGCGGGCGCGGGCGCGGCTGCCTAGCAGATGCGCTCGTAGTCGGCAATACTAACGCCAGTATTGGAGCGGGAGGCACGTAGCGATCTTTGGAATGTTTGTAAATATGTCTGGCCGCCGAAGACTGAGAAAAGCAGGTAGAATGGCTTGACGACCGCGCCCCGCGCGCCGGTGGAGGCTAATGGCCTCTAGCCCCTTCCCCGGCTTACAGTACAATGCGCGGTGCGCGGCGCTTCGGCGCTTGCGGCAAAGAGGGCTTGACGAGAATCGTTTTGTTCCCTGAACATCTGTGTTTCATTTCTTATGTTTTTGTATACAAGTGTTAGAGCCGTGAGAAACTTTGAAGGTGGGGCAGCCGAAGAATGTTGGCCGCGCGGGGGAAAGACAATTTGAGGCTGCACCCTGCTGGCGAGTTTCCTTATGATTGTTCGCGAGATTGAACAGCTCTCTTCTGTCTGTGCTGCGCGCGCTATGAGTACCGATGCTCTTCGTGCGGGCGATAAATGTGCCACGTTTTCCTGAGCTTTCGGAGGGAAAATGGATGGTCACAGTACGCTCACATGTAAAATAGAGTTTTAGGAACTTTGTATCTCAGACATTTAACGGTCATTGTACCACGTTAAGTACTGAACTTAAATATGTAACTTTCGTCGCAGTTATGCTATCCCTCTTCTTGGATCGCTGCTACCTACTCATCGTATTCTACACGTGGTTCATGTATTCACATTCTTTAGCTTTTATCTAAAACTAGGTTCCGAGACTGTAGATTAATGTGATACATTATGGTTTATTTTGAGACAAAAATAGTAAAATATGTGTGTTGCTATGGAGGAGAAATAGAATCTGCCGATGTTTTCTTGAGGTCCCTGAATCCATACTTCATTATTTTCCCAATCATAGTTGAGTAATAAATAAAAGTACAAACAAATCGAGGTTAGCAACATTTGAATACTCACGATTCCTGACCTGGATGGCCGAGGTGGCTAAGGGCGTGTTCCGACTCAGCGCATTGGTCAGAAGGGCCATGTGTTCGGGACCCGCCTTGGGCATGGTTCTTTGCACCTTGTCTCTCATGTGTGTTGTCGCGGAGGACCTCGCATTCTGCTGAGCCCAGATCAGACTAGTTCACAAGGGTATTGTCTAGTGTACGGTCAAATATTCGATCCATCGGGACGTAAAGAGTAGTCGACTGTTGGTTGGATAAAAGCCTTAGAAAAGAAACGAATGCTCCCGAGTTATAGAAGACTTATTTGCATCGGTAAGTGACGACAGATTTGATTTTATAGTATTGCTAACAAATAGCAACCCACACTCCCGAATCTTCTCACTCTACAAGTAGCAAAACGAGCACATAACAAAATGTGCTCATTCAGAAGCAACATTATCATAAAATAAGATTATCTCATTCTTGGTGTTCCTGCCGCACTTTAACGAGAGCTTTCGGTGACGCAGGTCGTTCGCAAATTTGCGAAGCGACATCGGCTGTCCTTGCCCCTCCAATTGGCGCGCTGCGCAAATGTTATCTGCGATTTGTCCACGCGGGCCCGCAAACATTCCCTCCGCAAACGGTGCTCCGTTTGTGACTGCCGCTTGGAAGCGCATAGCGTGAAAAGCGGGCACGGGATGCAGTCTCAAAGGGGAGCGAAAGGAGAAGGACAATACTGGCACGGCTGGCGCTGGGGAAGGTGCACCAAATGATCAGAGCGGAATGGATGGTAAACAGGACGGTAAACACATATAAACACAGGTCGTGGCTTTGGTGGTTCAAGCCCGATCGAAGCCCTGAATTTTTAAGGGCAAAAAAGGCATTCGTGCGACTTCGTTCTAAGACAGTGGTGTCAAGGTCTATACGAGTTTTCACGCTCAAATGGTCCCAGAGAAAGTGGATCATACCAACTTCATGGATATCACCCGTTATTCTAACGACATTGGTTTAGGGACTTTTCGTTACACTTTAAATTTAGTACAGGTCCAGTTCAAAGGAGTCAACCGTCAACGAAACTCCCCATGTGTTGGCACATACAAGCCAAAACAGAATTTGTTTAGCTGCAGTTGGCATCATTTCAGTTGTTTTATTTTCTACCAACGTGTTCAAAACTGCACTTTTGACGTGAAGAAGCATATTCACAATTTTTTAATTGAATTTGTCGTTTTGATTTGATATTTTCATCGCATTATTTGTTTTTAAATTTTCATACGAGATATTTGAAACAATGCCAGGTAAGCGTGTTAAAATTGCGCATGTAAATCGTGTTAAACTACGAATATTAAATAGTGCAGCAAGATACAATGTTATTACTCTACACGAGAGTTCAAAAGCGAATTAGAACGAGAAATGCTGATGACGGATTCCGAACGTACATGTGAAGTGACATATTTATTTGAGGTAAGATGTTTATGGAATATAACAAATCTTAAATTTTTATATTAAGGAATACCTATTATTTATTTATTTATTTATAGTCGCATCAACTGCGAGGTTATTAGCGACTATTCTGTAATTTTACAATAAGGTACATACATTAAGTTTACAAGGTTCTGTAAGTTTACATTGCTATGTAAACTTCTGTTCTGTCTGTGCTGCGCGCGCTATGAGTACCGATGCTCTTCGTGCGGGCGATAAATGTGCCACGTTTTCCTGAGCTTTCGGAGGGAAAATGGATGGTCACAGTACGCTCACATGTAAAATAGAGTTTTAGGAACTTTGTATCTCAGACATTTAACGGTCATTGTACCACGTTAAGTACTGAACTTAAATATGTAACTTTCGTCGCAGTTATGCTATCCCTCTTCTTGGATCGCTGCTACCTACTCATCGTATTCTACACGTGGTACATTTTTTTTCCTTCAATTATACATTTTTGTTCAGTGAATAGTGAAACATTACAGTTTATATTACACCAGGGGTTGGAAATATTTTACTACATGTGATAATTTACACAGTACGTATGCTTAAAAACAATATTACAGTTTGTTTTACAGTTCGACATTAATTGATATGCAAAATTTAAAATTTTTTTCTTGTAGGGAGCTTGAATAAAGTCAGAAAAAAATCAGAATAAAATCAGAATTAAAGTTCTGTAAGATTGTTTGGCGGGATTTTCCTGCAGGTACATAGGACATTCCTGAATAATATGAATTATTGTTATTTGTTCATTACATATATTACAAATTGGGGGAGTATTCTGGTTTATTAGGTAGAGGTGAGTAAGCGTCGTGTGTTCTGATCTAATTCTGGCGATTGTAACTTGATCTTTGCGGCACAATTTTTTTGAAGTTTGCAGGTTGTAGAAGTTTTTTATCTTCTTATGAATACTACTAGCCTTATAAATTTTCCAATCTTCGCTCCACTTGGTTTTCATTTTTCCATACAAGTACTTCCAGATATCATTTGTCGTGTGTGCTATGTTATGCACATTTTATACTGACCGGAGGTCGACTAATGATGTTGGAATCTGACTTCCTGGTGCAGCCAGTGGTATATCCAGAAGAGGGGGAATCCAGAAGATAACAATTTTTTTACCAAGCCTTTGAATAAGATGGTGTAGTTCTTGAATCTTGACAGCCATTTCAGAGTTTGAAGTTTTCTTGGAGCATAGTTTTATTGTAGAGAGTGAGTTTGTGAATACAATTATATTTGAGTCCAGCGATTGATGTATCATTTTTAGTGCTGTCATTAAAGCATAACTTTCAGTGCTATTAGAACTGCAGTAGTGATGTAGTAAGAAACTAAATTTTTCATTGGGTTTATATACTATGGCTTCAGTATCTTGTTCACTATTTTTGTTACTAATATAAAAATGGGAGTAGTTTTTATACTTCTGGATTACTTCTTTAAATTGTGTGTTCCAATCTTCTTTTGTTAAATTGCTATTGTTATAATCAGTGAGTGATATCTCTAATGTCATTTTTTCTATGGTCCATGGTGGTATTTGGAATTGTCTATGTTTCTCAGCACTTATATTTTTAATGTTTAGTTCTTTAAGTTGCTGGGTTATTCTACTGTACATAGGTTTATATCGAAAGTGACTATTATAGATATTCTGTAGCTGAGGAAAAATGTCATTGTGTATTATAGGGTTAGTAGACGAGGCAGCTTTGGCAGCATACTTGAGATTGAGAGTTTTCCTTCGGTGGTTTAATGAGGTTTCTTGTGCTTCAATAAGTATACTTCCTATAGGGGTGGTGTGGAAGCATCCAGTGCATATTCTAAGCCCTTTATTGTGTATTGATTCTATTTTCCTCAGCTCTTTTTTGTTAGCAGATTGGTATAAGAGTGAACCATAATCGATTTTTGATCGAATGATAGCTTTATATGTTAATAGCAGGAGGTTTTTATCAGCACCCCAGTTGTTGTTGGAGAGGCATTTAATAACGTTAAGTCTCTTCTTGCATTCCATTATTAGTTCTTGTATGTGGATCTTCCAAGTTAATTTTGGGGTCAAATTGTAGTCCAAGAATTTTCATTTTGTTAACAAAGCGAAGGGGTTGAGTTCCAAGCTGGAGTTTAGGAGATACTGTATCAACTCTCTTTGAGAAAAACATGCATTCTGTTTTCTTGGCAGAAAATTTAAACCCTGTGCTCAAAGATCATTAAAAAATTGTGTTTAGTGCTTTTTGCATGGTCTTTTGAGTAGATGGGACAGATTTTCCTTTGCATAGTACAGCAATGTCATCCGCATATTTTCTTATAATAACTGGTTGTTGAACCCCCTTGTCTATATCATTAATTGATAGTAGGAAAAGAGTCACGCTTAGAACGGATCCTTGGGGTACACCATTTTCAATCTGTTTAATATCTGAAAGTTGCCCATTGATCCTAACTTGTAATTTGCGATCAAGAGAAAAGTTTTTAATAAAATCATACATATTCCCTTTTATTCCTATTATCTGCAAAATCTTCAAGATCCGTCATTTCCATACCATGTCGTACGCTTTCTCTATATCCAGGCTAACAGCAATTACGTGTTGATTGTTCATAAATGCCTCCTGAATTTGACTATCAACACTAATTAGATGTGACATAGTGGAGTGTCCAGATCGAAAGCCGAATTGATTATCATTTATGATTTTCTGAGTATCAAGGAACCATCTGAGACGTTTGTTGATAATTTTCTCGAGTATTTTGCACATGTTACATATAAGTGATATAGGACGGTAGTTATCAGATTTGGATGGATCTTTATCAGGTTTAGCAACAGGTACTACTATGGCCATCTTCCAGATCTTGGGAAATACTCTTTTCGTCCAAATATAGTTATATACATCTAGTAAAACTTCCTTTCCAAGTGTGGGGAGATTTTTGATGAGGATATTCGGAATATTGTCCGGATCAGGAGAGGAATTATTGGTGGATTCAATGGTCGTAAGAAGTTCTTCCATGGTTATGGGATTATTTAGTTGAAGGGGTGAGCATTTGTCATCATAATCATCAGGAAGTTCTTCTTTTTCTTCTTCATTTTTATATTCTTGAAAGACATCGGAGAAGTTCTGAGAGCTAGAATTTCTGACAAAAGTATCAGCTAGTACGTTGGCAATATCTGCAGATTGTGTAATGATTTTATTTCCGTCTTGAATAAAATGTATCTGGCTATATCTTTTGTGTCCTTGAATTGCATTTATTTTCTTCCATGATTCTCTTATACTATTGTTCGAGCTAATAGACGACACAAAATTTTTCCAGGAGTTGCTTTTACTCTCTTTAAGGATTCTTCTGGTGAGAGCTCTTGTTCGTTTGTATTCAATTTTGTTATCGTCAGTTTTATGTTTTTTGTACCGGTTGTAAGCATGATTGGATATTTTAATAGCTTCTTTACACTTCTCATTCCACCATGGAACAAATTTTGTCTTCAAAGATGGTGTATAAGTTCCTATTGCTTCATTTGCAGCTTGTTCAATTATATCTGAGAAGTTGGTAACTATGGAATCCACATTCTCATTCATGAGATTATTGAAGTCAAAATCATGAAGGGATGTATTGATTATGTCACTATATTTCTTCCAATTAGCTTGGCTAAATTTCCATTTTTGGATTCCGTAAGTGTTACTATCCACATCATATGGAAAATCAACTTTTGTGAATACTGGAAAGTGGTCACTATCATGAGGAGTTTCTTCCACCCACCAGCTGCATTTGTGAGCCAGATTAGTGGAGCTTAGAGTGAGGTCAATAGTACTAAAGTTACCACTACTTATATTTATATGGGTAGGTTGACCATTATTTAACAAGATCATGTTTGTATCCTCAATAACTGTTTCTATCTTCATCCCTCTTGAGTCATTAAAACAGGATCCCCATAATTTATTATGGGAGTTAAAATCACCCAACAATAAGAACGGTTTGGGGAGTTTTTTATAATATTATATATCTCTATGGATTCAAATGCATAACTATTAGGAATATAAATATTACAGATGCAAATATTAATTGGGAATGATATTGGAATAGCAACTACCTCCAAATCAGAGCTGATATGTAATTCGGTGGCAGAGAAGTTTTCTTTGACAAATGTAGCCACTCCACAGACGCATGATGACAATTTGTTCTGTTTTTATTGAAGCATTTGAAACCTTTCATTTTTCCTTTATTGTTGAGTTTGAAATTAGTTTCCTGTATACATATCACCTCTGGGAGATATTGCTGGCATAGTAATTGTATTCTTTCATATCTAGTATGAAATCCATTTACATTCCATTGAAGTACCAACATGCTTGTAATAAGTTGTTTAAAAATTAATCAGATGAAGTGTGTTCTGTGTCTTCTTGTAAATGAGCATCCTCCTTTAAATTCTTCAAATGTTGTATACTTCCAAGTCTTGAATAAAAATCATTGACAATGTAATAATTTAATTAGTGTCAATGATTGAGTTCTCCATGCTGGTATCTGTCTCACTATTTTCAACTTGTTGTGTAGCTCTTTTAAGCTTTTTGGTTATTCTAGTGAACCTGCTTTTTATTGATCTTGCAGTGAGGTATGGATATGTTTCTTTCATCATTAAAATTAAACCAACAATGTCTTTGGTATGGTCTTTAGCAATGATTATTGGATCTCGGGCACCATAAGAGTTTTCTATAAATGATGTGAGTTGTTGAAAATTAAGTGGAAATTTGTCTTGGTTAGTTTCTATGAAGTCTTTAGCTTAGTATTTAGTCTTTAGCTGGAACAAGTAATTCATTAATTGATTTTGTTGATGTTTGTTCTAAAGTAGAGGGGTCTTCTTTGTCTTCTTTCTTCTTTTTCTTGGGGTTGGTTTTTTTATGGTCCAGGGTTTCCTCAGTTTCTAACTTGTTATTAACAGAATCAGTGAGGGTGGAATTGGTTACTATATTTTCAATGTTTTTCTTATTTTTGGAGGGTTGTTTCTTTATTTTTTCTTTATTCTCCACAGTTTTATCATCCATGTCAGAGGTTTCCGAGTTACTGTCAATCTCGCTATCTGACTGATTGCTAATCAGTTCTGTATTCGAGCTTACAGTAGATAACGGTCTCTTTAATCTGACAGTGTTGCAGGAAAGGTCAACGTCCATTGAGTTTTCATTTGAGGCAACTAGGTTTCTCACGGTCGGCTCGAGGGGAGGAGAGGTAAGTAGAGGGGGAAAGCTGTCAAGGCCAAGGTTAGGGCTAGAACTTTCGTTCAGTTCGCTCTCGGGACGAGTAGTTTCAAATGCATTGAGAGAAACATTATTAGAATGATCAGAACTCTCATTATTTGATTCTGTAATTTCTACTTCCGTAGGGAGAGGTAGGGTATTAGTTAATTGGGAGTTACATGGATTTGGGCAGTTTTTAGCAATGTGGCCCTGATTTTTACACAAAAAACAAATAGGAACATCAGGGGTTACATATATCCAATGGGGGACATTATCCATAAACACTTGAAATGATTCAGGTAATGTATGTTCATCATCCGGTGAAACAAATGTTTGCCGGCGAAAACTGAGAATGTGGCTCAAGTTGGGATTATTAAATCCAGCACGAAGAAATGTTAACGGTACTACAGTTTTAACACCGAATGTTAGTAATGCTTCTTCAATCACTTGATGCAGTATACTCGGGCAAACATTTGACAGAATAATTCTTTTGTTCCTGGAGATTATGGGGAATACTTGATTAGCCACAACAATGTTCTTATGATTGTAGACTAGATCATCTGCGACATCTTTGCTGGATAGGTACACACAGAGTCTGTTGTTCGATATTTTCGAAGCAAACTTAATATGAGAAGGATTAACTTTAGTTGATAACTTTTCAATAAATTCTACTATTGGTGCACTATTTGCCGAGTCTATGATTATAGCATTTTCTTTCTTTGGAAAGAGAGATTGCATGGTAACTTTAGCATAGTTAATGGTTGTCTTACTGTTCTGGTCTCCTGAAGATTGATGAACTTGAGAGGGCTCCATGATGATCACGAAAAAGAACTTTTCACTTAGTTAAGCAATATCACTTCATGTAACAATACTCCACTTCTACCACGTTTAACATTGCACTGACAACCACTAAGACAATGAACGCACACAACGTGATTCAGCCTGGAGTGAACGGAGCGTCCGGTCACCACGGCGGTCAGGACGCGACTCGACATATTATTTGCATTAACACATGCAGATATTTTGTATGTTTTTGGTTACATCAATAAATTGTGAATTGCAGTATACACGCTGATTGAACATATTTTAATTCATATTGTTTGGTCTACTATTGAAGCCATATTTGAATCAATTAATATTACAAATGTATGTGAACCACTAAAATGCAATTCTTATTGACTTCACAACATTCTTTCAGTAAAGTGAAATCAGTACTGAAATAGATCACTTAGATGATTAGGAAGGAAGCAATTGCAAGATTCATCTATAAAAGAAAAGCTTGTGGTGGTAACACTGAACGGTATGAGTTTTGTACTTTTATTCAACATATTTGGCAAAGTATAGTTGGCAAAGAATATATAATAGGAAACTTTCTTTTTAGGGAAAGTTCTTTCAGAAAATGAAATTGGGAGAATATCAGAGGCAATTTTGATACATTATTTTTTCAAAGATATTAAACTTCTTTGTTTAGAATAATGAAGGAAATGAATTTTGTTTGGAAAATCGAACGTGAGTATGTTTTTTGTAGGGGGAAAGATGAAGTAAATTATCCAGAAACATTATTTTCGTCAGCCTTATTAGTAGTAAGAATAACATCTACAGTAAAAATACTAACAATAATGCATGGCAATGAGAATTGCTTCAAACAGTGTATCACAAGATACTTTGCTTTACCAATTCATCATATTCAATGAATCATATGCAGATTTACATTGCTTTGAACACACAATTACCGATTGTATACATTGATACTTTCACACTCTCATGAAAATATATTTGGTATTTTAAATGTGATACAGCATTTACTATGTAAACCTGTATTGTACATTACATTATGCTATACTTTTATATAGTATTAATGTAGTAATTTATTACTACATGATTATTATATTTATTGAAAGTTTTTGATATTTTACAGTCATGGCTGACACAAAGAAAGGAGTGTATGTACGACACAATGAGAACAAAGATTTATTAAGCCTGGCCAGAAAGCCCATGAGCAGATCTGTAATGTAGGTATCATAAGTAAAATAAGACCAATGCTGCCAATATTCTGTGAAAAATGTGAATATTTTAAAAATACATATTTATTGTCACGATACATGGTAAATGATTCTTGCATTTTTAATTTCATCTTTTCGTATTCACTTTTACATATTCTATTAAAATGACATAAGCAGTTATCGTATAAATTAATTTGTTTCAAATGTTAAAAGTTATTACTCACAGGTGAGTAGTTGATAAATTGCTGGGAACTGAAGGGCATACGGTTTCAAGGCTTACTTCCAATGACAGAATGTTCAATTCAACTGAAAATGTGTGGTCACAGGCAAAGGAATACTTCAATAAGAATGTCCTTACAAGATCTTGCTACCGAATGGAAAAGGCTAGAAATCTTTGGAAGCAGGCTTTAGAACAGGTATTTAAGTTATCTAAATTCATTGACACATTTAAGAAGGAAAACGAGGTTCTATGTCTTAAATTCAATAAAATGTTATGAATATATTATTTCATTTTTTAAGGTGTCAACTACAAACTGGAAAAATGCAGTGGAGTATTCTAAGAGAATTATGGTTGTATATTGAGAGAAGAATGGGGTAGATTGTGAAAAAAAAAATTATACATCTGATCAGGGACAGTGTAGATGAAGATTTTCAGAAAAAAACTTAAATGTAATTATTGTGAAATAAATTGACTTGGTAAAAAAATATAAATAGTGTTTTAACTCTTCTTCCTTAGTTTTCATTGATGAATGTTCAGATGAAATATATTATTGTAATTATGAAATGCAGACAAATAAAATTTAAAAAATACTCTGATATCCATTTTTTAAAAATTTCCTTCCCGTTATTCTACATTCTTATTAATCATTAACAATCTCTGTAAGAATGTAATTTACCATTTTATTCCTCTAAATCTTTCTAATTATATTTGCAATTTACAATGAAGTAAAACATTGAACTTCTCTTTATTAAACTTCTTCATTAAACTTGAATTTCAGCATTATGAGTTTCAGGAGAAAATTATCAAAATAATTGGTACAAATGATAATTATTTCAAGGTTTCAAAACATTCAGTGGATTAAAATTAACATTATAATGAGAGAAGTTCCTGATCACTATTTCTCAAATTGCATGTTTGAATTAGCGCCAAAGCCTAGCTTCATGTACATATTCGAAGTTGGCAGGGCCGAATGGCCGCCATATTGAAAATTCTAGGGACCAAAGCAGGCTGAAATCCCGTATATACTGGTGGCAGTGGCACGCGTCGTGGCACCATACCATGCCACGAACCTCTCTGCGCAACTGGAGTCGGGAAAGGGAACTATTAGTAACCCTGCCGTTTTACAATAGGGATGGCGTTGTCTCTGGTGGCGGGGTAATGAACTGCTTGAAGGGAGATTTCGTCGTGGCTCTCGGGTCACGGACTCCCGCTCGTGCCATCGACCTTCACAACACTTTTCTAAGGGGAGGTAAAACCGTCCGTCCCATGTTGTAGATTTATTGCATTTAAAATATTTTGTAATCTAAAAGCGGTCTTTGTGTTAAATTCAAAATCGCCTATTTCGTCGCCCGAGTATATTGAATTGAATTGATGCCTTATTTTACGTGGCGAGACTCAGGCGATGAGGCCTGCTCTTCCGACTGACCACGCAAATTATGCTACTCTCCTTTCACCAACTAGCGAAAAGAAGGTATTACTTGGGCGAAGAAAAACAAGCGATTTGAATTTAGCTCAAGAGACTTCCTTTAGGTTTGAGGATCTTTTACATGCAGTAAATCTACTAACATGGGACAGCGGCTTTCCTTTCCCTCCAAAGGTAGGGGTTCGAAGGACTTTTTCGCCTTCAAAATCCACGGCTTCGATAGGTTTTGAACTGCGAACTTGGGTGCAACAGACCGTTACGCTAACTGCTACACCCAGGGGGCTAGGATAAACCCCAAACCTCCCACCACTTTCTCGAATGTATGCTGGTGGGGGGCCTGACTGTGTCCGCCATTTGCGGGCCCGGATATTACGTTCTGTTGCTGGGATCATCAGTACCTTCTAGCGACCATTTCTGACTACTACCAAAGAGAACGTAACTTCCTGTTTCTATATTTTGAAAGTTTTGATCGTTTCAATCGTGAACCATACACAAAGTGTATGGTTCGGAGGGTATAATGCGGATTCGAATGGTATCGGAGTGCAGTACCATGTGGTAACTGTCAGCGTATCGGAGTGCTGTACCCAAGATTGCGGGTTCGCACCCGATCGAAGCCGTAGATTTTTAAGGGTGAAAAAATCCTTCGTAGGCTTTCCTTCGGAGGGGGAGTAAAGCCGGCTGTCCCATGTTAGTAGATTTACTTGCATGTAAAAGATTCTCAAGCCTAAATGAAGCCTCTGAGCTAAATTCAAATCGCCTGTTTCGTCGCCCGAGATAATACCTTCTTTCTCCGCTAGGTGGTGAAAGGAGCATAGTGAAATTCGCGTGGTCAGACGGAAGAGCGGGCCTGATGGCCCGAGTCTCGCCACGTAAAATAACTAACAAAAAATAACTAACTAACAAAGTGTGGCTGCGTACGTACCCTCTTGTGAATACCATATTTGTTAAACCTGTGGATAACGTGTTTGTTAACTTTGTTAAGAGGCTAAGAGTTTCGTTCTTCGTTAAAGAGAAAATTCGTTTAGAGGTTTGTGGATAACCTTTGTTTCTTCCCTGCAACATGCCCAAACGGGGGCGATGTTGGGTGCCAAATTGTTGCAATAGTGTGTTGTGATGCTGTGTGTAATGTGTAATTGCTACAGTATATGTGTATTGTGTCTTTGTATTATTAGGAAATAATGTTTAATTTAAAAATAAATATTAAAATGTGAAATCACTTTCTTTTATATTATATGTTTATTCTCGATATCTTTCCCTACTTTCAAATTCCTAAATCTTGTAACATTTATTTTGTTCTGAATTCATCTGCAAATTATATGCACTTATAATTAAATTCAAAAGCTAAGACAAACAATATAAGAAGTGACCCCGGGGTCGTTTTCGCTACTCGTTTTGAGTGGGTCGTTGTGATTGGGTGATTCGTATTCCCGGCACATTTTTAATGGTTCAACGCTATTGGGGCCCGGGAATGGCGGCGTTCCCCACTTTCTCCGTTGGTTAACCCCACCAGGTCAAATAAGAGCTGTCCGGTATACATTGAGTGCCGTCTCTGTTATATATTCTCTGGCTACACCATCGACGCCGAGTAATACATTCACCAGATGGTGAAAGGAACATCACGAAATTTGCGTTGTCAAACGCAAGAGCAGGCCTGATGGCCTCCGCCTCGAGACGTAAAATAAGGCATCATTGAATTGAATAGAATACATATAGTAGCTGAGCACGTACAGTGAAACTAGAGGTGTCTCAGGAGTGGAGGTGTGTTTGAAGTAGAGGATGTTGAATAGGAATTCTACCCCCAAATTTCAAAGGCGTCGTCTGTCAGACGACGCAAGCTTGTCGAAAACTTCCCCCACCCCCTTCCCCTCACTTCCCGTTTTTGAAACTCTGTGACCCTTTATTCTGTAACTGGCCACTGAAATACACTGATCGTTGTGCGCGTGCCTATTTCAGTTATGCGCCATTTTAACACGTATCGTCCAATAGTCCTTTATAATTAGATCATTGAACATTTACCAATCACAATGGGACGATGGCGATCGTAACGAAGGTTGCATGGCGATGTACCTCTGCGGACGCTTATCACAATCTACGTGTGAACAGCACGAAGCAAATGACTGCTGTAAGAGTAAGTCATTAAGTGTATTTATAAAATACTTTAAAATGTATTTTGTAAATCCTTATCATACATGTTCAATCCACCAAATTTAGTGTTTCATTGTAAAAGTGTGTAATTCATAAAACATTTTTTTTATTTTTACCCAGACTGCCATACTACGTCTTTATAATAATGCTTGGTTCAGGGCGCCTTAGTAACCGGTGGTTGAAATATTCTGAAAATGTGTTATAGGCAATGGTAAGTGGAAGTGGAAGAGGACGTATCTTTGAGCATTCTTATCCACGCGGCCGTAATACTTTCATGAATAAGACAGGAAAAATGGCAGACGGTGAATGCAATCTCATGGAGTTGTTTATGTACCATTGTATTTGTATTATTGTACCATAATTATTTAATTTGCATGTTACTTATATTACCTTATTTATGTAATTTGCTGCGGTCGGGTTACACCCAATTGTAGTGTAAAAAATTTATCTTATCTTTATGATAATTGCAAGTGAAGTGTTTGCTTATTTCATGTATGATTTGTGCGCACAGTCATGACACTCATATTGCAAAGTCCGCACTACTTGTATCTTCTTTCCGAGGAAGACAAGGCGGTAGTGAGCGCAATGTAATTTTAGATGGTTGCAGCAAAGACCCACAGAAAATGAAGGTGATTAATATCGTGAGTGGAAATAGACAATTAAGGCAGAGCCGAGGTGGTAGTTGTGGGATTGCAATGAGAAAGTGCACTTGATGGAAATGTTTTCGTCAGAGTGCGCATGAATAAGGAATTGGTGAAAATGATGGTGTTCCATCTCGGTCATACGTGAACGGACCGATCCGGGCGTTTACTAGGAAAAAATGTATTGATAATTATTGGATTACGTCGATGCGATGAAGTGGTATCTAGAATGTGAAGCCACACAAGAGATGTAGGAATGGGACACAAGCAGAAAGTGTAGAATAGAAAGAAAACAGATAATTTAACTAGAGAAAGTAAATTATGTGAACATTAGAATGTTAATTATCCCGTTAGGATTGGATAAGTGTTGGAAGTAAGTTAAAAAAGTAGTATGAGAAAAAGTCACGGACAAATACGGCAGAGGAAAATGTTGAGGAAGGAATGAACGAGAAAGAAAACGTGTTGGATAGGGGCACCAAGTAACTAGTGAGAGACTGGACTACTAGGTCATTAAGATAGTATGAGCTGAACAATCTCAATTATGATGTCTGCTGGTGTGGTCAGTTCTCTTTCCCACTTAATCCAAGCTAAACCTGTGACCACACCTGGAGAGTCTTATGCATCAGTCTGGGAGAGGGATAAGAAAAAGACAAATATAAGAGAAATAAGACAGATGGAGGAAGAGAAACAGATACAGACCTACAGTAGCCAAGAGTAGAGTGCAAAGACGAACTGACATGTTAGAGAGGCAATGTGTAGGAGAAGAAACGGGCGATGATAAATAATTGAAGACGAAGGGAGACTGCGTGTGGTGTCGGTAAAAAGATCCTTTCTGGAACGGCTGCACCAGCGGCGAGGTCACAGGCTGTGATACGCTTCCCTTTCCAATTCTGCCTTCGCAAACAACCGCGAACGCATTTTATTTGAAAAGCGGATTGGGCGACGTCATCCATCAATCTCCTCCTCTTTTCCTCCTCCTCCTCCACCTCCGCCTCCACCAGCGATTCGAAGAGATCTTCGTCTTCGTTACGGCGCTTCTCGGTCGCCGTGTTTGTTGGGAGTTGTGAATGAGACTTTCGAGTTACACAAAGAGGATGCAATTTGTTGAATGCGCAGAGGGTTTAATGAGTAGAAGTTCAATGGAAGCCACCGTCAGTTCGAGGCGCCTTTCCAAACAGCGCCGCAAGGAAGAACTGTCACTTCCCCAGTGTGGGCGTGGCCTTTCTCCAGTTTTTCAATTTTAATGTTGGTGATAATGGTTTCTGATTTTCTAAATAAGATACGAAGAAATTTTTAAAAGTGGGAATCTTTTTAATATTTATAATTGAAAAAGAGTTTCTACAGAGGTGTTTCAAAAATGTTGTTATTATAATTTTTACGTAAAGATCCCCTTCAATTCTGTACCTTATTATTTTTCATTATTTTAGAAAAGTGGTCGAATGCACGTCATACCTTCATTAAAGTCTCTTTTAAATCTCTACTGTTTACGTCAAATGCAATACTTTAGATGAAAGCATTATTGAAGAGGTACAATACACAACTTTAAATACCAGAGCTTTGCTCTCAAACTTTTGTGCCTACGTTCGTACAACGAAGGAACGTCATAAATGGTATAGCATCACCTGTGGTGGTAAACCATTAATACATTTTTTTGCCATTTAAAATAATTAATACACCTCTTCCTTGTCCTATCCTCATCCCTTACTTACACACACTTACAGGCACATCAGTACCACACGTATCGGAAGCTTGGAGCTTGTCCCGGCTGCTGCAGTGCCTTTCTGGGGAGAAGTTACCAGGAACTGCATATACCCCGCAAGCCGATGTGTAGGTCGACACAGGATCGCACCACCTAGCGGACAAAAATTCCGCCACTAGCATTTACCCATTCACTACACTTCAACACCAGGACTTTAGAAGTTGTCGTGCCCGGAAACAACAATTAATCGACCAGTCTCATTCTTTCGTCCCCTCGCACTAACCTCTTGTCGCCTTTCAGTCCCCCCTTCCCTGCGATCCACTATTTCTGTTACTTGTTTCTTCTACTCCCTAACTTCCTCTCACCCATCCCCTCCTTATTGTTTCCGTCCGTTTTTGGTGTCTCCCTCTTTGTTTCCATCCTTTCCCTTTCTCTCCATCCTTCCTTCGCTTATTCCATTCTCCTTTCTGTTTCTTTCCTTCAATGTCTTTGATGCTCATTCCCCACACACTCCGTCTCTGTTTCATTCACGTCGCCTATTCGCCACATGTACCTCCCTACCGTCATCCGTACCTTTCTATCTCCCTCCTCTGTTCCCCCTCCTCCCAGCCTCTTCCCCTTGGACTGCCGCCACCGCACTCCCCTCCCCCCAGAGCCCCAGTTGGCCGTGATGAGCTCGCCAGAGGCTTCGGCCGCGCACCCGATGCCGCCTCTCGCCTTTCCAATCAGCCGCCCCACTCCCACCCCCACCCCATGTCCTGCGCTCGGAGCGGGCGGGGGCCATCGTCCAGTGATCAGCAAACACGTCTTTCCGCCCTCCTCCCCCGCACGCAGGCGGCGCTCTTCGATCGGACAGGTTGGGGTCCGAATGGCGACCACAGGAAATATTTTAGTGATCGCTGCATCATGAAACTTTGCCCATGGCAAAGAATGGCATTTTCCCGAAAAAAGACTTCACGCAAAATATCCCTGAAATTAAAGATTTTTTTTTCAAAATCGCAGGACTTTAAGCCAATGCACATCAACCATGGAATATTCACTTAGATGAAATTCACTTAGACCAGTGGTTGCCAACTCAGCGTTCTATGACGTCACAGAAATCTGCTCTCTTGCTCCGAAACCGACCGAGAGACCGAAGGTAGAGGCCGTCGCAGCGGCAAGCGCACTGTGTTCCAATGACGGTACAGAAGTGGGATAAAAGGTTCGCTAGGAAAATCTTTAACTACGATTTTTAACTGGTAATTATTATTTAGAATGTTTATTATTTAATAACAATATTAAGGGTTATATAATAGAAAATACATTATTACATAACTCAAAACAATATCCGACTCTTTATCATAACCAGGATTTTAATTCCACTTCCATTCTTATATTAAACAACATTTTGGGAAAAGACAGTCTTCACATTTTAGGACAATAATATTTTATACAATAGTATATAAAATAACGAATTAGTTCGTTCTGAAACAATAATTAATGTTAACAAATAGGTACCCGGTAGGGGTCACGTAAAAGAATTTTGACCCCAGGCGGGATTATTATTGATGTAGAGTTTTGTTTGAGAATGTTGCAAATCCTCCTGATTTTCAGTATCATTTCCATATTCTTCAAACTGCAAATTCCTTTACTTATTCTATGATTGAGATCTATGTCAATTCTCAGAATTTATTTTAATCTCTCAGATTTCTCTGGGTCGCAAAACTTAATGCATCTATAGGCTGGGTTTTTTTACATACCGCAGTTCTTTCGAACACACTAAACACTTCGCCATTGTTCCAGTATCTACAAAAGGATACCTTTCTTCCCTAACAGAAAGAAAATTGACGGGGGTAGATGGTTTTCCTCTCATGTTGACTGAAACACCGGCAAATGCCCACTGTTTTCGGTACCGGGGACGGCGTCTGTCCCTCCTTCCATCCCCCATTAGCTCGCACCGCTTCTTAGAGTTCCCTATCTCGGAGGGGAAACAGTGCTCTGACGTTATTCTTTGTCCAGTTCGCAATTACTGACGTAGACGGATGGTCGGGTGTGCGGGCGGCCGGATGGACAGTCGTTCTCACTTACGGGCGTACGAACTGTCAGTTGGTTGGGAGGATGCACAGATGGTCGATCGGACGAACGAACGGACGGAGAGACTGCCGGATGGTCGGCCGAACAGTCGGATGGACAGTCGGACTGACGGACGGACGTTTCGAAAAAAAAGCTTTCTGGGTATCAGGGGACCCCAAAACGTTTGTTTCCGTTAAAATGTCGAAATATATTTCCCGCAGCATTACATATCTTTCTCTTTACTGAAAATATTGCTCCAGATATACGTTCGTAAACGAGGAAGTAAAAGCACTAATATCCATACAAATCATTTCCAATTGACAACATGTGCCAAGTATATCGTGATATACCATAAGACCCCAGGACATTTTTGTCGTGAAAATTACGAGGGGAAACAGACGTATTTGGACATTTAGAACCAAAGAGTAGACGTCAAAGCGACGCGTCAACAAACGTAGGGATTTTTTGCTCTACATCTTATATATTGAAACGAGTCGTGGATAGATTCTGCACAAGATTTGTAAAAAAATGGAAAGAAAGAAAGAGAGGGGACAGGGATTCTTGTCCGGGAATGGGATCCGGCAAATCACGCGCACACTGGAAATGGTGATTAACAAGAACTTTTTATTACAGAAATAATTGTTTTACAAAGTTGGTTGCCTTTGGCGCTTATACTAGCATTCCTTCCGTTCTTTCCCCTTATAATCTTTCCCCGTATAATCCCTTTTGCTATTCTCCACCCTCCCGGGGCTTCACTTCCTATAATGACTCCAATATTTGGGGGGGGGGCCTAAACACGAAATCACTGTTCTCCCCGGGTTACTTACCCTCCCTCCCCAACCTTCCAACTGCATTTACTAGTGATACTCCAACCTGACTTGCGTTACTCCCAGCTCGCTCCTCCACCGTCGAGCTGGCGCCGAGCGCCGCACCATTCGCGTCCGCGCCTCTTCGTGCCGCGGGAGGGCCGGCGCGGGGAAGGGGTCTTGCGATGCCGCCCCAGTTTCTTATTCCATGCGCGGCCGGCCGACGTCTCTGGTCCGCCGCCTCGCCCTTCGGGTATGTTCGTTCTACTCGGCTGCGCTCGGAAGACCGGAGAACTCTCCGTTGCCGTTAGCCGCTCCCCATCCCACTCGTGGCCGCGGTGGTGCTTCTAAACGTTCCTACAACGTTTCGACTGCATCCGCCTGTGGACTTCAACCCAGGCAGCAATAGTCGTCGACCGTTCACCCAGTTCGCCCCCAATGACGTCGAACGCTGGCGTACACCGTTCCACCGCTCCGCACAGTTCCGTCCACTCCACGTGGAGATCATTCATTGCTGATGACACTCCACCACGATCCCATGTCTGTCTCGTCTAGTTTCGTTTCCCAACAAACACTTCCACTCTCATCACTCACTTTCCTTGACACCACGCCTTCCCAGTTCCACGGCACCGCGTTCACTTTCACTACTCTCTCCAGATAACAGTCCGCCACACTCCGCACGTCCGCCTCTCATGACATTCTCTCCGCTACTGTCGTGCCTCGTGGCCGCTGTGGTGCTTCTCGCCCCGAACCGACTCTGGTTCCTCGCACCCGACTCCGTGGTGTGCCGGCCGCTGCCGCGCAGTTCAAATTCTTAATATGCGTCAGAACGCATTGTTATCACGTGAATGATATACACAAATATACACAAAGTTGCGTTAGTTACACAACTACGAACAAGGACGAAGGCCTTAAAGACACATTTTTCACACCGTATTCTACAGGATGAGATCTTTTTGAACATTCTATTACATTTTTGCTGGTCTGGCGCTTCTCAATATTACTCCAACTACTTTAAGCAATGCAGAATCTAAATAAATTAAACAAAGTCAGGATAATTAAACCATTTATAACAGAAGAACGACTGGACCAATTTTAATTATTTCCGATTTGTTGGATTCATCTCCCCCCGGAATAGCAGAATAACTATTAAATTATCGGAAAATTTCACAAAAAATAATTATTCAGAAAGTTAATCTAATATAAAAAATAAATGTTTCTTGGTTCGTTATTAATGCGGAGCCGTACCAGGTATCTAATTGCGATAAAAATGTTTCAACTTATTGCATACACTTGTGGGAATAACATAGGCATAGTACAATTATTGTAACTCCATTAGATGGCGCCACAGCACAAGATGGCGCTTCAGTTAAATGCAATTCCCAACTCACGTGAGCTTCATTGTTGCTGGGCGATGCCGTGTTCCGTGGGGCCAGGTCGAGGATAACAGGAAGAACAGGCGGCGCAAGTTGATGAGAGGAAAGGGAAAAAGAGAAAGAGGAACAAAGAGAGAGGGAAAAGGGAGAGAGGGAAATGAGAAAGGGAAAGAGAGGGAAAATAGAGGGGGGAGAAATACAGAGGGGGAAAATAGAGAGTGGGGGAAATAGAGAGAGGAGGAAAATAGAGAGAGGGGGAAATAGAGAGAGGTGGAAATAAGAAAGAAAGAAAAAATTTGGAGCCGTTTTTGAGAAAATCTAGTTTTTGTAATTAATTTTAAAATTGCACATATTGCACGCAATATTACACGAAAACTACTCAAATTTTGAAAAACATTTACCTGACTTTTATGAAAGAACTCAATATGTAAAACAAATTTTATTTGAAGAAAAAATCTCTATCTTCAATTTTGTAGTTGGAGAAAGACCTCCGAAAAAAATTCAAACTTTCACAATTTTCGAAAATTCAGAGTTATCTGTGAAAATCGGAACTATGCCATGTTAATAAGTGTATTTTACTCTATTCATACAAGAAATTTAAAGAAAGAATTTGGAGCCGTTTTTGAGAAAATTTTGAAAATCCCCGGGGGGCTTGATATAAAGTACCCCCAAATTTTGAAGAACTTTTTCAAAATCTCAAAGCTTTGACTCGAATCAGATCGACCAGGTAATATCCATTTTGGGAGAAATCGTACGTATGGTTTAGGCGCTATCAGTGTTCACAGACGGACAGACAGACGGACGTTCTCCTTTCAGTTGGTTTTTCGGTATCAAGGACCTAGAAAACAGGGTTTCTGGCCACACCACGTGTTAGGGGATTTTTTTCTTAATTTAGCAACTGGTTTTATCCACTTTTTCTTTTTCACGGCCCGACAATGAACTTTTTTCCGCCGAAAATTGGTCATTTTTTCGCGCAGTATTACATAACTTTCCCTATACTACATATATCACTCCGTGTATACGTACGTATACGGGAAAGTAAAAATTAGTGTCTTGTACAGAAGTTTCTCTTTTATTGACATAAATTTCAGAGTGTATAGCATGTCTAGCACTGGAGTGTATCTATGGCATTGAATTACTACCCTAATGGCTCTCTTTTGTTGTATCTGAAGTTTTTTAATTTCCCTTTTTTGGGGTTCCTACTAGTATTGTTGCACAGTAATCACAATGTGGTGCAATTATGGATTTGTATATCAAACAGCTTGTATAGCCATTTATATATTGCCAAATTCTGTTTAACATATTAATATTTTTCCTAGTTTTCTTTACTATATATTCTGTATAATCTTTAAAATTTAATTTACTATCGATAATTACTCACAAATATTTCATTTTGTCTACCCGTTGTATTTCCTTTAAATCAGTTGTGAACAATTTAGTTTATCTTTCTTCTATGTTTCTTCCACTATGTAAAATCATTAATTTAGTCTTTTCTACATTCATAATTAATGTATTTACCCTTAAGCATTGTTGTATTGCAATAAATACACTCTGCAGTTTAAATTCAATTTCCTCTTCTTTTCTTCTAATTACATACAATAATGTGGGATCAGCAAATACTTGAATTTTTCAATCATTCCCAAATATGTTTATCATGTACTTGATTAAGTCATTAATGTACATTATAAACAATATTGGACCCAAAACAGACCCTAAATCTACGCTAATTTCCTCTGACATAATATTATTATATTTTACCTTTTGCTTTCTGTTTATAAGGCACGAAATAAACCACTTGGAGTAAACATTAATATCCAAACACTAATTTTTGAATACGAATTCTATGATTTAGCTTATTGAAGACCTTAGATAAATCAGTAAAGATTACAACAACATCAGGTTCAATTTTGTACATTATAAAATTGTGTATAATTAGAAATTTAGAAGAGTAGTAACAAAGGAAATATTTCTAAAAGAGACATGGAGACAATGGTGGCACATGTAAAAGTTAATCTATTTATTATCTTTTCAAATATTTTAGGTTAAATACTTTTAATAGAAATTTGAATGTAGTTAACTATATTGACTCAATTTTCGCTTTTATACTCAGCTATTTCAAAACTGTTGTCCTAAAAACTTAGGAGAGTCTTCAATGAGTAATTTTTCAAACAATTTACGAGTAATTGGAGATATATTGGCAATAATATTATTTTTTTAAATAAAAAGGGTGTCCGATTACAATCAGGACCTATATTATTATTAATATCCAGTCGTTTGTAGCTATTTTATATTGAATACATAAATTTACCAATACAAAGAGATTATTTATTTTAGTTAACAGCACATGATCACTCGAATGAACTGACTAAAAATAATAGCAAACAAATCAACAATTTTCTAGCCAGTTTAAACTTTTTTTTATAATAGCCGTTAAAACTCATTAAGCACACTTTGAAATTCTTTCTTAATATTAGCAAATGTCCGTCCATCCGTCCACCCGCCTACCTATCTATCTGTCTCTGTCTGTCTCTGTCTGTCTGTCTCTGTCTGTCTGTCTATGTCTGTGTGTCTCTGTCTGTCTGTCTCTGTCTGTCTGTCTCTTCTGTCTGTCTCTGTCTGTCTGTCTCTGTCTCTGTCTGTCTCTGTCTGTCTCTGTCTGTCTGTCTCTGTCTGTCTGTCTCTGTCTGTCTCTGTCTGTCTGCAAATACCACTAGCGCCTAAACCATAAGTACCGTTTCTTCCAAACTGGACATTCCCGGATCGATCTTGCATCGCTGGAGTATTTTCAGAAGCTTCCTTCAAAATTTTGGGGCACTTTATATGAAGCCCCCGGACATTTCCAAAATTTTCTCAAAAACTGCTCCAAAGTGTTTCTTTAAACTTTTAGATTAACTTAAGGATAGTGCTAAATGTACTCTATGAGATGAGATAAACATCAGTTTGCTCTATTCTCTTGTTTTTTCAAAAATTACAATTGTAATTTTTTTATTTTTCTCCCGTCGTTAATAGTTATATAAGCGTCAATTGGTTCAAATTAATTTATTTATAAGTACGTGCGCTTCAGATAATATCACGTAATGTTTCTCGAAAACTCAAATGTTTTTGTGGAATCTAACTCAAAATTCTGCATTTTTAGAAACACTCAAACGTATATTTTTTAAATAGCTCCAGTTTTTTTCTTTCAACTGTTCGAGCAGATAGTGCTAATTGCTCTCATTAATATGACTTAAAGTTAATTTAGAGTTGCTTTTCTTTGTTTTTCCAAAACTACACAAATGTAATTTTTTTGAAAGATCTTACCGTGCATATGCACATTTCCAGCAATTTGTAAACATTGTTGTCGTTGTGAGTTGAAGTGCTTCAATTGACTTCTAATAAAAATTTTCGGAAATTTCTGTGAAAAAAGCTTGAAATTTCGAGTTTACAGTAGCGCTTATATGCCATTTTAAAAACGGCTCCAAACTTTTCATTGAAGATTGTTATTTAGGACAAGGTTTTATTCTTCTTTTATTTTCTATTCTATATATTTCTTATATATTTTAATATCCTACTGTAACATTCCAGTTTTACTATTTGTAAATCGAAAAATTGACAAAATTTCAAAACAATGTACTTTCGGCGGCGATACATGACAGCTGGCAAAAGTATGATGCAAGACAGAGAACCTGGTCAGATCAATGAAATTAGGAAACTAACTAGTACGAGAAAGTCTGTGCCATTCACACCACTTGTTTCTACAAGTGGTTTTCCTATCCAAGCAAACTAAGGTATACAGATTGAATGCGTTCATTTTCAGCGGCTTTGTATATTTTTAGCTGCCACCATAGCAACCTGTCCATGTCGCTTCCATTCCCTTCATGTAGACATATAAAGTATAGTAACAAAGTATTTAAGAGTTATCTTAATGTGGTAGGGTTTTCTGGCTTATTACAATATTAGGGAAAGCTAAATGTTTCGGCAGCATCAAATCCTACATTTCGCTATTAAATCATATTCCCATATGCGGTCAGATAAAGAACGGCAACGTTATGTCTGATACCTTTGCAATGGGCCTTCGCGTTGTTGCGTCGATCCCTAACGTCGAATTTAATTATTATAATAATAATTATTATTATTATTACTGATATAATTATAATTGTTAACACAGTTATTGTCTTTGGTGTAATTTTTAAGTTATAATTGCTTATATTGTTATTATTAATATTTATATGATCATGCCCCTTGTACAGTGAAGTGAAGTGAAGTGTTAGATAAGCTATAAGTCAATTTAGAGATAACTAGAAATTAATTAGAACTAGTATATCAACCTATAATTCTAATTCTAATTCTGATTTTAAAGGTTCGTGATAATTTTGCACTTGTTCTAATTCTATTTGTAATCACGTTTGCCAACGAACTTTAGCTCAAAGCCACCTTTAATAAATCCATCTATCTACCCGACGAAGGCAACCACAACTACAAAAAATAAAAAAATGTATTATCTGCTTCCAGTCAGTTTCCAGACATTACACTTCGAGTACTCACCTGCGACCTAAGTGAGTTGGCGGGTGCACCTTCTCGCAGCGACTAGTTAGTCGACGTCACTAAGCATGTACGGATGCGACCCGATGACACGTTGAAGATCTCCATGCACCTGCAACAAGAAAATAAACCATAAGTGTTTGCTTTTAGGCAGAAAAATAGCATGTTGAAAACTGGATAGACTGTGCGTACATTTTAGGTCAGCAATACTATTCATTCAGAAAGTTGTGTGTAACGTTTTTAGGAAGGGCGGGCAGATCAGCTCGGCGCCTCGGCTCGCAGTCATGGAAGATTGATCGACTGCTTGATTGTTAGTGAATCCGGGCGCGTCAACTTTGTACTACCCAGCTCAGCCGGGAAACGTCTAAACTCTCGATCGGCCTCCCAGTATGTGTGTTAGTAAAGTGCATGTAAGGCTAAGTGTGTGTAAGTGTAATCGCAGAAGGCAAAGCCTTCTACAGCGATAAACCCAAAGCCTACAGCGATAAACCCGGGTAGCTAGTCGTTCTGAGCTGGCAGGGCAGCCCTAGACCCAGGCATTGAATGGGAAGGTGGTCGAGAGGGCAAACTGCGTTCCGGCAGGATCCGGATTTTAGTCTGAGGGCATACTTGTACACCTAAGGCGTGTGCGGATAAAGGCTAACGCCTGGGGTCCCACCCGGTGGGCTTCGGCCCCCCTAATAAGGTACAAGTGTTGGGGGTGCTAGGGGTCATGCACGCTTACATATTACAGCGATGAACCGGGAGAGGTGGCTCAGTGCTCAACTGCCGTCATGGCAGTGCCTCTGACCAAGGGGTTCTAGGATCGAGTCCCGAAAGTGGCAGGAGTTTCGTCACTAACTTGTGAGGTAGGTCGAATTCAGTCGGTTTTTGGAGAAAAATTCTAGCGGCCAGCTGCTCTGATCGGTAGTTTTACGTGGTTTCTCCGATCAACAACAGGTCAATGCCGGAGCAGTACCCTAACAAACGCGCCACGAACCGCACGCGATCTTTCCTACCTCTTCCTTCTATCCTCTCTCCTTACACACACACACTAGAATGCACTACACAACCACATATGACGGGAGACCGGTTAGACTTAGAACTCGTCCCGGCTGGGGCGGTGGCCTGCTGGTAGGAAATACCTGGTTGGGTGAACCCCGCTGGCAGACGTTAGGTCGGCACCGGATCTCTTCATCCAGCATGGGAAGAACACCGCCACCACCACCAGAGAAAAACATGGACTTACGGGAATAATGACCCTAGTAGTTGAATGCGCCTGGAATCACTAACAATGAATTGTCGTATCGCTAGTACAACTCTTTGTGTATGTAAACAAGCTGTTTTACAAGAATTTGGATTCTAGCATTTGTTTGAGAAATACGTGTAAAGGAGTAGCTGGAGCTGCAGTGGGTTAACGCCAGTGGAAGACTGCACTGTAACTCTTCTACGGGCGACTAGGACTTCCAGGGGCCCCTTGCGCATTGTCATGTTAAGAGTGTACTGGCGCGTTAAGAGGACAAAAATTGTGAATTATCTACGCGTTACAGTAGAGAGCTCACTTACTCTTTGGCAACATGTAGGAAATCGGAAAATTAAAGAGCTGTAGACTCACGGAACACGGCAAACTTAATGGCAAACTTCTTTCTTTTTGAAGCCACAACAGCGTTCGAGTCGGAACTCACAGTTGAGAAATTACAGCCCACCTGAATCTTTACCATCTGGCACCCTTACCATTGACGTATGCATGAGAAGCAGTTGGTGTCGCAGTTCAAGAAATGTATTCAAAATGTTATTGTATTTAAATATATTTACAAAAATAAAAAATATTAAATTTCAAAATATATGTTTAGTGTTTCATGCATTGTTTCTTATTTGCCGAGGTAACAAATAGCAAGTGTTTTCCTCCACAAAAATGTACTTGATTGAGCATTGTAATGACAGCCCATTTCTTGACCACATTGGTTTAAACTGAAATTAATTGAAATTCAGTAGTTGTTAGAAGACGCATTTGCTACCTGTAGAGTTCGGGTTCAAATAGCATGGCTGTGAAATTTTTATCCGTACGTGTTCTGCACAGAGCGTTCCTGAAATCCAGCCTCATTTCGAAACGGTTACCGATGTTTATTGACTTTATTAATTGTCAATATTGGGACAAATATACGTCGATGAAGCTTAGCGCTTGCCACTTCATCTTCAGTCCCACTTCCGATCTAGCCCGACATATTTTTACTTTCCCATTTACATACGTAAATACGGAGTAATATATATAATATAAGGAATGTTATGTAATGCTGCGCGAAAAAACGGCGGATTTTCTGCAGAAAAAAATCATTGCCAGGCTCTGATAACGAAAAAGTTTATAAATCCAGTTGCTAAATTAAGAAAAAAATCCTTTAACACGTGGCCAGAATACCTGTTTTGTAGATTCTTGATATCGAAAAACTAAATAAAAAAACGTCCATCCATCTGTCAGTCCGTCCGTCTGTGAACACCACTATTGCCTAAACTATATGTTGTTGTTTTTTTTCAAATTGAAGAAACCCCCGTAGATCTGGCTCCAGCTAAAGATTTGAGATTTTGAAAAAGATTCTGTGAAATTTCGGGGTACTTTACATGAACATTTACATTACACGGACATTTTCAAACTTTTCTTAAAAACAGCTCTAATTTTTTCTTTAAATTTCTTGTAAGAATAGAGAAAAATACACTTATAAAGACGGCGTAGGTCCGATTTTCACCGTTAACTGTGAATTTTCTAAAATTGCAAAATTTTGAATTTTTTCGGCGTCTTCCTCAACTATAAAATTGAAGATAGAGATTTTTCCTTCAAATAAAATTTGCTCTCTAACGTGAGTTCTTTCATTAAGGTCAGATACATTAAAAACATTTTCTTAGCTTACAGTAGCGCGTTTTCGTAGCTTATAGTAGCGTAGTTGTCTCAAAAACGGTAACAAATTTTTCAAAGAAAATTGCCATTTTGGGCAAGGTTTTACTGTTCTTTAAAATTCTTAAAATAATATTTCCGTTCTATTTGGAAAATTATTAAAATGTCAAAAAAAGGGCGGCGGCGGTAGATGTCAGCTAGGAAGAGTATGTGGCCAGTCCGAATAGTTAGCCAAGACCAAAGAATATAGAAAACTAATTCGAGAAAGTCTGTGCCATTTTGTAATACTAGTAACAGTAGGTTCTGGAAGTTGGGAACAACGGCGGAAAAGGCAGAAATGTGTGCGTTCTAACCTCCTACAAATCTAAGCAGGTTGTAATACCTGCAACACTTCAATGTACAAAAGGTTAAAAAAATACATCAAGTGTAGCAAATACTTTTTTTTACCCACCACACAATTTTCAACAACTCTTCACTCCATACCATTGCAGTTCGTACACTTCACATTCCGCTAGAGATGTTGTGCTTATTGAGATCCATTTGGTAACAAAGGCGAATTGATATGATTACTGTCAATAAATAAAAAGTTGTTTACAGCTAAAGTTCGTTTGTCACAATAGTTGCGTAATGAAACTTCAAGAACCCGAATAATTTTTTTCTCTCCATTGTCTTATCTCCCTAGAAAGGAGTTATTTAGACCGGTGTAATAGTCTTTTTTGTAAATTAAAAATTTTAATTTTAGTGTTTATTTTGAGTTAAGTTTTCAAATTTTTGCTCCCGTATTTTCATTCTTCGTCCTTCATCCACCTTCAATCATCATAAGATATTCAATTTAAAAAGTCAATTGATGTAAAAATGAACAATTTTTGTAATAAAAAAGTTGCCGATTATAGAGAAAATAAAGGAATAAAAAATAAAAATAAAACTTAGGATATCAACGTGATTTTCTACAACAGTCTTATACTTGCTGCATTATAACGAACAACGCAAATAATTTCCGGTTAATACACACAACTCATTGATTCCGGTCAACACACTCATTGCTTTCACACTGTTTTCTTGTTTTTATATATACACTTATATTTCACTTTATATGACGTTTTACTATGTACACTTTTTTTTCACTTCTCACAGTTTTTCTTCACTATTCCGGTCATTTGGCGGCTGCATATTCTGTGATTGATTGTTCTCTGTTCGAGCACTGCTCCACGTGGTATCGAGAACAATGTAGATCACAGAGTTTGCATCTGCATCGCTCATTGGGTTCGTGAAAGTATGTATATTTACACAGCATGTGATGGAAGCCGTGAACTTAGAGTCTTGTGATGACGTCACGCTTTTCAAAGTTTACCTCTGTCCAAGCGCGATCTATCATGGCTCCTGTTGCAAAGAATTCCGGTCATATCTCTTGTCTCTTCTTGATTAATTTCGCCAGGAATTCTTCCGAGGCCGTAGTACTTGGTATTAGGAATTTCGTTCTTATGTCCTCTATGAGGAACGATTCCCTAGCCAGAACGTATACTAGTTTTGATTTTGTGAATTTGGGCACTCCCAGTGCCCTTTTCAGGTACAAGGCTTTTACCTTTTCCATGATGGACAGGTTTCTCTTCGTCATATGTTCCCATGTTACTTAAATCCCGTAGCAAATGATTGGCAGTACTTTTGCCTGAAATAGCTTCATTGCCGTTTCTAATTTTAATGCACGTAGGTATTTTGTCTCATTCATAGCTAGTACAGCTCGTGCAACATTTGTTGTTACGTGCTTTGAAAAGCATGTGCCACTGGGCTACAGTACAAGTCCCAGATAGATGGTTTCTGGAGTTATCTTAATTGTCCTGTCATTTATGTGAATTTTTGTTGTTAGGGGTACTTTCCCCCTTTTCTAAACACTATCATTTCTGTTTTTTCTGTATTGATTTGAAAATCATGTTCTCGACACCAATGAGTTATTTCTTGTATTGCTTGCTGTAGATCTCTTGGATTCGTTGATGCCACCGCTAGATTATCTGCATACGCGTTTAAATCACTCAATTTGAATCTAAATTTGAAACAGAAACGTTGAAATCGTATATACGTATTCCAAACGAACACAGTCTCGTCAATATCAGTACTATGATTTGATGTGAATAAATAAATATTTAATGCAGTACATCGAAATTGTCAACATCTGCGTATATTTTAATGATTTATACATCATACACTAAACGTCCCTCACACCATCTGATACGGCTAGCAAACTGACCAATTTTTGTCTCTTAGAAAATTATAATTATTATTTACTACACTCCATTGTATGTAGATATCAAATTTGCTGCAATTCCATCCATCGCCCAGGAACGTATGCAAGATCATTTTACGTACTAGAATTAGCCGCAAGTGTGGTTAAAATATTTTACACTCAACGTCAACACACACTTTAATATTTTTGTTATAAGGAATGGTAATGCACGAACAAATATATTTTCTGACGATCCTTGCAGCTGTTGGGCAGCGGGTGTACATAAGGAACAACAAACGACTCGTGAGCGACTGAATAATAGAGGAAAACTTCACGTGGAGGTTATCTCCAGCCGCTCTGATACGTTCTCGACCAAGAGGTTTTAGTTCTGTCCCCGGGAGTAGAGATCTCAAGATAACTAGAAAATTACTAGAACAGTAAAGGAATTTTTAAAGAGCGCCATGTCATTAAGAGGCCCTTTTCGAGTTTTATCGCGTGTGAATGGCCACAAAAGATGTGCCTGATATGTATGTATCAGTGTAACACCGTGATGCATTTAATTCACGTGATTGGGCAATTGTAGGGTAGAGCACATAGTGATGAGCACTTTAAGGGCAACCATTATGTTCTTTTCAATGTATAATTGTTTATTTTAACAATAAAAAATTTATAGTTGGCTAATGAATTACTACATATGTGTACATTTATGAGATTAGTAAGTTAAATAGTTGAAAATTGTACTTCACATTTTATAAAGTGTGAAACTAAAATAAGGCAGAAAATATAGTGATGGGAACTTTCAAGACTATTGTGGGCACTTTGTAATATAGAGATGGACACTCAAAAAAAGTATTGTAAAAATCCCAACGAAGTCAAAGAGCATTGTTGAACGCAATGGGCTTGTTACTGCTGATTTATTAAGCTTCGGTTATTTAATAAGTCTAAAACATTTTAAATAAAAAAAATATTTTCGTCGTCTGAATCACTTTCATCTACAGAATCCTTGAGAAAAGGAATGATTTGCGAAATACCTTTTGAGACAATTGGCATAATACATTGTAGTTCTTAAAATGCAATGTGTTTCCACACTGGAAGCAGCTCTGAAGGAAATACTTCCGGGCACTTTTGGTTGACAGAGACATGCTTACTTCTTTCCATTTTGTAAATGCCTAGTGCTCGGCTGACAAATGTCTTTATTTCTTTCATCTCCTATAAATATGTTCAAACCTTTGTGCAGAATTGTCGTGTTTTCCTGAAGTTGGCTGTATTATTAGTTTCCTCTAGATGGTGTGTTTTCTGCTTATCATTCTGCTTGTCTATTCCTTTAGTGTCCAAATAGTACTTCTCTTACAAATTTAGCTGTAGTGATATTGTGATTATTGCTTTCTTGTTTTGCAGGCAAAACTACCTTACAATTTTTCATCTTCCTTCTTTCAGTGTTGTCAGGGACTTTCCACTTTCTCGCTTCCTTCACCCTTTCTTCATTTTCTTTTTGTATTTGCATTTTCCTTATGGAGGTTTTTCCATTGTCTGGACGTTATCACAAACGATATTCGCTGAACATAGCATTTATTTTTCCTTTTTGATGTTTCTGACCATATCAGTCTATAAATGATGGAACATTCGAATGTCTCAGAACACTGTTTCAGAGAACGCTAGTAGGAGATTGTGTTCTATTAAAAAGTGGCGTTGTATTAAAAAGTGCCGATGACTGTTTCACATCTCCTGGCACTTGATCCGACTGTTCAGAATGTGCTTTCCAATTTGAAATGCATGTCAAGATCACCTATCTCGGAATCCATTTCTGCTTCTTCTTAAAGTTCTTCACACATCTTGTACAAAACGAAAAATTCCTCGTTGTGTTCTTCTTCCAGTACTTCTTTAATATTATTGAACTTTGATACTCTTTCTTCTCCAATATCGCATAGTTTTTCAAACGTTGATAATTTGTTCTATGTGTTGTGGTTACAATGTTTTCGTTATCCACATTTGATGCTACGTTATTGTACATCCGCCCTAGACATTTAGTGAAATCAATACTCTTAAATCTCTTAGGAACAAATCTACAAGCTCTAAAAGCATTTTGCAAAGTTTCTGGCTTTATTGTGCGCTCTTCCTTCTCCAATAACGGAGCGGAATCTTTTCTAGTGAGAGCCTCAGGAGGATGTTCTCGACGTCATGTTAGCACTCCTTTCTTCCACGCACTCTTGATTGGTTGAAATACAGCGAATCTGCTGGTTGGAGAATTCTTGTGGTGTTAGGATTCACTGCTATTAAAATTATTTGTATGTCAGAACAGACCTCACTCATCTGCGAAGTAAAGTGAATTTTGTTGCAATACACGTGGGGTAGAGAGAAATTTCCTAGTAAAGAACAGTCGAAACCAAAAGTTTGCAATATGAGTTCACTTGAACGAAGGGAAGACGCCTCAATTACATCAGTAACATACTCAACAGAATTAACTGTTCACTGTGAGAACTTTGTCTTCAGAGTGTCTTCATACCTCAAAATGAGTATGAATAATCTGAAACGGTTTTTAATCATTTTTTTATTTCGTTTGCTCTTAGAGCATTTTAAAAACATTTAAAGATAATTTAATTGATCATTTTTGACGAAAGTCTTCAAAGCTTTTTAGGTCTTCAAAATCCTTCCCCTTATAATAACATTAACCTGAAAACGATTATTGAGACAGTAATGGGCACGTTCAAATTTCAGTGATGGGCACTGTGCCCATCACTGTCCAAAATCGTTCTAAAAGTATATTTTCGCTTTCCAAGGCAAACAAGGTTCCAAAATTCAATATTAACATTACAGCAATACATAAAAATTAGTCCCTCAAATTGCAGTGATGGGCACCCACGCCCATCATTGTCCTGCACGTCAAAAATACTTACAGTTATGGGCACTACATTTTTTTTGGTTATGACCTGCTCTCAGAAGGTGAAAACACATATGAAAACGTAGATTATGAATCTGGCTACCCTACGCATAGAACGGATTGCAAATAAAAACAGACTAATTGATCTAAATCCTTAATAACTGAACATACTTCCGCTAAGGAATCCACAAGGTTTCGATGCATAGACGACACGTGGAGCACACCTCTAACTATTGAAGTGTACCTACACTCACTGTGGGGCCACATTCAATTCACATTCTGGGGTTGCAAAGTTAAAGACATACACGACACAGAGATTGCATGCAGAGAGCCTTTCGCTGTTTGTAAATCTTATTATTACCCTACTTACAGTTACTGTGCCCATCACTATACTGGTGCCCATGACTGTACCGGTTACCCTATTTGTCTAGAAGGAGCTGTCGAAGAGCGAACGATTGACTACTTCGATGTACTGCATTAAATATTTATTTATTAACATCAAATCATAGTACTGACATTGACGAGATTTTGTTCGTTTGGAATACGTATATACGATTTAAATAGTTTCTGTTCCAAATTTAGATTCAAATTGAGTGATTTAAAAAGCCTATTAGTTGGAAGACAAGAGAAATTTAACAAATTTTCACAGATGTTACAATAAATATACTTATTAATTTTATTTAAGAATTCATTAAATTATTACGTAATTCAAATTCTGAAAAATATATGTGGGGACCCAATTCAGAATCTCCCCCCAGCCTTGAGACATCACCGAAAAAACGGGCACAAAATTATGACCATATATGTACGATATCATATGATTATAAGCTTCATTCACAGTTCTATTAAACCAACCATATGTGGCCCTACACATTTGTTATTCTACGCAAAAGAGACAGTGCTCGCCGTTTTCCGAGTAGTGTAGCAGGTAGCTCCTTGTTGAGCGTCCAACGTGCTTGTCCTACATTCGCTGCAGTCCCATTGCTTGCAATCCCATTCGCTACAGTCCTTTTTCCTGCAGTCCCAATCGCTGTAGCCCCTTTCGCTACTGCCCCATTCGTTGCAGTTCCATTCACTGCATCCCTTTCTCTGCAGACTCAATCGCAGTAGCCCCTTTCGCTGCAGTCCCATTCTCGACGGTTCCCTTCGTTACGGTCCCCTTCGTACGTAAGGAATTACGTTCATCTTCTCTACGGTGACTTTCAGTTGTCACCTACACTACGGTCTTCTTCTCTATGGTTTCCTTTTCTACGATTTTCTTTTTTACAATCACTTGTTGTCTCCTTCGTTACTATTTCGTAGGTTAATTTGTCCAGGCATTTTAGACAGTTATTTTTAAAAATATTAAAAACTCACACTTGTTAAACAGAAAAATATAATTTAATATAAATCATCTTTCTATTAATTTCTAATGTCTTTCCACCTTGCAAGTCTACGTTTCAAGGATTTCAACGTATAAATACCAACGCATTTTATGCAATGTTACTTTACAGATGAAGTTTACTTGGCACTGTTGATGCTAATATCACCACCCAATCACTTCCAACCTGCTCTTATCACAAATCACAAAACAGCACTCAGGGTAAAATGTCCATTACTGTGTTACTCATTCAAGGGTATAAAGAAAGCTAGGTCGAATTCAGCCGCTATCTGGAGGAGGAATCTAGTGGAGTCCGCTGTGATCGGTAGTTTTCCGGTTTCGATCAACACCAGGCGAATGCAGTAATCAACAAATAGCCCACGGACCACGCGAGGTCTTTCCTTTTCCTTCCTTATGCTATCCTCACTGCTTACACTCACACTTGCACTACACTACCACACGTATAGGGTGACCAGACAGGAGCTTAGAGCTTGTCCCGGTTGGGGCGATGCCCCTCTGGTGGGAGATTTCATGTTGGGGAAATCCCGCTTGTTGCCATGTAGGGCGGCGGCGGATCCCGCTATCCAACGGCGGAAGATAATAGACACCTCCCTCGATAACACATGCACTACACTACGGAACTAATGACCTTAACAGTTTACGCGCTCGGAAACGTATCAAACTTATCATAAAGAAATCCAGAAAAATCCTGTGATGTGAACAGTTCACGCTTTCTGACCGTGTGAAGCCTGAGCCTTACCGTATACTACAAATCAGCCGAATTCTTCTGCCCTGCAGCGGGCGTGGGCGATTTGAATGGCCGCTGGTCGCGCGCTGCGCCGGCGAGGTCACGGGGGGCGCGGCGGGGGGCGGGCGACGCGGAGGCGAGCCGCGCTCAAAGCGCCATTTCGCCAAAAGGTCAGCCGCCATTTCGCGCTGACAGCCGCACAATGGCGCCTCCCCCGGACGACCGGCGGCGATAATCGCGCCACCGGGCGCCGCAGGGCACATGGCAACGGGGGTGAAGAGTAACGGGGCAGGGCGAGGCTAAGTGATGTGGACGAGCGGTCTTGGAATTATCAAGGGTTGGCGTAGGATTTATGGGGTAGATTTAGAAAGTATTTCAGGGGAGAGCGAAATTTCAGTGCATATCCCCCTCCTAAGTAGAATCCGGAAGTTCAGGTAAATAATTTTTACTAATAGCTTGCAAATTGAGATTTGTTCTGGTTAAATTTGTGGTGCAATAATACAAGTTAAGAATGACAAATGACCTTTTAAATATATTATTTAAAAATATTCATAATAATTAAAATTATTTAACTGAGGCAAGTGGCCAGTACGTAGCGCGCTGGGTTCGCAATCCGGAAGTCCGGATTCGATCTCCAAGCCGGTCATCCTGACCAGGGATTTTCCTGATTTTGCTTGTTCACAAGACAAATATTGGAATGGTTCCAAAAGCCCACGAACACATCTCACCTCACGCTACCCCACCTAATACCTCCCACCATCATCCTAGTTCCTTCACTCCCTGTCATACCCCATTCAATAATAATAATAATAATAATAATAATAATAATAATAATAATAATAATTATTATTATTATTATTATTATTATTACCATCCGAATTTTTCACTCTCTGCACTATGTGCAGGAACATTCACCTGACCATTGCTGGTCTAGGCTCGGTCGGTCTCGCTGAGACAAAACACGAACGAATGTTACTCTTGACATTTCAATCAATCGTGTCCCAATCAGTCGTACATCCCAGGAATTCTATTGCTATTCTGCAGCTATCCAGTATTACTGCTTTTTGCATTTGTCCCACGCATGAGAATGGTAATTCCAACACTTGAATTGCATACATTGTGTGTTTTGGTACTAATCCTGTGGTGGACATTATTATCGGTAGTATGCCGATATTCTCAAGTTTCCATTGGTGGCGAAGCTCTTGAGTCAACGGTACATATTTCTGGATTTTCAAGCTATGAACAGATTCTAGATTCTTATTGTTGACGACTGCAAAATCGATATCATGGCTGTTTTCTTGAGCTTGTTCAGAACTATTATATCTGGCCTATTGTTCGAAATTGTAGTATCTGTAGCATCTGTCCCAGTACAGCTTCCATTCCATGAAGTCGTGGAGTATCAGGCTACTAATACACAGCGGAAAGGAAGCAGTAGAAACCGGATGTATTCAGATCAACAGGGGTATTTTTCAAGGAGATTCACTATCCCCTCTGCTGTTTTGCAATAGTTTGATTCCACTATCTAGACAGCTGTCGCAAGCTGACTTTGGTTACAAACTCCATGGTGATGAAAGGCCAGTATCACATTTGTTTTACATGGATGATCTTAAAGTGTTTGCTCAGAATGAAGCGCAAATGCTGTCTGTCGTGAATGACTTTAGCAATGACATCTGCATGAAGTTGGGTCTTGACAAATGTGCAAAAATCAATTTAAAAAGAGGCAAACTGACAACGTCAGACAGCATTGAAGTTGATATGCACACTGTGATTCAAGATCTTGAGCCAGGTAAAACTTACAAATATCTGGGCATTGAAGAATGTGAGACCATCTCGAACGACACAATAAAACAAAGAATTCGCAAGGAGTATTACAGAAGAATTAGACTTGTCCTGCAGTCTGCTCTGAACTCCAGGAATAAAATATGTGCAATTGGTAGTCTGACTGCCTGTAGTCGAGTACTGTTCCGGAATAGTGGACAGGACTGAGCAAGAAATTCGCATCGTGGATCGAAAAACCAGAAAACTGCTAACAATGCATCATGTCGCCCACCCTCAAGCTGATGTACATAGACTTTGTGTTCACGTAAGGAAGGAGCAAGAGGCCTCAGACAAATTGAGGCCTCCTGGCACAATGCAATAGTTGGAATGGGAAAGTATGTAGTCAGTCACCAAGATGACCCTCTAATGCGGCAGGTCACGAAATCTGATCGAAGATGGGAAACAGAGGCATTGTTAGTGTAGCAAAAAGCATTGCAAAGAAAACTTTGCAAGACACGTCGAATAACACAGACACTGAACTTCTGGTACTATTAAACATGAAATGTGAGACACAAAAAATGTTAAAGAACTCGTGGAGGGACAAACCACTCTATGGACAATATCTAAAAAGAATTGACAAGGTGCAGATCAATAAAGATCAATCATTTATGTGGCTTAAAAGGGGAAGCCTGAATCGGAAGCAGTTCTATTAGCTGCTCAACATCAGGAGTTGAGAACACGACATTATGATAAAGCGGTTCTCAGAAAGGTATAGCGGAATAAGATAGGTAAAATTGGCCCTCAGCCAAACTAGAACAGGATGATGCTATCTTATTCTACACCCAAAATAACCTAGAAAAACAAATTTTTATAATTTTTTATCTCACTAGAGTGTCATAATATCGAAAATCGTATTTCTCACCCTCTTCTCACTTTTGACGCTGAATCTAGGCGGAATTTACATTTTCTTGATATGTAACATAACGAACTGTATTCTTTAGACAATTTTCAAAGATATACACTAATTTATTTTGATATTTTTGATACTTTCGACCAACATAAGGGACGACTTTCACTGAAAATCTTACTTTTTAAATCTTTTTACAAGTTTTTTTAGAATTTCATGTCTGAATGCTTGATTTAGGAACAAATTACTATTTTCATTGGATTCCTTGTCAAAAATATATAAATTACCGACTAACAGATCCAATTTCATTTTGTTGTCAACCTCTTTTTTCGGACTCAGAAACGCATCTTAAATCATTATTTTGTTTTGGTTTAATTGTAATGCTCTTACATCATTCTTATATTTTTCATGGAGAGAATTTGAGTGGAAATACAAATAAAAACAGTGACTTGTGTGGATATACAAAGAAGCAGTTATTTTCCAACGAATCTTTAAAGTCCTTTCTATGATCTAATGTATGCCTGTTGCTGCCCCCGAAACTCGTCATCCAATTTTACTAAGGTATAATTCGCCAAAAGAAGGGTAAAGCGAAGGCTCGTGAGCATATCGATTAAAGACTAGACGAATGTAAAATCGTGGGCTGGTCAGATGAGTCTCAATACTAGTTGGTAAGAGATGATGGTACGGTTCGAGTGTGGCCCAGGCAAATATATTCAGGAGATCTACATCTTCTGATCTAATTAAAGAAGATAATGCATCCAATAATCACGCATTTAGTCAGAGTGATTATGTTTTGTCATCACAATCATCAGGATGAGTTTATATACCAAATATCCCATCACCTAAGGAAATTGTATATATTACTTTACCTATTCAAACAACAACTTCATCGCATCGTTACTGTATTATTTGTAACTCGACCAAATACCGAACTGTAATTCATTTTCTTGTTCAATTACACTCTTACTGAAAGAAAAATATATGTATACCTCAGTCATCTCAAGACTGTGCTAAGCATATAATAAATTCCAAATTTTATGAAGAAGATACGAATAAAGTTAATATATTTTCTAACTCATCGAAAGTAACTATCTGATGAAGTTACAAAAGTCTTAGGAGGGTTTGGTTGATCAAGGAAATAAGTCAATTTCAAATCAACCAGGGAAGATTCAAATCAACGACGAAAGTCTGAAAACTCTCACTTTCGTAAGACAACGTAAAAGATTTATTTATTTATTTGTCAAAAAACAGTAAAAACTGTATATGACGTGTGGGGAAAGAAATTTATCTGCGCACATTTTCTTGAGTGCCAAAATAAAAAAAATGAATTTAGAAAATAATTATTTTAGAAAAATCAAAATATTTGAAAAATGTTTGTACCCGAGTTATAGAAAACCAATTTCAATCGTAAATGAACAAAACGTGCAAAAGGAGTGCTGAACTAAACGTGCGCACAGTGAAGCTACATTTACGTCCAGAAGCAAAACAAGTGGCCATCTCAGCATTTGCTCTATGGATCAGGGAAACTGGACAAAAACCTGATCGAGATGGGGGGTCACTGACCCGGAAGCTGAAGTACATTACTTGTTACAGACGTATTAAATATTTTTTTTTAATGTATACAATGCAAACGTAAACTAATTCATTATATATCTTTGTTTTGTTACAATAAACATTATTTTTCTTTTTCACGATCAGTATAGTCTCTAATTGTATAGAAACAGTTTTGCAGCAGAAAAGATTTTACTTTTATCTTAAATTTGTGTACCGACTTTAATTGTTTTATGTCATCTGGCAATGCGTTGTAAAGTAACGTACATGTATTGTATGTTGATTTCTTGTACTGGGCTGTTGATACTGACACTTGATGCACGTGATTTCTACGACGTGTGTTCTAATTATAAATATCAATATTGCATGAAAATATGTTCCTTCCGTGAAGTAGGTCACTTTTCATTCAAATAAATATTATAGATTCTTAAATAAATAGACAAGGCAATGGTAAGATTCCCAGCTCAATGAAAAGAGGCTTGCAGGGATCACGTGGAAGGCAATTTTTCATTATTCGAATAATTTTCTTTTGCAATCTAAAGGTCTGAATGCTACAGGATGAGGTTACCCAGAATATTATGCCATATCTCAGGCGGGAATGTACATTTGCAAAATAAACGCAATGAGCTGCATGAAGGCTGACAGAATTTGAAAGAATTCTGAATACGTAACATAATGAACTTAATTTAGTGTTTAATTCTGTTATATGTACATTCCATTTGAGTTTTGATTGAATTGAAAGACCTCAAAATGTTTTGCTTCAACATCAGCTAATTGCATATTGTTCATTTTCAATGCAACATGCGATTTCCGATTTGAGATGCAAAAATGCATTAAAACAGTTTTCTTTTGTTAACAATTAATTTGTTATTATTACACCAATTTGAAACTTCTGAAATCGTACTATTTACTGTTTTTTTTGCAAAGAACATTCGTGTCATCAGCAAACAGAAGCGTTCTTCTATTTTTAATAGACGAGGGCATATCGTGTACATATAACAGAAAAGAGAATAGGACCTAAGAACGAACCTTGCGGGACCCCATGTCTACTTGTAGATGTTGCCTTGTCTTGTTATCAAAATATCGTAACCAACGAGGCAGAGACACGTCTTAAATACAAGAGTTTGGAAATCTAGATCAGTCGAATGTGGATCGTCCCGATAGCTATCGAAGCTCTGGGATTTGTTCTGAGAACTTGGCTAAACTATGTAAGAACTTGGCTAAACTTCCAGGTCATTCAAATGACTGGTCATTCAAACATCTTTAGTCGTGATATAGAGGAATAATAACAATAATACCTCATAAACCTCATTACCTCATAATTGATTATTCAAGGCTAACAACCTTGTCTTAACCAAGGTACACAGCCGAAAGGCTGATCCTCATAATTCCACACGTTGATCTGGGTAGAATACGACTGGGCCTCGGAAGAGAGTGTTGGGAATAGAAAACTAATACTAGAATGTCAGTGCCATTCAGTAGCATCACTCTTTTCTTGTATTTCAGCGTTATAAAGGACCTTTTTTGTTTCAAGAATCGTTCATAAAATATCGTATGGCACTTATTATGACGTATTTGATGTTTATAGCATGAATAATTGTGTCATCAAAAATATCAGGCAATCGCAGCTAGAGAATCATGGGGAGGTAGGATAAACAGACCACTGTTTCTCACATTATGTCCAATACCCCTGACAACAAAATAAAGTTTTTTCTGAAAATTCTATTCAATTCTTTTGTAAATTAATATTGTTCTAATACAAAACAATAACTTATGCAAATCGTTTATTTTGTTGCCTTATTGTATTCGTACACATTTGAAAACTTGCTCCAAACGTCCCCGTTTGCAAAATATGAACTCATGCAATAAGGTTTATATTATAAACCAGTTGCATAATACAAATGCAATATTTGAGACATTGTGGTTGGAACATTTACATTAAACGAGTGTTAAAAGAATCAAAAGTCTTTATTCAGTTGTGGACTTCTAGCGAGCTTCTTCTAAACGTAATCTTTGTCATTCCCTTGGTTCATGTGGTAGGTGCCATTCATGTAGCATTTATGATAAAACCTCAGGCTCATTGCAGAATATTAATTGTACATGTTATTAAATGTTATAGATTAGTGAATAATTTTAAGGGCATCTGTGTTTTATTGCAATAACTGTTCATTATCTTCCGTCGGTGCCTAACTTTTTGTTTTATGATACGAATGATCACTATTATTGCGAATGTTTCGTGACGTGGATGTTTGTTAGGATATTGTGTTCTTTGTCCAAATCAAGATCTGTTGACACATTCTTTTCACTTAATTAAACCGCATTTCTTTCAGCCCTTTGTAGACGTACTTCATGACCTCACCAAAGTTCTTACAAAAAACTTGACCGTTTCACTTTAAAATATACGTCCCTTTCTCAGAGATGTATGAAGGAGTAAATTCGTTATAGCGTCAAACCCGCGTGCAAGCCGATTCTCCGTGAATAGCAAAAGACGCGGTAAAGAGGTGCGAACTTTCTCCGCCGCGAAATAACGAACAGCCGTGAGGAAGACGGTTCCATTGCGTCGTCCTCTCGCATTCACGAGCCTTAGGGGGGAGGGGCTGCCCGGGCGGCGACGCGAAAGAGGTCGCCTCCCTTTGCCCTGCGCCCTCGCCCTTAGTTTCGCCTCCGGTCCGGAACGAGATTCCCGACGCCTCTTTTACGCGCAATTTGTTCCGCCATTTTCCTTTGTGACGCCGCCTCGTCGTCTGCCGACCCTACCTTCCCGCTCGCCTCGCCAGGTGCGGAAGTGCGAGCCTGTCATACGGCCCGCCGGGCCAAGCCCATCGGCAAGGAACGTCTGCTTTGGCGCATGCCGGAGTTATGTTTTCGTAATACTCTACGAGAAAAATTTCAGGAGCCCTGAATCCAGTGTTCTGGGATCCAAATGTGAGCAAGAAAACGAAAATAGTATGTATGGTTGAAAGTGGGGTGTATGGTTGAAAGGGTTACATTGTATGGAGTACCAATATGGCAACTTTCAGAACAACAGAAAAGAAAATTGAGAGCCTTGAAAATAGATTTCCTCAAAAGAGCTGCAGAAATATCCAGAAGAGAAAGAATTAGAAATGAACGGGTGAAGAAAATAATGAATATGAATCATGATTTTATAGAGGAAATTGAAAAAAAAGAAAACTCACTTCGTATGGCCATGAACAGCGAATGGACGAGAAAAGATCATTAGAAAGGCAACCAAATGAAGGAAAAAACTAGGAAGAACAAGGCCAGGGTGGAACGCCCAGATCAGAGAGATAATCAAGAAGTGGAAATTACTTCCTGATTCCAGGAAGAACAGAGAAGACTGAAGAAGAAGATTTAGACGCCAGAAGACCGAAGAAGTGGTTAAGAAATCGGCAAGAAGAAGTAATACTCTACTGTTAGCACCGTTTCACATCCTTCGTTTTCACAATAGATTTAGGAGTTTTAGTGATCGTGCGCGCATGCGCAATATGACTTTTGTTAAGGGGCTCGGCAATCAGCGCATTCGCGCGTTGGGTAAAATTCGTTTGTCGAAAGAAATGCATCCATTAGGGATTCAAGTCCTTCGTCCGTTAAGGATCATTAAAACAAATGAAAAAATGAATTGTAACTGAAGACATATATGCACACTGATTCCAAGAAATTGTATTTCTTGTTTATTTTTTTGATTCTTGATTTATTTTTGTAAAATGGTATTACGAAAAGTACTGAACGAAACACGGCCGACAACACAACTTCGGCTGTTTTTGTTGTTTGTCGGTCTAATGCTGTTAATAATTATTTTTGACTGCATATATCAGCAGCGTGGAGTTAAGTGTAACCAATGTTTCAATATATTTCAGTAGATATTTGAATCTTTAGCTCTAATATTTGCACTTGCCTGCCCTTTCGAATTTCACGATGTCACGTATTTCGTGAACTTCGAATTTTATGGATTCTCAATAACCTTTTTTTTCTTACATACGTGGTTTTCTAAATTTAATAATTCGAAATATCCAAAACGTGTTGCTTTTATTTCCCATTTAGATTCGAAACATTCTAATTTTGCGACACTTAATTATTTTGGAGTGACACTTTATTACCTTGGACATGGTATTTTTGTCTCCACGTTAGAGAGATTCCCGACGGCTCTTTCCGCGCAATTTGTTCCCCAATTTTCCTTTGTGACTGCGCCGCCCCAGTCACCCTGCCTCGTCTTTCTTCTTCCCTCTCCATTTCAACCGCCTCTTGCCGGATCCCCTCGCGAGATGCGGAAGTGCGAACGAGCAACGGCCGCTTGGGGGCGACCTCTTTGGCGAGGAATGCTGGCGGTGCTGGAGATTACCTTTTCCGTCTGCATATACTTGCAGCGTCCTGCTGAAAATCATGATCTCTAGTTTCGTGAAAAATGGGAGACTGGTATTTGGTAATATTTAATTCTAGCTCAGTTAAAGCCCGTTAATACAAATTATTTGATGTCGCAACATTTCTGATAGTTTGGCTTAGATGCGTTTTGCCTCTTCCTACTAACGAGGTATTGATAGATCAAGTTTCAATAAAGTAGATAAATTTGAAAACTCGTTTTTTCGTTCTTCTTGACTCCCGCGACTTCAGTATTGACGTTTTATTGTATTCTGTAATCTAGTTAATTTGTTTTTGAAATTGGGCTTTAAATTGGTCACACAATTTTTAATAACACGAGGTTGTTTTGACCGTCTCGAGTGACTGCAGAGATCACAAGGTGACACTTTTTCACTAGGCGAAATCACACAAATTCTCGGATGGTCGTACGCTTGTCCAGCAAAATATTGTAAGCACATTTAAATCAGAAACCTACTTTTTAAACTATTTTTAGTTTATTGAAATAAATTATTAACTTGGTTATGCACGTCATTGTCTCCACTTCGAACTTATTTATTTATATACGTTTACATATTTTCCAGATTTATTGCCAAAATGTATGTAGAGCGTCTGCGACTGCGGGATGTCCTCCAAGAGTTCAGAACAAAATCTATTACAGTCCCACGTAAGATCTTTTAATAGGTACTAGCTTAGCGTGCCGTCTCCGGTGGGTATATTTGTGTTGAAAAGGTTCATAACAAAATAGTACAATGTTGAAATTATGATGTAATGGCGGGTATTGAAACACGAGTGTGTATTAATAAGATACGAGCGAGGAACGAGCGAAAACGAACTTTTCAACGACTTATGGTAACATTTATAAGTTAAACTTTTACATTGAATCGTTTCGTGGCAATTGACAAATAGGATTCAGCGAAGGCCACGTAGCCGACAGCTCTCTACCCACTGCAGGAGGCTTTGTTTTACCACAACGCCTGCGAAGGAGTACAGAAGTTGCGGCTATAGTTCTGAAGTCACCATTTTCGAATTTTCTCTTATTTATGGAGGTGTCAAGTCCACTTTTGATTTACTAGACTTTTTAAACTAGATTTTTTTAAGGGCAACCACACGGAAGCAACATATATCCCAGAATGACTTGCGTTCAGATCTTAACCTTAGTCAAATGTTAGTGTCAAATGTTCTCTCCAATAACTACCACTGCACTAGTCAAATAAGATAAAAAAGAATTACGATTAAATTTATTTTAAATAATATTTCACGTTAAAAATTGCCAATAATAAAAGAAATTAAAACTGAGATGCACAATATAATATTAAATGCAATTTTAATGTACACAATCGAATGAAACATTTACTATTAAGATTTTCAATGATTTATTAATAGACAATACGTAGTTTGTAAGCTTTTCTGTGATTGATCAAGAACCTATATCATAATGATATATGTATCGAAATGAGTATAATTATGGAGAGGTTGCAGCCATCTAATGACGGAATTAAACAATGGGAGTAGAAAAATAAATTTTAAACCTATTATAGTTGTGCGGTTCGTCTACTTCCAGGCATAAAAATTTACAATGAAAGGTGCCGATTAAAGTAATTGTTTAATTCTTTGTTTCATTGTATTCAAATGAAGTTTATGTTCGGGGCTACTATACACTTAATGTTCATGAGTAGACTGTATGAATGGACTGTAGTGATGAAGTACAGTAGTCCCGAAACCCTTTGATAGCTCTTGGGATTGGCGCAGGAGTGCAGGATGCATACACGAGCAAATTTCCAGCACAAACAATATTTAATAAGTAAATGCACAGTATTCACACAGTAAATGCACAAGAAGCACAGAATTAAGATGAAAATTTCTCTTGGTGCATTAATACACCTGTCCAAGCGTAGTTATTGTAGTGACACCTTGGACCGCCGTGGCTACCTTGCGCCGACCAGAAGCAGCCGCGAGTTACATAGTTCAACCAAAATTGCGGGCGCAAACCCACGCAAGAGCGACAGACACAATTAAAGCGTGCACTGCCACGATTAAACAATTTATGTGCGAGCTGTATGCAGCTCATTTGCACGATTATACATTCTTTACACGCTTTACGCGCGGAGCCCTGAACACACGCGTCTATCTTGCACGGTGTCTTTATGCGAACTACCGAAGTCGGTTAAGCCGAATTCGGTTGGGGCAGAGACGTTAGGAAAGGGCTCTCACGCGCGGCAGAGGTGGGGATGGCGATGGCCAATTACCATTTGCCATTTGATCTAGATTTGCAATGATCTGGCGGTTTTTGTCCGTTGCTACTCCAACGGACCGCGCTGCGGGGGCGACATGGGCGGGCGGACACGTACGAGCGGCCACGCCCGTCCGTTGCCGTCCGTTGGAGAATTCGCCGAACAGCGGATGTGAGGGCGATACGTGACACCAGCTCAACGTCCGCGCTCTGCCGATTACGCAATTCACCTGTTCTGCCTTGCTTGTGAAGTAAAAATTTATTTCTGCTTTGCTGCGGGCCCGAACAGTTTACTTATTGTCAATCGTATGAATGAAGATGTTTAGCGGCGGCGATGGTGTAGCGGTTAGCGTAACGGACTGCTATACCCAAAAACGCGGGTTCAAACCTGATCGAAGCCGTGGATTTTTAGGGGCGAAAAAATCCTTCGTACGCCTTCCTTCGTACGCCTTCCTTCGGAGGGGAAGTAAAGCCGGCTGTCCCATGTTAGTAGATTTACTTGCATGTAAAAGATCCTCAAGCCTAAATGAAGCCTCTGAGCAAAATTCAAATCGCCGGTTTCGTCGCCTCAGTAATACCTTCTTTCCGCTCTATCCAGGGAAAGGAGTGTAGTGAAATTTGCGTGGTCAGACGGAAGAGCAGGCCTCATGGCCTGAGTCTCGCCACGTAAAATAAGACAATTCAATTCAATTTTAAGATGTAGCAATGTACATGACGGCAGAAAGATGGTATAGTAATATTGACAGTGTTTCACTAGGATATTGTAGTTGCATTAAAACCTAGTTTTATAAATATCTATTACACATTGCTGACAAGGATACTTCCACTTCCTGTTGGTATCGAATAATAATATTTTTCAATGTAATTATAATGTCTTATTTATTATATTTTCCGAATGGATATATTTTACTCACATCTTATTTTTTTGTGTGGTATTCTTCATATATCTCTTTTACATATTTGCCGCCATGTCAACATATTTTACAAGATTCTATGAATGTCACATAATACTTCATATTACAAAACCATTAAAAACAACATGATTTTCTAGAATATCGTAAAGGGAAGCGACCAAGAATTGTTCGATCGACTTGCCTTGTCGAGAGGAATCAAGACGTGTCGAATGACACTTCATTTGTCTCAATTGATAGGCTGGAAGTGGGCTAACTGTGAGAGACGGACGCAGATTACTCCATTACTATATAAGGATATACACGTTAACAGAATTTTACTGCTAATTAAGAAATTTAGTCTGTTTCTCTGAAGGAAGTTTTTTTTAAAAAGAATTAACTCAAAAAATTCAAGCGCTTCATGGCACGGGTGTAAATTGTTTATTCACTGAAATTTTGTATCCCACGTAATTTTTTAATTTAAAATTGGAGCAAAGCAATTGTAATAGTTCCAAAATACCGATCTGGGTAATTGACCTCCGTAAATATTTTATTCACATCAATTAGTTAACGATACTGCAATTGAAATTTGTGTTATTTTAATTCTTTTAAATTCATCATATTTTAATGCATTTGTCGTCTCTTACATCTCTATTAAGACAAATTTATTCGGGTTCTATTAGACAAGTGTAGAGCAAGTTTATGAGCATATGGAAACCCATGACCGTCGAGCCTCGTCTGCTCGTTTGGGTCTTTTCTTTCTTAGTGTGTTGGTTCGTTTATTTTTTCCAAAGTTTCATTCTTCGATTGTTTTCTCTTCCCTTGTTCCTTTGATTGATTTTTCAATCAGATAATTGCTGATTCACCTATCGCTGATGGAACAAACCACAATTTTGTACCCAAAGGTGTGACCAGCCGCCACTCTTGTCAGCCTACAGTTGTTTTACGTATAACTCCATTTCTGCGTAGAATTATCACAAAATTTGGGAAATATTAAATGCACGAACATAATATTTTATTTCGAGTCAAGAAGTTAAGAAGAATTCTCTTCGAAACTTCTACATATTCTCCATGTAGGAGCATTTCTCTGAGACAGAAATTTCCGTTTAATGTCTACGCGTCATTTTCCAAAGTCTTTCACTGCGATCTCTTTTGACCCTTCCATCCTTTTGACACCTTTGAAGGCCTTCGCGCGTTCTTTCTGGGCTGGCATGCCAAGAAGCGGAATTTCTCAAAAGACCACCACCTACCGCGTAGCGTCATTTGCGTAATACTTGGAAGAGAAAAAGAGCAAGGTCAAAACGGACAATAAGGTCTTTTATATTAATATGTAATTAAGTTTAAACATTAATCTAAATAGAATCATTAGAATTGAAAGCGTAATGAATCTGTGACCTGCGTACATTTGCTGAAGATGCGGCTAATTGGGTCGGGAAACGTTGCGTTTCGCTGTTAATAAACTGGTAATTTAAAATTGAATAGTTTTTATTGTCGTTAAAAGTGAAGGAGACAACAGAAGAATAAAACATGTATTTATTTCTCAAATCTACAACTTTTCCCTCTATAATATTGAAATTTATTCCGGGGTCCGGAATTAACCCCCGGTGGTATTCTCTGTGTACTGAAAGGGATTGGGATGCAGAGGTTACTATTTAGAAAGTTTTGATTAAAGAAAGGTGAAGTGCTGAGGATATTTTCAAGTATTGACGAAGAAAACAATCAACATTTTTTGGGGTGCAAATGTTATATATCCCACATTTGTCAAATGACAGAATTAGGGTGCATTATACGACAGACAAACTGCTCACCACCCTGCAATCGCGCCTGATCTCACCAGCTGACCTTCAAAATTGCGGTGCAATCGCTGTTGCAAATGACGCAACGGTCCTCCTGAGTCTTCAACAGCGCTTCCAGTCCATTCTCACTTCAGCTACGGGCCAGAGCAGTCGCTCCGCTAACCGTAGCTAGAATCGCTTGGTGTGAAAGTGTAACCCAACTTCGCTCCGAACTCTAGGAAACAGTGGTGACTAAGTGTTCGAAACAGTATTTAGTGGTCATAATTATTCACTACTAGTGTTTTAGTAGTTGAATGAACAATAATGATTTATCCAGCACAGGGCGAGTGGTCAGTGAAGCCCTAAATTCGTTACATAATTCAGAAGATTCATCTGACGTGGACCCCGACGAAGCCAACCTGAATTTCACGGACAGCATGGAATACTCCGAAATACCGCATCAGCTTCAGCAACACGCAAGTAACAACAACCAATTCGGGGCTGGATCAACAGGCCAACCCGAGGAACAAATGCAGTCACAGCAGTCTGCTGCGTCAGCCCAACTACATCAGAACAAGGTAATGTCCGAAGCGAGCCAGTGATAACGACAACGATAATAGAAACCTAAAACGTGTACCCATAGACAGTCAGCCACCGGCAGGGTCAAACTTACAAAATCAATACAATGTAGAAATCAAAAACAGATTTAGTTGGCTAAACGAGGAGATCCCTGATAATCTAAGTGAAGACAATAAAATCCCACCAATTTTTATTACTAATTTTGAAAATCAAGTTACCCTCGTGAATGAAATAAAATCTAACGTCTCAGGCAATTTCACTACAGAATTAAAGAATCAAAAGATTCGAATCCAATTCCAGTCAGTGACCGACTTCCGATAAGCAGTTAAATATTTTCTGAACACTGAAAAACAATTTCATACATATTCGGATAAAATCAGCAAAAAATTCTCAAAAGTGATCAAAAACATTCATCCTTCAATCACAGAAAATGAAATTTTAGATGAAATCAATAACCAATTTAACTTAGCTACAAAAGTTACTCGACTGTATAAAAACAATTCCCCCATCCCAGTAGTGGCAGTAGACTTTGATAGAACCCACAAAATCGAGGATGTGTTAGAAACAAAACAAATAGGTAATAACATAGTGAAACCAGAAAGAAGAAAGAAAACCAAGGGCCCCCTTCAATGTTACCTGTGTTTAGACTTTGGACACAGTAAAAATAATTGTAATCATACAATTTCATGTGTGTTTTGTGCAGGCGATCATCTATCGGCAAACTGTGAACAAAAGAACCCATCTCCAACGTGTACACTTTGTCTCGGGAAGCATAGGGCTGACCTCAGATCAGCAGAATGTACATATTATCGAAAAATTTTCGAAAGTAAAAGGAATAGTTCAAATGGCAGACTTAGGAACAATCCTAATCCCCCGCAGCTCAATTCAACAAACTTTCCAGACCTACCTCTAACTAACAATATACCTAATTTCACTCAGACAACAAATAACAACCAACAAAACACAACTAACCCAAATCACCAACATCGTAAAAACCAACAGACAAAGAGAAACTACAACAACTTCAATATAGGTAACTCATTCATACATAACATCACGCAGTTTATAACCAATCACATAATTAATTTTATAAATTCATTGATACCAACAATCATTCAGAATATCCAACACTCAATTGCAGTGTCATTAAACAACAATTATGGATCACCATAATGATTACCATAATGATCACCATAATGATAATTCTAAATGGGAACGCCAACGGAATTTTCAACACAAAAGCTGCATTACAACACTTCCTACATGCTAACAGAATTGATATAGCATGCATCACAGAAACACATCTCAACACCGAATCCACATTTATTCTACAAGAATACAAAACCATCAAAGCAGATAGAAAAAATTAGAAAGTAGGAGGAGTCATATTATTAATAAACTAGTGGTGCTACAGAATGGCGTAGACTTTCCCGTAGTTTTCTATTTCCTTGGGGTCTTCGCTAGCTATTCGGCATTGCCACAAACTCTTTCTTGCCAGCTGTCATCTATCACCGCCAAAAGTACATTTTTTGTCATTTTCTTAATTTTTCGGTTTCCTATTGGTAGAACGGAAACATTAATTTTAGAATATTAAAGAACACAAAAATCTAGTCATAAATGACAATTTTCTTTTAAAAATTATGTGCCATTAAAGAGACAATTGCGTTTTAGCGCTACTAACAATACGAAATTTGAAACTCATTTTCACAGAAAATGTTTGAGTTTTCAAAATACTTTATTTGAAGTTATTTGAAGCACGTACACTCACAAATACAAATCTTTACAAATTGCTGGTAATGTGCATATTAAAGATGTCAGAGATCTTTCGAAAAAATTACAATTATGTATTTTTCTTTAAAAAAGAAAATAACTCAAAATAAACTTTACGCGATACTAAAAAGTGTAATTAGCACTATCCGTTACAAAAGTTTCAAGAAAAAAATTGCAGCCATATATGAGAAAATGGCGTTTGAGCGTTTCTGAAAATGCGAAAGATTGAGCTACTCTTCACACAAAACGGTTGTTTTCGAGACACATTACTTGACATTATTTAAAGCACATGTACTCGTAAATATAATAATGCGAACAAATTGCTGCTAGTGTAAATATTATAGACGTAAGAAACATGTGAAAATATTTACATTTTTGTAATTTTTGAAAAAACAACCTACAGAGCAATATGGCTTCTATGGCATCTGATAGAATACATTTACCACAATTCCTAGCAAAAGTTTAAAGAAAAAAATTGGATCGGTTTTTGAGAAAATCTTGTTTTTGTAATTTTTTAAAATTGTACATATTGCACGCAATATTGCATGAAAACTACTCAAATTTTTAAAAACACTTACATGACCTTTATGAAATAACTCAATATGTAGAACAAATTTTATTTGAAGAAAAAATCTCTATCTTCAATTTTTTAGTTGGAGAAAGACGCCGAAAAAATTCAAACTCACAATTTTCGCAAATTCAGTTATCCGTGAAAATCGGACCTATGCCATGTTAATAGGTGTATTTTATTCTATTGATACAAAAAATTTAAAGAAAAAAATTTGGAGCCGTTTTTGAGAAAACTTTGAAAATCCCTGGGGGGCTTCATATAAAGTACCCCCAAATTTTGAAGAATCTTTTTCAAAATCTCAAAGCTTTGACTAGAATCAGATCGACTGGGGAATATCGATTTCGGAAGAAATCGTACGTATGGTTTAGGCGCTAGCAGTGTTCACAGACGGACAGACAGACAGACGGACCGACAGACGGACGTTTTCCTTTCAATTGGGTTTTCGGTATCAAGAACCTAGAAAACAGGGTTTCTGGCTACACCATGTTTTAGGGGATTTTTTCTTAATTTAGCAACTGGTTATATCCACTTTTTCCTTTTCACGGCTCGGGAATTAATTTTTTCCGCCGAAAATTGGCCATTTTTTCGCGCTGCATTACATAACCTCCCCTATACTGCGTATATCACTCCGTGTATACGTACGTATACGGGAAAGTAAAAAACAGTATACCACATCACCGGATTACCCTACCACACACACCCGGTCTCGAAAAAGCAATAAATGTAAAGTATAATAATAACAGGACATTAACAATAGTGACTGCATATAAACCTCCAAATTTAAAAATCAATAATAGCAATATCTTCACATTATTACAACTACCAACTCCATTCATTATCGCAGGTGACCTAAACTGTAATAACATCTCATGGGGATGTCGGTCTACGAACCCCGGAGGTAAATATTTATACAACGTAAAAGAAACCTGAATCTCAACATATTATTACCAACCGAACCCACTTATTTCCATATGATCCAAACAAAAGCCCAGACATACTTGACATAGCGATCACAAACATTAAAACTCAGTTTATGTGTATAAAGTATCATAAACTCAGACCACATACCCCTAATAATATCAACTCGCGTAGAAAAACCTTCCCAAACTCCCCAACCCACCTTAAATACTTATAACATCAATTGGAAGTACTTTAAAGGTTCTATAAAGAAATCCATACCGTCATTTTTCAATCTGAACTCTCCTCAAGAAATTAACCAAGCAATTACGACTCTCAACAACATAATAATTAATACTATTAACAACAGTCATATTCAAACAATTTTATACATTAACAAAATACTACATAAACCGCTCCCACCTAATATAATTAACTTAATTCGAATAAAAAATAAAACAAGGCGACTTTGGAATTCCTTAAGAATTCACTCCTTAAAAAGGAACTAAATGTTTTAAATAATATTTGTAAAAGGTTCTCAACAGATATAAACAAGAACAATACAATACCTATAACAATAACTTAAATACTAAAAATAACTCACAATGGCAATTTTCTAAGAAACTCTTGAAAAAAAGAGCTAGTATTACCCCATTAGCAACTAGTGATGGCAAAAATACTCCCCAATGGAAAAATCTGAAGTGCTAGCCTCCCACTTCGTCGATACATTCACCCCTAATAACTCCTCCAAAAATCCCAAACACGACGAAATTTTGACTGTGTTTATTGCTCCACTATACAATGTTCCCCAGCAAATACAATTCATATCCCCTAATGAAATAAGAATAATAATAAAGGATATGCCAAATAAAAAAGCACCTGGCCATGATCGGATCAACACAGTCATTCTAAAACATCTACCGGAGAACGCCATTGCTTTTCTAAATAATATTTACAATTCTATATTGAGAACAGGATATTTTCCTCAAATATGGAAACACTCAGTCATTCACCCAATAGCAAAACCAAACAAGAATCAGTCAAAAGCAGAAAATTATAGGTCCTATCAGCCTGCTACCTATGTCTAAAATATTAGAGAAACTAATACTCATCAGATTGAATAAACACGTCAAGAAAACTAACAGTATACCACAGCACCACTTTGGTTTCAAATCACAATACTCTACCACACACCAACTACTAAGACTTACGGAACATATTCATTCTGCGTTCCGAAAGCGACAACATACAATCGCTGCATTCGTAGACATCTCGCATGCTTTCGACAGGATTTGGCATCCAGCTCTCTATTTTAAATTAATTTCAATTGGTACACCCAAATATCTAGTATTTGTTATCCTTAGTTATATCATAAATAAAACATTTTCAGTATCTGTCGAAGGCCACTGCTCTAATCCAAGAAAAATCACTGCTGGGGTTCCTCAAGGTTCACCACTTTCCCCCTTATTGTTCAATTTATACACTGCAGATATACCGACTTCAGCACAAATAAACACCCTTCAATTTGCTGACGACACTGCACTCTACATCCCAGGGAACTCTTTAACAACTCTTCAAACACAACGTCAAAATCACTTAAACTTACTTGCAAATTGGGATAATATCTGAAAAATAAAGTTGAATCTAACAAAATCCTCAGCAAAGATATTCACATTAAGACCATTCACATATCCTCTTCCACTTCATAAATAATGACATCATCAATTGGACACCAACAAATAAAACAATACAATATTTGGGCTTAAATTTCGACACTCGGCTCAACTGGAAGCAGCATATAGAGTTAAAAACTCAGCAAGCCAAAATTAAACTAATTCAATTACGACCCTTACTGAACCAACACAGTCAACTCTCCATATCTAATGCTTTATTACTCTACAAAGCAATAATCAGGCCTACACAGCTTAAAGGCTTGTTCCATCTGGACCAATGCCGCCAATACCAACCTAAATAAAATGCAAGTGATCCAAAACAAATTTTTAAGATAATTACTAAAGCACCATGGTTCATAAGTAACAGTCAACTGCATAATGATTTAAATATGAACAGAATAAAACACCAAATAGCCTATCTTGCACACAATTTTTACACAAACCTTCCCCAAATTCAAGCATCATCCTTCTACAAACTGGGCAAAACCTCCAAGTATGAAACGAGAATTAATAACAGATACCCCCTGCATTCGTTCTATAAAATATTCGCAAACCTGGAATACTTACTAATCTGAGGTGCTCTCTGCTTCCTCTTTCACTTTATTTTTTTATATTATTTTTTTAGAATTGTAGTGTGTATAGTTTTAAGTTAGTTTAAGTTAGCATAAGGTAGATTAAGTCCATCAAACATTTGCACAGTTAAAATGTAAGCAGAACAATGTAATGTCAACTGAAAATAAATTGTATATTTAAAAAAAGCGCTTCCAGTCTTGAAAATCCATCAAAAGTAACTGCTGCGAAGATAAGCGACGGGTAAATTGAAGAAGCAATCTAACAACTGTCAGATAATTGTTAGTTTGATAACTGTCAGATAATAAAGAAAATTCGGTAAGAAATGAATGCTAAAGTATGATATCAGAATTGTGAAAAACCTTTATTTCACATTTCAGGTTTATTTTTTACTTTTTAGAAAGTCATTTTGATCTGAATGTTGGAAATCACTGCCACTGAAATATGCATCTTGCCCCTTTGAAGATGTGAACGTTTGCGCCACTGCACGCGCGGGAGGTGATGAGTGTTCCGTTCTCTGTGCTCGTGTCACCGAGAACAATCTCCGGGGAGAAGCCTCGCTCATTACCAGCGCACAGAGACTCCCAAATAACGATGACATGCGCAGGGCTTCGCTGGGCGACTTCCGTATTCTCCCAGCACTGTGTTCGAAAATCGGAGAGTTATTACTAGCAGTGAACAAGCAAAGGCATTTTTTTTTGTACTCGAGTACTCTTGCACTCTGTAACAGTATAAATGGTATTGAATAGGAGATAAACAAATGTTTTTAACAAAGTTAATGATATAACTTCAATAAAAATAATTTTCATTCTACTATGTATACTCTATACCAGGGCTGTCCAACTTAGAAGGGCTTATGAATTACATATCAAATTCTAGTTAAGACGCGGCCCGCACCAATTTAAGATTGTTTTTACCATAACTACTGAGATTATACTGAAACAAATATATAGCAGATACGACTTTTATTCAATGATTAATATACATACAACGAGAAAATTAATATATAATTAAATAAAAATAAGATCAATTGTGCAATTATATTGTATTTGGCTGGTATAATACATTTTTCAAAGTATTTGCGTGCCACACAAAAAGATCCGACAAGCCACCAGTTGGAAAACAAAATCATTTCAAAATTATTTCTATTTCAATAATACATGCCTATTTTGTGTTTAAATGCCTGAATGTTGCTAATTTTCGTATTTATTGTTCAAAATTCTATTATTCTTAATCGAAAATTTTAAAAAATGTAGGTTTCTATCCTGCAGATTACAGAGAAATCGAACAACTATCGATAAATCCATGTTCCGTTTTACTGCCACCACAATGCGGGTATTTCAAATTACAAAACACGTGCAAAATTGCTGCTGGTAGTCATATAATAATTTTTTACTTCGAATTTTAAACAATGTTAACTCAAAAATGGCTCCAAATGTTTTCTAAAATGTTCTCCTCATATGTATTAATGGACGGTGACGGTTCCATTTTTGGCGGACATTCTATTTTCGAAAATTGTTAAAAGGTAACACTGCTTAACACTGCAACACAGGTTAAAATACAGTACTTAATACAGAGCATTCTGTCTTATATGAAATATGTTCTAAAAAGCAGATGTTAAAAAGACATGTATAATTTTTTAACGGTGGTTATTGCGGAATTTCTGCTTCTCGCAAATTATAAAAATATTTCTCAATCATTAAAATAATTTTCTTTAATTTTTTCCATGGATACTTAATGGAATGGACACTTAACTTAAAAGAGAAACGCTGGTCACATTTTTTGTTGAACTCTCTGAATTTTTTAAAATTGCAAATTTTGAATTTTTTATATAATGCGAGAAAGTACGTGCAGTTGTACCTTGTGGTGTAACCCGCCATTGCGCTCTCCCCCTCGCCCCCACCCAGACCTAACCCTTCCATTTCTTCTTCAACCCTGTTTTCCGATGTTAGCTTCCTGTCACAGTCCTGCAAGTCCTTTCACCCTCTCTGCGCTTCCCGTTTACAAGGCAGAGGTTTTCTCTGCGTCAGAATCACTCCCTTGGTAACGGTGGTACATGCGGCGATGAAGTGAGTGCCACATGGGCGGGTGTTTGGTGGATGTGAAATTACTATTGAATCTAAATATTTCTTTTTAATACAATTATTTCCTCAATAGTAGATCATTTTATGTACAGTTGTATCGAAAAAGTAGTATTGAAGTCCTTGATACCGAAAAACCAATTGAAAGGAAAACGTCAGTCCGTCCGTCCGTGAACACTACTAGCGCCTAAACCATATTGACATACGTTGTTTTCAAACTGAAGAAACCTCTGTCGCTCTGGCTTGACTCGAAGCTTTGAGATTTTGAAAAAGATTCTCTAAAATTTGGGGTCCTTTACATGAAGCCCCCAGGGAGTTTTGAAACTTTTCTCAATAATAGCTCCAAATTTGTTCCTCCAATTTCTTGTAAGAATGGTGTAAAATACACTTTAAGGTGGTATAGGTCAGAATTTCGCAGTTAACTCTAGATTTTCCTAAATTGCTAAAGTTTGAATTTTTTTCGGCGTCTTCTGACAACTACGAAGTTAAAGATATTTTTTCTTCAAATAAATTTTGTTCTCCATAGTGAGTTTTTTCATTACGGTCATGTACATTGATTTGAAAATTTTAGTCGTTTTCGCGCAACATAGCGTGCAATACGTGCAACTATAAAAATTACAAAAAACAAGATTTTCTCAAAAAGGCTCCAAATTTTTTCTTGAAACTTTTGGTAAGGATAGTGCTTAATGTACTCTAAGAAATGGCATAAATGCCATATGGCTTAATTCTTTTGTTTTTTTCAGAAATTACAAAAATGTAAATTTTTTGACTTATCTTTCACGTCGTTAATATTTTTTTCGCATTATATTTATTTGTGCGATTTGTTCACATTATGTTAATGAGTACATGTGCTCTAAATAATATGAAGTAAAGTTTGTCGAAAACTCAAACGTTTCCTGTGAAAAGTAGTTCAAAATTCCGCATTTTCAGAAACTCTTTAACGTCATGCTCTCATGAATGGCTCCAAATTGTTTCTTCAAACTTTTCGAACGGATAGTTCTAATTGCACTCTTTAATATGACGTAAATTTCATTTGTGGTATTGTTTTGTTTTTTCAAAAATTAGACAAATGTCATTTTTTTTAATGATCTCTCACACCTTTAATATGCACATTTCCAGCAATTCGTAAACACTATTGTATTTGTGAGTGAATGTGCGTCAAATGACATAAAATTAAGATTTTCGAAAACCCAAAAGTTTTCTTGAAATAGCTTCAAATTTCGCATTTACAGTAGCGCTTGTACGCCATTTTGTTAAATACTGCTGCAAATTTTTCAAAGAAAATTGCCATTTTGGACGAGATTTTACTGTTCTTTAATATTCTTAAAATAAAATTTCTGTTCTACTAGTTGGAAAAACGAAAAATTAAGAAAATTTCAAAGAAATGTACTGTGGGCGGCGATAGAGAGCAGCTGGCAAATGAATGTGGCAAGTCCGAATTGCTAGCCGAGACCAGAGGAATTAAAAAACCAATACGAGAAAGTTTGTGCCATTCTATAGCACCACTAGTTCTTTTTTTTTCGAGTAGAGCAAAGAGTACCTTTTAATCGTGGTGTAAGCCCCATTCTTATTCAAACTTTTGAAAACGTTGCAAGTATTCGAAAATTGAAATTAAAATCTCCCGCGCTTCTTTTACTAAAGAGAGTTTCAGGAGATAGCTAGAAGATTAGTAGAATGCAATTTGCAATACTATAAAATTACCTACTTGTTGTAAATAACACGAAAAAATAGGCACTGTTTTACCATTTCTAATTTGTTTTTAATTTTTCCTTTTCTCTTTTATTTTTCGCTTTGCATTTAACTTCCTGAATAGTTGTTCACCTTACTTGGAAGTGAAAAGTAATACATTGAGCCGACTTCAATGATTGATGCACGATTTTAAGTGAGAATTGGCAAATACACCGACCATCCACGGTTAGTCAACTCACCGACGCACGGGGTAATCGGCCGACTGCTCCCACTGATGTCCAATCCAAGGCTTCCAATTCGCGAAAACCACAAGTGAATAATCCTCGCACGTGTGCACAGAGCTTCCGCCGATTACAACCGATTTTACCCGATGAGTTGCTTGTTCCGCCGCTCTCGAAAACCTGGCCAACGCGTTAGGCTGCGAAATATGCATTTTCAAATCTTGTTTAACACCGCGACTGCCGACGGGACTACCTTTGTTACTTCCATGTCCATTGTATCATTATTTCTGTGGTTTAATAATTATTTACCATTTAGATGTTTTCAAATAGTTGCTTCTTAGTTATTAACCTGACAATTCTATTGAGAAAAAAACAGTAATTTGGCATGTAGTCTTATTACGGCTTGTTTTTACACCTCATTAATCCTCAGTGATTTCGTAAAGTGATTTGTGGTTATATGTGAACATGCTATTGTTGACGGAACTTCCATGTTTTATTATTATATTTTTATTGTTAAAATTGCAAAAATGTTTAGTTCAATAAAATTAATCAGTAATCAGATGAACCAAAACAACATTATAACATTTGTGGTAAAAATATTAATTCATTAAATTTTCCGGGAGATAACTTCGTTACCCCCCCCTTGGTAATCCAAGGATGCAAACAACCTTGATAAAAAATATAGTATATAGTAAATAGTCGACGGGATAATGCTTGAAGATGGAATACAAAATATCCGGTGGATGTGTTTCATACCTAAAGTGCGCAAATATTAATGGTCACTAAAGTATATGACCGAACGTATTTTTATATAAGACTGAATTTTTGCAATTAAATTAAGTGTTGTTAAGCTCAGCTGTACGATTTAAAAAAAAGATAATGTTTTAACCTACTACTTCGATGGATAGTTTGGAATTGATAAAGTGGATAAAATAATATCACGAAAACAATATTCAGTGGGCTTTTTCGGGTTTGTGAAAAAAGCTCAAAATGATTTGCAATTCGGCGAAGGTCAAATGTTGTTGTCAAAAAATAATACAACAAATAATGTGTCTGTAATAATGCAGTAATACTTCGCTAGAAAGTTGTGACACTACATAAGTCTAACAAACCTGGGAGAATGAGAGATAGGTACTCAAGTACCGAAAGTAATAGATTTTTTAAAATCATTTATTTGAGATTGCTAGGCTTTGTAAGCAACTAAGGTCATTAACGAAATAGACTGTTCAAGGAGGATCTGAAAAATAGGTTCGATTGACTATCAAATAAAACGAGAATGGTCGGGAATGTTTGAAACTAGGATATATTTCGGATTCTATGAATTGAAAAATAGACTTCCTAAGCAATTATTTTCCGAGGAACCAGTAACGAGAAAGTTTCGTCAGATGACATACATAGATTATAGCTAAAGGTCGCATGAACAATACCACGTGAAAATTTGTCGCTATTTTGATCTTCCTCATAAAGAGAGATTCATGTAAGAACAAGCAATTTTGACAGCTAGTGCTGGAAACATAACCGAAGGTTCTGTGGTCGTTGTGTCCTTGATCCCATTGAATTCTCCTTCCTCGATTCGTTCGTTTGCAGTTGGCTAACTTGTAAATGGTTTCAACGCTTCCTTTTGTGATGTCCTCGTCCGACGAAAATATAGTGCACCACGAGATATAATTGAAATTAGGAAGTGCTGTGCTATGTGCTCTTCTATAAAAATTTATTTCTTTTATACACATTGTATGGATTTTACTTTTTGCGTGATAAGTATTATGTTTATTTTAAAACCGAGTCTTGAATGTAAGGTGCGTATTGGTGCACGTGTTTCTGAACAGCTGCCGCGGCGGAGGGATACTTCTCTGAATTACATGTGATGTTCACTTGTTTAGCGAACTGTCACTTTTGCTTGTTCTTACGTGAATTCTTCTATACTCCTAAACTAATCGATGTGTCTTACGGCGACTTGACAGTTAAGCGCAGGACCCCACCCTCCCAACTTCCGGCGCTCCACCAATCCCCGAACCGCAGGCGGTAGCCCTGCGAATACCGGAAGTTGAACGCCGGGCACCTCACGTTGCCCTAAACGCCGTTGTTTAGGTATTGAATTAAACCCTTCTCTAATCCTTCGAACTGCAACTAATTCACCGGACACTAATTACTTGTCCAAGTTGCCGCCAGCGCTTGAAGCCCGTAATCTCGCGAGACGTTTGGCACAACCGAGAATAATTTCCCCCACAAGTTCCGGACTTGGACGGCGCGCGGCGCTGGCGGGTAACAAACGAGCGGCGAGGAGGGGTCTTCGGACCGATGTATGGGGAGGGAGGGCGTGAGGCAGGGTAGGGGGCTCCTAGTGACGGAGGTAGCGAGCGGAAGTGACGCAATGTTGAGGCGAGCGGAAATGACGCATTGTAGAGGTAGTGGTAGTGGCGGCGGCGGTGAGAGCAGCGTGGTGGCAGGCAGCAGCTGGGTATTACACCCGCACGTTTTCTTGAGCCCTGAAATACCTACCCCACTCCTTTTCTAACATTAGTTGAATTAAGAAGAAAGCGACGAGCGTTTTTCACAAAAACTCATACTAAAAAATGTTCGCTCCAATATAATAGAAATTATTTTACAACAGAAAACGGGCGACAGGTTTGATTAATATTCCTGTCGTCGAAATAACTAACCCCCACTCCTTTCGCATCCAGCGAAATGAGGACTCAAGAAAATATGCGCAGATAATAGTTGCTGCTGCCGGCGATGTATAATATGAAAAAAGGTAAAGATAGTTCTTTACCTTTTTTACCAGCTAGATAGTTCTAGCTGTATTAACACATGTTCGTATTACTTGGAGTAGTTCGTATTACTCGTATTGCTTCTTTTTCGCATTCACTGAAACATTCAAAAAGTAAATTGTAAAAGAGTAATCTGTAAACGAAGTGTCGTAATAAATGTTAAAAACTCCTATGACACGAGGAGAGTTCGAAGATTAGTTTTTGGTTATGAACATGTGATAGGAAGCATTATCTTACCAAGTTACACTTTGCCCTTCATTAGAAGGCAACTCATCCTACATTGGTGTTTGACGAAAACACAAAAGCACTTTGTTAGAGTTATAACATGACCTGCCTGTCTCGGCTAGCTATTCGGACATGCCACATACTCTTGCCAGTTGCCATCTATCGCCGCCCAAAGTACATTTTTCTGACATATTCTTGATTTGCCGGTTGAAATGCCTACATATGGATAGATAAGTGACCTTCCGTTCAGTGAATATATGTATGTTATAAACCTCGCAACACGGACAAAAATAATGAATTTGAATTAGGTTTTGAATTATTTCTAAAAGTTTAATTTGTAAACACAAACTCTAAGTGAGTTGTGGCGAGAGAGCGAGAAGCAGCATGAAGAAGCGGGGGAAGCAGGATGCAGCGAGAACGTAGGTGTCTGGGAGGGGAGATGGGCGTAAAGGGAGAGCCACTCGGAAAGAGACGCTCGGCGAAGCTGAGGTCAACGTGAGAGGGAGACGAGAGGCGAAGGGATTGGGATTGAGCACTTCGAGGACTGAGAAGAAGCGGGTGAGGAGGGCGAGGGACTGGGGGGTTGGGGATAAAGGTGTGACGGAACTGCAATGCAATGGGAACGGGAAGATGGTCTATAGGGTTTGCGGGAAGGGCGAGTGATCAGGAAACAGGGTGAGGCGCGAGTGGCAAGGTGGAGGTGGAGGCGGAGGATGAGACTGAGATGGAGACGGAGGCGGAGGTGGAGGAGGAGGATGAGGCAGAGATGGAGGCGGAGATAAAGGCGGAGATGGAAGCGGAGATGTAGATGGAGGTGGAGGCGGAGATGTAGGCGGAGATAGAGGCGGAGGCAGAGGTGGAAGCGGAGGTGGAGACGGAGGTGGAGGTGGACGCGGAGACGGAGGCAAAGGTGGAGGCGGAGGTGGAGGCGGAGATGGAGGTGGAGGCGGAGGTGGAGGTGGAGATGGATGCGGAGGCGGAGATGGAGGCGGGGGTGGATAAGCGGGCCAGCGGTGGCTGTGGTGGTCTCCATGGCAGCTCCGCTCGCTTCTGACTTTCGTCCACCGCGTCCCGCCCCGTTGCCACAGCGCCGCGGACAAATGGGATTGTTTCTGTGACGAGCGGTGGCGTGGCCGGGGCGTGGCGGGGGCGCGGTGAGGACGCGCTGGGCATGGGGGCAGCCGGCCGGTTCAGGCGGTGGAGCAGGTGCCCGTGGCCGGAACGAGGCAGTCGCCCGAAACTTCTCCCCCGACCGCAGCCCTCTCCCCCATTCTCCCCTCAACCCCCCTTTCCAACTCGCTTCCTCTCTTCGTCACAACCCTCCCCCCTCTTTCTCTTTCCTTCTCGACGACAGCACCTTTGCGTATGCCGGACATTGCAATGTTCCTTCGGAGCGTTTCAAAAATCCCTCTTTAAAGAAATCGCGTTCCATAAAAGTAGCCACGTTCTAGAAAAGTGTATTTTTTGCATTCCAGAATTATAAACGACCTTTTCTGTTGCAAGAAATCGTTCAAAAATCACGCGACGCGTTTTATGGCACAAATAATGACGTATTAGATTTTATGGCACGAATGATTGCGTCATCACACATTCAGCCAATCGCAGTGAGAGAATTAGGGGGAGGTAGAGGTAAACAGAACAGCCGACCACAGTTTTCTCGCACAGATGTCAAATACCTGAGACATCACAGAAAAGTTGTTCGCAAAATTAAGTTTCATTCTCTTATAAATTTATAATGCTGTCGTACAAAAAAGTAGAGTATGCAACTCGTTTATAATGTTGCTTTATTGCATTCGTACAAATCTGAAAACTCGCTTCTAACGTCGCTCGTTTTCAAAACATGTACTCATGCAATAAAGCTAAACATTATAAACCAATTGCATAAACTACTATTATTGAACTCATAACTGTACTCTGGTGAACAGTAATAATAAATGTTCGCTTGTCTTTATTAATTCATTAATACTTTTACGAATACATGAATATTACAGCCCGGCAAGTGAGCAACTAAAGCAGTGGTGTCAATGTGTTGCATTTGAAAGGGCGAAAAATCAATTTGTCAGAATTGCCACTAAGAATGTTGACTCTGAAGTGGCACAAATTTAATTTATTTAATCTTTTATGGTCGCCAGCCACAGAAGTGGCACATTTAACATTTACTTTTATTGATCACCTTGCCTCTCAATATTATATAGGAGCTAGAGGTAGGAATCTGACTCGTGCACCAAATGAAAGATTGCTGCGTCAACAAGAAACCTAAGCAATCGAACTTTTCCTCAGACTTGAAGAGTTCAAATTACTCTATTACAAGTACGTGAAATACGGTCATCTAACGAAAAGAGAGGATCCCTATTCAGGAGGAGATCACACATTAGAAATATGACTTCAATATAACAAATTACATTTATTAATTCAAAGAATGCCCAAGCATGTACAAATATTGAAGTTAACACCTGTAAAGACAAAATACATAGTCAGAATTTTACACTTTGAAACAATGATTTCTCCCAGGAAACAAACATCTGAAAGCAATGACGCAGAATTACTATGAACTTTAGAACAATTTAAAAAGTAACAAAATTTCAATGAAGTATAGACAGACATATTCAAATTAACAATCCACAAAAGATTGTATAAACAGCTACTACTAATGCTGAACGCAAGTCGTAAAAATATTGTATTTTAGAGTGGGAGCTTACGCAGCAATAAACAATTCAAATTTGTAAAGGTAGGCAACCTGCCAAACACCCTCTTCAAACAATGAAGAGCAAATTGAGTTACAAACTGTATTGAAGAATCGTCTCCTGTATTATTTCAGTAGTATACCTTTGGGTTCCGGTTCTCACACGCAACCAATCTTTATAAATGAGGGCTCTAAAGAAAGAGAATTTCACGGAGACTTGTCGAATTCCATTTTAATTTTAAAAATTTGGATGATTTCTTTAAAAACGCATCGAAATATTCATGTAAACTGCAACCCGCATTACATGTCAACTTATATCGGCAAATAACTCATAAACAAAGCGTTTTAGAGCCTTAAAAAGTAAAGGGCGTTTTAGAGCCTTAAAAAGTAAAGAAACGTTTTTTACATCTTAATCTCCAAGATGAGACATTATTTGATCCATTCAATTAACTTTTCGGTTCCACGCTTCAATACTATCAAGGCCACCTCAGTATTTCAGCCCTTCCTGCTGGTAGCAATTTTTGGGGCGACACGCTTAGAAGGCTTAGATTCGACAATCTTTATTTATGCTTTCTGTTAACACCGTAGTTTGTGCAGTCTGACGAGGTTTATTTGCATAATCATTAATTCAAGATTTGCTCTCCAGCAACATCTAGAAGTACTATTATAGTTGCTTGATATCTATACCTATGAAGATTGTTTCTTATGCGTGTAGTGAAACTATTTAATTAACTTTTTTTCATGGTCTGTAAGTGTTGTGTACTTAATTGTGGAGGAATGTGGGTGCTCAGTGAAGAGTGAAGACTGTGTTTGTGTTTTACCTCTACCAATATTTTCGTTATCATTCGATGAAATTTTCAAGACAACAGGTTCAGACACGTAGCTTTCTCTAAAGTAAAAATCTAATATTTTTGTGACTATCATATGTTCTTTATTTTTATTTGTAATTGTGTTAGTACATTGCAAGTTACCTTTATAGATTTTAAACAAATAAACACGTTTCGTTAACTACTTTCCCTCTTCGAATGAAAATAGAAGGATAGGGATGAGTGTGGGGTCTAACATGCGAAAGTTCTCGCAGGGGTACGCAGAAGTAGTGGGGGAAAAGTTGTGCTATGGCACAACACAAAGAACAAACTTTTTAAAGTAGCTAAAGTAAAATAGCTTGAAATAAATGGAAAACAAAAATCAAAACGCGCTAGCCTACAATACTACGTGAATCATTTGAAAAACAACTAAATTTAAAATTATAGAAAGTATAGTGCAAGTCACCCGACAACTGCCAACGATCGCAGTCCAAACGCACGATTTAAATGTTGGCGGTATCTGGAAGTATGTACACCAACGCGCAGCTGCAAACTCATTGTAAATAAACACCGTTTGATATTAAACTCAAGGTGTCGGTTCGTTAACATATTAAAAATGCAAACATCGTTTGAGCAACATTCCCATGTACCGAAGTGGGCTTCCTAATGCCTACTAAATTGTTTCTAATGCTAACAAATGATATTTAGTACTCAAAGGTGAAAACATTAGTTTTATTATTTTTTGGCTTGGAATTGTTTTTCTTGAGGTACGTAAGGACGCAGAAAATAATTCAATACTTTTTAGTATACAAATAATTTTTCAATTTTCTCACCCCAGCAAGCTGGTATCCTGACTCCCCAAAACCCACTCAGTTCTTCATAACAAATCAAGGAAAGTTAAATAATATTGCAATGAGTAGGTCTGTTCTTGCCCGATCCGGTATTTTTGCACTACTTTACTTGGCTTTCTCAAGAGTAAAAACCTTTTCAATTATTTGACTATCAAGGAAACCAAAAACCTAACTCTCAAGGAGGATTGAAACATTTCTTCAAATGTTGTTTTTAAAGAAGTATGAATTTGTTGAATATAATGTTGAATAAACTTTAATTGAAAATTTGTTTCAAACATCAATTGCATTGTTATTTTGTTTGATATTCTGTAAGTACATTAGTAGTTCCTCTCCTTTATGGAAAGGATAGACAAATGGATAGGGAAAGGGTGGGATTTAACATGCGAGAGTTCTCGCACGGGTACGCTAGTCTTTACATAAATTGGAAAAACCCTGTTGGGGAAAAACCTTAACACTTTAAAAACATTGAATTTCGAACAACATTAACAATTTCAGAAAAAAAAACAGTGCGAAAAGGTGGCTTCTCTCTCATTAACATTAACACATTTTTAACCTTACGTGAGTATTGGCAATGATATTCAGTGTTACCTGTCTAAAATTGCCCCTTAAACAATAACCTTTCAGGCGTCGCTGCAGGAGACAATCCCTGCTCTTCCTGACAAGACAGACTTCAATAATAGACAAACCTGAACCTCAACATTGGCTCAACGGACCCTTTGTCCGCCACGGAGCCCATTGTGGGCAGACCTGCTTCAATACGACCACCGTCGAAACGGCACAGTCCGCACAGACTGCCACTTTTAATCTGCAACCAGTTATAGATTTACATTACATTGGATTCCCCGCCTGATCCCAACATGTATCAGACCTACTGACAATCCGAGTTGCGCCGAACGGCGACTTTACAAGTTGCGTGCACAACGACACGACTTCCTTACAAAAGTTCACCCACAGGTGAGAGCGGCCAGGCTGTCAACATACGAAGAAAATCATTAGACAAGGCAACACTCATAAACAATTTCAAACATAAAATATCACTGTCAACACATAAAATTCAGAGTCCAACTTGGACATGTAGAGAGAGACACCAGTTAAACACATTAAAACATTACTACCCGCAGTCCGGACTAACTTGGCGATCGATAATTTAGAATTAAACAAGCAAACATTAAGGTGACATCTCACGGGCAAGTAGCAATGCGCGGGAGCGCTCGGCTTCTTTTTATTTCATTCGACACATTACTGAGCTTCCGCGTGCACTAGATCATGCAGCGGAGTTGTATCAGTACACAGAGAATAGCCAATCAGAAATTTTACAAAATATCCGCATGAACGCTCCTTGCCTTAACGAAAAGCATATGTACCAGGTGCGTTGATAGCACCCGATTAGGGCGTTATCTAGGAGCGGCCAGTGGAACTATAGATGTGATAAGCGTGACATAAAATAATTTCTGGTTTTGGTATTTTGCAAGTTCCAGAGGCTCTACCTTTCAAGTTTATAACCAAAATTTCAATTAACATTATTAACTGAGTATTTAAACACCTAAAACAACCAGTTTGAAGGCTGTATTACAAAGTTTTTAGAGAAAGAAAAGTTATAGAATTAAAAATTCTGTGCAATACTGAAAAATACTTAGAAAAAATGCAAATATGTATGCAATCTTAAAATTAATTCTTGGTTACAAGGTGTTTTGTGTGGCCACACAAGGTACAACAAAAATGGATACCTTAGGTCTTATAGTATTTTTACAATAATTGATTGTAATTGAAATTGAAATTGAATAATTGAAAATAATATAATATTCGTGGTACAATTTTCCCTCATATTTCAGGTTTTTCTTGATGTGGTGAAGCTTACAAAATATGATTGTTTTAGAAACAGAGGTCCACTTGATTGAAAACAATTAACAGAAATAATAAAACAGTTGTCTTGAGGTGACTTCTTGGCCGGAAATATGACACAATGTCTCCGACTGGTGGCGGTGGCACGCTTCATGGCACCGTAACGTGCCAAGAGCTTCTCTGGGCAACTAGCGTCGGGAAAGGAAACTATTAGCGGTAACCCTGCAGTTTTACAATAGTGTTGGCGTTGTCTCTTATGGCGGGGTGATGAACTGCGTGGAGGGCCGATTTCGTCTTAGTACTCGTGCCACGGACTCCCGCTCGCGACATCGACCATGACTGAACAAAAGTCATTAGTCCCTGGAAATAACGGTGTACCTGATCGTGAGATGACCGGTTTCGGCGACTCTGAGCCTCAGTTGACGTCACTGCGGTGCCTGAGACCGAGAGGTTTTGGGATTTGAGCCGCGACGCAGAAAGGATTATCGACACTAGCTGCATAGCTAAGCCGAATTAAGCTATTGGCTAGAGGAGAGTTTTAGCGGCCAACAGCTCTGATAAGTTTCGTCAGCTAGCACCACTTGAATGCCGGAGCAGGACTCCCATGAACGGACCATGGACCGCGCACGACCTTTCCTTTTTGTTGTCTTATTCTTCTCTTACTTCCACACACATTTACAAGCACTACACTTCACAACGCGAGAGACAGGTCCGGAGCTTGCCCCGGACTGCGTCGGTCTTACCCCGGCTGCGACGGTGCACGCTGGTGGGACACATCTGATTGGGGGTAACCTTCAAGCCGACGTGTGGGTTGGCACCGGATCGCGCCTTCCAGTAGGAGAAATCACTGTCAACTCCCGATATAAAAATATTCACTACACTTACGGAACTAATGATCCGAACTAATTGACGTGCTCGAAAAATCTCAAGTAGTCCGCACTCAATCCGAATGAGATCCGCTGCTGAACTTCACGTCGGTTTGCAAGTTTTCCCCCTTCATGTATCATCCTCAGCTATTACACCCTCTTGACATGGGTGGTAGTGTAGTATATGTAAGTATGTGTGTATGTTTGTGTGTTGGTGAGGGGACGATGATGAGGAAGGAGGGATCGCATTCGTTTCATAAGCAGTAGGTTAGGGTACTGCTGCGGCCGGTATTGATCGGCGAAATCACGTAAGACTATCAAAGCACCCAGCCGCTAGAATTCTCCTCTAGACTGCGGTTGAATTAGAACTAGCTATCTAGCTAGTGTCGAAAGTCCGGTACCGTTCGGACCTAATACTAGAACTATCCGTGTAAGTGTATCTATGTTTAAGGTGTTATTATTAAATCATTGCATTGTGAACATTTCTTTTCGGCATTACATTTGTGTGAGTGCATGCGGAAAAAGGACAGGTCGACGCTGACAATCCTCTCTCTTTGAATCGGAGTTTACAGTTACATTTTTTAGTGTTATTTTCGCACTGTATTGCTGTAAGTCTACGATCGGCTGTACAATGTTTTCTCATTCACCCTTTCAAATTTCACCCTTTCAAATTCACCCTTTCAAATATATATATATATATATATATATATATATATATATATATATATATAAGATTCTTTTCTGTTTTCACATTCACTTTACCTTATTTCTTGCCACTCTTGTATATTATACATTCCTTATTAGTCTACGGACATGTATTGCATTTACATTACTAGTGAACTCGGCAATGCTTCGTTGTTGCAACGGGTTTTTACACTTCACACGCTACTCTTCATGTGACTGTTAATCAGGTTTTACGCTAAGCTCTGCGAAAACTTTAATAGATGAAATACTTTCTCGCGAGTATGATTTTATTCTTTGTGCTGGTATGGACGTGATAGTCAAGTATCCTATTGTTAAAACGTTCTCCCTCAATTTTGGGCATGTATCCGCTATGACACTGTTTTGGAGAAATTTGATTCACTTTTCAGAGATAACGTTAAAGTAATAATACCGACCGATATTTCACAATCGCAGGGGGAGAATATGCAGCGAAGACGCCCATTGTACTATACCTATAACATTTGCACAAGTACAAGCAAAATGTAGACAAAGTTTTATTGCAATTGGATGAACGGTGCGGCAGCGCATAAAATACGAAGAAACAAACATAAGTTTTTGTATATCAGATAAAAACAAACTGTTTTTTAACATTTAAAATTTTTCTTCATATTAAGTTCCTTTTATTTTACATTTCACAAATAATGCACAGTATTTTACATTTTCTTGCATATTAATTTTTTTGAGAAAATCTTTTTACGATCCTTCAATGTAGTCTCCATTCTTTTCAAGTACCAAGTTCCAACGACTGTGCACATTTAGAATTCCATCAAACGGGGTGTTCTTTGCTCATCTGACGAATGGTTCGGGTAACGGCTGCACAAAGCTCATCATGGCATGAAAAACGAAGTTCTCGCGGAAGGTTTTTCAATTCTGGAAGAAGTCAAAGTCTGGAGGAGTCATGTCAAAACTGTAGAGTGCATGTTGTAACACTTCCCAAGCACATTCGTGGAAGTTTTCTGTTCAGACTTTGGACGTGTGTGGGAGGGCGTTGTCGTGGAGAATGAATGTCCCAGAATTGTCGAGGAATTCATGTCAGGTTTTGTGAATTTTCAGAATCAGTCATTTGACAGTATTCGAAATATGGATGATATTGAATTTCCTGTGGCTTCAGAAATGTTTTCACATGTCGCACGACGATCTTTTTCAATAAAATATGCTACAAATTTCTCACTTCATTCATCTGTCGATGTTCTGGGTCTTCCCGGTGTTGCGTCTTCGTTTTTTCTCAAACGACCTTCCAAAATCGACTACACCAATGGGACACAGTGCTTCGAATCATTGTAAGCTCACCGCACTCTTTACTTAAAGCGTTCTAGATTTCAAACGGGTTTTTACCCCAAAGTTTCAATCTTAACATGCGATCTTTGATCCTCAACACTCCCAGTACCCGAAACCTGTACAGGTTTCATTTCTATGACCCATCATTAAATAACGAAACAAGTAATTGATGAAACGGAGATACGTGCTTCATCCTGAAACTTTAAACTACAAGTGACACAAAAATCAGTCGTGTTCTTCAGCTGGCGATGATTTCAAACTGTACATTATTTATGAAATGACCTCCGTACTTTGGAGTCACCTTTCTTTTGAGAATTTCTTCTTTAAAAGTTTTTTTACCTGTGTAATTTCATTTTTACCTATTTACTCTATGTACTCTCTTCAAGTTCATGATCAGTGTTAAAATGTTCTTCAAGGTGTCTCACAAAACTAAAACAATTCCTTAAGACTGAATAAAAGCTGAATGTAGACAGAAAAACAAATTAACGTACAATATTAAGAGATCACTACAGGTTTATCGTTCTACATGTTGCTCTCTGTTTCCATCGTCATTATTGAACAATGATTTTTTGAGGACGTTTAATGCTGCATTTGTTAGTTTAAATCTGAACTCACATTAAAATATCCATTTTTTGTCTGATTTAGAATTTTTAACTGCACTTTGTGTCAATTCTGACGTAGTAGGTTAAAAAATGAAGAGAAAATCAACTACGGAAAGTATAAAGCCATGGAAAGCTGTTTTCGGTTTTGTAAATTCCAATTTTTCCTGTTAATCGGATCGAAAATATGACTAGCGAAAAAAATATTTAATTGCAAAATTGGACATTGTGAGAATAACAAAAGCAATTAGATTTTTCGTGTGATACGTCAGAGTATTTTCGCATCTTGCTATACGAATTAAAAATACGCTATAATTTTTCCCCATATCTCTCAACCGCATTCGAAATTTGCACACCGGTACGAAATACGTTACCATATAGCAACCACTAGACCGTGATGCGTACAACTTTACTCGTTCCCTTTAAAGAGATTACACCCACATTTCCAATGCAAAGCAATTTCCATATTGCTACTCCACGAGATCCATTTCTGATTGGATATGGAACAGTGCCGCCCAAAACATCACCGTCCCGCTGGTCGACGTGTTCCTCTGTCGCGGATAAGTGCTGCACACAAAAAAACAAATCAGCAGAAAGTATCGACTGATAATGACCACGCCAAATGCGGCGACCTCGTTATCCCGTCGGTTCAATCGCCGCGCCGGAAACAACAAATGCGTCCGCAGCGCGTTCGGCCCCCGAAAATAACGAGTTTTGCGTGCGCCATGCGGAAGCATAGTTGCGTAGTTCGCGCAACGGCCGCACGTGGCGCTGCGATTGCAACGACCGTCAGAGGGCGCCCGGTTCACAGACAACCACAGTTGCCAGATTGGGCGGCTTTTTCCCTCTAAAATGGTGAATTATTTTTGGTTGTCAAGAAAGGAAAATTTGGGGAATTAAAATGTACGTCATAATTTAATATTGTAATAATTATGTTGTACACAGTGTATACACTGTACTGTACTTCATGTTCGTAAATATTTCATCCGGTCGATAATAAATATGTAGTGTGCGAGATTATAAGCTTAACATTTCAACAAAAACTATGTATCATGTATTTTTCTGGAAAACGAAAATGTTAATAAAAATTAAATTTTACAGACTATTCCACTCATGAAATTTCAGCCAATTGCGTGCAAGAACTGGGACAATACGAGCCAATTAGAGACGACTTTACCATAGACTGAGGATGACATCTTCACTCTATGACTTTACCATGCATATTTATCAGTTACTGATTATCACCTCCTAGGAGGTGATAAATTTTGCGCTTTGTTTTGTCTACAGATGGAAGTTATGTAATTTTGCTATTATTTTTATTCCCTAGTCGGGTGTGTATCTTTTGTTTGAAATGGTTTGAGCGCAAAATGTTGCAGCAAAGGTTTGGTTCGACGTCGAATGACGAAATAGAGGATGTCCGGGAAGATTATACAAACTTTTGGCCGAAAAACGCACAGGCAACATTAAAACTGATCAATTTTTGTCACATCTAACCCTTCCTACCAAAAATCAGGCATTTGGTACAAGAACTGCTCTATTGGGGAAAATCAGTTGTCTAGGTGGACGAAAACGTACGCAGCTAAAGTTGGATTTGACACAAATTAAAACAGAAAGTAACTAATCATTCTTGTCGTTTAACTGCAGTTTATGAAATGCTCCAAGTTGGCATACAAGAGCAAGAAATAATAAAAATTACAGGACACTCCAACACATCGTCACTCAAGACATATCTCCGAATGAATGAGGAACACCATTCTTCAATTATTAATAAATTAAGACATAGTAGCGCTTCAAATTCAATGTCTTAGTTAAAAATAAGTAAACAAAGCACGTTTCCTTCGAATTTAAACTTTAAAGATTGTGTATTCAATAGCTGTATTTTCATGTTATTTCTCTCTTAGTTTGTCTTATGTTTATTTTGTTGTTTATAGTTGCCCTTATGTATATATTTCTGTTCGATGTAAAAATATTTGAATAAAACAACGTTAATTATTAATAGTACATTATATTTAAGAAATTTCATTCGTGAAATAGTCTTAGTAAATTTCCAAACCACTCGTGGAATTACCTATGAAAAAGATATAATTTTTGGTTTGGGTGGTTACAAAAGTATAATTGTTCGAGAGATTTATTTATTTAACGGCAGCAACAGATAAAAACTGTGTAACACACTCATCCAACTGGGAGAAGTGCAATCTGTGCATGGTTACTTGAACTGTGGAATGTGTCTAAACTCATACATATTACGTTGATTTACGAAAAGATGCCTCGACAAAACGTAGTTTTATTTGAAAGTGATTGAACAAAGGTGCAGTACCTGAACCTTTCGTAAGTATCTACACAAATATTTTTCTGTTAGATCTACATAATTGCTATAGATATACTCTATTTTTACCCTCTAGAGCGTGATAGAAGTGAAAAGAAGTGAAGAAATTGGCGTATCAGGTGGAAAGGAAATAATGCTGGGAGTGGGAGAATCGCGAGTAAATAAACAAGAGGAGATAAGATGGAACACAAAAGGGGTGGACAGTGTAGAAAATAAGGAAGGTGAAAGGGACAGGTTTTTGGCAGGACACTGTGTGGCAGTGGGGTTCATGATGTTACGTACCAGCTCATAACAGAGTGCATGTTTTCCAGCTAGGTTCATGTGAAGATCATATCTGGCGAAATTTGCTGAGAGGTAATTAATTTTCGTAAAACATTTAAGAAGCTAGTGGTGCCGCAGAATGGCAAACTTTACCGTATTAGCTTTTTATTTCTTTTCGTCTCGGCTAACTATTCGGACTTGCCACATTTTGTGGCAAGATGCCATCTATCGCAGCCCAAAGTATATTTCTTTGACATTTTATTATTTTATGGGTTTCCTACTATTAGAACAAAAATATTTTAAGAATATTAAAGAACAGTAAAATTTCGTCCTAAATTGCAGTTTTCTTTGAAAAAATTGAAGCCGTATTTAAGAAAAGGACGTTTAAGCACTACTGTAAATGCAAAATTTGAAACTCTTTTTCACAGACAATTTTTGAGTATTTGGAACTCTTCATTATGACTCTTTTGAAGTACAAATACAACAATGTTTACAAAGTGTTGGAAATGTGTCTATTAACTGTGTGAGATATCTTTAAAAAATTGCTTCTGTGTAATTTTTGAAAAAAACGAAAAAATACGTCAAAATGAACTTTACGTCATAAGAAAGGGTGCAGTTAGCACCATCTGTTCGAAAAGATTCCCGAAAAAATTTCGAGCCATTTTTGAGAAAATGGCGTTTGAGCATTTTTGAAAATGCGGAATGTTGAGCTACATTTCACAGAAAACGGTTGAGTTTTCGATAAACTTAACTTGGCATTATTTAAAGCATTTGTACTCGTAAAAATAGTAATGTGAACAAATCGCCGCAAATGTTAATATTAACGACGTGAGCGACAAGTCAAAAAAATTTCATTTGTATAATTTTTGAAAAAACAAAAGAACAGTATTTTGGTGTTTATATCATCTGAGAGAGTAAATTAAGCTATCCTTACCGAAAGTTTAAAAATAAATTTGGAACCTTTTTGAGAAAATTGAGAAAATGTCCGGGGGGCTTCATGTAAAGGATCCCCAAATTTTATAGAATATTTTTCAAAATCTCAAAGCTTCGACTGAGCCAGATCTACAGGGGTTTCATCAATTTGAAAAAAAACTACGTATGGTGTAGGCGCTAGTGGTGCTCACAGGCGGACGGACAGACAGACGGACGTTTTGCTTTCAATTAGTTTTTCGGTACCAAGGACTCACAAAAGAGGGCTACACTACGTGTTGGGGGATTTTTTCTTAATTTAGCAACTGGATTTATCCATTTTTTCGTTATCAGGGCTCGGCAATGAATTTTTGGTGCCGAAAATTCGCCGTTTTTTCGCGTGGCATTACATAACTTTTCCTATACTATGTGTATTACTCCGTATATACGTACGTATACGGGAAAGTAAAAATACCTAAAACGCTTTTCTGAAGAAATTCCTTGCAACTTGTGGGTAAATTACTCTCCATGTGTCAATACTGCAGCCAATCCACAGGGGAGATGGTGGTGTTTTTACTTTCCCGTATACGTACGTATACACGGAGTGATATTCGTAGTATAGGGAAAGTTATGTAATGCTGCGCGAAAAAATGGCCAATTTTCGGCGGAAAAAAGTTCATTGCTGGGCCGTGAAAACGAAAAAGTGGATAAAACCAGTTGCTAAATTAAGAAAAAAATCGTCTAACACATGGTGTAGCCAGAAACCCTGTTTCCTAGGTTCTTGATACGGAAAAAAAAATTGAAAGGAAAACGTCCGTCTGTCTGTCCGTCTGTGAACACTGTTAGCGCCTAAACCATACGTACGATTTCTTCCAAAATAGATATTCCCCGGTTGATCGGATTCTAGTCGAAGCTTTGAGATTTTAAAAACGATTCTTCAAAATTTGGGGGTACTTTATATGAAGCCTCCCGGGGATTTTCAAAATTTTCTCAAAACAGCTCCAAATTTGTTCTTTAAAGTTCTTGTATGAATACAGTAAAATACACTTATTAACATGACGTAGGTCCGATTTTCACGGATAACTCTGAATTTTCGAAAATTGTGAAAGCTTGAATTTTTTTCGGCGTGTTTTTCCCAATATAAAATTGAAGATAGAGATTTTTCCTTCAAATAAAATTTTTGCTTCACAGTGAGTTCTTTCTTTAAGGTCATGTACATTTTTTTGAAAATTTTAGTAGTTTTCGCGCAATATTGCGTGCAATATGTGCAATTTTCAAAAGTCGATTTTCTCAAAAACGGCTCCAAATTCTTTCTTTAAACTTTTGGCGAAGATAATGCTAAATATACTCTATCAGATAACATAAACTTCATAATGGTCTACACGTTCGTTTTTTCAAAAATTACAAAATGTAAATTTTTGATTTGTCTCTCATGTCAAAATTTACATTAGAGATGAGTTTATTTCCTTAGTGCGTTTCTTTACACATAAGCTTCAAAGTATCTCCAAGGATGGTTTTTGAAATGTCCATAAGTGATCCATAATAAAGGAACAAAATTGGGAAACTTTCTGAAATGTTCGAACGAAATTTTCTCAAACAGAATTGAAAATTTTTCGCCGAACTTCTCAATAATGACAAAAAGTACAGTTCTCTCCCATATTCCAGAAGCTTGATTTCGGCCACGAATCAAAATAAAAAATCCCAAAAATCAAAATAATGCTAAAAAAGGAGGTGTTGTTTAATCACACACAAAATTAAAAGTAGGCATTGCACTGAAATGAAAGTAAACCATCGCGTCAATTGAAAAGTTTTCTAAATATTTTGTTTTATAACATTTTCTCGAATTGTTGTAAGGAAAATTCCCGAATATGTGATTTTTTACTTTCCCGTATACGTACGTTTTCACGGAGTGATATACGTAGTATAGGGAAACTTATGTAATGCTGCGCGAAAAAATGGCCCATTTTCGGCGGAAAAAAATTCATTGCCGGGCCGTGATAACAAAAAAAAGATAAAACCAGTTGCTAAATTAAGGGGAAAAAATCCCCTGACACGTGGTGTACCCAAAAACCCTGTTTTGTGGGTCCTTGCTATCGAAAAACAAATTGAAAAGAAAACGTCCGTCTGTCTGTCCGTCCGACCGTCTGTCCATCTGTGAACACTGCTAGTGCCTAAATGGGGAGCATATGGGCACTGCTAGTGCCCATATGTAACCTCTTCCAAAATGGAGATACCCCGCTCGATCTGGTTCTAGTCGAAGCTTTGAGATTTTGAGAAAGATTCTTCAAACTTTGGGGGTACTTTACATGAAGCGACGTTTTGAAACTTTTCTCAAAAACGGCGCAAATTTTTTCTTTAAATTTCTTGTAAGAATAGAGAAAAATACACTTATTAAGGTGGCATTTCACGGATTATTCTCAATTTTCGAAAATTGTGAGTGTTTGAATTTTTTTCGGCGTCTTTCTCCAACTACAAAATTGAAGATAGAAATTTTTTCTTCATATAAAATGTGTTCTACAAAGTGAGTTCTTTGTTCAAGGTCATGTACATTCTTTTGAAATTTTAGTAGTTTTCGCGCAATATTGCGTACAATATGTGCAATTTTAAATAATTACAAAAACAAGATTTTCTCAAAAACGTCTCCAAATTTTTTCTTTAAACTTAGGTATAGTGCCTAATATATTTTATGAGATGAGAAAAACGCCATATTGTTCTATTCTTTTGTTTTTTGAAAAATAACGAAAATGTAATTTATTTTACTTGTCTCTGACGTCGTTAATATTTACACTAGCCTTCATTTGTTGATTTTATTATATTAAGAAGTACATGAGCTTTAAGAAATGTCAAGTGAACTTTCTCGAAAACACAACCGTTTTCTGTGAAAAGTAGCTTAAATTTCCGCATTTTCAGAAACGCTCAAACGCCATTTTCTCGTATACGGCTGCAAATTTTTTCTTGATACTTTTGGAACAGATAATGCTAATTACACTTTTTAGTATGACGTAAAGTTTATTTTGAGATTTTTTTTTGTTTTTTCAAAAATTATATAAATGTATTTTTTTAAAGATCTCTCACAGCTTTAATTTGCACATTACCAGCAATTTGTAAAGAATATTATATTTGTGAGTCTAAGAGCTTCAAATAACTTCAAATAAAGTATTATGAAAACTCAAAAATTTATTTTCAAATAAACCTTTATTGAGAATTTCTGTTTAACATCAATTGCATTGTTATTTTTGTTTGATATTCTGTAAATACATTAGAATTAAGTACAAAAATACATTTAAAATTACATTTATACATTTTCTAATCAAATAAACACTTTTTATTCACAACTTTCCTTTTTAATGGAAAGGATAGACAAATGGATGGGGAAAGGGTGGAGTTTACCATGCGGTAGTTCTCGCACGAGTACGCTACTATAATTGTATTACATTTCGTAGAGAAATAAAAATCTCTAGTAACTGAATTTGTAAACTTCATATGTCTGCCAACTACCTTTGCAAAACAAACGAGGAAACTCGCATGTTGTAAAAGTTTATATATTCGATTCATTAAGTCAAAAAAATTCTCCTTTTAACGTTCGATAATTGTAACCTCAAAATATAACATTAAGAAACTCGTTAAGAAATACTGTATTTCTGACGTCCTGATAATATTGTTATATTTAGTGTTAGTTCAATCCTATACAATTTGCTTCTTTGACCAAACGTTCTATTTAAGGAAGTTGTTCCTGGTCTTTGGCTTGACAGCCCGCTAAAGGCCTTCGCCGGTTAGCAGTGACCCAGCCTCTCGGTCATGGGATAAGGGGTTCGTGTGGTTAGCCCGAAGACATCTCTTCACCGTATATACTGGTTTTCATAACCTTAGGGTGAGCTTTCTTATCGTCACAGCAATAGATACTGGGACTTTTGTAAGTAAAACGTACAGGTGCAGGTATAATTTGTCTCGGCCGAGAATAGAACCCGGGGTTGCGTCGTGAGTAGTGGGCACGCTAAGCAACGAGCCGCCGAGGGAGGCTCTATTTAAGGAAGGGTAACCAAAAATATTTTTTATATAAAATATAAATATATATTAATATATATAATTAATATATATATTAATATATATATATATATATATATATTTTAATATATTTTAGGTGAGAGTAAATAAAACATTCGCAACCTGATCTCATAGCAACTTGCACCGAACCGCACGCAAGAGGCCGTGTGCCCCGGTGCAGTTAGGCGCTGGCTATGTGCCAGCGGGCGCGAACAGACCGTCCTGGTTGAACAGGGCGCCGTCATAAATTCCACCCAATGACGCTGCCAGCGGAACCAGATCAAGATAACCGCGTCGATTGAAGCCGCTGGCCGCATCCCCGAATAATTCATCGCGCAGATTATCGACTGTTGTAAACGCTTGCACAGCGTGGTATTGCATAGGGAGATGCTGCGTATTTGGATACAAGTCGGTACTCGTTGGTACTGGCTCTGCAGAGTTTTGGTGAAGACGCAGACCGTGATGTTCTGGATTTACTGAACGATTGATTGGCGATTCTGGGTACGTCAACGAGTACAGTAATTTGTCCCGTAAGTGTAGTGCATTTTTATCGCGTGAGATAGCAGTGATGTTCCCAGGACGGTTGGTAAGATATGATGCCGTTCTGCACGTCGACTCGCGAGGTTATCTCCGACCAGGTATCGCCTACCAACACGGTACAGCCCCAGCCGCTTCACGATCTAAGCTCCGGCTGTTCTCTCAACATATGTTGTAGTGTAGTGTATGTAAGTGTATGTGCGAACGTAAGAGGGGAAGATAGGTCAAGGAAGAGGGAGGAAGAATCGCGCGCGGTCCGTAGCCCGTTTGTTAGGCTACTGCTCTGACATACACCTGCTTTTATTGAGAAAAGTACGGAAAACTACCAATAAAAGCAGTTGTCTGCTGGAATTCTTCTACTTACAGCGGCTGAACTCGACCTAGCTATGTCGAAAATCGAAAATCCTGCCACTGACGGGCCTCGAACCCTAGGACTTCCCGGTTAGAAGCATTTCATTGTCGGCAGTTGATGGCCTGCGACATCACACCCAGTCATTTTAATTTTACCTCAAAACTCTGATTAATTCTCTAAAATATCAATTGATAATTACTCATATATCCTGAAATCTTTTACGAAAAAAATACATTTATTTCTCCGCATTTTTTAAACCCTGCCGCTTCTTTCCATGTCATTCACTTTATACGCTAACCACATGTCTGTAAATATGCAAATTATCTGCCATAATGTTCAACTTGTTTTGAAAAGAGCATCTATGAATGAGGAAGTGCCTCTGGTCTCTAAAATTATTTTTAGAGAAAAGCAAAATTGAGTAAGAGGAGTAACTCCTACTAAAGTAGGAGTTATCTTTCAGTAAAACTTGGGCCAGCCAATTGACTTGAGTGGGAGAGATAATCAAGATAGTCAATATTCAACGACACAAAAATTGTTCCTACGCAAAGTAGTTGGTGTGTTATTTAGTGTTACATAATCACGTACTAACAAAACTCATTTCGTGAACATAGACCGAGATAACAAAATCTTATTACAATAAATACGAATATGAAGAAGCAAAACCTTGTTCTTTGTAGATAATAACAGAAAATTGATATACTGATCGGGTTTTATGTTGGAATTCAAGTAGTAATGAATGCGTTGCCTACACCAAAATTTTTATTTTTAAAATATTAGCTGCTTTCGATGACTTAACTCTCATATTCGGAGAGCCAGAATGCGATTTATCGAGCCAAAACCCGGTGAAATTAGACCAGTGTTTATTTATATCTTTAACCCTCTCATGCATGATTTTTAAATTTCCATCCAACATTTTTTTAGGTTACACTTCAAGAAAATGGCTTTCTTTATCATACTACAGAGTTAGATTGTCCGAATATGTATTGTTAATGATAAAAAATAGGCGACCTCATATGTGGACACCATGCACGAATTAGCTTTGGCTAATAACAAAACATGCCCATGTACGTGCATGGTGTCCTCATGTGGGGACGTATCTTACGGGGTAATTTACAATCTGAAACCAAATAAATTTTATAGTTTCAAAATTTTTATTCTAAATGAAAATTTTCAAAACATTCTGGACACAATGAATATTTGCAGTTTTTTGCTTGTTTATGGAGTAGTTGAATAGCAATAAGGACCGTATAGAGAAGCAGAGCGAGAAAGTACGTGCGTTGGAAGCACCACTAGTTTTTATTGAGTTGGCGATGGGCTCCCTGATGAACGAACTCTTTTCTTTGAAACATCAGCCTGACCACTATATAGCGTATCTCGCAACCCATGGCTTGTAGCGCCTGTTCTTGTTTTGGCCTGTTCTTCTGTCTGCCTCCTTTCAATACTGCCGTTGCTGGCACGTCGAGACAGCAGCTGCGCGTCATAATCTGCAACTTTCCTCTTTCTGTGTTTTCCCATTCAAGGGCTTCGACGGGCAGGTACCCGGCTCACACACCAGAATCTTTTCTCGCTGTGCAGGGTGGGTGGGGTGGGGTGGGCTGGGCTGGGATGAGGCAAACAAAACGTCTCTTTCAGGTCCAGTATGCTTAAGAAACAGAACAGTGACACTGCAGACGGGGAGGGAAGTTTTGACTGATTTATCGATTTATTAACAGCAACGTAACAATAATTATTATTTAATGAACGCCGGCTCACAGAGATATCTCGTGAAACATGACAAAGATATCTCGTGAAACATCACTGCCAAGCATTATTTATAACAATAATTATTTATTATAGAACCTGGAAATTATTTACTTTTATTTAAATATTTATTTTATTTTATTTTATTTTACTACAAAGGTTAGCAAGCTAGAAATTAAGAGAAATCTTAAAGAAATTAATGAATATTAATAAAATAAACCTGAATTTTTAAATTACTAATAATTTCTCCTTTCCTTTCTCCTTTTGTTCGGAACTGGCATTTCCGGAATTTTTTATTGAAGCTAAGGAAGATTTAGTGCCGAAAATACCAAAAATTCCACCAAATATACACGTTTCGTCAACATTCGTCAACATTTTCGTAGCGATTCTTCTTTCCTAAACGTGAGTTGCTACGATTATGAATGAAACGTGAATGAATGACTGCACTTCTGTGCACTAAGTGCTTGCTTCAACTAAAATAGCTCCGTTCTCTAATTCGCTCTTTCAACTAAAAAACCGCAGAATCTGCGACGGGAGCTGGGTCCTTAAAAGTGAAAGGGAAGCCAAAGGTTGCGCCAACACGCGTTGCCAAATTGCCAAAACAAGAAGTTGTGCAAGAAGTTGAAGATATGGGTTGCCATATTGAAACGAATCACTGATACGATAACAATGCGCTCCGATGCATATCGTACGTCATATCGTATCGTCATATCGTACTGCGCGGCAGAGGCCGGCCCGCCGGCGGAGTTGGAGCCGGTTCAGCGCGAAGAACCGGAGGCCACGAATCACGAGCACGGCGGTAGTAGAGCAATGGCAGTAGCACAGCAGTAGAGCAATGGCGGAGGTGGAGGACGGACGTTTGCGTAACGTGCGGAACCACGAAGCGTGCAGTAACGTGCGTACGGGCAATCACTAATCACGGAAACTGGACGGGACGAAACTGGACGAGACGAGAAACGGGACGAGAAACTGGACGGGATTGACTTGACGAAACGAAACTTGACGTCACGAAACTTGACGGGACGAAACGACGGAACTGGACGGGTACGAAAACACGAATCAGTATGCTTACTGGGTACGTGACGGAACGGAACTTGACGGGTACGAAACTTGACGGGTACGAAACTTGACGGGTACGAAACTTCACGGGACGAAACTTCACGGGCGCAGGTGGAGGACGGACGTTTGCGTAACGTGCGGAACCACGAAGCGTGCAGTAACGTGCGTACGGGCAATCACTAATCACGGAAACTGGACGGGACGAAACTGGACGAGACGAGAAACGGGACGAGAAACTGGACGGGATTGACTTGACGAAACGAAACTTGACGTCACGAAACTTGACGGGACGAAACGACGGAACTGGACGGGTACGAAAACACGAATCAGTATGCTTACTGGGTACGTGACGGAACGGAACTTGACGGGTACGAAACTTGACGGGTACGAAACTTGACGGGTACGAAACTTGACGGGGACGAAACTTGACGGGCGGAGGTGGAGGACGGACGTTTGCGTAACGTGCGGAACCACGAAGCGTGCAGTAGCGTGCGTACGGAAACTGGACGGGACGAAACTGGACGAGACGAGAAACGGGACGAGAAACTGGACTTGACGACACGAAACTTGACGTCACGAAACATGACGGCACGAAACGACGGGACTGGACGAAAACACGAATCAGTATGCTTACTGGGTACGTGACGGGACGGAACTTTGAAACGGGAAATGAACGGGAAATGAAACGGGTACGAAACTTGACGGGAAATCACGGTGACGGGAACTCACGGGACGAAACTTGACGGGTACGAAACTTGACGGGACGAATCTTGATGGGTTTGCGGGTTCAGCGCTCGGGACGGGACGAACGACGACGGGACGAAACTTGACGGGACGAAACTTGACGGGTACGAAACTTGACGGGTACGAAACTTGACGAGTACGAAACTTGATGGGTACGAAACTTGACGGGTACGAAACTTGACGGGTACGAAACTTGACGGGTACGAAACTTGACGGGACGAAACTTGACGGGTACGAAACTTGACGGGTACGGAACTTGACGGGTACGAAACTTGACGGGTACGAAACTTGACGGGTACGAAACTTGACGGGACGAAACTTGACGGGTACGAAACTTGACGGGTACGAAACGTGACGGGTACGAAACTTGACGGGACGAAACTTGACGGGTACGAAACTTGACGGGACGAAACTTGACGGGTACGAAACTTGACGGGACGAAACTTGACGGGTACGAAACTTGACGGGTACGAAACTTGACGGGTACGAAACTTGACGGGTACGAAACTTGACGGGACGAAACTTGACGGGTACGAAACTTGACGGGTACGAAACTTGACGGGTACGAAACTTGACGGGACGAAACCTGACGGGTACGAAATTTGACGGGACGAAACTTGACGGGTACGAAACTTGACGGGTATGAAACATGACGGGTACGAAACTTGACGGGACGAAACTTGACGGGTACGAAACTTGACGAGTACGAAACTTGACGGGTACGAAACATGACGGGTACGAAACTTGACGGGACGAAACTTGACGGGTACGAAACTTGACGGGTACGAAACTTGACGGGTACAAAACTTGACGGGTACGAAACTTGACGGGTACGAAACTTGACGGGTACGAAACTTGACGGGACGAAACTTGACGGGACGAAACTTGACGGGTACGAAACTTGACGGGTACGAAACTTGACGGGTACGAAACTTGACGGGACGGAACTTGACGGGACGAACTTGATGGGTACGAAACTTGACGGGACGAAACTTGACGGGTACGAAACTTGACGGGTACGAAACTTTACGAGTACGAAACGTGATGGGTACGAAACTTGACGGGTACGAAACTTGACGGGACGAAACTTGACAGGTACGAAACTTGACGGGACGAAACTTGACGGGTACGAAACTTGACGGGTACGAAACTGTTGTACCATGTAGCCATGCCATAGTATTGTGTAAAATGGGTAACCATGGGGTTGTTGATGTATTGAGACAAAGGGAATGCGATGAGAGAATTGTACTCCGATTGATTACGAATAAATATGTTCTTTCAATGGAAATAAAGAATAATTATTTGATGATAGAAAACTAATATCGACCGGAGATCAACACATCATTATAAAAAGATAAGTATATGATCTTTTTATAACATCATTTATGGTAGCAGAGCGCGCGACATGGATAATATAGGAATCAACAAGGTTGAAATTTTTAATGGAAGTAATTTTGCTGTAGGGAGTGTAAGAATCATTTCATTACTAAAAATTAAACATTTATATTATGTTTTAAATGAATCTCCTCCAGAACGCGATACTACAAACCCACGAGCGGTACAAGATTGGGACAAATGGACACAAGATAACGAAGAGGTAGTTGGAATAATAAATTTAAGTTTGTCATCATCCATATTAATGACAGTAAGAGGGATAGATGAAGCTAAAACATTGTGGGAATTGTTGAAGAGAAGGTACGAAGGTATACATAATAATAGAAAAGTGCAATTAAAAATAGCGCTGGCTAAAATTAAAAAGTCACATACAGAATCAGTTGAAGAATATTTGACCCGAATTCACATCTTAGTAAGTGATTTAAAGGAACTCGGAACTATAATAGAAGAGAACGAGATCATCGGATACATAATAGGTGGTCTACCCCGAGAATATAGCGAAGTTACAACGGCAATAATGACAAATACTAATGTCACTTACGAAACGTTACGAGAAGTATTAATTAATTTTGATCATCGAAAAAATATTGATAGAGAAAATAACCATAATCTTGCTTTCAAATTTAGAGAAAGAAAAATACAAAAATGTTACAACTGCGGTAAATCAGGACATTACTCTAAAGATTGTTGGTTTCTACAAGACAGACAAAATAAATATAATAGTAATAATAATAAATCAGCTTTCCATTTCAATAAGTATTCAAATAATAATACTTCTTATAGAAATAAACGAAATAAATATTTTCAAGAACGTAATAAAGATTTCTGCTGCAATACTTCCAATGCTATACAAACAAATGAACATCGTGAGATAAATAGTAAACACGAACATGTACAAATCGTTTCTAATAAAAATAATAAATTATCATATACTAATGTAGAATGGATACTAGACTCAGCGTGTTCATCTCATATGGTTAATGACATTAATCTATTGTCTCATTATAAACCAGAAATAATTGATATTTCTACAGCAGAAAAGGATAGAAATATACAGTCTACTTCAAGGGGAGAAGTTCATGTACTCAATGACACTCAAAATATTAAACATAATATTACATTTAAAGATACTCTATTAGTTCCGCAAGTAACAAATAATCTTATTTCTGTACCAAGTCTAGTAAAACACAATAAGAAAATAATATTAAATAAATACGGCGCTAGGGTTTATGATGAAGGAACAAATGAGCTCATTATGCAAGGAAAATTCGCAAATAATATGTTTATTATTAATTTACCAACGAAATTTAATAATAATAATTACAACCAAGAAATATGTCAACAATCTAAAATTGAAAATAAAATATTATGGCACAGAAGATTAGGACATATAAATAATAATTATTTATTAAAATTGAAAAATGACAACATGGTTTATGGTCTAAATAATATTACAGCAACCGAAATAACGTGTGATGCATGCATCCAAGGTAAACTTACTAGATCACCACATAATAAAGTGTATCAAGAAACAACCACAAGAATATTAGAAAGATTACATCTTGACGTTTGCGGTCCAATGAAACATCCATCTATATCTGGGCAAAAGTATGTTTTGGTCGTAGTCGACGAATTCAGCCGAAGATACTTTACTGAATTTATTAAGGAAAAATCAGAGGTTCCTGAAAAAATAGAAGAGTTGATAGAGAGAAGAGAGAACGAAACTGGAGAAAAAGTAAACTATTTAAGATCGGATAATGGTACTGAATTTACGAACAGGAGATTTACATGTTATTGTAAAAATAAAGGTATTAAACAAGAATTTACAACTATTCACTCTCCGCAGAGTAATGGAATTGCAGAACGGGCTAATAGAACACTAATAACCACAGCACGTGTTATCCTTTTAGCTTCCAACCTTCCTATAAAGTTTTGGGCAGAAGCTGTATCAACAGCAACGTATTTACATAATCTGTCATACAATAAAGCAAAGAATAAAACTCCGATGGAAATATGGAGAGGTAAAAAACCTTCTGTAAAGCATTTACGAATATTTGGATGTAAAGTATTCTTTAGAAATGAAGACCTTCAAAAACATAAATTTGATAAACGAGGTAAACAAGGAATTTTTGTTGGTTACTCAAGAACAAGAAAAGCATACAGAATTTATGATACTGAAGAAAACAAGATTATTGAAAGCAGGAATGTAGTATTCTTTGAAACAGAAAATGGATACTGTAATGATTTATACGATAAATCTCAAGAAATCAATTCAGTAGATTACATGTTTATTCACAATTTATCAGCGAGAAATAAAAATAACACAATCACATCTCAATTTGAAAATAATGATCAACCGACAACTGATTTACTTAATAAAGATACAAATACTGAAAATTCAGAAGAATTCAACATAAATCATCAAGATTGTAAAACAGTTGTTCCGATTCAAGAACAAGACATACAGTTAAATCAACATGAATATAATACTAGCAACTTAAGAAGGTCGTCGAGGAAAAAAAAACAACCTGAAAGATACCAGGCGTGTACTACAAATGAAATCATCCCAAAAAATTTTAAAGAAGTTTATATAACTAAAGATAAAGAAGAATGGATAGAAGCAATTAACAAAGAACTACTGTCTTTAAAGAATTATAATGTATGGGAAATAGTAGATAAACCAGAGGTAAAGATATTATTAAAGGAAAATGGATATTCAGTTTAAAGGAAGTTGAAGGCAGAAAAAAGTTTAAAGCAAGGCTAGTGGCAGACGGATCAAAATTGAAAATGGAAAATAATTATGAAGATTTTTTTAGTCCAGTAATGAAACCAGAATCATTTAGATTGCTACTGTCAATAGCTAGTATTAAAAACTACAGTGTAAAATTTGTGGACGTGGAGACAGCCTATTTGAATGGAAATTTAGATAGGGAGATTTACATGAAAGTACCTGAAGGATTAAATATAGAAGATGGGAAAGTACTTAAAATATGTAAAAGTTTGTATGGTCTTCCTGAAGCGGGAAAATGTTGGTATAACAAATTTTTAAATATACTAAATAAAATAGGTTTGGAGAGAACTAAAATGGATCCTTGCGTATTTAAGGGAAAATATAATAATAAATTCATTGCTATAGGAGTTTATGTTGATGATTGCATCATTATTGGAGAAACTGACGAAGAGACAAATAAACTGATGAATGCATTAAAAAATGAATTAACCATTAAGGAAATTAAGGAAAACATTAAATACTTAGGTATTGCAATTAAACGAGATTTAAATGGTTTTTATTTATCTCAAGAAGATTATATTGACGATATTTTGAAAAGATTCGATATGTCAGAATGTAATCCAGTTAAAACTCCAGGGGTAATTGGCTTATCACTAGATCAGTATGACGACTCACAAAGAGTTCACAAATTAAAATACATGGAAATGCTAGGATGTATAGGTTATTTAGTAACAGGAACAAGACCTGATTTAGCATTTACTATAAGTAAATTATCCCAATATGCCAAAGATCCAAGAGAAATTCACATGAGTGCTTTAAAACGAGTATTAAGATATATTAAAGGAACTAAAAAATATAAATTACATATAGAAAATAAAATGGGAAAACTTAACTAAACTTAAATAAGCTCGGATGCAAGTTGGTGCACTACTACAGATTGCAAATCTTTTGGCGGACATATTATTAAAATTGGGAATAATTTAGTGTCGTGGAGAAGTAACAAGCAAAAACTAGTTACACTGTCTACTATGGAATCGGAATTAGTTCAATTATGCAACTCAACATGCGAATGTAATTGGTTTATACAATTATTGGAAGAGCTGGAACAAGAACAGTTTCTTACGAAACCAGTAATAATTAAAATAGACAGTAAAGCTGTACTAGATTGGTGTGATAATAGCAAAGTAAATGCTAGAAACAAGCATATAAAGCGCAAGTTTTACTATGTTAAAGAAGAAAAAGATAATGGCAATATTATTCTACAATATGAAAAATCAGAAGATATGCAAGCAGATATCTTGACAAAAGGTATAAATAGCTTTGTCATGATAAAACACTTAAAGAACATGAATGTGTTAATTTCTTAAATGTTACTGTATTTAACTGTAATTCTGTTTTTATTATTGTTGTTTTTAATATATATTGTTATTTAAAATGTTAATAGGACTGTAATCTGAAATACAAGACTTCAAGAAAAAGAAATGGAGAAGATTAAAAGAAAAATCGTACATTTTACACGAAAGGGGGGATTTGTTGTACCATGTAGCCATGCCATAGTATCGTGTAAAATGGGTAACCATGGGGTTGTTGATGTATTGAGACAAAGGGAATGCGATGAGAGAATTGTACTCCGATTGATTACGAATAAATATGTTCTTTCAATGGAAATAAAGAATAATTATTTGATGATAGAAAACTAATATCGACCGGAGATCAACACATCATTATAAAAAGATAAGTATATGATCTTTTTATAACATCAGAAACTTGACGGGTACGAAACTTGACGGGACGAAACTTGACGGGTACGAAACTTGACGGGTACGAAACTTGACAGGTACGAAACTTGACGGGCCTACTTGACGAAACTTAACGGGTACGAAACTTGACGGGACGAAACTTGACGGGTACGAAACGAAACTTGGCGGGTACGAAACTCGACGAGTACGAAACTCGACGGGTACGACACTTGACGGGTACGAAACTTGACGGGACGAAACTTGACGGGTACGAAACTTGACGGGACGAAACTTGACGGGTACGAAACTTGACGGGACGAAACGTGACGGGTACGAAACTTGACGGGTACGAAACTTGACGGGTTCGAAACTTGACGGGTACGAAACTTGACGGGACGAAACTTGACGGGTACGAAACTTGACGGGTACGAAACTTGACGGGTACGACACTTGACGGGTACGAAACTCGACCGGTACGAAACTCGACGTGTACGAAACTTGACGGGTACGAAACGTGACGGGTACGAAACTTGACGGGTACGAAACGTGACGGGTACGAAACTTGACGGGTACGAAACTTGACGGGTACGAAACCTGACGGGACGAAACTTGACGGGTACGAAACTTGACGAGTACGAAACTTGACGGGCCTACTTGACGAAACTTGACGGGTACGATGATTATCCTAAACGAATCCTATCCTAAACGAAGAACTGAAATCCTATCCTAATCCTAAGAACCTAAATCCTATCCTAAACGAAGAACCGGGATATACTACGGGAACCGAATATACTACGAATAAGCGAACGAGTGGACAGACTAACCTTACCGCGGAACTTCATGCAATTGCATATTTTTAATGACTGTGCATATCGAAAGGAAATGTACTTCTTTACATAGGTAATTACTTCTTTACCAAATTACTTCTTTACCAAATTACCAAATGCCAATTACTTCTTTACCTATCACCAAAAATAAAACAAATCAAGGTCACCTTTCAGTTGATGATCCAGATACGTGGGAACTTATACATTTAAGCGAAATAAGAACTTCCTCAGCATTTTTACCACTTAGCCTCAGCATTGGCTGGCATTGGCAAGAAATTCCAATGTCGGCGCATCCCGAATCCGTGCGAAGGGTACTAAAGAAGTTCAATTTCCATACCCGTAACCGCGTTGTGAGAAGAAAGCCACTTCTAAGTTGAAAGAGAAATACCCGAAAGATCTGACCTTCTCCACAAAAACCTGGACTCCTGAACCTCCACTTCTCCACAAAAACCTGGACTATATGCACTGCATACATTAAAATACGCAGTTAAAGCAAAAATTGCACACATGCAAAATAAAAATAGGGTAAATTTGTTGGTGATAGTGTTGGTGATTTGTTGGTGGTATTTTTGGTGATAGTCATATACATTTCCTTTCGATATGCACAGTCAGTAAAAATACGCAATTACATGAAGTTCCCAATGCTCATTGCAGTCCCATTTTTAAAGTTGCACCATCTGTTTGGAAACATAAGTATGATAGATTAGATTTTTTTTCAATTTGTTTTGAAGGTGAGCATTTAATTAGTGAGAAATTAAGGTAAGGTAATTAAGGTAAAATTGCGGTAAGGACTTTGTGCTTCTGCATGCGAGTTTCTCGGCAGGTACTTTCATATCACGTACTTTCATATTTCATAGTACTTTTATATTTCATATATGGACATCTTTTAGTTTAATTACAAGGGATATACTGATAAAGTAATTGTCTGCATATACTTCTACATTCAATCCAGAATTCAAAATATCTGCAATTGGAAATTCTTCCAAATATTCCTTCTTTCTGCATTGTCCTAACCCATATAGTAAAGGGAGAACAACTAATATTACTCCGAACAATATAGTTTATAATTTCAAGAGCATGAGTACCAATAAATAAAGGTATAATCGTAGTTTTACTAGGGAAAAGGAACTGATTTTTCCACGAAATACTGTATTGCGCGCCATTTGAGCCAGGCATTTTTAGATATTTGAATTTTACAGAATACACACTAAGAAATATTTTATATTAAAAAACGTGTTCAAAAAATTATGATGGAAAATATCAATCATACACAAAGTCCTTACCGTGAATAGTTTAATTCAAACATGATGTCCTCGTATGAGGATGGATATAAATTTTTCCATAAATATCACAATATCATTCGAAATTAGGTGTAATCAATTTATTTTGTATTGGTCCCACATTGTTTGAACATATTGTAAAAAATGCCTGAACTTAAGTTTAAAAAGAAAACCACGTTTTCTGTGTATTTAGTTCGAAGTTCGTCAGTACTCAGTATCTACATTCACCTTCACAATTCAAACTAAAGTTTCCACCTAACATAAAAATCTGGAACTACAATAAGTAGTGTAATCGATACTAGAGATCCTAACGGAAGTATTGATAACTACATATCAATGGTAACACTATTTACTTGGCGCCAATTATGAAAAAAGTAGCCGTCCACGTGAGGACACTATGCACGAGAGGGTTACGCTTTTACTTTAGTAATACTTCCAGAACCTTACATGAATACTTCCAGAAGATAAGATGTAGTAGAAAGTTAGAGAAAGTAATGCTTGAACGTTTTCAGAAGTTTCGAAGAATTCGAAAGCCTTTTAAATTCCTTATTCGATTTAAATCCAACAAAATTTAAAATGCATTTTTACTGTATTTAATATTCTATTAACTCTATCGTAGTTTTTTATTAACTCCTTGCCAAATTAACATCACTGAGTTCTTTTCACATCGCAATTTAAGCGTTATTTCACCAGGAACTTCACCAAACACACAAACATTCTCTTGCTCTGTATTCTCGCCCCTTTTTTCTCCCAAGCCCCAACGAGGAAGTCCGCAGAGAGCACTTTTTTGCTACAAAAACCTCTCGGTGACATATCGATGGTAGCACTGGAAAATTAAAAGCGCTCGGAAACAGATTCCGTAATGAGATTCTGAAGACGCCGCCGCGGCCGGGGGCGCTTTGCGTTTGTATCGAGGCAGAAAAAGAAAATTGGGTTGCGAATTGCGCGTATTAATGGCGCGGGAGGCCGCATGAGGGCGCGCCCGGCATGCAAAGGGCTGGAACGAGGTCGCTGGCACAAACTTTTCTGGAATTCCGCGAGGCACCGTGTTAGTCAGACCATGATTGGTTTCTCATTGCTTCGAGCACAGTACGAAATAATGAAACGTTTCAGTGTAATAAAATCATTATGTTAGTCGTAGTGAATGTTGTTAGTGTTAAAAGCAAAAAGATAAATTGGATGGACTTCATTTAGAGCAGGGACAAAAAATTGCTGGGCCAAATTTTTTGTGGGCAATATGTTATTGGGAAAGTGCCTGGCGGGCAAGCTGATCGAAATTTATCTTTGGAGGAAATGTTTTGGACGTACTGTTTGTTAATTTTCTCTTATTGTGAATTCGCATGTGTTCGTTTCATTTCGTTTTGCATTCTAGGAATTACGAGTGATGAAGTTTCGATTAATTCACACAGCGACAAAGACCTATATTTGTAAATTTGCAAGGCCTTTGTTATTAATAAAATTATTTTCAATTAGGTCTTCTATTCACATGAATAATACATTTTTTAATATGTTTTTTTTGTCTGCAAGGACAAAACTGCAAGGACATTAGTGACCATTCTTTACAGAGCGTTAAATAAATTTACATCTTTTAGAAATTTGAAAACAACATATATTTGAAATTTTTCAGTTAGTAAATTGGAGATACAATTTGTAAATGAATGAGTGATACGAGAATCTGAATATACTGGGCAATCTATTAAAATATGTTGGATAGTTGTAGAGATGTTGCATGGTATACAAAGTGATGGAGATTCATTTTTGAATAGATGTGAATGAGTGAGGTGGGTATGTCCTATGCGGAGTCTTGCGAGAGTAATTTATTCTTTTCTTGTTTGTACTGAAGGAGGGTTATCAAAATTATCAAAAATACTTCTAATTTTGTGGAGGTGTCTTGGAAAATTATACCACGTAGTGTTACCGCGGAGCTTAAGACGTCTGTATAGTTCCTTTTCTTTTTACATGCATCATACAAATCTTAATGTGTATGATATATTAGTGTATCTGTCAACATGTTTTGGTCTAAGTCCATCCTTTATTTTATGTTCAATTTAATCGTTTAAAACGTGAGCTAGAATGCTCTGTACCTTGAGATTGCTACATTTTATTCTCATTCCAATCTCACCTTTAATTTTTGTAGTATTTACAGATATAGAATATGTACAGAAAATGAACAGGGGTAAGACTAAAGTAAACGGCTAAAGTACCTGTAAAAATAATTTTTCTTTATTAAATTTATAATATACCTTTAAATATCCGTTGGAGGAGTGATCTCTTTATTTCATGAGGGCGAATGTCTAATTATTATTACTATAACTTTATTCATTTTATAACTTAAGCAAAGGCGTGATGTTTCAAAGGCATTTATATTCCCCGTTCATTCCTCTATGCTAAAATCAATATCCGGTGAATTGCCCGAGGGTGTTTGCAATTCCACGAAATCGTGATTCTCTTTGTAGCTGAAATGATAAACAACTGTTTTCGGGGAACCTGTTTACACTGGTTTTACCAGGAAAATCAGATTCGAAGCTGAATGCAGTGGAGAAGATGAATGTCATAGCGTATCTTCGCACAATTGAGTAAATGTTGAAAATCTTTTTTTGACTTATTCTTTTGAAGTAGGTTTTTTTCCATTTTTAGTCACTCGATGGAATAAAATAATAACAAAACCAAGGCAAGCGAACTGTTTTGAGGTAATGGCTCAGAAGAAAGTTTATTGCTCAGAGGGAAACTTTTAACTTTCCGCAATACGTAATTTCGCAATAACTTTTCACAATACGTTTGTAAGTACATTGCAAACTTGATTTTTGGATCGATCACTGTTTTCGGGCGTTTCAACTACTGCTCCTTTCTTCAGAATTAGCGCCAAATTTGAGTCAGTTTTGGCCGCTCATCTGCCAACACTACCCTCACATACAGCTCCACATTATTTAGAATTATCTTTAAAAAAACTGCTATGTGATGTGAAAAAATACAAAGAAGGGTGTGATAAAAATGTACACAACTGTACATGGGTATAAAAAAATGTATATTAGTAAATTTCAATACGGACAAAAATTGAAAGGAAAGAAAGTAGCCTCCGACCGGAATGTGTGTTGTTTTGTTATATACCAAAGAACTCTGCATTACTGATTCCTAATGAAAACCAAATTTAGGAAGAACTATACAGCCTCCGACCAAGTGAGAGATGTCTTAAGGCTTCATGAAATACCCAGGAGCACGGGAAAACCACAACAACATTTATATTACTAATTTCCGATGCGCGTAGAAATTGAAAGAAAACCATCCAGTCTTTGGTCATGTCAAAGGAGTCTATGATTGCGTTGGATCCCCAAGATCTACTGAAAATACGGAAAACTGAAATACTAATTTCAAATAGACTGATAAATTGACCGGGAAACTAAGCTGTTTCTGTCATTTCAGAGGTTTTCGTTATGTTCAGAATAACACAAATTTCCAACAACTTTGTTTATACAAATTGCAAGCGACAATACAGGCGGGTGAGTATATTTCCAAAATCCGAAAGAATAATTCCGTGGTCGTAGCCAAGCAATTCCAAATATCCAGAAGAAGTCCAATAACTCGCGAAGTTAAACCACAAAACCAGAGGAAGTCCAATGACGCAGCAGTTTCTCACACTTCACTATAGGCACTTGACTACTCAGCATGTAGGCTCACTCTCCAATTCAAACTGCTGTCCCAGTGCCGCCGGCTGCTTATATTGCGGGCCGCGACATAGCCTCGCTTGCTGTCTCCGGCTTCGCTCGCCGGCCTCTCTTCTTCCATAGGCCGGCGTCGGTTACGGTCCACCGAGCCGCGTTCCCGCGAAGTCTTGGTTTCGCGCCGCTCTTTTGGCGCGCCTTTTAAGGGCGCGCATATTGCCGCAAGAGTTTTCTATGACTGTTAGACCAATGTTTAGGGAAAATCCAAAAACAACCCAGGTTTGATTTTAACTGGAAAATGTAAAAGAAAATGTAAATATTCGATTATGCTAATTTGCACTATCTCAAAATGCGTGTGCCGACTGAATTCTTGTGACATTCTTTACACTCAGTACATCACTACTTACGACACAGCCTACGTCATTCGACAACAAGGTTCCAAGGAAGAGTTCTACGGCCATTAAATATCAGCTTTTCACATGTTGCGTTATGGAACAGCTCTATATTACTGCAATATTCTTAATATGATTTTTGTTCAAATAATTAAGTGTTACAAGTGTTACCTGTATTACAAGTTTGCATTTATTTTGGTTCTTTTTAGAAAGGGTTTGGAAAACCATTTTTTGTGGATTTGTATAATAGTATTTTACTCTTGAATCCCACCAGTCATATACTCTTGATAAAATGGCCTTATTAACTTATGCATATGACTTTTGCATATGACCTTTAAATGCATATGATGTTTTTAACTTTTCTTGAGATGAAGGATGTTACGGTACTGTGATTAATAATTTTGTTTTCTGGTTTGTCAGTTACTAAGGACATTACTTCCGTAGGTGTAGTTCATATTATTATCTGGGAAGGTAGTGATATTCCTGCCCAATCTATACGCTGCTTGGCTGAGCTAACGTATACGATGATTTGCGGAATTCCTCCACCTAGTTATCTCCCCCAACGAGGACAAGAAAGAGGAAGGAAAGATTGCACACTGCCCGTGACCCTTTTACTAATGCACTGGTCCGGAATTTGTTGGTATTAATAGAAGAAACCACATAAACGTACCGATCAGAGCAGGCGGTTGCTATAATTCTCCTTCACTTAGGGGCTGAATTCAAGTAATCTGTCTGAAATCTGAGCAATGTCGAAATTTCGCCACCGTCGGGACTCAAGTCCCAGGGTATGGGCGTAGCAGTGCCAATTATTACAGTCTTGAGCTATCTCATCGGTAGCAATAGAAAAATGTGTGGGAGTTCGGAGAAACGGCAGAACTCGAAAACTATTATTCAACCCATTTTGTTTACTAGAAATTCCTGATCGACCGAGGAGTGCATGCGGCTTAGAGAGCTAGCGCTCTCGTCTCTACGCCACAGGTGCCCATACCGCGTTCTTGCACAGCTCTTTCCAAGGTGTCTACTACTCAAAAAGACACGAGACCGCCGTCCAGTGTTGCCCTGCTATGGCGACTCGCAAGTGCAGTGACCAGACGTCGGTTCATCTCCCCCGGACGACACCTCTTCCAGATCGATGGCACTTCCGTGACTCAAGCCCACCAACTCGGCCGTCGTTCCCTCCTCCCCCACTCCCGACCCCGCCACCCCTCATCGTCGCCGCCACCACCGCCCCTGCCGTCCTACGTGACTTCATTTTACGTCTCGCACTCTCATTCAAGCCACACTTCCACTTCGTAACCTTTCGGCAGCTTCCTTTTTATTCACCTCACTCTTCCCCTTCCTATGTCTTCCTATGTTCTCATTACGTGCCTTACGCAGTGTTCGCTTTCAATCGATTTTCTACCCGGGTTTAATTTTATCGCATTGGGTCTCTGCTGACATCCGTCTGTCACATCTTCTGTGATAAAGGTACATACTTTTGTTTGTCGTTGACTTGATTCATCTGATCCGTACTACTTGTTCATTAGGACAACACGCAACCCTTCTGTAATATTGTAGGTTGACAGATTTTCGTGATATAACTAACATAAAGGCAAACAATGAAGATGTTTTATTCTGCTTAATGAAGAACTCATCCTCTCGCTTCAAACTTGCTTCCTTTCATATTTAGTTCATTCCTAAGAATAGAGTCGTACAAAATGCATTCTGGTATCGATTGTTCTCGGGGATTGGCTTTTTCGTAGTCGCGGGGCGAGCGCGCTCATTTGCCTGTGCAATCTACACGTGGTTCTCGCAAGGATCGCAATTGTTACAGTGCATTCTCGGCAGACACGACGGAGCGAGCTGTGTGCATAGTTTGCTGTGAGCTTCTGTCTGTTCAGCTACATCAGCAACATGAGCATCGTGACCTCTTTAAAACGAGGAAATAATCTAATACCAAATTATAATTAATTTTAATAAGAAACCAGCTGCAAGTTTTGTAACGGTTACTCAAAATTAATCACATTTTCAAAAAACTCATGATTTAAACATTAATTTGAAGGGCTGATTTCATTAAGAAAAATATGTATATGACCTTAATGAAAGAAATTATTATGGAGAACAAGGAAGGAAAAATCTCTCTTTAATTTTGTAGTTGTAGGGAGAGGCAAAAAAATGCAAACTTTTGTAATTTTCGAAAATTCAGAGTTAACCGTGAAAATCGGATCTATCCCACCTTAATAAGTGTATTTTACTCTATTCTCACAGGGAAATTTAAAGACAAAATTTGAGATAATGTTTGAAAAAATTTTGAAAATGTCCGGGGTGCTTCGGACCCTCAAATGTTATAGAATCTTTTTCAAAATCTCAAAGCTTCGACTTGAGCTAGATCGACAGGGGTTTCTTCAATTTGAAAAAAATCCTACGTATGGTTTAGGCGCTAGTAGTGTTCACAGACGGACGGTTTCAATTGCTTTTTCGGTATCTAGGACCCACAAAACAGGGGTTTTGGCTACACCACGAGTTAGGGAACTTTTTTTCTTAATTTAGCAACTGGTTTTATCCACTTTTTCGTAATGAAGGCGCGGCAATGAATTTTTTTCTCGCGAAAATTCGCCATTTTTTCCCACAGCATTACATACCTTTCCCTATACCACGTATATTACTTCGTACATATACAGGATACGTATATGAACGTATACGGGAAAGTAAAAATATTTTCAAAACCATAGTTTTAGGCTAATGCTAAGAATTTTGGAGTTTTTGAAAATACAGAAGATATGGAACATGCGCCATTTTATAGGCATACTTTACTCTATTCGAGAAAAGAACTATGAAAAAATTAAGGCCATTCATGAGAAAATCTTGTCTTTAAAATTGCTTTAATTTCTGCAAAATTGCAGGAATATTTCTCATAATTTCAAAAAATGTACAAGACTTTATTTAAATGTCTAATTTTGAAAAACATATTTCATTAAGAAAAACTGTTCTATCATAAATTCTGTAGTTAAAGCCTTTTTTTGAGGAAGTTGAAAAAAACTTATATTTCACTCAATACTAAGCGGCTACTCAAAATAACCTTAGTGTCATAAAACTACTCATATTCCCCTCACACTTTCCCGCTTCTGTTTTGCGTCTGTTTCTCATGTCTGTTTCGTCTCTCTGTTTAACGTCTCTTTTTGGCGTCTCTGTTTTGGGGTCTCAGTTTGGTATCTCCGTTTGGCGTATCTGTTTGGCGACTCCGTTTGGTATCTCCGTTTGGCATCTCCGTTTGGCGTCTCCGTTTGGCGTCTCCGTTTGGCGTCTCTGTTTGTCGTCTCTGTTTGTCGTCTCTGGCGTCTGTTTGGCGTCTCTGTTTGGCGTGTGTTTAGCGTCTCTGTTTGGCTTCTCTGTTCGGCGTCTGTTTGGCATCTCTGTTTGGCAACTCTTTTTCGACTCTGGCGACTCTTTTTCGGCTGTATTTCTCAACTCTGTTTCGCGTGTCTATTTCGTTTCTGTTTTGGGTCTCTGTTTGGCTTCGATGATTAGCGTATTTGCCGTCTCTGTTTAGCGACTATGTTTCATGACAGTTTGGCGACTCTCTTTGGGGTCCCTGTTTCGTCTCTGTGTTCCACGTCGGGCGCATCGCGGGAGACCCGACGGAGGAGTGTACTGCGACCCGACGCCAGGGAGTGCCTCGTAAATAGCAGGCAAGATTATTTATGTAGACGCCGAAAACACGCGCCTGCCTCCCGTTCCGCTGGCCCCGCCGCCCTCGTTGTCCTCGCCGTCCTCAGCGCCCACGCCTCGTCCGCCGCCGCAGGGGACGAATCTCGACCCGCATTATTCCTGTATGCTCTTGCCGGGAAGGAACAGTTAGGTGCACTATAAAAAGAAGCCGCCGACGGAAGACGTGGAGGTGGTGGCTGATGTGTACAGAGGATAGCCGGAGAGGCAGATGGAAGGTCGACGAAGGGTGGGGGTTCACACCAGCAAGCAAACAAGGATGGAAATCGGGGTTTTGCTTCATACGTGCCTAACACAAAAGTTGGTAAGCGGCAATAAGGAATAAAGTTAATGCGCCAATCTGGATGGCCCAGGTGGCTAGAGCGTGTGACGGCTCAGCGCCACTGTCTGAAGGGTCGCAGATTCGAGTCTCGCCGCGGGCATGGTTGATTGTCCCTATCTTTCATGTATGTGTGTTGTCACGGAAAACCTTGTACATCTGTTGACCACAGACCAAGTAGTCTGTAACATGTCAATGTGTAGTGAAGAGGTTAATTTGTATCCCCACGAGGGACATTGTTGGTACGCGACGCTGATACTCGAAATCGGCATTCTCTGACGATGGAAGAAGCCCCTGGAAGAAATACGAAAGAATAAAGTTAAGGCCAATAGAATGACACAAAGTCTAAAACAAACACACGACCTGATAATCTATGATAATGACTGTGGATTTGATATCTCTAGCTTTAGCTCACTCTTCTCGCGGTTCCTCTTCCAATTTTTTGCAGGTGAATGTGCAACTCTAGTCAGGATATGGCACAAACCCCATTTACATTCAGTGGTGCACGTTATCAACCCCTTAAACTTTCAGCCTAAAAATGAGCATTCTCGTCTTCTAAGATTTGGCACGAGCAGAAGGTTAAGAGTTCATCGGCGTCGAAATGTTACGTCAATATATTAACCTAGAATCAATAATTTGCAATTAACTTCAAGCATCCGACGCTTCTCTTCTCACAGAGCTCACTCGCATACTCTTCCTCTGATGTTTTTCTTAGCAAGATATTTCGCAAACGCCTTAGATGAGAATAAACGAGACATATCAGAAACGACTACATCGCTTCAGCAGCCTTACCCCAGTCGACGTTCCTTCTTGATCACCGAGTAGCGCTATACGCTCTGCCTACAGAGGCGCTTTCTAGGAAGCCGAGGAAACTATTCACGTCGAGGCGATGCGAGCGTCTCTGGCGGCGTAATATCGCGTCGCGGAACAAAAGAGGGCAGCAACGCGCGCGAGATATTCGACCCGCGGGGAGTTTACGGCGCAGTCAATACGTATGCGCGCCTTCTTTGTTCTAGCGCGCACTTAGCCGCGCCGCCGCCAGAGCGACCCAAGGGGAAGTTATGAGGACGCCGGACGGGTGGCGGACGACGAGAATGGGGTGGAATGTGCGGAACGATATTATACGAGTAAATATGGAGGAGAATAACGGGGAGGAGGAAGAGAGGAAAAATGTGGGAATATCGGGGTGAATAGCGAAAGGGAGGAAGAGGGAAGATGTGATGGGATGTGTGGAGCAAAGATATACAAATACGAGTGAAAATAGAGGAGTATACGGGGAAGAAAGAAGAGAGGGAAGATATGATGTAATGTGTGAAGCAAAGCTGTACGAGAGAATATCGAGGAAAAAAAGCGGAAAGGAGGACAGAAAGAAGATGTTATGGGATGTGTGGAGCAAATTTATACGAGAGAATATCGATGAGTATAACGTAGAGGAGGACGGGACGGGAAGATGTGATGGGATGGGTGGAACAGAGTTATAAGGGAGGAGAATAGCCGAAAGGAGGAAGAGAGGGAAGATGGGATGGGATGTGAAGAGAAAAGTTGTACGAGTGAATATCGAGGAGAATACAGAAATAGGGGAGACGAAGATAATGTGAAGGGATGTGTGGAGCAATATTTCACGACAGAACATCGAGAAGAATAGTGAAAAGGAGGAACGGTGGGAAGATAATGTGATGGAATGTTTGGAGCAACATTATTCGAGAATATCAAAGAGATAGTGTGGCAGAGGAGGTTTGTGAAATTTGGGAGGAGGAGAAAAAGGGAAAGGAATGGGATGTGTGGAGCTACGATAAATGAGTGAATATAGAATGATGTATGTGATGATTACGGAGAGAATAGACAGTTGAAAACTTGGAGAGAATAAATGAATAATTTTGGTAGTGATGAATTAAATACAGTGAATAGTGAATTTCAGAAGTTCTGGTAGTGGTAAACAGCAAAGCAAAGAGAAAGAGGAAACATTAAGAATGTAATAAGGAATACTAAGGACAATTGAAAAATACAACGGAAAACATGAGGTCATTAACGTTTTCTCCATGATAGTGCTTAATGATGATATGTGTAGAACAATATAATCTGAAATAATACATTAAAATTTCCCTAGTTTAAGACACAGAAAAATAAGAGAACACAAATCAGAATACAGGAGAATTACTTCTAGTTTGGCCTGACTGAGAAGCCGTTGGAGCAGAGAGCTGCAAGACTGAAGGATTACGGGTCAGTGTGGCTTAAAGAGAAAGGGTCAGAATTGGTAATAAGCCATGTGAGTGCAAAAAGTGGCAATTATAAATGGTAGGAGATGCTCGGAACGAAGGCGCATAAGTAAAAAATGTTAGGGGAAACAGTATAATATTACAGTTTAAGTGAAGAGATGGATAATATTGTTTTCATATTTTAAGAAATAAGTTAAAGAGAAAAGAAAGTCTCAGATTTTCGTAACAACGAGGAACAATATGAACAATAACTGCTGTTATTGGAGAAAAGTTAAAACGAGCATTGATTTCAACAACTTTTTCGTGTAGATAGTGTCAGTAAATCTAGGCGGTTCATGTACAAAGCGTGAAGAATGAACATAGTAAATTTTGAAGAGATAACAGAACAAACGTATCAGAAGTACGAAATGAAAAATGAAAGAATAAATAGGAAGAGAGTACTATGAAAAAAACACGGATAATATTTACACGAGCTTGCATAATCTTTCTTTGTCATTTTCAAAATGTCTGCAATTCTCCACTTTTTCACAAGAACGGCATCATCACAGATTTGAAAAGCCCCTTATAGTAAGCCAAAGACTCAAAGTACAGTAGAGACTGGAAAGTTACCATAAGTTGTAATGGACAGTATGAAACTCGATGTAATGGATATTAATTCTCTTGTGTAAAGTTTACGATACTCGCATGTTCCTCGCTCGTATCGTAATATTACACTCGTGTATTAGCCTAATACCCATCATTTCATCATCGTTTCATTATGTACTATTTCACAAACTGGTTTTCACTTCGCAGAGTTTGGATTATAGATCGTTCACCTTTTTGGCGGTAGAATTATCGACACTCCTTTGTACAAGGAACAAACAGTGAGAGTGATCAAGCGCGAGGCATTTACGGTCAAGAACCGGCGGGGGTTGGAGCGAGCAACGACGAAACAAGGACAAACGAGGACAACTGCCGTGGTAAAGCAGAGATCCACGGGTCGCCTCCCAAAGCCTTTGGCCCGAATGAAACCCCTCCGGCGCATTGTGACCCGAAATAATTTCATTTCCGACGAATTTCCGGAGCCGGCTGCTTGTTTTGTCTCTACAGAGGGTGCAATTAGCTTCTCCTCCGAGATGAGAGGGCGCGGAGTGCCCGGAGGAAGCCCTCGGAGGTCTTGACTTCTTCCCGCGTGCTTGCTCAACTGGCGCTCCCGACTGCGGCTTGTGTGCGCTTCAGCTGAGCTTGCAGTTGAGGTTCCATTATCTCCCAAAGCGGAAATAATTGCACTATCGGGCTTGTCAGAGGGAGCAGTAGGAAATTTCTAAGAAAATTCCCATTTTCTATTGTTTGGTGAATGCTACGCAACTTTAACAATATGGGCTATGTCCAAAAGAATAATATATTGTTTTGAAGGTACACGTGGTAAATTATATATAAAGAGATTAAATTTGTTCTCGTTCGCCTAAGCTATCTTTAACCTTCTTTTCTTCAATTATTCTCTCTTTTTGAACTTTCTCGTTTACTACTGATAGAGAAAGTTAAATAGTGTCACAAAATGGCGGTAATTTGACAGAAAAACACATTTTGTGGGGCCCTTGTTATGAAAATTTTGTTCAGGTTTCTTCTTTAAGAACCGTACCCATTTTACATTGTCGCGAAAATCCAATGAAGCTCGAAATATTGGAGAGGAGAGGGGATTGTTCGGTCTTGTTTTTTTGTCACCCGCTCAAGTTACTATTACGGACACTGTGCGTTTTCTTGTATCAAATGTGCTTATTTTGATCTGAAATTTCGATACGATGTTCATGTTTTCTATATCTGCATCTCAAGGTATGGAGTTTTTAGGGTACAATATACACATCTGAATGCGTAGAATGCAATTTTCTCCGCCCACGACACAAATTGCTTGTCAGTCTTTTCTGTTCACTCGCGTTTCTCAATCCCCGATATATCTACAAATACAATTCATGCTTTTCTACAATTCATAGTATTAATTATATTACAAAATCAGTATTTTACAAATATGAAAACTTATATACAGAAACCCCACATTTTTCAGTAAAACATGTCCCTTGCGACACCTGTGTATACGATATATCACCCTGATGATACAGTATTTTTATTTTATTATTAATTATTATTATTATTTATCTATATCACGACTAAAGATGTTATAAGTCGGCTGAATATAAAATCTACATACAGTTGCAACCAGCTACCTGAGGAGCAGATCTGGTGACTGTCGGTGCCTCGACAAAACTTGGCGCAAAATGTGTCCTGTTTCAAATACATTTCTTGCACATCCCAGTCTTTTCAATTACCAGGGACTTTGAAAAAGTTCTTACTCAAATTTTGCGGAACAAATCCCAGAGCACCGATAACTATCGAGACGACCTGTGCCTTTACGCCCCACTTTCAGCTGATCTCCATTCCCAAACTCTTGTAATTAAGACGTTTCTCTGTCTCCTTGGTAACGACGTTTTGATCGCAAGCTACAGCAACATCGTAAAGTAAAAGTATATCCTGTTTGTTTGTCGCTATCCTGCGATCAGTTTGAATTTGTTGGTCGTACAATATCGTACACAATCCAACAGACGTCACCGGTTTTCGTGAGTGTTTGTACCACTTGGGGCTTGTGTTTCGAACTTCGAGGGCGGTACAGATCGGCCAGTGGAGGTAGCTACACACCCTGTGTCTTTTCAAGTACTCGATCTTCGCTAGGATTGGACTAGCTGAGAAAATATGATCATAGAGACCGGAAAAACATGTAGTATAAAACGTCAAAATATGTACATAAATATGTAATGAAAAAAGTAATAATATGTAACAAATATGTAAAATCGGATATAATATATAGTATTAAATTACACTAATAATAAAATACATTTAAGTAATACGAAATTAGATTTATAAAAACTGCTCACTTCACAGCACACAACTTCCTCGTCAGTAATAAAAGCTTCATCTATTGTAATCCAGGACCGTAGTTTAGCAGCCGGACTAATCGCAATAGAAGCCATCGCACAAACTGGTGAGATCCACGATCAGTAAACATACACTGTAGCATCTTCATCGATGTGTTACACGTCAGTGATTCTCCGAAATTAAGGTTACAGATCACAAAACGCTGTGTCAATGATGGTTTTGACACACGGATTTCGCCAATAATGTAGGAAAAATGCTGATATTTTTAAAAAAATACATCTTTTCATAAAAAATATGGAATTAAATAAAAGAAAATTGATAAAATAAGTAAATATATTGTAAAAACAGCCAAATATGTAAAATATGCAATATAGTTCTAAATATTTAAAAATATGTAATGAAAAAATTCGTTACATATTGTGTTAGGAGGGCTATGATTCGCCAAGATTAAAATTTTGAGAACGGTAAGTAAAAACACAAAAAATAAGTAATTATATAAAAATCCGGTCTCTAATGATCAATTGTTTTTACGTGTTCCTGGCAAATGCGGCATTTATCATCTTAGGAAATTTTGAGAACTGCTGTTTCACAATGTCGTGTTCTCAACGCCTGATTTTGGGCAGCTATTACAAGTGCTTCCGATTCTGGCATCATTCTTCCCCTTTTAGGCCACATAAATGATTGATATTTATTGATCTGTGCTCTGTCCATTCGTTTCAAATATTGTCAGTGGAGTGGTTTGTCTCTCCACGATTTCTTTAACATTTTTTGGCGTCTCGCATTTAATATTAAAAAGAATCAGAAGTTCAGTGTTTCTGTCATTCTGCGTATTTTGCATAGTTTTCTTTGCAATGATTCTTACTACACTAACAATACCTCTGTTTCCGATTCTTCGGTCAGATTTCTTGACCTGCCTCATTAAAGGGTCATCTTGATGGCTGATTACATACTTGCACATCCCGACTATTGTCTTGTGCCAAGAGAGCTCAATTTGTCTGAGGCCTCTTCCTCCTTCCTTACGTGACACATGAAGTCTATGTACATCAGCTCGAGGGTGGGAAGCATGAAGTTTTACCTGGCTCAAGATCTTGAATTATAGTGTGCGTATCAACTTCAATGTCCTTTGACGTAGTCAGTTTGCCTCTTTTTAAATTGATTTTTACACACTTGTCAAGACCAAACTTCATGCAGATGTCATCGCTAAAATCATTCACGACAGACAGCATTTGGGAAAGGATCCCTTCATTCGTAGCAAACACTTTATGATCATCCATGTAAATGAAATGTGATACTGGCCTTTCATGACCATGGAGCTTGTAAGCAAAGCCAGCTTGCGACAACTGTCTAGATAGTGGTATCAATCTAATGCAAAACAGCAGAGGGGATAGTGAATCTCCTTGAAAAATACCCCTGTTAATCTGAATACAGCTTCCTTCCCGTTGTGTATTAGTAACCTTGTACTCCATGACTTCATACTGGTCTTGCAAAATTCAATACGCATAGGATGAATACGTATAGGATGAAATCTATAGATCTACAGGGTCTTCAAAATCCAATCGTGTGGTACACTATCAAAGGCCTTTTGGTAGTCAAACCAAGTCATGCTCAAATTACGTTTTCGTTTCTTTACATCATTCAAGATCACTTTATTCAGTACCAAGATTTCCTTAGAGCCCTAAGAGCCTTTACGAGTCCCTTTTGTTCAACTGTCATCAGATGATTCTTCTCTAGATGTCTGTACATTTTGTCAGCTACGGCTGCAGTTATAACATTGTACAGTACTGGCAGACAAGGAATTGGCCTGTAGTTCTTCGCCAAAGAGCTGTCTCCCGCTTTGGGTAGCAAATACGTGATGCCGCGTGTGAGCCATTCCGGGAGTTCCTTTGGGTTTTCTAAAATTTTATTAACAGCCTTTTCTAGATGAGAATGTATTGCTGTTAATTTCTTAATCCAATAAATCTGGATCTTATCAATCCCGGGGGATTTACAGTTTCCCATGTTAGTAATTGCTTGGAAAAGGTCCTCTTCAGAGAATTCGTGATCATCTTCCATTGTTTCCACAAACTCATCGGCAGCATCAACTTCAGATTGAATCCAAGGTGCGTCTTTGCTGTAGGATCTGATCTCCTCCTAGACTCCTGCCCAAAACGCATCTTTTGAAGGAGTGGCGGCTATGCCATTCGGTTTTCGAGTCAGATTGCGATAGAATCTCTTCGCGTGTGTTTCAAAGAACCGGTTCGGTACACGGAAATCGATTCTACGTTTGTAATTTGTTGTCTAATTCGTTGAGCCCATGCTTGAATTTTCTCTTTTAGCTTCTCAACTACCATTAGCCTGCTGATGTCATTTTCAATTTGGTATTTTTGTTCAACATTGAATATTTTTCGTTGAACTTTAGAGGTGTGCGTTGATTTAGAAGATGCTTCAGCTAAGAGTGATATTTCACGTCGAGTTTCGGCTATCCGTTTCATAATTCTCTTCGTTCATGGGGTACTGGGCTGTTTACTTTGTTTTTCTGTCGGCCCTTCGGTGTTCTTGGCTGGCCCTAAAATTATCTTAGATACTAGAAATCCAGGTGCATACACGATGTGATTGATTTCAGTAATATCTAGATCTCTACCTAGGGCCTGTACCACCTCATATAAGACAGAATTTGCTGTCTCTGTCACTCACTTAGCTTTGGAATTTTCGTATATTTTCCTCAACGGTGGACGATATTCAAATGGAAGTTGACGAACTCTTTCTATCTCGCTTTGGATGAGATTTCGCATAACGTCTTCATCTTGTAATTCATTGCCAGATGAATTTTCACCATTGACGTGTGTTTCATTGAAAGAGATGAACCTTCAACAGGTCCATCGTTTTCAAGTTCTACATGTTCGTTATGTGGGTAGTTTGAAGAAAATACTCCACATTTCTCTGAATGTCAGCAAGTTGTTCTGCTGTGAATTTTCCACTGATAAGTATATCGTCGTTGACTGGCAAGCTTATTTGAGTCTAGGGTAGGTCTCGTATCTGGGTTCCGCTCTCTCCATACCTTGAAACGTCTATTTATGAGTCCCCATTTTTTTGCTTTTGGATAGTAAAGGTACCACATCACCTCCTTCAATTCATCCCGGGTCCATCTCTGACGATGGCTTCGAGCTACTGCCGCCTGTGGGTTCCTGGGACTCACATCCGTGGGATGGTCAGCCGTCAGCAAGGTGACATTAGCTCGGTTTCTGAGCAGGTATGGGACATTGGTAGAACAAAGCACGTTAAAATTCATTACATTTCTTCTTCTATCCATTTTGCTAATTGGTTTTTAGTAAAGATTCGCAGGACGCAAGTTCGAGTTGACAGATCACATTTAACCCTCGGGTTTTTTCCTGCCATCCGTTACTGCGACCCTCAGTGGCCTCGGGACATCCCCCCGCAGGGCCCAGCAAGGGGTCCCTCCGATCGCCAGTCGGCATTACTAAATCCTACGGGATTTTCACTGACTGCTGAAGGCAGCCTCCTTCGCTTGCTCATGCAAGGTTCGGGCCTCCCGTCTCGTCAGTGGCCTGGTGTGCCAACCCAGTTTTTCTCCTGAACCCTCCATGCCATGGGCCGACAACAAGAAGTCCAAAGGTTCTTGACCCTTCCCTCTCAACTTACTTCCCAGTCTCCTCAAAATGGAGTACTTCTTCGACTGACCCCTCACCTTCACCGTATTCAGCAAGGGAGACCGTACCGGTAGCTAGGTTACCACTGACATAGCTCTCAGGCTCATGAGGACTCTCAAGCTCCACCACCAACTGCAAGGTCGTGTACTCCCTAGGTTCTGTTGTTGTTGTTGTTATTATTATTATTATTTACGTACATCAACTCGTGGAAATTTTTTGTGACTTTTTCTGAGACTGACATTACATGCAGCACAATCATAACTTGCTGTGTCAATACATAAAAGCTAAAAATAAACAAACAGCGCTCGAAATCAGTGATCTTAAATTAATTTGTTTTTCTTTAACACACACATGTAAAGCCATTGTGCTCTAGATGTAACAAAAAAATATAGAAATAATCGTCAGTGCCTCCATGCAGTGAGGCGACCGCCGCGACTGCGGCGGTCATTTGCACAAACAACTTGTCAAGATGTCGGCCTGGCGGGCGTCCGCGCGCGGGCGCATATTTCATCTTTACGGAGGCAAAAGCGCGTTGCGCCTCCTCGGCAGCGATTCGCGTCCCGCAGAAAAAGATGCGCATTTGTCTGCCGCGACGCCCCTGCCACCGCGCCGCTGACGCAACCCGCGCCTCTTGTCGTGTGCGCCGAGATACTGCGACATCTCTGCAGCGTGAGGTTGTTTATGCACGAAATGCGCCGGGTCGTTGCTTTCGCCGCTTGCCATGAGTGGAAAAGACTTCGCATGGTTCTTAGGGTCTTAAAGGAGTCCATACACGTGCAAGATAAAATTTAGTTTTGGCTTTGGTGGTACTATATATTACTGTATATAATGTTATACGGAAGTTTGTGAGTGCAAACCGAATCGTAACCGTGAATTTTTGGCGAATGATCCTTCGTACGCCTCTCTTCGGAGACGTAAAGCCGGATGTCCCAAGTAGATTAACACCATGTAAAATATCCTCAATACTCAATGAAATCTCTGAGCTAAATTTAAAATACCTGTTTCGTCACTCATGTGGTATCTTCTTTCTCCGGTAAATCGTAAAAGGAGCGAAATAAAGTTTGCATGATAGAGCTTGCCTGATGGCCTGAGTCTCGCCACCTAAAATACGGCATAATTGAATTTGAATGGTATTGAATAGTTTTACCCATCCGGGAAAATGCGAGGGCTATTACACCACGAGTAAAACTGGCACTCCTGAATTTCTTCAGGATACGAATTTTTGATTAACCTTTCCTGGATCTGTATAAACGTAAAAAAGTAACGGTTTATTTTGTTGCACTTGAGAAGATGAATGATTTCCAGTTAAGCAAGAAATGCGTGATTAGATCGTTTGTCGGCTTCTGAATATTGTAGAACAAAAGAAATGAAAACCCAAATGGGTAAAAACTATGACTACCTCGAGGACGCATGGTTGTTTTAGTGTTCACCTCACGTATAGGGTCAATGGAAGTCGACCTCATTCCGGTGATTTATCGTCTGGGCGACTTATCGTCAAGACACAGCGTCGCCTCAGCGCGAGTTTGTTGCGGCCGACATACGTTGGGCATACGTGTTACTTCCCTGGGTGTAAAGTCTTTGTACTGTTGCTAAAAACGAGCCTGTACCCGTTGGAGATGCCACTTTTTCTCGTACAAGTTTTCCTATCCGAATAAATATAAGCGACATCACGTCACGGGTAACAATGTTACTAACGGATTCCGTTGCCTTCTGAGTTGCGTCTGGAAACCGATTTGTTCTTGACTTGTCGTGAGCTTACATAACCGTGAATCCGTATCAGATTCAGTTTTGTTAGATCTACGGAAACTAAAGGTATTTACGTTATCATAAGGTTTCCATATCAACTTTCGTTTTTACGTACGTTAAGTACGTAAGTTAAGCCCGGGATACCAGTGTGTTTAGATGCCTCCGGAAAACTGTTAAAAAGGAGAGGCACAAATCCAGATGGATAAAGCTATCGGACAATACGCAGAACGTGTAGGATGTGGGTCTTTTTAATGAAACTATTGAACTGTAGGGAGGATGGAGGCCAGGAGTTTCCGTGTTCATAGCAGGAGAATGTTTAGCCTCGTGGTCGTTACTGCCGCCAACGCCCCTGTCCCTTCCCCGCCCCCGCCTTGCCTCCTCTCCCTCCCCGGCCCCGCTCCCGTCACCTCTGCCGCCACCGCCACCGCCGCCGCCACCGCCACCGCTGCTGCTGGCGACAAGTGGGTAAGACTTCGCGCAGTTTTGTAGACGCTCTAAGGGGTAAAGTTTCTTCAGAATAAATGTTAGTTTGTTGCCTAGTTTTCACACATGTACACCAAGAATTGTCCTAGCAACAAATGTTTGGGTTCCCAGAAATCTGCAATGCGATAGAGATAAGAAAAGGGAACCTTCGTGTATGTGTTGGACAACGCGTCAAGGACATTATAAATTTAAGGTACTCTGCGAATATACGGTAATTCGTATGCGTTGTCTATAATCTGTGCGTTTAATATTTAGTAAATGAGTTTTAATTGTGAAAAAAAAAGAATGGGTATGGAACATTGGGACAGCCATTTGGAACCATCAACTTGGTACCCATGTGCATTTCACGCAATATGATCACAACATCGCGTAAACATGATTGTAATTGTATACGACTCAATAAAATATTATTATTATTATTATTATTATTATTATTATTACTATCATTATTATTATATAATGAAGTTATGCTGTTATATTCTTACTATTTATCAAAAGGGGAAAAGGGGTAGCATTTATCATTCGAGAAATGTTACCAATGAACGTTCTCTCTAAATTCTCAGTCCTCACTTTTCTCACATAATATAAAATACATTTTGTTATGAAAATGTTCATTGTGTATCTCTAGAATTTAATTGCATTTGGTTCAAAAGTTTTGTACCGCTATGTGTTTTAATTTCAGCAGGGAAAACATATTTGAACAAACCGAAGTTATTTGGGCACGTGAGCGTTTGCATGTTGCATTATTTTATGTTTACTAGTGAAAATGGCTACCATCGCTCTTAGTACATTTTGAATAACGTAAACATAAATAATAAACCGCAAAACGGGAGGGGGAAGGGAGGGTGCAATGTGCAAATAACAACGGAAATCGTGATAGTAATTTCAATATTTCAATATTGGCTATATTATAATTAAACAGAATATTGTAAATGTGATAATTAATATTGAAAATTACAGGATGCACAACTGACTGCATTGCAGAGTGAAGTTTGATCACGAGTGATCAATAGGAAGTTTTGCCGGGCTTATTAACAACCCATAAGGCTTGGTACGTGTAAATTCCTTTCGTATTTACGTATTTAAAGCTATTGTCACCTTTTATTTTTGAGCAAACTTTCATTTATATGTTTTAGAGACAAGTTTCTTTCATCTTTAAATAACGACATTATTCCGAAAGTTTCCTCGTGCAAGTACCTAGGAATCCATTTTGTTAGTAAATTAATCTGGAAAAACGTAGATTTTGTTGTATGGAAAGCCTGGAAATCTCTTCAATTTGTCATGCGCATCTTAAAAAAGAATACGGCAAACGCGAAGGAAATTGTGTATTTGTTTGTTGATCCGTTATCGGAATACGGAACAATTTTTTGGGAACAACACTAAATTATATCTTGAACTGGAAGTGAGGGTGGATGTAAGTAGGGCTATTGAGGTGAACATTTTTTTAACTAATCGATAGTTGCAACCAACATTACTTTCATTTAACATTTTGTATTGCCTTCACTGAAAAGCCTTTAAACCGAACGGAAAAAGTTTTTTCAAATAAAATGACTTGTGATCAGAGGAACGTTGTTCACATCTCTCGAAGTGATTCGTTCTTTCATTCGGGTCTTCCGCGTGCTTCCAGCTGTTCTCCCGTCTGCGGCGCTATCTCCGCAATGAATCTGCTCTGGCGCAGCGCCGGCCGGGGGCGTGTGTCTCGGAGTCCCCGATAAGCCACCGGAGGCGGGCGGCGACCTGTGGGGGCGAAGGGAGGGGCGGAATGGCGGCGGGGTGAGGGGGAGTCACGTCGAGGTCACAAGTCAAGACGTGCCGGCCGCGCTCTCTCCCCACCCCTCCCCCTCCTCTTGCGCTCCCCCACGCGCCCCACCCCGTCCGGCTGCGCTGTCCTATGCCCTACGCCAGGGGTCTCCAAACAAACGCTGGGGCAGTGTGGGAGCAAAGGATGAAATTTATTTTTTCTCACATATTATAAAAGACCCTTATTTGAAATTAAAATAATATTAAGGAAAGTAGGTCATCTTCGTTTCTTTCACTTTGCAATATAAAACCAATGATAAGAACTGAATATTCGTACTACTTAAAACCTGATGTTTCTCATTATTTTTAATATTTTTATTATTATTATTATTATTATTATTATTATTATTATTATTATTATTACCAAACACTGTATCAGACCTTTTCCCCGTTATTTGCACACACAATTAAGGTTGACAGAAATGGAAACGCACTCGCTCCTACACGGCTAAATATTCAAAGCCAATATCAGACAATCCTGTTGGTGCGTTGACTTTTGTGCATTTGTTTATCAAATGCCACTAAAAATTCAAATTAATTTTAAGTAAAGAAGAAGAATCATGTACTTTCCTATCATACTATTTACCCTCTGAACTGACTAACTGAAGTACTGAGCTCAGTAACTGAACGTCAGTAACTGAAGTACTGAGTTTTTTAAAAAGATCTTTTCCTTTAAATTGACGCTATAAATCAGTAATGTATTCAGTTTAATAGTTCCTTACCCTATGATTAATTTGAAAAATCAATCATTTATTCGGTTAAATTACTTTCTCATTATTGAATCTGTGCTGTGAAAATAAGAGGCATTGAGTTCACTCGAATGGTAGCAGGTAACTTTAAAACCAAGAGTTCTTAGGGGCATCACAGAACAACTGGAAGCTGATGGACGAAGAGTGTGTCTATATGCGAACATCCCAACACTCCCGATTGGCAATTGTTGATTGATTGATCCTGTGAAGTTTGCGTTGTGTGAATTCAAACTTGTTGCCATCGGACTGGAAATAATGATGCCCGCCACTAAAGCGACTAATCAGTATCCACGCACAAATTTCTCGTCTGGACAATAATTTGAATTAGCCGACTCAAGTAGATTAGTTTTAGTCATTGGGTTGGACTCCAGAGCGACATACTACGGAGGGTCATTTGCTGTAGATAAGCTACTCTGCGCAGTACAGGCTCATAAAGAGTCTGGAGGGCGTTAAAGAAATACAAAGTCAGCAGTTTCAAAGAGTAAAATTATGTTAAAACATAGAAATAACGCTAGAAATTATTTGAAGTTACAAAATAGTTTAAATTTTGAAGATAAAACTATATAAAACTGAATGTAATATCTGATTAGATCAATAGTATTTTCAATGGCACACATGTTGAATGTCATAAAAAACTGGTTTATGCATGATAGATTCTTTGAAACAGTCTATGGGTAAACCGTGTGCTACGGGATTTTACGCTTGACTAATGCTTCGCGTCTTTTCAACAAATATTCATAATTAAAAAGGGAGAGTACAATTTGTTATATTTTTAAGAAATCAGCTTTATTTTGACATTTCATTTGTTGAATATTTATTCTGATGAGAGCCTCAAAAGATATCTAACACTACGGAAATAATATAGGTGCTTTAATGAACAGAAATATTTTTTTTATATTTAAATTTTCTTGAGACCCCTGCTCTCAACCCGTCTCCTCATCCGCCTCCTCCCAGTCTCGTTTCCCAGAAACCTCCTCTCCCCTTGCTTTCCAGCTTACAACGCAGCGTGCCTCCGCTGGCTCCCAGAGGTCGCTGGGGCCGCTCGGCAGACATCGTTCCGCCTCCTCCTCCCCCCTCTCCACTTCACCCTAATCCGCACCTCCCTCCGCCCCGTCGCAAGGGCCATGCTTCCCGAACTCGACTTCGCTGCAACTACTACGTCAGAGTTAACGTTTCTGCGCTTTTCTTTTCGTGCTCCTGTTTCTACTGCAGGTGTAACTCGAGAAGTTGACCATGATTCTAGCAATTCAGATCGTACAAGTTGCAGGGAGATTGGTTCTGAAGTTGAATTATTTCATATTTGACAATACGGTGAAGAAGTGATCGATTGAAGGGAAATTTACATTCGTCTATTGTATTAGAAAATTTGACAACTGTCAATTATCCATTCAAATTCTGAGAAAAACAACACAATTCAAATCAATTAGAAAATCATCATACTTCGTGAACTGGGTAGTATGCGATTTCCTTGGCTATATCGTTTTTACCGTATTAGCCATCTTTTGTTTTCGTTAGAATTGTTCTATAAATATTGCGTAGCGTGCGTCAGTTTAGTTGTCCCAATGCTATCTGTCTACGAACGCCACTAAGGTGTTAATGTGAACATGAAATTCCTAATTGAAGCTTTCTCTCAGGCATATTTTAAGCTAGACGTTCTTTCGCCTGAGTTATATAAATAACATTGAACCGACTTCTTTACTTCTCTTTCTAAGCAATGCATATGAATTGACGATTATCTTCTTTCAAAGCTTTAATGACTACGACCGGAAATCAGTTCAAAAAATAGCATTGCAAGTAACATTTTATTGAATTAGTGAGCGGAGGTTCTGACTTTAATAAAAGACACAATTTATTATATGCAAGTAGAAACGTGTATCGTTCTTATCTCATTTACAACTCTTTGATCTTGTAATTGACAATCTCATTTGTTCCCCCAAAGTGTTTTAATTAAGTAATTAATTTATGTCATAATTAGAGACCGGAAAAATATGTAGAATGAAAGTCAAAATATCTGCATAAATATGTAATGAAAACAGTACGAATATGTAATCAACATGTAAAATCGTATATAATATGTAATATTAAAATGTCCTAATTAGAAAACTCATTTACATAATACAAACTAACATTTATAAAAAATCCCTTTACAAATTTGGAAAACAATGCAAACGTTTTAAAAATCACTTGGAAAGCACTAATTGATGCTCAGTTGCACCATTCAACTTTCCCATAAGTAGTAAAACCTTCACAGATTGTTATTCAGGAATGTAGTTTATTAGCCAGACTAGACGCAATAGTAACCATCGTACAAAACTGGCGAAATCTACTACCAGCAAACAATCACTCCAGAAAGGAATATTTTCATCGAACTGTTACACGACGGCGATCGCCACTGTTTCTTGGAAATTGAGGTTAAAGGTCAGAAAACGCGGCGTCAATGATACTTTTCACACCTAAACGTGAGAATGGCCTGTCGCTGACGCGCACTGCCCGCCACTGAGATAACTGAGGCAGGCGCAGCCGACTGTTTGAATATCCGACCGCGTTTTCACGAAGCGTACCACGAGCAGATTTTTTGAAAATACTTCTTTTCATAAAATATGTAAGAAAATTGATAGAAAAAAAATAAATATGATGAGAAAATAGCGAAATATGTAAAATATGTAATATAATGCCAAATATGTGAAAATATGTAACGAAAAAGTTGGATATTATTTTAGGATGGCGACCATTCGTCAAGACTAAAATTTTGAGAACGGTAAGTAAAATGACAAACAATATGTAATTACATAAAAATGAGGTCTCTCGTCATAACATTTAGCACCAACTAAGTTATTCAATCTATAAAGTCTTATTTGAGATTAATTGGAATTCCAAGTTCGAAAATTCAATATAAATATATTTTTAAAGATTGGGTTCATAAATTCAAACGAAATACATTTCTTCTAATTAACTAATCAGTTGCCTTATCCAACTTCGAGTTTTTAAGAGTGCATTAAATTTACCTCAAGTCATAAAACATGATGAGATTTGCAACAATCATCCTATTGTAATTGTTATGCACTCAGACGTAGCAATGTTCGTTTCCTTTCTATTACCTGTAAGTTAATGTTTTCCTGTGTTTCCAATGTTTTACCTGTAAGTTAAAGTTTTCTTTTAAATGTATGATCAATATCCTCAAGGAATATTAAGTGAAGAACGTTTTGTTCTATACTTTTGTTGCAAAATTATTTAAAACAATTTGAGGTAGTTGTGTATTCCTCGCGACGTATTTAAAAGATAATGCATATTTTATTCTTCCTCGGCAAATTTTCTGGATATCAAAATGCACTTGTCGTGAAGCATATTGTTATATTACTGTCAACCAATGAAAGAATGAATACGGGGAGAAATCGAACACATCCATTTCTATATTTCGATATATTTTCAAATCCGCATTGGTAAGTAAATAATAATTTTAAAATGTAGTTTTTTTGCGTCTGTAGGGAATTCTATCGCTCTACAAAATTTATATTTTTTTATTTAAAACACGAGAAATAAATGTAAATATTCTGCAACGTAATTGAAATTGAATATTTTGGAACTTTTGAGAAAATTTATATTTGTTAGATTTTGATTTGTCAATGAGATTTGATTTGTCAATGGAATATTGTGTAGTTATATATCAAAGGCCAATGTTGTGGTTGTAATGAGACACTGTGTTAATAAAATGAAACGTAAATTACAACGTAAAATTTTTACCGATGAAGGAAATAGCATGTTTGTTTATGGAACAAAACTTAATATTTTCTGAAAAATGTTAATTGAAAGCAAATTAAATGAATTTCTAATGATGTTCTAAAAGGCACTACTATTTGGCGAGAAGATGAAGATTTTTATTGAGTTCTATAGTTGATTTTCTTAAGTCGATATTACTCGAAGTTACTCTTAACAGCCAATTCAAATTAAATCATTATGTAATTTATTACTATATTAATTAATATAATATATATATATATACACGTATATATATATGTTTGTATATATATATATATATATATTACCATACTAATATATTAACATATTACATAAAGTAATCGCTTGTTATTCATAACATTATGGTATTCTTTTGGAAATTTTCAGTCAAATGGATATAAGTCGTCAAAAACATACGTTAAAGCTTTAAAATGTTGCGGGTTGTCCATCGTTCAAATTGTCATCGCTATCAACGAAATTCAATGTATGTTATGTTTTCCTTCTATATTTCTCAAACAAAATATTTGTCTGGAATGACATACACACATGAATTTCAAATTAAAACTATTGCGTGTAGATTAATTCATGACGACCAAGAAGAAACATGAGGCCCCCAATTCAAAATATAAGTATCAACGTCTTTTTTAAATTTGAAAATTATTTTTAAAGTGCACAACATCATGCAAATGCTTGTTTCATTAGCAGCACAACGCTTCGTTTCCGAAGCATTTCCAGGCCCGCCATTTCCTTCGCTCAGAACCGGAAATCCGATAATCCCTCATCTGCGTTCCCCGGGGACGGCAAGTTCGAAGCTGGAAGGTCTCCTTGAAATTGGGTTTCGCATTTCAAAGTTTATTAGTGTAACTCTTCACGCAGACATTTTCCATTACAGGGAACACCGGTGGAAGTGAATTACTGGGCTGCTTTCATTTTGTGAGGAGTAAGTGACGTGCGCACAACCGGGGGTCGATTCGCCGTCGCACTGTGGTTTGAAAGACACACAGTGTGGGCAAAATAATTACTTTTCTTCAAACTAGTGCAATTTCTGGTTAGTTTCTTATTAAATAATTGATTTCGTAAGATGCGTGCTCTCGTTTAGAGTTTATTTTAATTTGTCAAACTACAATAAATAAATTAATTTTAAAATTTAGTTGTTGAACATGCAAAACTAAAGAATATATTTCTAGTTCAAAGCAATATAAGCACATCTAAAAATGTGATTTTACAGGAACTTCCGTATACCCCAAGAAAGCACTATCGAAATTTTGACATTTTGCGGCCAAAGGCAAAGTATTTAATTCTGTACATGTTATCTTGTGTACTACCTTAATTACATTTTTACAAGTAAAGTATTTTTTCGCGAATATACTACATCAGTGCACTAAAAACTGGCTGTGCTTAATATTTGACTCTATTGTTCCTTATTAGTGATGCAGATATTTTTGTGGTAACTAGAACAGTTGTTGTGGGTTATTATTTAGACACAAACGTAGGAATAGTGGAACACTATTGTATTAAAGTTTCTTTTCAGCATCTACAATTCAAAAAAATATGTATTTACTTCCTATTCTTGTGGTTACTTGAGTAGTTATGTAGTATACAACACTGAAAAAGATTTGGAATAACGCAAAAAGTCGTCGATATTGAATAAAAACAAGTCACCAAAACCGCAAGAAGTGCATTCTATTAAAACGTCATTGCCATGATTCAAGCGAAAAAGAAAATAAATATGTCCATTTCTTGTTCACTTCAATCGGTTTTCAGTTCTTGACCACTGTTACTTTTGACCACGCCTCGCTACATTGGTGTTTTTAAGAAGCCGCTTAGTCATAAATTCATCATATTATGTCATTTATGTTTCTCAGAAACATTGTTAATATTACAAATTTGCATTCTCTCCAGTTACTCACTGCTTTCAATAAAAGTTCACAAAATCTGTTTCTTTAGTATTTGTTGCAACAAGTTGTTAAAGTAAGCTTGCTGAAAGCAACATTGCATTTACATGTTTTGGTAACAAATTTTTACACTTAAATATATCATGAAACTTGAACCGCATGAACAAAGAAATACGTTCGTGAAAGTTTTATTTACGACCTCACTAACTATAAACCTTGAAATACATTCTTAAAGTAGAATTTTGTTTCGTATTCATGATTAAGTAGATATTGCAATATAGTCCTTGTGTGAAAGATTTTCTTCCTGTATCCACAAGCGACTGATCAGAGGTAAATACCGGCCAGAGAATGTGGCCCACAGAATGCCCACCCAGAGAGAAGTAGAAGTACGCCTTCCTTCGGAAGGGAACTAATGCCGGCTGTTCCATGTAGTGGATTTACTGGAAGTAAAATATCCTCAAGCCTTAAAGAAGCCTCTGAGCTAAATCCAAATCGTCTGTTTCGTCGGCCGAGAAAATACCTTCTTTCTCCTCCAGATGGGAAAGGAGCGTGGCGAAAGTTGTGTGGTCAGACGGAAAAGCGGGTCTGATAGCCCGAGTCTCGCCGAGTAAAATAAGGCATTAACTAAGTGGACATCGGACCGGCTATTTAGGTGATGACTAACCTTCGCCAATGTTGGCACTGGAGCATATGAAATCCCGGTCTACAAAGCTATAGTGAGTTACCACTTACATTACCGGTGCCGGGAGGTTTTGAGGCCTTGGGGTCGGACATCGGGCCTCGAACATCTGGAATTGAAATCTATACGCGGCAGTGTCGATGATCCATTAGTCATGAGTAGTCCAGCTTTTGGAAGTCCAGTCGGATTCTTACAGAACCAGGTCTTCATGTATAATATTTTGTACTAGGGACGTCGAGCGGCGCGAGTCACCCCAGAGTGGATGATTTGGGTATATCCTCAATCACCCCGAATAGCACTAATGCTCCACGTACTCATCTCCGGCAGCTAGATACGCCGGCATGCAACGCCCCCAGCAACGTTTCCCCAGTTGTGCGTTGACAAAGCCACCCTGCTAGCTCGGGGCAACCAGTTTTCCAGGTTGCTACCGAAGTCAGTTTTCAGCGTTACAATACCTCGGGATAAATATCTTCTCAATAACCCATGAGTATCTGACAATGCCTTGACGAAGCCGAGAGCCCAACTGGGGCGCACACTGTCCGCAGTCTGGATAGCTTGGACGTCACTTCACTGCACACACAGCATTCACGACGTATTTTCGAAAACCTATATCACCAAACGGGGGGTCGGATCCCCGATAGGACTTCTATATGTCGGTTTGGGACCAATTTTACGCCCCCAAAACTATCCCACGGCGGGTAGAGACCCAACTCAGGGTCGCTCGAGCGAATTCGGGCGACACGGATCTTACTAGTCACTGCACCCACTTTCGCACTAAAGACATGGGTACCGCCCATAAACTTAGGGGTCTGATAGTCGTTTCCAACTTCCACCACCACCTCGGGCCAGAACACCCGTTTAAGATTTAACCAGTCACACTTTAATGAAATAATTAACGGCTGGGTTCACTAAATACTTTTTAAGAATGGATTAGTACAGTAATGCTTAATATTAAGACGCGTTTTAAATCGTGCTTTGTTGTTTGTCGTTTCACTACCCTATTTGAAGTAATGCTTCGTGGAGTATAACTTAAATGCATCTCAGACTGGGTTGGCAATGCTGGATCCTGGTGAAGCAGTCAGTGACAATAACCAACCTTGATTGTTTTGGTTCTGATTTGTACTCTGGTTCAAAGAGGTAATTTTTAGTGATTTTTCATAAAGGAGGAAAGAGAGAGAGTTGCGAAATTTTTAGCGAATGTATGAGAAAGTATATTTCTATTATAAAAGAAAATAAAGTTACAAATCGAGCAAAAAACCGACAAAAAAATTATAACTGAGGATCATGGAACGCGATTTTAAAGCAACGAGCTACAAGATGAAATATAACAAACATAAAGTAAAGTTTTGGGGAGGATTAGCTTTAGATAAAAAATAAAATGCATTAAAAATGACAATGTAAAATTAGGAAGTTGAATAGATAGGGGACCGTATAAACATAACTTACAAAACACTTCTTTTTGGGTAAAACTGTTACTTGCAAGGCAATTATATACCAAAACATTCGTTAATAATTAAGGAAACTTAGAAATGTCTAAGTTTACTTAATAAAACGTCTTCATGTCGCTCCAAAGCATGTAGTTTTGTTATCTCTGATAGGCAAAACCGGTGTCAAAATTCCTTCATGGAGCTTTTTGAAATATTCGGACCGTTTACGGAACCACCTCGGCCTACAAAAAGGCTTTTCAAAGCTCTAGTCTTCACAATTGTCGCAGCTATCACTATCAAGAGTAAAACTCCACAATACCTTCACCATTTTATCTGTTTTTGCGGCGTAAAGCACGACTTAAAATGGAAATCTACAGCTGAGAGGAGTACTTAATTTCAAGTCGAACTTATCGTTTAAGTTCGACTTAAAATATTTGGTGAAACGTCAACGTCTCTAAAGTCAACCTTAAAATTCTTAAGACTAACGTTATAAGTAATGGTGATGATTTAAGTGGTTTAAATTTTAAGTAATGGTGGTGAAACTTGCCGTTAAGATTCAACTGAATCTCAATTTCATGTAGTATATTTTTGTCCACTCTTTTCCGCATCCGTCCATTGTGTGTCACTGTTGCCGCTGACGATGCGGCTGCTGCCGGCAAACTTCGCAAAACACTGCGCCAGATGGAATCTCTGGTAATTAATTTTGAACGTCATCGTACCGATTGCAAATTTCCGTTTTCGTTGGAGGGGAAGGTATTTCGTACCAATACGCTTTCATGACGTGTGAGTGCAAGCTGGGAAGTAGTGAGAGATTTAAACAAGTGACCATATTCGCGAGGAATTCGAAAAACATGACATACATGTTTTTTATTGATCGAGTTGTGAAGAGAGCAACGGATGGTAATTATTATCTTGCAAAAGCATCTCTCCGATATCTCCAAAGTTATCTTCAATTGCTGAGTTCAGTCCTTGAGAATTGAAAATAGTAAAGGAATTAAAACATTTTATACGATATCTTCAGTGAACTTTATAATGCTTTTCTTGTACCTGATGAAATAATGTGAGACCATGCGGAATTGTACGATTATTGTGAATAAGAATAGTGACTTTTTCGTAATTCATTTAAGATTAGTTTCAAACGAGCTGCATCGTATGTCATTCATGTTCGTAATGAAATATTCACCATTACGGTAGTTCACGCTGTACATCCACTGCCGTTCAATTCTCATAGCATGCAACCTCCAACTAGCGTTAGCTTAAACATTCCAAAGATATTTAAAGACAACAAAATAATTAAATAATTTTTCTTCCTTTGTGAAATAGTGTTTACATCTTCGAAATACCTTCACCCAATTCACAAGTTTACTATCAAATTTAATCTTATTAAAAACTGCCATTAAGGAATGTATGATTACTTTCAGTGCGATTAATTGAAACACTGACTTTTCTTGGACTCAACAGGAAAAAACAAAGTTTATCCGTAATTACTACATAAACAGAATAATTTTACCCCTCATCCTACAAGATGACATTAAAATTTCTGATACGAGTCATAAAAAACATTTTATTTTGCTTCTATTAAATGATGCCACACTAGGCCGAGAGGTCAAGTGGCGCAATCCTACGGGCAAAATAAAATCTCTTTTACCACGTGTGTCATACACTGCATTTTAGAAAGCCTTACTTTCTTTTTAATTCAGGCATAGAAATCAATTAACTAGGTACCAAGTTTCTTAAATTCAGATGTAGCTGATGAGACGAAAGTACTTTGCTTTCTTTATTGGATTTTCCGTTGTATCTGAACATTTGAGCATCGGCTTGTTTTTCATACTGCTGCACGCTGTTTGTGGCCAAAAAAGTTACATATTTCACTAGAGAACGCATGAAAAGAATATTTTCTTATTTACACAGAGATTACACAGAGATATTTACGAATTACAACAAAAGAGAAATTGAAACGTTGCAATATTTACCAGTCCTTGCAACATATTTTGTTTTTTGTCCGGCAGCGATGTGAGTCGTCCTCATCAACGTCACACAATGGTGTGATCCCACTCATCATATATCTACTGTCCACCGACCACCTTGTTCGAGTTCCGCGTCTTCGGTTTGACAGGGCTTCTTAGCAAAACGGGCCCTGTGCATGCGGACGGCAATTTAACCCCTGTGTGGGGGAGTGTGTGCCCTCACTGCTCCCAGCGCCCACGCGCAGAGACAGCAGCTCCCTGAGGCGCTCCATCTGGCTCACCCGCTGAGCCTTTCCAATGGTCCCCTCCCCCCTTCCCCCCCTTTCCACCCCCCAACCCCCACCCCGCCCCGCCCACGCCGGCTGTCACAGCGGCGCGCGCCGAAGAGCGATGCCGTGGCGCCGCGACGACAGACTTTAATCTTCCTCTACCTCTCGAGCTACTTCTCCCGAAAACCTTTGCCACCCTCCGCCCCCCTGCATCGTCACCCACTTCATTTTCCACTTCATCCTCCACTTTGTTCTCCACTTCTTCCTCTGCTTCGTCTTTCATTTACCATTTTATCTTTCATTTTGTCCTCCATATTGTCTTCTACTATGTCCTTCACTTTGCTCTCTACTTCCTCCTCCATATCGTCCTCTACTTCATCCTTCAGCTCTATCTCCCGCTCGACCTACTGTCACAGTCTATTAGGACGCGTCCCGGAATGTAAATACATTAACTAAAATGTTAGGGAACCAAATGCGGCGAAAAGGAATGTAATGAAACAATACATTAGCAGATGGCTTCGTGATCTTAGACGAGACGGATCGCGGTGCAATGAGTTGGCTGAATTAGATAAAAAGTTTTTGAAATTGTTTTGAGTGATGCCACATTTTTGCCACATTTTTATGGAACAGTAATCCGGGAGTGTGGAAATAGGATCCAGATTAAGTGGTATGGTAAATAGAACTGAATATGAACGCAGACGCAGGCATTTTGCAACAGTCGGGGAACATTTTTGCCAGGGAAGTGACACATTTTATTAAAATAAAACTTTTATGACAAGACCAAGTATGTATTTAATTGTAAGGATAATCAGAATGGCCATAAAAAAGAATTCAATCGTAACAAAGTGCACTAGTATGAAAGTGATGATAAAAACATTGTTTGTAATGATGAATTATTTTGTTGAATGGGTATATGTTATGTGTCTGTATTGATATGTAAATGTTTGCAGTTGGAAATGGGTTCACTGTATGTTATGCTCGCTGGAAGAGAATTCCGAAGTTAAATAAACGCTTGCTGACGTTGCGTTTGGCAGCCATTGTTGGAATTTTATGTTTTGTTTTGTAGATAGAAAAAGCCACATGATAGGGATTAATATTAGAAGTCAGTTTCCCAATTTAACTATAATAATAGCTTCCCTGTGTCGGGGCGACTTCGCGAACCCAAATATAAAAATAAAATTTTACACTGAGGAGAACGTAATGGCAGATCTGTATGGAACGTCATGGCAGATCTGTATCGGAGGTATTACAATTTGAACATAAGCTTCTTTCCGCGTAGTGTGGGGTGGAAAAAATTAAAATTGTCGTAATTGCCGAAATTGATTGGTAAAGGTTTATGTTTCACTACACTGCATTTCCTGTCCCGCTCGACCTCCATATGGTCTTCAGTTGGGTAACCGACTGAATGACCAGCTGGTTCATCCATCCTGTCATATAGCTGCTCATTTTTATGGTCATCGGTCTCGGTCACTATTCACCTTCGATTTTCGCCTTTCCTAGGTTTCACCCAGCCTGCACTTTCCCATGTTTGTCTCCTCGCAAATTGTGCCTGCCAATTTCAGCTCTATTGGACCATAAACGATCATTATCTCTCATTTCAGACATGCAGACAGGAACTAAAGTTCGAAATATTCTCACATTAGCTGTCCACGCAGGGATTTCAAGATACTCAAGAAAAAAATGCCGTAGGTTCGTTTCACGCATCATACACATGGACTCGCACAATTTACGCATCATACATATGGACACCTTTGCTTCATCAACGCTTTAAATCCTGATTTCTCTTTACTATCGTGATCATCTGTTGCGTCGCATCCCGTATTCACCCACCTTTGACTCGACCATTCCCGCAATCTCCTCCTCGCATTTCTTTCCCATCACTTTCCAGTCATCCTGCATCCTCTAAATCCAAACTTTATGTTTGTTTTATTCCTAACTTTATGTTATTTTATTCCTAACGTTCCATTATCTTTACTTCCGTCTACTCCGCTAACTGTATTCGGCCACCATGATTCTTCCATTCCGATTTCTGCAATATATAGTCCACTGACATTCTTTTCGAATCCTTACCCGGCTTCTGTTTACATCTTCATTTCACTACACAGTGTTTCATTTCCACCAACATCACTGACCCCACGTCTCTCCTCCATATCTACCCGAAAGTTTGCCCCCAAAATCATGACTTCAATCTCCTCTCCGCTCACACCTGTTCTACCGCCTGCGTAGTACACATTTCACCTCCGTGTCCCTCACATAGGTTCCGACTCCTACACCGAAATGTTCGCCCTCATATCAGCCTCCATCTGCCCCTCCTCCTCCACGTCTCCGCCGCTTTCAACCGCGTGCGTGTTTGGCTGGCCGGCCGTCAGCCGCGCGCCCGCAGCCCCCGTGACGGAGAGCGGCGTTTCTTGCTCCGCCCTTCACCCCGTCCGCCTCTGGCCAGACAGCTCCGCCACGCCGCCTCGCCCGCACCCGTCTTCACCGCACTCGCCCCTGCGCTCCATTCAAACTCAACTTTTTGCCTCCATTTGCTGCGTCTGGAATCCCGCCTCGCGACCTCGCGGTGCGCGTTATTTTCTCTTTCTCGAAGCTCAACCCATTGTTGCTCTCTATCTGCTTCCCTTGTCCTGCATTCCGATTAGCATTACCTTCTTTTACACTACCTTTCATTACTTATCATGTTTGCTAACTCTACAAAGTTTCTTACATGGTCTTCTAACACCCATATGCCTCTATTGTGCCTCTAATCCAACATTGCTCACTGTTTGTGCGTCTTCCTTACAACTGTGTGCCATTTGTTTTTTTCTACAGTAATTACTTGGCGACCAGTGGCGAAGCGTCAGGATAGGCAGAGTAGGCTGAGCTATCCCAAAGAATTTTGAAGAAGAAGAAAAATATCTCATTCCTAAAAATATAAAATTGTACATTCATAATGTCGCTTCTTAGCCAATTAATGCCGTACAAATGCGCGCCAAGTTATTTTTCTATTCTAATGCATATTCCACGCGATGTGTCTTTTCGCCACCCAGAGAGGTGGCGAGGCCTGGTCAAGGCTGAGTCCCTTCAGCTTAACACGTTAATATTTCACAAGACGAGGGACGGAGCGCGGGGAAGTGAGAGCGCATGCGCGTTGAGTGGGCTGGCTGTGTGACACGTGGAGACATTAGGCCGGCCTTATCACTGTACAAGTAATTGAAACTCTTGCCGGCAGGCGCTCTCTACACCATAACCTTGCGTGAAACTTCCGGGAATGTCCGCTAGAGGTCATTGATCAATTTCTAATCGTTACAAACATCCAGAGTAATACATTCATTTACTTCAAATTTCAGTATTTGAATACATCTTTTTCTTATTAATTAATTAAGCACAAAATTGAGAATGGTCACATTCTTCCCCCACATTATTTAACTTTGTGATAACTTTTAATAAAACACGATCATTTAGAAAATGCTGATTTTATGTGTATTATTATTATTATTATTATTATTACTATTATTATTATTATTATATATTTGTGTTCTTCTGATCTCTAGCTTCGTAATATTAGATATTTCACAAATTAAGTACGTGTTTACAATATGTTCCTGACTGAGCTTATCCAAAAATTAACCTCACGCTTCGCCACTGTTCGCGATCCTCATGTTCCCCTGCCTCCAGTTCACCTGCCACCTGTATTCACCATCTTGGAACTCAGATAAGTGTTCGACAACCTCTTTACACTCAGGCCACAGGGTCAATATGTGAGGGCTGGCTTTGGATTGGCTGATTTTGGAATTCCTAAAAAGTTCGACCAAAAAGATACAATGATAGGGTGAGAGCTGCCCTTTCTCTACGTAAGTCCAACGCTGCGACGTGTGATAGGCTGTTAAAAGAGTTGTTTATTCCACTGTTATTGAGGAAAATCCACAGATATGAACATCTGCGTGACAATTTTGCCTAACACGCGGAAGCTGTAGAGGTCGGTCAGCTCCTGTCATGATAATGGATTTATTACGTATTGGCACTGATGCACTGGGGATTACATGATGCGAAATTAGAGACTCAGGTACGCGTGGTTTGAACAGGACCCAGCTCTTCGATGGTGTAACGGTTAGCGTATCGGACTGCTATACCCCAGTTCGCGAGTTTAAACCCGATCGACGCCGTGGATTTTAAGAGCAAATAAATCCTTCGTACGCTGTCAATCGGAGGGGAAGTAAATCCGGCTGTTCCATGTTAGTAGATTTACTGCATGTAAAGGATCCTGAAGCCTAAACGAAGCCTCTGAGCTAAATTCAAACCACCTGTTTCGTCAGCCAAGTAATACCTTCATTCTCCGCTAGTTAGTGAAAGGAGTGTAGCAAAATTTGCTTTGTCAGACGGAAGAGCAGACCTCATGGCCTGAGTCTCGACACATAAAATTAAGCATCAATTCAATTCAATGCAGTTTTGCGGCGGGGTCCGTCGTCTTTAGAGAGAGGTGGTCGGTGTAGTGAGAATGAGAGAGAAGCGCAGACGCCACATGCACTGCGATGGGAAGTAGATATGCCACCATTACAATAAAAATTATTATCCACGTGAACGTTTCGTAAGGCGGATGCGCGATTTCTGTTACCAAACAATGAACATTTTGATTTTGCTATATTAAATATGTTTTGAGGTTAGCCGATAGTCTCAGTACGTATTGAAGAGTCATGAAATTTGTTTTCCAATAAAGGTTTTAGATTACGAGATATATCACTTTAAAAATTTGAATTTCGCACTCCTTATGGTGACTTCATAAATCCTTACGTTTGCTTTGGAGCTTTTTCTTATTCCTTTTTTCTGGGATTGGAATGAATTTAAAATATTGCAGAGTTAACAGAAATAGTTAACTTTTTTGTGTTTTAAATTTTGTCAGTAAAGTACAAATAATTTACAAACGCGATTAGCTACGTGCTCCGGATCCCCGCGATCTCGTTTGTGGAAGCATTTGACCGACGTTTTGTGCACCAATAAATGTAAATAATGTCGAAAATGAATCAAGTTATTAAAAATAATTTGATCATTCACATGTGTTGCTTTCTTTCTGATTGTCTTCTGTTCTTTGAACTTGTTTTCATTATTGTCATTACTTTAAAGTTGAGTCTCAAGTTTCATAGTCGCCGAGGCACCTCTCACACCTGCGTAACATTTCTGTCGTTTCCGTTTAAGAAAAGTTTTTTATGAGGAGAGAGCTAACGACAGCTAGTTACCAGTGACAATGCTGAAGGGTAATCTGGGAGCCTTAGAATACCCAAATTATTTTTCAACAAAATCTGTCATGTGTGCCATTTTTCAATATTTTTCACTGAAACGTTAAATAATATTAAATTCAATTTTTAATTAAAATAAGAAGTTAAATGTTTTCGATTCCTTTTCCCCCGCTTACGCGCGACGGAATTAGTAGGGCCCGTAGCTCAGCCGGGAGCCTGTCAGTGGAGAGAGACGGGCAGGTGCTATCTCCTTCTCTCTCGCATTCACTAGGCAAAGAGCCTAAGGCAGACCTGCACAACGCCTGCTCCCGAGGGCATTCTGCACTTGCGAGCCGATCGTCTGCCCGCCACAACGCCGAAAGTGCAAGTAGTGGGGAGTAGGAAGTTTTGCGGGGAGAGGAGAAGTCTGACGTAGCACGACGCGGCGCGTAGGTTAAACGGGCGGCGTCCTGGGCCTGGGCGTATAATACAATGACCCATGCTGCACAATTATATGCCCACTTGTTTAAATGGAGTATGTCTTGTATTTAAAGTTCCAAGGTCCATAATTCACTGTTTACTTCTGTGCACTGCTGTATATCCACCTTTGCATCTACCACTGCGTGTATTTTCCTTTTTTGATTTTTTAAAAAAATAACATGCTTATTGTGACTCTTAAGCAATATTTGAAAGCAGTAGCTGATCCAAAAAGATTTTGGACAGTCGTATTTATAAAATTAACATATTTTATAAATACGACTGTCCAAAATCTTTTTGGATCTTCTTCAACTTTTACATCAATCTAAGTGGCAGCCTTACAAAAGAATTTCATTTTTAAAAAAAACTATTATTTAATCCCAACTAGCAAATAATTACAATTTAATAATTGATTGTTCACCAGGAATGTTATAATCTCCAAATCATAGCAAAATGAAAATTATGAGAGCAATCTCTCATATCAAGATTGGCATAAAAATAGAATATGTAGCAATTCCAAGAAGGGTAATGTTTAATAGCACATAAATGTGTGATCATATTTTGCCCATTATGAAACTGAATAAAAAAGATCAACGACCACACATCTGTGACAATATGTTACGAACAATCATGAGATTATCATGGGTATTGTTAAATAGAATGCAAAGGGCTTAATATTTTTATAGGATGTCGGATGACTTTGCACCCTTGCCAGAAATTAGACCAGAAAATAATCATAAATTTTTCAAGAAAAATATGTTTTGGTTTTGATAGAACCATCTTATTCAATAAAAAATAGTTAATGAAAAAATATTTTATTACTGTCATCATCAAACATAAAACATTCGGTATCATAATTTTTGTTTAGCGAAACACTAAATTTGTGATTATAGAAGGAAATGGTGTGGCATTTACGATGCTATCATCGAAATCAATATTAGATGTAGGCTCCCCATCGTAACTGTTTATTGTGGCATAAAGCTTTTTCGGCCGAATTGCGGCCATCTTCAGTGCTATTAGAGGCGGCTGTGGTCCTCAGTCCAGGCAAGACAGCTTTTTTGTGATTATATCGTAGCAGAACGAATTACATGACCATCCCTACAAGCAATTATAATACTTCGTGTCCAAATTTAATATGTATTATTCGTTGTGGTTACATATTTCGCACAGTCATATATCGACAACACACATTTACAATATGATACAAAGACAACGTTACTTGAACTGTATGTGACGGTCATTCTCGCTGATTTCTCTTTAAATTTACGCGCTATGGTTCGAATAGCGCATTCTAATTGGTGGTCCCCACTCCTAGAGTGAGTCTTATCCCCACCCTTCATTGATTTTCGCATTTGCCCCCGAGCTGCTCGCGCGCAGCTCCTGACGTCAGTGTAAGTGCAAAATGCTGTGCAGGTCTGGCCTAAGGCTTCCAGATTATCTTTCAGCTTCGCCAATGCTAGTCACATGTTATTATCGTGGGGGGATATTAGTCAGCCACTTTTTATATTTAAAGAGATGCAGGGGCGTGCGGTGATTACTTTGTATACCCCAGCTACTAGCGGCTAACCAGCTTCCCTCCTCCACCCCCGTACTCCAATTGTTTTGTTACCTGCTGTAATTTTGCCAAGGTTGGTATTGGCCTACCTTTTTCAATTATCTGCTTCTTTTCGAGTAACTGTCTCGTTGAAAACAGTCTCCTCAATATATCATCAACTGTATACTCACTGGAAGACATACTACACACAAGTATTCCTAAATACCCATTAGAATAAAAAAAAACCTTTTTATTATTTGCAAAGTTACTACAAATCCTCGCGAAATCATGGGTGAACACGACAATACAATGGATTTCCACACCCTACAATGGATTACCACTGCTTCACGCACTGCCATGCCATGTACACCGACGCACATTGAGAGCGGTGACACGTACACCGACGCACACAGCATTCTCTGTGAAGAGTATGCTGTGCTATTAAAAAATTCGGGGATTCTAATGATCTGATCACGTGTGAGTCAGGACTGTCTTCCTCAGAAAAAATAATAAAATCTCTACTGAAAATCTCTACTGGTTTACTCTCATTACAGCGAGAGAGAAATATATGCCCCATAATCATTTTATAAGTTATAAAATTCTCAACCAACGGTACCGTAATTTTTACTAACAAAATATACAACTTTAAATAATTTTGCATTGTGGTAGCACTGGCTTCTGAGTAACAGCGATCGCAAGCACGGCGGGCCCGGCGAGGCCTGGCCTTGAAGCAGTGGAAGGGAGAGATACGTCATCCAACCCCAGCTAGCTGACTTTCGGTCACTATCGCCCGCGGATGCTCCCCGAAATCTGCCCGCCGCTGGCCCATTGAATTGGATGCGCACGCACCTCTCGTCCCCGGCAAAGATTTTAGAGCTGGGGTCAGAGCAGTGGAGGCGCAGTGGGCCGCCGGAAAGATTGCAGTAGAGTGTACAGTAGGTGCAAAGTTTTTGATCACGTAACATACAGTTTAATGTAGCTTTAATCCTCAAAATTCATTCAATTCTCATTCTTGCTTACCCCAGCAGTGCTGGGGTTGCTAGGGTTGAATGCACGCCACTGAAGAGATGTGATCTAAGGAAATTATTTTTAGCGTAAATAGATACCTAATATCGTTTTGTTACTCGTAGATTTACAAGTTCTATCCTAATTGCTAGAGATAATAACTTTTAAAAAGTTATTTTACATCGAGAACTTTGTAATTTGGATGGAAAGCGTGAGAAACGGTAGTTTTTTCACAATATTGGCGAGTGCTATTAAAAAATTATAGAATTGAATTCTAAACTCAATTTACATGCATTTATTATCCGCCTCCAGAGAGAACCGTAAAGAATTTGGTTATATCGTTTGAAAGAGTAGTTTCATCTAGTTTATTGAAGAACTAGTGGTGCTACAGAATAATAATAATAATAACAATAATAATAATAATAATAATAATAATAATAATAATAAGATGCCTCCTTCAAAAGATGACGTCGAAGCGTTTTGGGTAGGAATCTGGGAGGAGAGCAGATCCTACAACAAAGACGCATCTTGGCTTCAATCTGAAGTTGATGCTGCCGATGAACTTGTAGAAACAGTAGAAGATGTTCACCAATTCTCGGAAGAGGACCTCTTCCAAGCAATTAGGAACATGAGAAACTGGAAGTCCCCCGGGATTGATAAGATCCAGATTTATTGGATTAAGAAATTAACAGCAATACATTCTCATCTAGAAAAGGCTGTTAATAAAATTTTAGAAAACCCAAAGGAACTCCCAGAATGGCTCACACGCGGCATCACGTATTTGCTACCCAAAGCGGGAGGCAGCTCTTTGGCGAAGAACTACAGGCCAATTACTTGTCTGCCAGTACTGTACAAAGTTATAACTTCAGCCATAGCTCACAAAATGTACCGACATCTAGAGAAGAATCATCTAATGCCAGCTGAACAGAAAGGATGTCGTAAAGGCTCTTATGGCTGTAAGGAAATCTTGCTTCTGAATAAAATAATTTTGAATGATGTAAAGAAACGCAAACGTAATTTGAGCATAGCTTGGATTAACTACCAAAAAGCTTTTGATAGTGTACCACACGATTGGATTTTGAAGACCCTGGAGATCTATCGATTTCATCCTAGACCTATTGAATTTTGCAAGGCTAGTATGAAGTCGTGGAGTACCAGGTTACTAATACACAGCGGAAAGGAAGCAGTAGAAACCAGAAGTATTCATGTTAACAGGGGTATTTTTCAAGGAGATTCACTATCCCCTCTGCTGTTTTGCATTAGTTTGATGCCACTATCGAGACAGTTGTCGCAAGCTGACTTTGGTTTTAAGCTCCATGGTGATGAAAGGCCAGTATCCCATTTGTTTTACATGGATGATATGAAAGTGTTTGCTAAGAATGAAGCGATTCTCTCCCAAATGCTGTCAGTCGTGAATGACTTTAGCAATGACATCTGCATGACGTTTGGTCTTGACAAGTGTGCAAATATCAATTTAAAAAGAGGTCAACTCACAACGTCTGAGAACATTGAAATTGATACGAACACTGTGATTCAAGATCTTGAGCCAGGTAAAACTTACAAATATCTGGGCATTGAAGAATGTGCAACCATCTCGAATGACAGAAGGACAGAGAGAATTCGTAGGGAGTATTATAGGAGAGTGAGACTTGTCCTGCAGTCCGCTCTGAATTCCAGGAATAAAATATCTGCAATAGGTAGTTTGGCGGTACCTGTAGCCGAATACAGTTTTGGACTAGTGGACTGGACTGAGCAAGAAATTCGCACCATGGATCGAAAAACCAGAATACTGCTAACAATGCATCATGTTGCCCACCCTCGAGCTGATATACATAGACTTTATGTGGCACGTAAGGAAGGAGGAAGAGGCCTCAGACAAATTGAGGCCTCCTGGCACAACGCAATAGTCGGGTTGGGGAAGTATGTAGTCAGCCATCAAGATGACCCTCTAATGAGGCAGGTCATGAAATCTGACCGAAGAATGGGAAACAGAGGCATTGTTATTGTAGCAAGAAGCATTGCGAAGAAAACTAGGCAAGACACGTCGAATAACACAGACACTCACACAAGTGTGAGACACAAAAAATGTTAAAGAAATCGTGGAGAGACATACCACTCCACGGACAATACCTAAAAAGAATGGACAAGGTGCAGATCAATAAAGATCAATCATTTATGTGGCTTAAAAGGGGAAGAATGAAGCCAGAATCGGAAGCACTTGTAATAGCTGCCCAAGATCAGGCCTTGAGAACACGACATTATGATAAAGCGGTTCTCAAAATTTCCCAAGATGATAAATGCCGCATTTGCCTGGAGCAAGTAGAAACCATTGATCATATTGTCTCAGCTTGTCCAATCCTAGCAAAGACCGAATACCTGAAAAGACATGACAGGGTGTGTAGCTACCTCCACTGGCAGATCTGTACCGCCCTCGACGTTCCAAACACATACGCCAAGTGGTACGAACACTCACCGAAACCGGTGACGTCTGTTGGATTGTGTACGATATTGTACGACCAACAAATTCAAACTGATCGCCCGATAGCGGCAAACAAACCGGATATAGTTATCCGGGATTTGGCGAAAAAATCGTGTTTACTTATCGATGTTGCTGTACCTTGCGATCAAAACGTCGTTACCAAGGAGGCAGAGAAACGTCTTAAATACAAGAGTTTGGAAATCGAGATCAGCCGAATGTGGGGCGTAAAAGCACAGGCCGTCCCGATAGTTATCGGAGCTCTGGGATTTGTTCCGCAAAATTTGTGTAAAAACTTGTCTAAACTCCCCGGTAATTCAAAAGACCGGGAAGTGCAAGAAATTACTTTATTTGGAACAGCCCACATTTTGCGTAAAGTATTGTAGAGGCACTGATAGTCACCGGGTAGTCCTTAGGTAGCTGGTTGCAACCTGGAGTAGATTTTATATTCAGCCGACTCATAAGATCTTTAGTCGTGATGTAATGGAAAAATAATAATAATAATAATAATAATAATAATAATAATAATAATAATAGTAATAGTAATAGTAATTGTTTATTTCAGAAAATACTGTTAACAGTGTACATTGTACGCGCCATCACCATAAAGACCTCTGTTACAAACATGAGAAGCTCAAACTAGAAAGTGATAATCAAATTATACAATGGAAATTAAATTGAAATTGAACTTATTAACATACAATCGAAGTACACGATATGACTAAATTCAAGTACAGGACGTTTCTTTATTAGTACACTATCTTCCCTCTCCAAGTGCTTTTTGCACTTGTCAGAGAGGAACGAGTTTACAATTTATTTCATACTGTTACTGGTCCCCAAGTATACAGAACAAGACAGTTACTAGATTCATTTTCTGTATTGTTATTAGTACTTCCCTTAGCAGTTAAAAATTTATTACTTGAAATGAATATTATATTGTAATTAACATAAAATATACAAAATAAAATAAAATGAAATGAGCTGGCTATTTGAAATGAGTGCTTTACATTACTTGATTAGTGTTAGAATCTACTTAAAAAATTTAGTTCCATAACATACCATAAAATGAAGTAAAATATGAATAGAATTGGCGAAAAAGCAATTATGTGATCCATTACAAACAAATCAAAACCTTTTTTACATTTATAATAGCTTAAACTTCATTCACATCATTAACAGTACAGTAAAAAAATATAAATAAATAAAAATAGAAAAATACAAACAATAAATTAAATTGTACCATAATACCAATATTGAACAAATGAAATAAGATAAAATGGCTGTAGTTAATGGTTGATAAAATGGCTGTAGTTGTTTACATTAGTTGATTCGTAAAATCTACTTAAAGAATTTGATTTATACATTGTTGACAACATGGAATCAATACGATAAGATAGGATGGTTTGCGTTACTCGATTGGTAAATCTACTTAAAGATTGTTTTATGCATAAATAATAGATTTTTTCCCTTGAACTCTTTTTAAATATTCTGTTTAGTGTAACATTCCTTTAATTTTTTCTTCAAGACCCTTTTGGACGTTATTTCTAATATTTCATTTGGCAGAGAGTTAAGCAGTTTTGGAATGACCGTATTGAGCATTCTTTCTCCAAATTTATTGAAAGTCTCTGGTAATATGAAATTGTATTTCCTTCTGGTTTCATAATTGTGTCCACTGGTGTTTCTGTACTCTTCTTTGAAAAAAATTTTTTGTAGAAGTTGAAATTCATACTGTACCACTGAACTTTCTTCAAGTGTTTGGTTTGTTTTGTTTATTTTTTCGTTAAGACTTTTAATACACCTATTCTGTAAATTCTGTATGATATTTACATGAGATTTAGATGCTGCCCCCCAGACTCCAATTCCATATCTGATTAGAGACTCTATTAGCGAGAAGTAAACTAATTTGAAAATTTTGTAAGATACGAAATCTTTAATTCTCATTAATTTCCAAACACATGTTCTAATTTTTTTGCTTAATTCCACAATGTGCTCTCTCCAGCTCAAATGTTGGTCAAAAGTTAAGCCCAGATACTTTAGTTTGTTTACAGAATTTATTATACCATTGCATTGACAGTTTTTAAAATCCTTGTGGATGCAGTCTGCTCTGTGAAGGAGTATCTTAACTTGTGCTCTTACAATTTTTGGTGCTATTATATGCAGTATTTTAGTCTTTTTTTCATTAATTATAAGACCTTTGTCATGACACCATTTTTGGAATATTCCAAATTTTTCTTGCAACTCATTTTCCGCTCTCTTTTGATCTTTGTTTGTAGCTATAAGCATCTTGTCATCGGCATATACGTAATACGATCCATCTTCTAAATAATTATTTAAATCATTAACAAATATTAAGTAAAGTATCGGTCCAAGGAAACTTCCTTGTGGTATTCCCATTTTTACAGATTTTGTATCACTGTAAGTGCTGTCTATTTTTACTTTAAAGGATCTCCCTTCAAGGTAATTTCTAAATAGCTGTAACACATTACCTCTTACTCCTATACTGTCTAGTGCTTCTAGCATTTTTTCATGGTTAATCACATCGTATGCTTTAGACAAGTCTATACTTAATGCCATGACATGAAATCCCTTGTGTAATTTTTCATTTAATTCTTCTACTAAATTCTCCAATAGATCCGTAGTGCTTTTGTGTTTCTGGTGTGCAAATTGATTATTATCTATTATTGGAAATTTTGCCAAGAAGTTTGTCAATTTTTGTGATATATATTTTTCGAATATTTTACTGATTGTATTTAGAATAGAAATTGGCCGGTAATTTTTGTAGACAAAGAGATTATCTCCTTTATGAATTGGTCTGATTATGGATTCTTTTAATTTGTCTGGAAAAGTTCCCTTATTAATGCTCAAATTTATAATTTTCATAATAATTGGTGCTAATGCATTAATATTAAATTTTATATCTTTTATGGTTATGTTGTCAATTCCTGGAGCTTCATTGCTGTCCATCCCTTTTATTAATAACTTAGTTTCCTCCAGTGTGATTTCAGGCAGTAAAAACGAGTTACAATGTGGTTTTCTTTTTTTTGGCAAGACTTCTAGATTGCACTTATGTGTAATTTCTAAATAATCCGTTTGCTGTTGAAAAGTGATAGCAAATCTTTCTATTACATGATCAATCGTGTTGCTTTTTCCTAAATTTTTTACTATGACTTCATCCAAAGATTTTTTCTCTGGTACTCCAAGAAGTTGATTTTTAGTTTTCCATGTGTTTTTAATGTCTTGTCTGCTATTTTCAAATAACTTGCTAAAATAGGCTTTTTTTGCATTTGAATTCTTTTTGTGACCTCATTTCTTATTTTTTATAATTTATTCTTATTGTTTCTTTTAATTCTTCATTATTAACTGAAATCCTCTTCCATTTTTACTTTCCCGTATACGTACGTATACACGGAGTGATATACGTAGTATAGGGAAAGTTATGTAATGCTGCGCGAAAAAATGGCCAATTTTCGGCGGAAAAAAATTAATTGCCGGGCCGTGAAAACGAATAAGTGGATAAAACCAGTTGCTAAATTAAGAAAAAAAAATCCCCCAACACGTGGTGTGGTCAAAATCCATGATTTGTTGCTTCTTCATACTTAAAAATCGATTGACGGCATTCCGTCCGTCTGTCCGTCTGTCCTACTGTCCGTCCGTCCGTCCGTCCATCCGTCCGTCCGTCCGTCTGTCCGTCTGTCCGTCTGTCCGTCTGTCCGTCTGTCCGTCTGTCGTCAACGCTAGCGCCTAAACCGTTCGGTCGATTTTCTTCAAAATTGATATTCCCCAGTCGATCGGATTCTAGTCGAAGCTTTGTGATTTTGAAAAAGATTCTTTAAAATTTGGGGGTACTTTATATGAAGTTTCTCGAAGTAAAGTTTCTCGAAAACACTACCGTTTTCTGTGAAAAGTAGCTCAAATTTCGGCATTTTCAGAAATGCTCAAACGTCATTTTCTCCTATATGGCTGCAATATTTTTCTTGGAACTTTTGTAACGGATAGTGCTAATTACACTCATTAGTATAGCGTGAAGTTTATTTTGAGTTTTTTTTGTGTATTTCAAAAATTATATAAATGTAAATTTTTTGAAAGATCTCTCACATCTTTAATATGCACATTATCCGCAATTTGTAAAGATGATTATATTTGTGAGTGTAAGTGCTTCAAATAACTTCAAATAAAGTATTTTGAAAACTCAAAAATTTTCTGTGAAAATGAGCTTCAAATTTCGCATATTTAGTAGTGCTAAAACGCCATTTTCTCTTAAACGGCACATAATTTTTAAAAGAAAATTGCTATTTACGGCTAGGTTTTTGTGTTCTTTAATATTCTAAAATTAATGTTTCTGTTCTACCAATAGGAAACCGAAAAATTAAGAAAATGACAAAAAAATGTACTTTTGGCAATGATAGATGGTAGCTGGCAAGAATGAGTATGTGGCAATTCCGAATAGCTAGCGAAGACCCAGGAAAATAGAAATCTATACGGGAAAGTCTGTGCCATTCTGTAGCACCACTAGTTTCATAATGAAATGGGTTCAAAAGGTGACCATTTTTTTTGCAATGAAAAGGAGGACGAAAAGATTTGAGAAAAAAGTGCAACGCAACCAAATGAAACATTTTATTAATTCAAACAAAAATACACTAATTGTGCTCTCATCCCTTTTATTTATTTCATTAAACGAGTGTTTTTCAATTGAATGATTTTTCGACACATTTTATAACAATACATTGGAAATTTCGGAGCAAGATATAAATATTAAATTTTAGGGTAAGTGCTGCAGCTAGAGTATGAACATTCAATCGTAATTTCTATTTTCTCCAAAAATCTGAAATAATGAAGCTGAAACTATTGAGAACGGGGGAATTTGGCCGATCTGTCAATATTAATCGCATCTTTCTGAACTGTGCCGTCACGTAAAGCTTAATAGTTCGCCGCGGTATCTCTGAATTCAGATATTAACAAATTAGTTTTAAAATATCGAAAAGGAGGACAGGAAGGAGGACACTTTTCGAGGAAGGACATAACCTACAAAAGAAGAACTATCATCCGTAAAGGAGGACGATTAGTCACCTTAGTGTTCATGAAAAACAGATCATCAAATAAGCTCATGTTGAATTTTTTGAAAATATGAGACATTTTTCTACAATTTTGGGACAAACAAAAGCTCGCTCCCAATTGACTGCGCTTCGTCAACGTAATAGCAATTCCAGCAGAATGCTTCGTAAGTTAGAATTTTTATATTTCATATATCTTTGTTCGTTTCTGACATTCGACCTTTTGTTATTCGTTAAAAAATTAATATTTCATAATTTAAAACCTATTTTAAATTACGTCCTTTGAGTTAAATGTAAGAACGAAAAGATTTCGCTTTGCATAATATCATGTGGGAACGAAGAGGAATGTGCCTAAAAACCGAGTTGTTTTGATGAATATATAGCAATATTGTATATAATTGTTATATTTTTGTATCCATCTACATTTTCTTGCCAGGGGTATCAACAATGCTAATTTGGAAATTGTTGTAAGGGGTCATCCAGAAATTACGTAGGCCTAAAGGGGGAGAGAGGGGTTCTGAGGCAGCGTTACGTTGCGTTACACAGAGACAAGGGAGAAAGTTGGTATTGAAAATACTCGAAATTTGTGTTACGTAATTTATGGACGACCCCTATCCCACGCGAATTACCGGTCATTGTTGCATGTTGCAACACATTGTTGTAAGTACGTATTAGTGGTCATTGTTGTACAGTAATAAGAAATGCCCAATTTCTTCTAAATATGTAGGAATTGGGAATTTTTAATGTTTTTCTCGCAAGAAAACAATATTGAGATTTTAAAGTGAAATCCGTATCAGTGCAAAAAAACTATAAGATAATTTGAAATGTTTTATAATTCACCTTGAAATTTCCCCTCAAATGTAACATAAAACCTAAAAAGTAACTTAAAAATATCTGGTAACCTATTTTAGGATCTTGAAATATACAGAATATATTCACCTAAAATAGCGAATATATGCTCTTAAAACTAAGAATATGCGTTAAAGAAAAATATAGTTAGCAACATATAACTATATTTTTGTTTCACTATAACATTTAACAGATAACATTTATTAACATAATATTCATTTGGCACTGAGGTTCAAAACGCGTATAATAAAAAAAATATTTTAAATAAAATAAACAAAAAATAAGCGGGAGAACCAATAGCATTGTTACGAGATGTCGTAACATTAATCCCAGTTTAAAAGCGCGCCCGAATCTTCCATGCGTAGGAATAAATTTGCAGGATGTAAATCGATTCAAGCGAAAACCATCATATCAGAAGATTATCGGAAAAAATTATACTTTCTTTTTATATTTGGTGATAGGTAAATTTTTAAATATTTCCTTTCGATATGCGCCATCAGCAAAAATATGCAATTGCATGAAGTTCCGCTGTCTAATTATAACATTATAAAATCAAAAATCGTTTTATTTTCATAAACGTGACAACGCTTCGCGACGCATTTATAGGATTCATTCATTGCAAAGTGACTTGTGAGAAGCAGGTATGAGCTGGGATACAGGTTACACACCTGTTTAAATGAAAATAAAAAAGCTGTCTCTGATATATTTCATTATAGCTCGCTGCACATTTGCAAAAATTTCACAAGTAAAACTCTATTGCGTAGAGAATATCTTTCAGAAGACATCAATTCTTGCACAACTTTTAGGAAAAAATAGATACTATTGATGATTTAAGCGAAACGAAAATGAATTGCAACGCCCGAAATCATCCAGGGAAACAATCACACCGTGGAAACAACTAATTCCGCGCAGTGGGCGGAATCTCGCGAAATGCATTTCTTCCGGCAAGTCAACGCCTTTTATGCACCCAGTTGGACAAATTTCGCTCAATATGGCATCTCTGCACTGCTATATTTCGAGTTAATTTCACTATATATTTCGACTGAAAATCATTTAGTCGAAATCAGAAATTACGAAAGAATTGAAGCCAGTGACAATTGTTATGTTCTTTACGGTAAGTAAGTAAAAAGCAAGTTTTTTTCCAGTTTGATTTATTTTGTATTTCAAAAATATAATGCTGCAAGACCAAGAAATTATTTGTCAGATACTACGTTTTTCCGAATTGTAGAGTGATTAACATTTAACAATAACAATGTATTTAACTAGTGGTGCTACAGAATGGCACAGACGTTCTCGTAGTAACGTTTTCTAATTTCCTTGGTGTGAACTGGCTTTTCGCTCTTGCCCAATCTTCTTGACAGCTGTCATCTATCGGGGCGCAAAATATATTTTTTTGAAACTTCCTCATTCGGTTTCCTAATAGTATGACCGAAATATTACTTTAAGAATACTCAAGAGCAGTAAAATCTCGTCCTAAATAGCAATTTTCATTAAAAAATTTAGGCCGTTTTTAAGAAAATGGCGTTTAAGTGTTACTGTAAATGGAAAATTTAAAGCTCTTTTTCATAAAAAACGTTTGAGTGTTCGAAAAACTTCATTAGATGTCACTTGACGCACTTTAATTTACAAATGCAATAGTGTTTACAAACTGCTGAAAATGTGCATATTAACGGGTGATAGATGCTAAAAAAATACGTTTGTGTAATTTTTGAAAAATAAAAGAATGCAACAAATTGAGTCTTACGTCATCCCAAATAATTAGCACAACATGTACGAAAAGTATGAAGAAACAAAATTGGAGCTTTTTCGAGAAAATGGCAATTGAGCGTTTTTGCAACTGCGAAATTTTGAGTTCATTTTCACAGAAAGCTTTTGAATTTTTGAGAAATTCTTTATGACATTATTAAAAGCACATTGACTCATAAATATAATAATGTGAACCAATCGTCGCTAATGTAAATCGCGACGCATTTATAGAATGTGAGAGACAAATCAAAAAAGTAATTTTTGCAACAAAAGAATAGAACAAAATGGCGTTTATGTCATCTTAAAGAGCGCATTTATCACAGCTAATAAAGTTTAAAGAAAAAAGTTGGAGCCGTATTCGAGAAAATCTTGTTTTGATTTTTTTGGCTAGAGGCAGCTGTTAACCCGGGCAATGTTAGGCGCATAGTAGGGCAAACTTCCAGTAACTACTTTTAACTTGAATATTTTGAAGTCTAATGTCATTATTGGAATGAATCAAAAAGCATTTTCTAGAAATGTTTAGCAATTTTTAAGAATTTATTCGCAGTGATGTTCGCAAAAACTTTAAATTAAAAACCCGCATTGTCCGTTCCAAATTCCACATGGATCGGCTGAGTTGTACCAAGGTACTCGGACGTAAGCGCTTTGGCCACTGTATCATGGACCATCACCTTCTTCAGAAACAGCACGAACAATGTTTTATGCATTTTGACGATAAATTAAAAAAATTATTTTATGATTCAATTTTCAAGCTTTTATGTGTGCGAGTATGACGTAAACGATCTTTCATACATGGTAAACGTTTTGAAAACAAAATGCATGGTATAATTCATCAGTTAAGTTATCGTTTTTTCATTCTTTGGTTCCTCTTCAAAAGCAAATTAGTATTTTAAGAATCAATAAGAAGGTCTATCGAAAATAGATTCTTTAATATGAAAGAGAAATATTTCCATATCACTGCGACAAACCACAACTACTAAAGGAAATGTTGAAATCAATCTCGAGACGAAAAGAATCACCTGTTGGCCTAATGCCTGTATTAAACTCAAACTATTGACATGAATTATTACAATATTAATCATCATCAAAATTTAGAGTTAAATCATTATCGCACTAATTATAAATAATTGCCAAATTCGTTACCAACTTGACCTTTCAAAAGAAATTACTTAACCCCATTATTTAAATATCTATGTACTTCTAGACTTAATAAAAATACTTTACTGAAAATAGTATTATCTGAATAAATTTAATTTGCGTTAAGATACCATCAACACACACCATTTGAATCTTCATGTAATTAAAAATTCAATCAACAATCTAATTCTTCTGTCTTATGCTTCCGCAATGAAAAAAACTGTCGTCTGTTGTGTTGTGAAGGTGCGTAGGTACAGAAAACAAAGTTTGCAAAATAACGTAATATAGCTTCTCGAAGTAAAAAACTGAAAATTGCACGCCCAGATATTAGTGAATTATGGCCTAAATAAAATTGTTAAAAAATATTGTTATCGTAAATAAATAACTATAAAAGCAAACATGCTACACAGCGAACTTATGTTCTGTAAAAAATCTTCTTACATTCAAATATAATGAATCGGAAAATTATTTTCGTAAACACGTTCACAACCCATTATATCATTATTTTAATTCTTATATTTTGCAGTTTGGTCTTCTTACGTTTCGTTCTTGATATTGCAATAAAGGTAATATTTGGTAATTAATGTATGACATTTTTGCAAGATAGCAAAAAACAAATGGAGTTGTTGTGAAGTCGGGCAATAAAACATTGAAGGAATATACACATTATATTTTTATTAACAATGGCCACTAGTTTTTAACAGTATGAATGACGAGATGAAGAAAAAACTTTCCAGGCATCACTGCAATAACTATAAACCGTATGATGTTCTGTTTCGCCAGAAAATAAAAATCAACCTATACCTTACCTCTGAATCAGCTTCTTACTTGATTAGTAGCTTTTCCAAGTGATGGCCTGAGTCATCCAGAAAGATAAGTTTTATAATTCGTCAAATCCATTCAAATTATGAATATGAATGAATTTTATTGGAGTTAAAACTCAGCAATGAAATTATTGAATTCTTAGCCCGAAATACTCTGACAGGTATTATTTTTCTTAATGTATGCATAAACTGCGTCTATCGAAGTCAACTCAGCCCTTTCAAAGCTACTACACTGAAAAAATCATCAAATTGTTCATATTGTTATTGAAACAATGCACTATCACTATCATTATTGCGCAGAGCCGATAACATTTTTTTAATGTTTCTTTCATTTAAATTTATATTTTAAGTCGCTTTATATTTTACTGATTTTGTAAATCTTTGTTTCCTGAATTATGGATTATCAAACAGTGTTATGTAAAATATATTACACTTAACACACATCCACTTAAAGTTGCTTTCTCCATAGCCCGAATTGGAATTATTGTTCGTCAAAAGATAATTAATTTGACAAGGGCATCACAAAGAGGAAATACAGTCGTATTAAAACAAAAACGTAAAAGTCTCTTCGAAGTATATCAAAGTACTTGTAAATTTAATAAAACATATTTTTTTCTTTCAACTTGGCAATAATATTTACGCGGAGAGCATTTTGTTAAATAAAGTCATTGCCGAATCGAGATTCTGACTGTAAGTGGGAAATTAAATCTTATTTTTATGTGAATGCTTATTTTTCAATGTCAATTTTAAATTTTTACTTTCTCGCATACGCACGGGTTTGTATACGTAGTATAAGAGAAATTTGTCTGATGCAGAAAATCGATTTCGACATTTTAATGGAAAAACTTGAGCCAATAACATTTTGCGATCCTCTAGAACCGAAAAAGTTTTTTTCTTGAAAACGTCTGTCCGTCCTTCTGTCACATATCCGTGGTGCAACTCTGATTATCTGTCCGACTACCTTTGAGTCTGTTTATTAGCCTGAGAGTCCATCCGTCAACAACACTAGCGCCTAAATCTTTCCTAGGATTTTTTCCAAAATGAACATTCCACAATCAATTGAGCCCGACTCGATCCTTGTGAATTTGAAACGAATGCCATAAATTTTGTAAGTACTTCAGAAGAAGCACCTGGACATTTTCAAACGTTTTTCAAAAATGGCTTCATGTGTTACAATTTGTTTTCTAGAACGTGTTTTTAGATAAAACAATTTCCTTAGCTGCTTTTCCTTACTAGCTTATTAACATAATATGCAAGTAAACTAATCAACAGTGTGAATTGAAACGTGCTGTAACTAATTTTTTTCTACATTTTCTGTAGAGTTTTGAGAAAATTCTTTATTACTAAGAGCGATGTACATACATTTTAATGCAAAAGTAACATTGTTTACGTTGTTGCTACGAAAACGAGTAATGCAGAAGTCTTTGAAAAACATAGACAATATTAACTAGTGGTGCTTCAGAATGGCACACACTTTCTCGTACCACTTACTTTTCCAATTTCTATGGTCTGGTGTATCTTTTCGGTCTTGCCACATATTCTAGCTAGCTGCCATCTATCGCCACCAAAAAACTTTTTTTTAAATTGCACAATTTTTCGGCGTCTTAACTGCAGAACCGAAATATTCCTTTAAGAATACTAAAAAAAAGTAAAACCTTGTAGTAAATTGACTTTACATCAAAGAATTTGTAGGCGTGTTTAAGGAAATTGCGTTTAAGCGTTTCTGAAAGTGCGAAACTCGAAACTCTTTTGCAGATAAAATGTTTAAGTTTTCATATCTCTTCATTGGAAATAATTAGAAGCACTTTAACTTACAAATGAAACTGTTTACAAATCGCTGGAAATGTGCATATTAACGACCTGGAAATATTTTTTAAAAATCACAATTGTGTAATTCAAAAAAGAACAAAAGAATACACTAAAAATTAATTTTATGTATTTTTAAATAACGCAATTAGCTCTATCCGTACGTAAAGTTTGAAGAAAAATATTTGGTGTCGTTTTTTAAAAAAAAGTCGTATGAGCGTTTCTCAAAACGCAGAATTTTAAGCTCATTTCCACAGAAAACTGTTGAGTTTCCGAGAAAATTCATTTAACATTATTTAAAGCACACGTATTGTAAATGCAAAAGAACTTATTTCATACGAAATTTTATCTCCAAGATATATCAAGGGTCGGTACTTGCACAAACAAGGAGTTATTTATTTATTCTTCTATTATACCACCAACCCTTTCTTATGCCTGTCAAATTTGGAGAAATATTGAAAACTAACCTGATATTTTTTACTACTTTTCGTAAAAATTTATTTTGTATAACTTGTAAATTTACAAGTTATACGAAATAATTTTTTACGAAAAGTAGTAAAAGAACCATGGTTCATCTCATATACACAAATATATGATGAATTACAAATTCCAAACATAAGAGACTTTATAACAAATGAAATCCAAAAATTGTTTGATTTTCTTCCATCTGCAACTTGTTCCAAAGATTTTAATCTAGGTCAAACCGGAGAGTTAGGGCTCGATTAAAATCAAAATTTCCACGAGACTGGTTGTGTCCCCTATAATAGAATATTATGTAAACAGATTAAATTTATAATTACTTCTATCAAAACTCCTAAAATAATCTACTGTTGCGTCTTACATTGTGCATTAAAACTAAATTTCTTAGTTACCTGAAGAGATTCGGCAGTTTGGATAAAAACCTGCTAGAAATTAACCTCTCTGAAAAACATGTATTGTTGAACAGATAGAAAATAAATTTAAACTGGTGGTGCTACAGAATAGCACAGATTTTCTCGTACTAATTTTCTAATGTCTTTGGACTGGGCTATGGCTGTGGCTATGGTTTTGGGCTGCGAAATGTCTTTGGCCCCAACCCGTTGCCAGCTACCCTCTAACGCCGCCCAAAATACACTTTTTAAAGTTTTATTACATTTTTCTCTTTCCAAATGGTAGATTACTTTTAAAACATTAAAAACTAGTGATGATATAGAATGGCACAGACTTTCCCATATTAGCTTTCTATTTCCTTTCGTCTCGGCTAGCTATTCGGACTTGACACATACCCTTCTCAGCTGCCATCTATCGCTGCCCAAAGTACATTTTTTAACATTTTCTTAATTTTTCGGTTTGCTAATAGTAGAACGGAAATATTAATTTTAGAATATTAAAGGACAGTCAAACCTCCTTCTAAATGGCAACTTTCATTTAAAAATTTGGAGCAGTTTTTAAGAAAATGGCGTTTAAGCGCTACTGTAAATGCGAAATTTGAAGCTCTTTTACACAGAAATTTTTTTTGATTTCAAAAATCATCATAAGAACTATTTTCAATAACATCAACTCACAATTACAATATTATTTACAAATTGCTGGAAATGCGCATATTAACGGTGTGAAAGATTTTTCAAAAAATTACATCAGTGTAATTTTTGAAAAAACGAAATCCCCACGTGTTAGGGATTTTTTTTGAATTTAGCAACTGGTTTTATCAACTTTTTCGTTATCAGGCAATTAATTCGCCGAAAATTCGCCATTTTTTCGCGCAACATTGCATAACTTTCCCTATATTACGTACATTACTCCCTATATACGTACGTAGCCTATACCGGAAAGTAAACATTTTTAGCCGTTTTTGAGAAAATTGATCAAACATTTGGGAGCGTTGTTCTAGAACTTTTTATAGTATCAACATTATACTGTAATGATTCGTATTCTTACATAAGGAAAGTCATCGCAGACGAAGGTGACTATAGGAGGTGAACGCTTTACTGCGATAGCGGACTATAGCGGATTCGACAAATGACTGCAGAATGGCATGCAGACATTTTTGTGTATCACGATGCCGCGATAAATAAATGCGATTTCAAGATCACGCAGAGCTTGGAGGGAAAATGAGAACATTTTTGTATATGGGCGCTCATAATTTATAAAGCGGCAAATGTGTGTTCTTTAATTAAACAGAATGAATGTGTTCCGGAAGTTGTCAAAAAGCCAGTTGACGGATAATTTCTGGTGCAAGGTAGTTAAAAATTACGAACTTTAGGACTGAACAATGTAAAAATTTTGTTTCGAACGAATAAACAATTAGAAGGGAAATTTTACGAATTTTAGGTAAATACAACAAATTAAGGGGACGCCGGGGAGGCGTAAATAGAAATATTGAATGTTAATAAAGAGGGAAAATTGACGGAGAGAGTGTGTTTTTTGGGGCAGAGTTTTGGTAGCAAATCCCAACAATACTTTTCGTGAGATGAATTTTAGTCGTGAAGGCGAGCTGATCGTGAGTTTAGTCGTGCAGTACGAGACGTTACAATGTTATATCGCCGCGACATATGTTTAATGTAAACGGGAGGAGAAACGTTTAATCACATGGTCGGCGCAACCGTTCTTTTGGGAGTTGTCCTGGACGTCACCGATGATTGGTGCAGATGCAACATGACTCAAAGGAAGTGAACTGCATATGCATTCAATAAATCGGACGGAATTTTCTCGTGTTCAAGGCCAAGCATGTCACTAATTAATAACATACGTTGAATTACGAAATGACCACAGAGAGAGAGAATGTGTTGTTTATGTTTTGTCGGCAGAATTTGCAAAATACCTTGAAGGTAACGTAATAAATAGTAACAGACACGAGAGTGTTTGTTATTTTTTTTTTTTAGAATGAAATTTAAGTTTTTGTAGCTTTGAAAAACCTATAGCGATCTATAAATTTTTATAATCGGCCGCATCCAATGTCAAAAAATAAGATTTATAGTTGTTAATTAATAGATAAGAGATAGGCGGGGAGATGCGTGCGCGCACGTAAGTGTGCGGGAAACCGATACTGTTTTTACTGAAACCGAAGCGAAGTGACTTTTATGTAAATTAGTTGCTGATTAGTGTTGTAATGGGAAGCAGAGCAATGTTTGGAGTAAGATCCACATCAGTGCGCTGAGAGTGAGTGAGCTTCAAAATTCGATATTTCTTAGTTGTTGATAGAAAACATCATATGTGATAAAACTCAATTTTATAGGAGGAAGGAAAAACACTTGTTGAATATAGAGTTGGCTAAGTGTAGGCACTCTACAATTTCCATTTTGTTTTCTTCCTGGATCTTTTTCCATCTTCAGGGGATTTCGGTTTCGACTATCGGCGCCGGTTATCGGCTAAGTAGCTCGCGGGGACACCTTTTACACTAGAGACCACATGCGGGCTCCTCGGTCTGTGGTCAGCAGGCTCACAAAGCCTTCCGCGACCAGACACCTACATGAAATACAAGGGAACACAATGAAGCCCACGGAAGACTCGAACCTGCGATCCTTCAGATCGAGGCGCTCAGCCTAGTCACTTCGGCTATCCAGGACATCCTATACTTTCTATATAATAGTATTAAATATTTAATTATTTATTTTAATAAATTTCTCAAAGCACGTTTTGACAAAATGCCTTCCATACGGCTCTTATTACATATGAGACATTCTATCGTCAATAAATTGTAAAGATCATAAAGGATTTTTTTTATTTTCAATTTTAAGACCACAATTTCTAGTTTTCTCTGGAACCTTTTCTTTTCAAACTAAAGAACAAGCAAATTCTGAGTCGTTGATGATAAAAAGTAAAAATAGCCAATTCCGTCTGATACAATGTCCATCATCAACGACGATTTGTAGCGTTAAATACTCAATTTGTTTGCTTTACAGCGACAATTGACTTTTGTGGGTATTGTTTATAATTGTAAAAACAGGTGCACTTACGGTCAAATTTGGTTTCATTTCCATTATCTGATCCGACAATTTGCCAGTCTGTTGATGTGCAGATGATCCGATTGAGTTTGGAGAATCACCTGGATGTAGGGGTGATAAGCGTTGAAGCCACGAATCTTTACCTAAAAAAGAAGAAAGCAGCTTTTGAAACTAAATAATACGATTGTTCATCATGTGTATTAAATTGAAAAAATTAACAATTGGATATTACTGATATAAATCACCCATTAAAAAAATTGATGAAATGGCTTAGGCAATGGTGAACAATTTACCTTCCAATGCGCCTTGCAGCATCTCATGTAGCCCAACGAATTAATCTGGTTTTGTCAGAATCTACTCAATGGGTTATGTATTTTTTATTTTACTTTATTGGAAACGTATACAAACACGTTTGAAAAAAATTGTTAGGTACACGAACACGTAATTCCAAGTCACTGGGTATTTTGTAATTTGTATCACGCAACCTGTGCTCTCGAGAGTAGTGTTTGGGACTGTCGCTGCCAAAACGTATGCCACAACACTTACTCACTTATGAAATTAAGAGTCTGCAATGTGATCAAGACTTACGCCTGAACTTTCAAGAACGTTCATCAGTCACACACGGGCGATATCGTTTACCTAGTTCAAGATGCTGATGCCAAGGCTAAGTTTTGCACCATATTTTTCAAACTGAACTCTTCTTACGTTTTCAAACTATACGTAAGTTGATAAGTTTTCTTGTGTTTCGCGAAAAATAGTTGGTAAAGCCAATGCTCCTATGTGTTACATTTTTCTAATTTCTTGTTTCATTTAATGTTTTTCAAATGAAATTCTATTAACATATTTTCTAAGTAAATTATTTTACTTTGATATCTCTAGTTGATTAACAACAGTAATGACATACTACTCGTAATAGCATTATTGAAGTTTAAGGAAATATTGTAAACGTTTAAATAAGAAGCAAGTTGGACATGTGTATGAAGACATCGCGGCAATAACATGCTGTGCCACAATACGTAAGTTTTGAGAAAAAGGCAAGTAAAGATTTCGATGTTGCATTCTACATATAAAGATAAAGAACATTTACTTATGACGTACCCTGCCATTTTGAGGTGAATCTTTAAACTAAAAATCTAACATCTAGACACATCTATGGGGGCGTCAAAATACAGTAATGTCTCATTTTCATTAGAAATGTGCCATATTATGTTGTTGCTCCAATGCCTTTATAAAACGCCTAACGTAAGGAACACGCACACCGTGAACACCGTAGAATTAAAATCAGGACAGAGGAAGATTGGTGTTAAGTGAACTTGTACGAAACTCTGCAGAGATAACAGCAGTAATAACTAATAAAGGAATGGAATGATAATGGGAATGCAGGACAAGGGAAGCAAATAGAGAGCAACAATAGGTTGAGCTTCGAGAAAGAGAAAATAACGCGCACCGCGAGGTCGCGAGGCGGAATTCCAGACGCAGCAAATGGAGGCAAAGAGTTGAGTTTGAATGGAGCGCAGGGGCGAGTGCGGTGAAGACGGGTGCGGGCGAGGCGGCGTGGCGGAGCTGTCTGGCCAGAGGCGGACGGGGTGAAGGGCGGAGCAAGAAACGCCGCTCTCCGTCACGGGGGCTGCGGGCGCGCGGCTGACGGCCGGCCAGCCAAACACGCACGCGGTTGAAAGCGGCGGAGACGTGGAGGAGGAGCCACAGATGGAGAGACGGAGGTGGCGGGGAAGTGATAGGAAAATGTGGGTTTGGTGGTGTAACGGTTAGCGAATTCAACTGTTATACCCAAATGCGCGAGTTCAAATCCGATCTAAGCCGTGGATTTTTCAGGGCGAGAAAATCCTTCTTCCTTTGGAGGCGAAGTAAAGCCGAATGTCCCATGTTGTAGATTTAATGAACGTAAAAGATTCACAAGATTAACAAGAGCGCCTCTAAGTCAAATTCAAAATCATCGCCCGAATGGTATCTCCTTTCTCTGTTCGATGGTGAATGGAACCTAGCGGAATTTGCGTGGTCAGACGGAAGAGTACGCCTCGTGGTCTGAGCCTCGCTACGGAAAATAAGGCATCAATGAATTCAATGGAATGCGGAGGCGAGGGACGTACCGTTTTAGATGCGGTGGGGTGAGCACGGAGGCTGCGTTAGGTAGGGTGGAGGCGATGGTTCAGATGGCAACACTGAGTGTGAAGTGATGTAAACAGATGACGTTGCAGGATGTGTGGACGGAGTTGGAGAAAGGGTGAGAGTAGCGGCGGGAGCGGAGACGAATTGGAACCAGTGGCGGGTGGATGGGATCTGATCGAAGGGCGTGTGTCAGAATCCATGAAGCATGGAGGCGAGATGAAGAAGAAGGGCAAGAGGTTGGTCACACTGGGGTGGAGGCGAAGTGCAAATAGAAAAGATCCTGTACAAGTGAAGACAAATGGGAAGCAAGGAACGCATGGAGTTCGGGGAACGGCAAATTGCGAGTAAGAAGTAATGTCGTTCTGCTTTTGCTTTGCGTGGAATAGCCAGCGCACTGTCGGCTGCTGGTTTAACCCACGTTAAGAGGAGGTAGGGACAGTGGGTGGGGCTCGAAAGGAAGTAGGGCGAACGCGTAGAATGAAAGAGAATAGAAGAAAAATAATTATCAGTTAAGGAGTAGTGTTGAATGCACGGTTCTCGAAGCAGTTGCGTAAGGAATCCGTTACAACCTGTGAACAAGGGAGCAGAAAGAATGCACAATGTAGGAGGCCGATACAGTGAATGAAAACAGTTGAGAGGGAGGGCGGGCCGGAGTTCCGAACGGGAGAGAACTCGAGAAGACGAGGAGGATCGGGCTGAGCGCCCGACGTGAGTTCTGGCGGCGCCACGACATCGCTCTTGGGCGCGCGCCGCTGTGGCGCCGGGGCGGGGCGGGGCGGTGGGAGGCGTTGGAATGGCTCAGAGGCTGAGCCAGATGGAGCGCCTGAGGGAGCGGTTGCCTCTGCGCCGTCCGTGAGGGCGCGAGGAGCAGTGGGCGCGCACTCCACCACACACTCATGGGTTCAACGCCACCCGTACTCACAGGGCGCATTTTGTTAAGCCCTGTCAAACGAAAACGCGGAACTCGATGAAGGTGGTCGGTGGTTTAAAAGATATATAATGAGCGAGACCAGTGCATTTGTGTAATGGATACAAGGAGCCGAGTTTTCATGGGTCTGATTGGCAGGGCGGATGATTTGGTGGTCGTAAAAGTTACGTTTGATCAATTTCTGGTATACTACGTTGACATTATTTTGAAAAGCACACTAGTAGGAAGCATTTGGCTTTCACTAGAACGTACTTGTGATGTTGCCGTTCTAAATATGTATGTAACGAGTTTTAATAAGGGCGAGAAGGTGATGCCAGTTTTGATGTGGTGCCAACTGGTTTCACCAGGTGAAACCCTACATCCAAGTAAGCCTATTATGGATTATTGTTCGTTACTCGTTCTTAAAAAGTGAAATCAATACAAAATAATTTTAAAAACCTTCATGTTTGTGAAATGTAGTTCTAGATATCCTATAGAAATTACTTCTCTGCAGACCAATCAGCCAATTTTTCGTGATAGAGCTCGGTGTAATAATTTAAAATCTGTAAATAGCGTTCTATACGAAGATAAAAAACTAGGTTGACATCTTTTCGTTAATTCTCGCTATTTTAGACGAGGAACTTAAGGTTGCGAATTAACGTTAGTTTTGTAATAATAGAGATATTATCAATTTCTTCAGACTATGTGAAGGACAATATTCTAACGTCCTTTTAAAGGAAGAAATTGATTTAACGATTTTGTGGTTGAACAATTTGAAATTTATCTTTCGAATTTTTCTTTGTGCTATTTCCAGCAAATAGCCTGTTACCCTTTACGTCCCGATGGGTCACATTTTCGACTATACACCAACCTATAATAGGCGCCAACAAACTTTACGGGCTCCTCTAATCTGTAGTCCGCCGAACGCGAGGCCTTCAGCGACGACACATACTTGAGAGAAAAGGAACAAACAACCATGATCAAGGAGGGACTCGAATCGGCGACACTTCGGACCGAAGCGCTGATTCTCTACATGTTCTTAACCATCGCGGTCATCCAGGTCTATCGAATTTGACTTTACGGAAATCTGAATTTTTGATTCTTCAATAGCGCAACAACGATGCGTATGTGAACTACATCTCTATTAACGACCTTATAACTTTGATCCATTGGCAGTCCAAGCCATTGCAAGATCATGTAATATGTGAATTAAATTCATTAAATCGTTCTAATCTCAAAACATACAGATATAATAGAATGTCAACGAATTGATGCTTTGCCAATAACTTGTTAATAGTTACTATATTACAAAGTATGTTGTGAAACTTTGCGAGAGAATTTACAAATTATTAGATTCAACTTTTCATTTAGATATAGTGTAATGATATCAATTGTCTTCTTTGCAAACAAATTGTATGAGATTAGTCATTATATATTCATAAATAATAATCAGCTGTATATCTTACATATTATGTCGCATTTGCAACTTTATAACGTACATTTTGAATGTTGAAATACAAATATAATATATAAGCACGCACGTGTGTCACAGTATACATTGGTAATGAAATGATAAAATTATCATTGCATTTCAAATTTCCAATAAGCATGTACAGAAGCATACGCATATCCTAAGTGACTAATTTGGTATAAGAAATAATAATAATAATAATAATAATAATAATAATAATAATAATAATAATAGTAATAATAAGTAGACTGGAATGAACAGGATATTCGTATCATGGATCGAAAAAACAGAAAACTGCTTACGATGCATCATGTTGCCCACCCCTGAGCTGATGTACATAGACTTTATGTATCACGTAAAGAAGGAGGAAGAGGTCTGAGACAAACTGAAACCTCTTGGCACAATGCAATAACCGGGATGGGAAAGTATGTAGTCAGCCATCAAGATGACCCTCTAATGAGGCAGGTCATGAAATCTGACCGAACAATGGGAAACAGAGGCATTGTAAGTGTAGCAAGAAGCATTGCGAACAAGACTATGCAAGACACCCAGAATGACAGAGACACTAAACTTCTGATGCTACTTAACATAAAATTCGAGACACAAAAAATGTTAAAGAAATCGTGGAGAGTCAAACCACTCCACGGACAATATTTGAAACGATTGGACAAGGTGCAGATCAATAAATATCAATCATTTATGTGGCTTAAAACGGGAAGAATGAAGCCAGAATCGGAAGCACTTGTAATAGCTGCCCAAGATCAGGCCTTGAGAACACGATATTATGATAAAGCGGTTCTCAAAATTTCCCAAGATGATAAATGCCGCATTTGTCAGGAACACGTAGAGACCATTAGTCATATTGTCTCAGCTTGTCCAATCCTAGCAAAGACCGAATACTTGAAAAGACATGACAGGGTGTGTAGCTACCTCCACTGGCAGATCTGTACCGCCCTCGAAGTTCCGAACACATGCCCCAAGTGGTACGAACACTCACCGAAACCGGTGACGTCTGTTGGATTGTGTACGATATTGTACGACCAACAAATTGAAACTGATTGCACGATAGCAGCAAACAAACCGGATATAGTCATCCGGGATTTGGAGAACAAATCGTGTTTACTTGTCGATGTTGCTGTACCTTGCGATCAAAATGTCGTTACCAAGGAGGCAGAGAAACGTCTTAAATACAAGAGTTTGGAAATCGAGATCAGCCGAATGTGGGGCGTAAAAGCACAGGTCGTCCCAATAGTTATCGGAGCTCTGGGATTTGTTCCGCAAAATTTGTGTAAGAACTTATCTAAACTCCCAGGTAATTCAAAAGACTGGGAAGTGCAAGAAATAGCTTTATTTGGAAGAGCCCACATTTTGCGCAAAGTATTGTAGAAGCACTTTAGTCGTGATTTAGAGGAGTAATAATAATAATAATAATAATAATAATAATAATAATAATAATAACAACGGAATACTTGAAAAGACGATGTGTAGGTACCTACACTGGCAGATCGCCCTCCAAGTTCCAAACACATGCCTCAAGTGGTGCGAACACTCACCAAAAATGGCGACGTCTGTTGGATTGTGTACGATATTGTACGACCAACAAATTCAAACTGATCACACGATAGCGGCAAACAAACCGGATATAGTTATTCGGGATTTGGCGAAAAAATAGTGTCTACGTGTTGACGTTGCTGTGCCATGCGATCAAAACGTCGTAACCAAAGAGGCAGAGAAATGACTTAAATACAAGAGTTTGGAAATCGAGATTAGCCGAATATGAGATGTAAAAGCAGAGGTTGTACCGATAGTCAACGGATCTCTGGGATTTATTCCGCAAAATTTGTGTAAAAACTTGTCTAAACTCCCTGGTAATTCAAAAGACTGGAAAGTGCAAGTAATCGCTTTATTTGGAACAGCCAACATTTTGCGTAAAGTATTGTAGAGGCACCGACAGTCCCTAGATCTGCTCCTTAGGTGACTGGTTGCAACCTGGAGTAGATTTTACTTTCAGCCGACTCATAACATCTTAATCGTGGTATACTGGAATAATAATAATAATAATAATAATAATAATAATAAAGAAAGCCATAATGAATATCAAAGAACCACGTGTCAATGCTAGACGATACAGTACCTCTAGCAGAAACTACAGTAACACCGCAACCAGAGGTGATGCTGTTGGTCACGTGCGGCGCGGAGATCTCCAGTGGATTCGTTTTACCGTGAGCAGTGGCGAGGACGGAGGGAACGAGGACAGAGAAAGCTCGGGGAGCCACCAGCTCTCGGACGCCAGCAGGAAATTTTATCTCGTTTTTCATCTTCTGCTGTCCACCCGCCCTGCCCGCCCCCGCGATTCGCTCCCTCTGGTCAGCGCTGGCCGCCCCAACTCGCAACGGGTCGGCGCGGCGCCGCCCGGAGATGTCTGATATTTGCCTGGGGGTAAATTCGATCACGGACATGAAAGGAAGGAAAATGATATTTTCGTTACCGTTATATCCTGCCAATTGAAATGTTCAGAATTTTGTGGGCGGGATTTTTTTTTCCTGTAGTGGACTTGCGTGAGTGTCTGCAGTTATGTAATTCTCAAGTGATATTCTAACACTCCGTGCCACTGTTACCAATTCTTTGCATTATTCTTTAATATCTTAGGGAGTTCTGAAAAAAAATGGAGTTGTAGAGATTACTGAAGAGAGGCAATATTTTGTAGTTGAGTCTAAACTGTTCTCGAGCACATAGTGAGAGCTTATGTTCAGCAGTTTGCTCTTGATTCGATCAAAGATTCGATCAAACTTTAAATACTGCAATAACAATACATAAATCGTAGGTTTGTTAACTTTATAATCCTACTGGACCATTGTTACTTTCCCGTGTACGTACGTATATACGGAGTAGTATACATAGTGTAGGGAAAATGTAATTATGTATGTTGTTGTAATGTATGTTATATTATGTAATGTTGTGGGGAAAATGGTGACTAGTGGGCGGAAAATTTCATTGCCGGGCCCCGAGAACGAAAGAATGGAAAAAACCAGTTGCTAAGTAAAGAAAAAATCACCTAAAATGTAGTGGAGCCAGAATCCCTGTTTTGTGGGTCTTTGATACCTAAAAGCTAATTGAAAGCAAAACGTCCGTCCATTTGTCTGTGTCTCCGTCCGTCTGTCCATCCGTCCGTCCGTGAACACCACTCGCGCCTAAACCACTCGTAGAATTTTTTCCAAATTGAAGAAACTGCTGTCCATTTGGCTCTAGTTGTTTTGAGACTTTGTACTTTACATGAAGCCCCGCTGACATTTTCAAAATTTGTTCAAAAATGACTGCAAATTTTTTCTTTAAATTTCTATTAAGAATAGAGTAAAATTCATTTATTAAGATAGCATATGTACGATGTTCACGGTTAACTGTGATTTTTCGAAAATTGCAAAAGTTTGATTTTTTCGCATCTTCCAACTACAAAATTGAAGATAAAAAATTTTCCTTGCAATAAAATTTGTTCTCCATAGTGAGTTCTTTCTTTAAGCTCACGTACATTTATTTGAAAATTTTTAGTAGTTTTCGCGAAATATTGCCTGCATTATTTGCAATTTTAAAAAAATTACAATAAGATGATTTTCTTAAAAACGACTCGAAATGTTTTCTTTAAACTTTTGGTAGGCATAGTGCCTTATTTACTTCATGAAATGACATAAACGTGATGTTTCTCTTTTCTTTTTTCAAAAAGTACGAAAATGTAACGTTTTGACTTGACTCACGTCGTTAATTTTTATATCAGAGGAAATTATTCACATTATTATATTTAGAAGTGTATGTGCTTTAAATAATGTCGGATACCGTTTCTCAAAAACTCAACCGTTTTCTGTAAAAACTTGCTCAAAATGTCGCATTTTCAGAAACGCTGAAACGCCTTTTTCCGGAGAATGGCTCCAATGTTTTTCTTCAAACTGTTGGAACGAATAGTGCAACTTGTTCTCCTTTATATGCCGTAAAGTTCATTTTTGGGTATTTTTTGGTTTTTCAAAAATTAAACAAGTGTATTTTTTTTATATGTCCCTGTTAATATGCACATTTCCAGTTATTTGTAAGCACCATTGCATTTGTGAGTTGATGTACTTTAAATGACTTTTGATGATGTTTTTCGATAACTTAAAATTTTTTTGTGAAAACGAGTTTCTAATTTGGCATATACAGTAGGGCTTAAACGCCATTGTCTTAATAACGGATTCAAATTATTCTAATGAAATTGCCTTTTAGGTTTCACGAGGTTTCACTTTTCTTTAATAGTCTTAAAATAACATTTCCATTCTACTATTGGACGGTGTTATGCATCAACCGACTAAGCGCCATATTTGAAAAAAAATGAGATATGGACGCCATCAGTTACATTGAACTATGCACTAAGTGTACGTAAGATTTTGGCGCCAAATCTGTTAAAATAGCCTTATAATTAAAGAAAAATGTAAACGCCATCAGTCACATCAGGGATTTAGTGTTCCGCAACAACCGGCTATAAACCTAGATCTTCGAATCTGCTGTTCTTAATTTCGCATTATGCAAATAAGCGCTCATGCTGGCGTAGTTTCGCGCTTGAATGTACAGAGAAGGTCTCTGGCCCCACGCAGCTTGAACGGAGATGACGTGGCGAACGTTATAAAGGTCACGGGAGACCTTTGAAAGATGCGATGGGTGCGCGGGATATCGCCTGCTCGACGTGTTATTATCTACTTCCTAAGCAGTCATCTGTTCTACGCAATACTCCCGCTCAGTATTAATACACAGGAACTGTGGATTGCATAGGCGTCTTTTCCTTTTGTTTTTCGTCCGTTTTTATCGACAGGCGCATATTAACGCGATGCAATAGCGCCGCTTTAGATACAAGGCTGCAGGAAAAATGGGTTTGAGAATGTTGAATTTTTTGTTTCTGCGATTCCGTATCAGAAAACATAAGATAAAGAAATTATGCAAAAACTGGCAGAAAATGGAAATATTCATAAATATGTAAAAATGTGTACTTATGAGTAAAATATGTAAATATTTGTACTTTCGGGTAAAATATGTTAATATGTGTACTAAAAAGTCAACGTTTTTAGACACTAACCGATATGAAAAGTGAATACATCGTTTATTTGCCTTGACTGAGTTAACTTAGAAAAATATGTAGTTACAAAATTATCCATACCCTCATTACTAATGAGAAAGTCAGAATTCAAGATAGGAAAAATGAGTTTAAAATATTCTGGAATTTAGTCATATGAAGCAAAAGCTTGGTTCACTGCCAGTGAAATAAGTCAGAGAAGTAAAAAGAAAGAGAGAAAAGGGAGTAAGTTGACGACAGTCAACTAAGCTGGTGTTCAGGTGTCGTGTGGTTACCGCCATTAGAATTTAATGCACAAGCTCACGAAAAATTATCAATGTTTTTTATGTAACGAAATGTAATGTAACGAATGTAATTTTATGTAACGAAAACTTCTTGATCCAATAAAATTTTGACAATTATTCCGTTAAGTTTTGCATTATTTTCTGTTCTTCGTGATTAGTTGTGTTAATAATTTTGTTTCGCCTGTAAATTTTTAAATTTTATGTATACAAATGACAAAACAAATAATAACTGCATTACGCGTAGAACCACAGACTACGATACGCTATTTTGCATCAATAGTCTATACGCCTTTTCTTTGCGCTTAGCTGCTTGATACATAACAAAATATCCCATACCAAAACGCATCAACAAGTTAAGCGCCCTCTCGCGGCGCTACACAGATTGTTGCAAAACTAATGACGGCATTCTCGTTCCGTCTAAGTGCAATATAAGAATATTGACCGTTAATATTAATATATAGGATTTTTACTCCTACTGTACGAATCAGCATGTATAACATTGTCATGTGAATGATTATCAAGTCAGAAATAATTAAATTACAATTTTTAGAGCTGAAAATGTAATAAAATCTTTGAACATGATTATGTCACAACTTGTATGATGTCGCACAGCCTGTTGATGCATAACACAATCCTATTAAGTAACCGAAAAATTAAGAAAATATTTTTTAAGAAAGTAATATGGGCGGCGATAGATGGCAGAAGGCAAGAGTATATGGCAAGTCCATGTAGCTAGCCGAAACACGACATACTTCATTAGGTATACACAACGCATACTTCATTAACATTATTACATTCACATTGTAATAATTGAAAATGCAGCACTTGCTACATTCACTGGATTATTATTTTTTATGCTATGGAGATGGTTTCTATCTAAGCTGTGATGTTCGTTTATGGAGATCAAACGAACTTCAAATATTGAGGTTTAGGTGATGAGAAATGTGAATATTTTTAAAGGTATTTTCCAACTTTATAAATACACAGCAAGAGAATAAATTGTTTGGATTAATAATTTTTCGATTTCAATGGATATAAAATAATGCCTCCTTTTGTTATTTTTGGAGTTGATTAATAGCCAGTTCTAACATGTCTATATTCTAGTAAGTAGGACATCGTCAATTCATCAAATACTTTTGGGTGATATTACATTTGGCACTAACTTACTGAAGCGACGAACTACCTTGAAATAAAGTATAAATCATAAAGTTGTGATTTGTTTAGTTTTAATGCGAATTGCCAAATATCTGGTATACTCGTTGCTTGTTCCACTTCATTACCACTCGATTTGAAAAAGAGGTCAAATATCCTTTATTTATCCGCTTTTGAGGTTGATAAGAGAAATTAATAGCCATTTCCTTTCGGCTGAGAGTTCAGCACGTGCTCTAAACTTCATCTTCCTTATTCCCGCATCTTGAAGTCGCTGAGTCATGCAACCTCGCCTCCGCTCCTGTTCTAGTGCCGCGAGATGACGTCAGATACGCCACCCGCCTCACCGCGCTGCACTGCGGTATGTCGCACGCGCATTCGCGTTGCATGCGACCCCTCGTCGTCTCCTGCACTGAACAGCAAATGCACGAGGTGACGCTGCGTATCAAACACATCGCCCTCCGAATTTACTCCATGCCGTCCACTGATCCTCTACAACCTCATTAAATGACTTCCCAACACGAATTAAAAACATATTCCTTTTGGAAGCCTTCTTGAGCATTTTCTCCGGTAATGTTAACAATATGTGCTCTGGTAGTTTATTGCACTTTGTGCAGTGTAGTTACGTTTATAAAAATAAGGTAAGTAATCACAATAAAGTGTAAAGTATGCTGAAACTCAACTATGTAATTTTCCATCTATCAATAAGAAAACAAAAAGCTGAAAATTGTGATCCGGTTCATCAAAGCGATTTCTCCAAGGGTGGTTTTTATCCTACGTAAATGACGCAGAATCTTCTTTATGATGAAGACAGTGCCATAATCATGATTCAAACTAATGTAGTTTTCAGATACATCTGCTTTAATGAATGTCGCTTGCACGCAAGTAGACAAAGTTATTAGGGATAATCTGACGATTAAAAGGAAACTATAACTGCACTTGAATAAAAAGAAATGTATCGAATTTTCTTTCACCTAAATAATTAACGAGGAAAATAGTAATCTGTAGAACATGTGAATAAAAATAGTTCAACCTACAGATATTTAAATTTGGGACATGTGAGAATTATTATCGACATTATCAAACCCTGTTAGTATACCTTCTCACATTCTCTCCCTATCTCTCCCTCTCTCTCACTACAAAAGACAAATGTTAGGAGTGAAGCTTGTGATTACTTCACTATACGTATGTTGTTTTAAAAGCTCCCGACTACTTAACTTTAAATATCAAATGAAATTCACTAACAGATGAAAAACCTCTCTACATTATTTTTTTTTATTTAATAGGTAATTATAACAAATTTATACAAAATTTCAGTTCTTTTAGCTATGTGGCTAGGCTGAAGGCCTTTAAGCCATTACAATACCTACATCCTACCGCATTCTAACCTTTCGAATTCTGGCATTCACCCCTAATGGTCTCTTCATCGCATCAAAGCCGCGGAAAGGAGACCATAAGGTACGGCTGAGGAAAAAACCCCTGAAGGGGGAAAAACCTGCCGTCAGAAGACGAGTACATGCTAAACTACTAGATTTTATTTCCTAAACTATTTATTTATTTCCTGGCGTGGGCATCTTCTCCATCCAGTCTTTGGCCTCCCCGCTTCTGAAATAAAACACCGCCACAGAAGATCGCCCGCACCACCGCCTCTTCGAACAATTTTCTACTAATTAACTTAATTATCGCATACTGACGAATTTAATTATTACTAACTTACTACTTATTATTCATGATTAGCATTACTGATTACCTTTCTAGTTAACTTAATTATCTCTTGCTTATTGAATTAATTATTTCATCTCCGGTCTAGGTTCCGCTCGTACTACTAACCAGTGCTGTTTTCCCATTCCCTGATTACCGTTTCCCTGACAGTTCGAACCTTTTCTAAAAATGTTCCTAATTCTTTCATGAAGTGAGATCTATTATCAGCTAATATGTTTTGAGCGAGCGTTATGTTTCTGAATTGGAAGCAATAGTTCCCCATTCCCATCCATTTTCCTCTCCAAGTTTCTGTAGCGCAGCAATTTAACAGGATGTGGATCCAATCTTCTCTATCACCGCAAAGTACACAGATTCCATTGTCGTTCGAATCCTTCATTCTACGTTGCATCCACCCTCCTACCCTAAACCAAGCGTATCCCCCTCTTGCATCCCTTTTAAGTGTGTGTACGTAACTTTCGCATCCCCATACAGGACTCGTGTGAATTTGTACCACTAACGAACATTTTTCTGCCGATGCTGCCAAAATATCTTGCCTTTTAATATCCGAAAGTCGATCTGAAATTAACTGTTCTATCTCCCGTGTTCCCCTATTCTCAATCATTTCAGGAGAAACGTCTCCCAAACCTGCGCGTTCTAGTACCCGTTTCACTTTGTACGCCCAATAGCGCTGATCGTTTTCCTGTAGTTGCGCTCTAAAGCACCTGCGAATAAGCGTGTCCGACTCTTCACTTGCTAATCTAATCCAAAACTTAATGGCTTTCATTTTTAAATCTTTCCAAATTCCTACACTACCTACTTCTCTTAAGACGCCGGCATTAGCTGCGAATCTAGAGACTCCGAGAATTAATTTATAATAATCTGTTTCGATGCTTTCTAATCTGTCTATTCTGTCCACTCCCCAGATTTCCGCCCCGTAATTCATTGCTGGGAGCACTAGCGATTTAAACATTGTGTCGCACACCTTTAAAGGCAATTCCGGTACTCTACGCATTACGCAACCGATTTCTTTGAGAGCAATTCTTCCTTTACTATGAGCCGCAACTATGTGTTTGTTCCATCCCCCGTTCATAGAGAATTTTGCACCAAGATAAGTAAAAGTTTTAACACGGTCGAGTTCCTCCTGTGCGTAATACCATTTCTCTTTGTTACTCCAAATAAACCCATTCTTGAAGACAACAATTTTCGTTTTTTGAATATTTACTTTTAGTCCCCATTCGACACTATATCTTTCTAGGGTGTTTAAACTCGACTGTAATCCCTCAATCGTTTCTGAGCATAGAACTAAATCGTCCGCATAAAGTAATCCGGGAATTTTCAGGCCATCAATTGCCGGTGCAGATGTGTCAGTTTCCTGTACCCATGTCAATAAATCATTTATATACAAGATAAACAACAGAGGTGAAAGAGGACAACCCTGTCTTACCCCTACTGTTGATTTTATTTTTTGCGTTGTACTTCCGTCACCGCACTTAACGCAGAAATTTACTTCTCTGTACATACTCTGTAACACCGTTAAAACTTTACTTGAGATGCCTAGTTCATTTAGTTTTCGCCATAACGATTCTCTGTTGATTGAATCAAACGCCTTTTCGAAATCCACAAAACTGCAATATAAATGGCCTCGTTTACGTGAAAGCGCCTGTTTTACTAGTGTATCTAACACAAAGATATCTACCTCTCTACACAACCTCTACATACTAAGTAATACAGTTACCTGTTTCGTTTAAAATGTTTGTAAACATTTAATATCAATTTGTTTAATCAAGTTGTTTAGAAATGTTTTAACTACAAACATAATTTGTACGAGATAACTTCTGTGTTGGCAGCAGAGATCTTGTGGTGCTCCATGGTAAAATTTCAAGGATAAAGAGGTATCAACCACAATAGTAGACTAAAATTATCTAATGTGTATAAAATTCAACCATATACGTGTTTTGGAAGTGTTTTTCCCATCATAAGTGGCTCTATAATATTAATAATTCCATTGACAAGTTAGCACGTGACATTATCGAGGCAGCATTACAATGTGATCTAAGACAAATAGATGTTTTTTACTTTACAGAACATTGGTTGTCTCAAAATGATATAAACACACTCCAAATTCCTAGCTTTTACCTTGCAGGATCGTATTGCAGAGCGAAGGAATCAAATAAGGGCCCTGCTTACGGAGGTTCGTGTATTTACATAAGAAATTATATTGATTCTACCTTCTTGTCAGAATTCAATTTATATGCAGTTGAAAAAGTTTTTGAAACAACAGTAGTACATCTTACTACGCTCAAAATTATCTTTCTTTGCATTTACAGACTTCCAACAAAGCGAGCTTCAGATTATTTCACTTTCTTGGAAAATCTAGAGATAATTCTGAACAAAATTAGTAAACTCTCTTTTAAATCCATTGTTGTATGTGGAGATTTCAATATTGATTTTCTGAGCGAATCCCACGAAAAAGAGAAGTTTCTCAATTTAATAATTAAATTTGTTCAAAGAATTGGTCGGCCCGACCGGGATTCGAACCCGGGCCTTCTGGTTTACGCCCAGCTGCTCTGACCACTAAGCTACCGAGTCAACCAACCTTTGAACAGTTTTCACGAGCGCACTATCGCTCCTTATATGTATATATAATTGTCACCTTTCCCGTCACCTTGTTGGAAGCTATACGCTCGGAGAATATGTTCCGCAGTCTAATAGAATCAACACCCAGGGGATATTGATAAACTCCAAATTGTGACCATGTTACCAAGTAACAATGCCTTTTAATAATTAAATTTGTTCAAAGAATTGGTAGCTTAGTGGTCAGAGCAGCTGGGCGTAAACCAGAAGGCCCGGGTTCGAATCCCGGTCGGGCCGACCAATTCTTCGAACAAATTTAATTATTAAAACGCACTGTTACTTGGTAACATGGTCACAATTTGGAGTTTATCAATATCCCCTGGGTGTTGATTCTATATGACTGCGGAACATATTCTCCGAGCGTATAGCTTCCAACATGGTGACGGGAAAGGTGACAATTATATTTCTCAATTTACTTCATTCTTTGAATTTAGACATTACAGTGAATGTACCTACACGGAATACGCTTAAATCACAAAAAGCATTAGATCAAATTATAATTAACAAAACCACAACTACATATGAAATAACGAATAATCTAGGATACAGTGACCACGATGCACAAATTCCTACAATTACTAAGAACATAAACACTGACACAATAAATAATACACGCATGTGCAGAGCCTTCACTAAAGTTAATATAAAATTATTTACGGACTACTTGATGAAGGAATCATGGGACGAAGTTTATAACGCTGTTGACACAAATGAAAAATATAATTTATTTTTCTCCAAGCTTTCAATTCATTTTAACGCGTGCTTTCCTCTTAAAAAGAGAAAATTAAACATTTCAAGCAAAAGTAATACTTGGATTACACAAGGAATTAGAACATCGTGTAAAAACAAACGTACGCTTTACTTTATTCCTAAACATCATAACGTATCACCCGGTTTCCATATATACTTCCGAGAATATAAAAGAATTTTAAGAAAAGTAATAGTTCAGGCAAAAATAATGAAAAATAGACAGGACATTTTGAGCGCTAGTAACAACACTAAAGCAATGTGGGATATCGTAAAAAATACAACCACATCATCTCGATACCTTGTAGAGAATGTTATTTTAAAGGATAATGAAAGAGAAACGAGTAATCCGGAAAAAGTTGCCAATCTCTTCAACAAACACTTTTCAAGAATTGCGTCTGATCTCACGAAGGGGCTAAAATCACAAAATTCAACATTTTACACTTCCCAAAAAATTTCAGATACGATGTTTATTCCCGAAACTTCTCCCAACGAAATCCTCAGAATAGTCAGTAAACTAAAAAATAAATATTCATCTGGTTTAGATGAATTTCCGGATTGTTTATTAAAAACTTGTGCACCTGCCTTTATACATCCGTTAACTCACATTTTCAATGCTTCTTTATGTGCAGGAATATTTCCAGATATTTTCAAAACAGCAAAAATTAAGCCACTTTTTAAAAAAGGGAACAAAAATGATATTCAAAATTACCGGCCAATTTCTCTTTTGTCAGTTTTCTCAAAAATATTAGAAAGGCTTTTCTACTTACGAATGGAAACATTTCTCAGGAAAAACAGAGCGTTTTCAGACTCACAACACGGTTTTAGAAAATCAAAATCTACGGAAACTGCCATTTTTTCTTTTCTCAAGGATGTTGCTTCATCAATAGACCAAAATGAAGTACCCATTGGAATATTCTTAGATCTCTCGAAAGCTTTTGACGTTATTGACCATAAGATCTTGCTCTCAAAATTACCTTCGTATGGAATTCGTGGTATTGTCCTAGATTGGATAACTTCTTATCTTAAACATCGGACTCAAAGAGTAGAAATACCATACTGGCAGGAAAGGACATTACATACTTATATTTCCAATTCTTTGCCAATTGTGCATGGGGTCCCGCAAGGTTCGATCTTAGGTCCTATTCTCTTTCTGTTATATGTAAACGATATGCCCTCGTCTATTAAAAATGGAAGAACGGTTCTGTTTGCTGATGACACGAATGTTCTTTGCAAAAAAAGAAGCTGTAAATAGTACAATTTCAGAAGTTTCAAATTGGTTTAATAATAACAAATTAATTGTTAACGAAAGAAAAACTGTTTCAATGCATTTTTGCATCACAAATCGGAAATCGCATGTTCCATTGAAAATGAACAATATGCAATTAGCTGATGTTGAGGCAACAAAATTTTTAGGTCTTTCAATTCAATCAAACCTCAAATGGAATGTACATATATCAGAATTAAACACTAAATTAAGTTCATTATGCTATGCATTCAGAATTCTTTCAAATTCTGTCAGCCTTCATGCAGCTCGTTGCGTTTATTTTGCAAATGTGCATTCCCGCCTGAGATATGGCATAATATTCTGGGGAAGCTCATCCTGTAGTATTCAGATCTTCAGATTGCAAAAGAAAATTATTCGAATAATGAAAAAATGCCTTCCACGTGATTCCTGCTAGCCTCTTTTCATTGAGCTGGGAATCCTACCATTGCCTTGTCTATTTATTTACGAATCTGTAATATTTGTCAAAAATGACCTACTTAACGGAGGGAATATATAACATATTTTCATGCACTATTGATATTTATAATTACAACACACGCCGTAGAAATCACGTGCATCAAGTGTCAGTATCAAAAGCTCAGTACAAGAAATCAACATACAATACATGTACGTTACTTTACAATGCATTGCCAGATGACATAAAACAATTAAAGTCGGTACACAAACTTAAGTTAAAAGTAAAATCTTTTCTGCTGCAAAACTGTTTCTATACAATTAGAGACTATACTGATCGTGAAAAAGAAAAATAATGTTTAATGTAACAAACAAAGATATATAATGAATTAGTTTATGTTTGCATTGTATACATTTAAAAAATATTTAATACGCCTGTAACAAGTAATGTACTTCAGCTTCCGGGTCAATGACCCCCATCTCGATCAGGTTTTTGTCCAGTTTCCCTGATCCATTGAGGAAATGCTGAGATGGCCCCTTGTTTTGCTTCTGGACGTAAATGTAGCTTCACTGTGCGCACGTTTTGTTGAGCACTCCTTTTGCTTGTAGTTCATTTACAGTTGAAATTGATTTTCTATAACTCGGGAAAAAACATTTTTCAATTATCTTTATTTTTCTAAAATAATTATTTTCTAAATTCATTTTTTCGTTTGTTTTTTTAATAAAATTCTGGCACTCAAGAAAATGTGCGCATGTAAATTTCTTTCCCCACACGTCATATAGAGTTTTTACTGTTTTTTGACAAATAAAATAAAAAAGCACCTGAAAAAGATGACATTATTTGCTTTTGAACAGGTACGATAACTGAACCATTTTTTACCAAAAAATTCAACCAATTTTTTGATTTCTTAAATTCTTTTCACCCTAATTTAACCTTTAAATTGGAATTAGAACAGAACCATACCCTACATTTTCTAGACTTAATGATTTCCATACAGAACAATAGACATAATTTTGAAAGATTTAGAAAGCCCACTCAAACAGATTTGGTCATTGCCTTTAATTCAAACTATTGCTATCAACATAAATTTGCAGTATTCCATTCATGCATCCATAGACTATTCAACGTCTCCATGTCAAAATCAGATTTTCATGAAGAAAACACCATTTTACAAATTGGTCAAAATATAGGATACTACCCTTCCACCATTAAGAATTTTTTTCTCTAAAAAGAAATTGTTTATAAGTATCCTATGTATTGGACCTATATCCAAAAGATAGGTAGAATATTTATCAAACATGACATAAAAGCAATAAATTGCCAACAGTTGTAATGTTACATATGTAGAACAAACAGGTAGGATGTTTTCCTGTAGATTAAAAGAACATCTAAGATCTTGGAGATTGAAACGTGATTACCTCATATTTGGCAACCACCTTTTGACCCAAAAGAACGACTCTTTCGACCCGGATAACAATTTCAAAATTCTACATTTCGAAAACAAACGGAATAAATTTAATATTTTGGAAAATTTTGAAATTTTAAAAATGAACAAAAATTGAAACCTAATATGCCTTAATGAACAATGTCAAATAAAATCCAGCACCATGCAAAATGTATTTATTGACTAGATTTCCCAATTTTTACTTCCTCCTTTACTTTCCCTCAGTCTGTCTCCGTACCTCGTACGAATGCACAAAATGGCGGCATCCTAGGACGGAACACTATGTAGACATATACTTAATATGTGTTTAATCTGTGTTACTTGGGTAAGTACTATAATTAAATACTTTTATGCTGAATCAATTTTGGTACTTCTGTAATTATTCACGTGCAAACTTGTTAACTGAATTTTCAATATTATAGAGGCAATGATGATGGGAAAAACACTTCCGAAACACGTGAATGGCTGAATTTTCTACTCATTAAAAATGTTATTCTACTATTATGGTTGATACCTCTTTATCCTTGAAATTGTACGAGATAGTTGTGCTAATAAAGAAACTGTATAATAATCTAGCAATAACGTTTTTGAAATGTAAATTTAAATGCGTCGTTCTATTTGCTATAATTGTATATTGCTCGTTACACAGGTAAAAATATTAGTTACATGACATTACTAGAATTATTCAATCGATTATTCCTCACTGTATGTTACGCCAAACACTGCAGTAAAATAGTGGAAAGCTCAATCCTGTATCTCCTCTAGAGAGATACTCTCTAAAGCGAATAAAACATTAATCTTCACTAAAAGATTCCGCTCGAAAATTGATTGCTGTGTTCCGATTATCTAATTATATACTCTGTTCGATCTCATCGGATGAACCTGAACCAAAACCACTAAACTCTTATTGCATCTACTATTGTAAATCAGTATTCCAAGTAAATTCTCATAATTTATGATACATGAGTAATTATGTATAAATGCGATTCAATTAATTTCTCCCTGCACTATTCATTGGATGATTTTCCGTGAATATATAAATATATTAAATGGATTTTTACACACCATTATAAGCACGTGTGAAATTCATGAATGCGAATATTTATTGCAAGGAGTGCTATTTAACATTTTTGTATTACTACTATTACCGATAAGTTCCGTACACACTTGTGATGAGAGGCAAGAAAGAAGCTTACTATTTTATGATTCCCTTTTTTTAAAAACAAATTAACGAGGAAGGTAGTTCACATTTGCTCCCCGCCTCCCATTGTATGTTTGTGAGTGGGTGATGAGCCTGAGATGTGACAAATGATGAGAGATGACTAATTAGGTATGAGAAAACACCCGTGCCTTACATGGAATGCTAACCCGGATCCTTCGACTTCACGTATTTCAAACTTGCACAAACTGCTGTGCCACTGACAGTGACATACTACAATTTACAATATTAATTGAATGATTGATTAGTGTTTTCGGTCAACGGCTAAGTTTATTACTCCCGAAATTGTAGTTCATGTTTTATTGCGGGAGGTGGCGGTGATCTTCCCCGCTAGATGGCGAGAACCGGTGCGGAACAGCAGTCGAGACAAGCTCTAAGCTCCGTGCTGGTCTCGTGTCATGTATGGTTTTGTAGGAATCCCGTCATGTGCGGAGATGTGAGGATAGGGCAGAGAGGAAGGAAAGATCGCGCGCGATCCGAGGCCAGCTTGTTAACTGCTCTAGGCCAACTACTCTGGCATTTGCCTGGTGTTGCCTGGATAAACCTAAACTACCTATCTAAACATAAACCTAAACTACCGATGAAAGCAACCGGCCGCTAGAATTCCCTTCCAGAGAGTGGCTGAATTCCACCAAGATATATGTAGCTTGTGTCGAAAATCCTGGCACCATCGGCAGCGGGACCCTAGGACCTCTCGTTCAGTGGCACTGAAGTGACATCAATAGATGGCCTGAGACACCTAAGCCGATTTACCATCTTACCATAATTTGCGTACGTGCTCCAAATCGTTTTCTCGCGCAGGCAGCCGGGGTCCTGTAGCGTATCGCTTGATATATTTTAGCACCTTGCGCTTGATAAATTGCCGTGTCCGAGCTCGGGGAGCACAATGGTCGCTGTGTAACACTGGTTGCGCTCATCTCGTTAGGCGGGCTGCGCGCGGCGGGGCGGGGCGCGGCGGGGCGATATGGCTTCGGGACAAGAACCCCACCGCGTGCGGGCGGACGGGCGGGCGGTCGCAGGCAAAAAACGGGTCACAGAAGGCAGACAAATCGTTATTTCGGGTTCCTTCCGGAACGTTAGTCGCATTGTGTTGCGGAATCGCTGCGGGGGCGGCGGGGAGGGCGCTCGGGGCGGTCGTCCTCTGGGCCCAGCCGCCGCCCTCAGGGGCAGCACTGTAGCGCGGTGGTCGGCGGAGGCGAGCGCGGAGGTGCGGTTGTGGTGGGGTTCAGAGGAAAGTGCAGGAGGGAGTAGAGCGGTGGCGGCGGAGGGTGTGGGTGAAGGAGTAGTGCGGTTGCGATGGGTTTCAGAAAATAGCGGAGGAGGGGGGAGAGCGATCGGGAGCGCACACGATGAAGAGAATGTTGGAGAACGTGAAGAAAACATGGATACTAATGATGAGGTCGAAAGTGATCATCAGAAAGATTGATGATGTCTGGAGAGAACTGCAGGTGGTGTTTCGAATGAGGACAGAGGATGCAGGGAATAGGGAAGTGGACGGGGAATAGATGGGAGAAGACGGAATAATGGACTGGAGAATAGGCGGAGATGGATGAGGGAGACGAACAGGGGATGTTGACGAGAGACCGACTGGGGGCGACGGGAGACGGACCGGTGACAAACGGGTATCCGTCGAGGGATAGACGGCGGCCGGACGGCGGCCGGACGGTGGCCGGCCGGGAGCGGACCGTGGGACGGACAGGGGACGGACGGAGGACGGAAGGGGGACGGACGGGGGACTGCCAGGCGACGGACGTGGGATGGACGGAGGAACATGTGTGGACGAAAGGCGGCGTTCGTGATGGAGTCGTAAGATGAATGAAGGATTTGGAGAGAAGACGGAGGAGGCGAGAAGCGGCTGAAAAGGGCTGTGGTGGCGGAGAGGGATTCGGGAGGGGCCGGAGGGGGGCGTCGTCGTGGCTGCGGCGACACGGAAACGCAATCGCGCGCGGCGCGGGGTGCGGCGCCCTGGGGCTGCGGCGGGCGCTAAGTGATTGCACGCGACAGCCCCCCCGCCCCCCATCTCCCCGCCTACCCCCAAACACCAGCACGGAACGCGGCACGTTGTCTTTCGTTTTCAGGCAATCGTTGCCATCAACAAATTTTCGAGGTAACGGCCTTTCGGAGCTGTCAGAGCTCAGTCACTACCCACAGGAACTGGGACATCTAAGGTGTGGTTAACAAATCTGTATACTGGTATTGCATTTTGTTAAGGCTTCAAAATAGTCATTAGAATTTTTGGTGGGAGCAGCATGATAAAATTTGTAATGTTGCCTGACGTATTATACAATGGCAAGTGATCCTCGTTTCTGCAATAAAACAATTATGTTGCGTGAAAGGTGTCGCTGGTGACCGGAATTGTAAAATGACCTTAATGAGTAAATAAATAAGTAAATAAATGAGAGAGTAAATAAAATGTATAAAATAAGTAAATAAAGAATGTAAATAAATTATGTTGCAACACATACGCTTTAGAATATGTTTGCAAACACCAAACATATCAACTACGATGTTTTATGTCACCGGTTTCGCGTTACATTCGCGTATTGGTATTGAATCTCTGCGTGAACCCCGTCAGCTGATGTCTGTACACGATATATGCGCGCGTGCTAACATTCATAACGTTCAATCTATATTAAGTGTCTGGCGAAGATTGTCAATAATGCACTGATATTTCAATGCGACTAACATCTCTTGACTACGTGAAGATACTCTCTGTTTCATAAAGAAACAACAGAGCGTCCAGCGACTGCTCCTGACTCACATTTCAAAGCTCACTGCCGTGCACTTAGAACTCCTCCAAAGTTAAAATTTGGGCGTGTAGCGCGCGTGGCGCTTCTTCAGACAGTCCTGCGCACAGGCAGCGTCTCTGGTAAGTGTTGCTTTTAAATGTACAATACTACTTTTCGTGTTTTTCTCTTTTGCATGTAAGATCGAAGTTTTAAGAGAAAAGTAAAAGAATCTTCAGCGCGCGATACTTAAAAATGCATGAACTGAGACTGCCTTTGTGTCAAGGAGAGATTAACATTGTCCCTAAGATGTTAGGCGTCAAATTTGAATAAAGTACAAATGCAATGTGGAAACACATTTGTATTTTCATTATTCACGCTTGACAAGGTGGCAATTTTGTAACTCCAGGAGTGGTACATTCGTTCCCTATCTTTCCCCTTTACCTGCTTGTTGAAAGTGATAGATAAACCTCCGAGATATCTAAATTTAATAAATAAAAACTGACCGACATTGACCCACATACCTCAATACCACTAGCTCATGTAATTGACCTGCAGGTTGCAGGTCCTTGTGAATGTGCTCTAGGTAATTCCCCATTGTGGCACCACACTGTTAGGTTGGTGAGATGTGAAAACAATTGATTGAACCATCGCTTCACACATTCCAAAAAGAACTTTAACTTTCTTCTTCCCCAAAAAATAGATTTTAATCCTGACCTTGTTTAAACGTGTTCTTAGAACTATAATATATGTGTATAAATCTGGTTTACCCTGCTTTACAAAAAATTACATTGGAAATTAAGGTTATTTCTATAACGCTTGGACCTACATGCTACTTGAGATGTGAAGGAATTAATTTCTCAAATCCTAAACTATGCTATTCTTTCACTGTTTTCTCCAATGGATGGAGCTATTTTTTATGAGAAATTTTCTTTGATTTCGCGAAAAACTTTTACTGTCTCCTTTTTGTCGATTTCTTGGTAAAGAGTGCTCAAATCCGCTTTTCCTGGAGAACATGATAAAGTAAATGACAAAGAATGAAAACAATATTAATAACTAACCATATTGAATATGTGCACACAAGATAAGAAATTGTTTAGCATCTAAACAAAAATTTATATTGATTTGCGGGAAATCACTAAGCCTTTAAAGGTCTCCTTCAAAAACACGATCTATAATTTAGTTTGTACTTAACGGTTTTTTAACTTAACTGAACTCTCATTCCCAAGAAATCGACGGTTATTTTTATTTTTAATCATCAGAAAGTGTGTAATGCTTATCTGCTACTATCTTTTGTCTTAAAATTAAATTTCTTTTGTCTGTGATATGTGTAAATTTTAAATTTTCTTTTCGCTGGACATCTTATAAAATAACATTTATTTGATTGTAACTGATACAGAAATTGAAAATATTCTAATCTTTGTTCTTATAATTATCAATTTGATTATGTTACCATATTGTTGTAGCTACTGTGTCACTACTTAACATTACACAATATTTATTCTTATTGTATAAGTTTTGTTACTTAATTTTGTCATTTTTGTATTATCCTAGATTACTTTTCTTCAAATCAATGTATATTGTAATTTATTATTTTTTCTAATTAATGTATTAAGTATATTTAGATTTACTATTTTTGTCAAAAATTTACTATTTTTGTCGTCGGCCTTCAGCCGCCATCCTGATTGAGGTTTTCTGGGTTTACTCAATCGCTTAAGGCGTATGCCGGGATGGTCCCTAGTTTTCTCTCCCAGAAGTAAAAGTAAAAGTATCCTCCCCCCTAGATTTTCTTCGTAGTTTATGAAATAATGTATATATTTAATGTGGTTAGGCGGAAGAGCAGGCCAAATGGCCTGAGCCTCGCCACTAATAAAGACAATTTTATTATTATTATTATTATTATTATTATTATTATTATTATTATTATTAAAAAAGATAAGTGACTGCATTCATTCCCCTTTAATTCTTTTCGATAATCGAGAAACCAGAACGTTTCATTAATAAAACCTCAAGCTCTCACATGCTTTGATGGGGAGAAAAGCTGCAAATTGAAATCAAGAACCTATACAGTCTACATTAATCTCTTGTGTACAGTATAAAATTAACTTGTGAAAAGAGAGAAATTAATACATTTTCCGGTTCTTGAGCAAGCACGATGAAGAGATTGATTGATTGATGTTTCCGGGCGCAACAACTACTTAGGTATTTAGTCCCGTAAGTGTAGTGCTTTTTTCTAGGAAGGTGGCGATGATCTTTTCCCCGCTGGATGGCGAGATCTGACGCCGACCTACCATCGACTAGCAGGGATTTCCCTTCAACCAGGTATCTCCCATCAGCGGGGCACCTCCCAGCCGGGACAAGCTGTAAGCTCCCGACTGGTCTTCCGGCACGTTTAGTAGTGTAATGCATGTTAGTGTGTGTGTGTAAGAGGAGAAGGTAGGACAAGGAAGAGGAAGGAAAGATCACGCGCGGTCCGTGGCCCGTTTGTTAGGGTACTGCTCCGGCATTCGCCTGGTATTGATCGGATAAACCACGGAAAACTACCGATCAGAGCAGCGGGCCGCTAGAATTCTCCTCCAGACAGACATTCTCCTAGCCGACATAGGGTCGAAAATTCCGTCGGGACTGGAACCTAGGATCTCCCGGTCAGAGGGATTGCAGTGACATCAGTTTGATCCACTGAGCCTTCTCTCCCGGTCACGATGAAGAGATTGTAGTATATTTTGAGAGAGCATATTTGTAGTGAATATTTTTAATTGTGGAGCTTCGACAAGCAAACTAATTCACAAAAACAAAGTACACTCTCATCTAGCAATGGAACTTAAGTAAAACAAAGCACGAGCAACTGACACTCATACACTACAGGGATCTCAACTTTTTACCGTGACAAAAGCAAAACATTTTCAAGGAAAGACGACCTTTTACAAAAATGCATAATACATCTTGGGATGCATTAACAAGTAAGAGTTCATTTTTGTAGATATTGGAGTAACAAGTTCGGTTTTGTAAATGAATAGTTGCCTAATTTTAGAGAGATGAACACACAGAAATGACTTTGCTGTAATAAATTTGAAGTATCATTTCGATAGTTTCGACCGAATTTTTCTAGAATTTCATTACTCAGAAGGTATGGAGAGAGAAATAATCCTTCACAATGTAAGTATTAAATAATAATAATAATAATAATAATAATAATAATAGAAATAATAATAATAAATAAATTACGATGATAAACTTTTTAAAATATTTATTTCGCAGTGAATTGTCGTTGTCATTTAAAATGAAATAATTATAAGTGTTGTCATTGCCAACAATATTGTTATTTGAATAGTAGCTTTCGATGGCTTAGCCGTCTTTATCAGTTTCTGCTGTATAGAAGCCACAAAATGACTAGTCGTTCAAACAACTAGTCGTTCGACTAGTTGTACAAGTCGTTCAAACGACTAATCAGTTATTGGCAGTGACAACACCTATAATTATTTCATTGATTTTTTAAACTTAATTTATTATTTGATATATACATTGTGAAAGATTATTTCTTTCTCTATTACCTTGCAATTCTGGATTAGTTATTGAGAAAGAAGAAAATGGCAGAGAATGAAAACGTACTGCCGGTGTAATATTTGTACTATCCTTACGTTTATACCCCGTGACTGCGTCTATATTTATACCCTAGCACTAGTGATCTTGTATCCACGCTCGCGACGTTGGACTGACTGCAACAAACATGCATGTAAAAATTCTCAGAACATTTGAAACTAGGCATATCTGCTTTTCTGTCACGCATAGTATGTTCTTTGAAGATATTGTAGCAAGAACAAGTTGTAGTAAATCAAATAAACCAAGTTCTTATTGCGTTCATACAGTTCTTTTTCCATTCATTCCTCAACAGTTTTGAAGCGATCAGGACTGAAAATACGTAATACTGTGGTTTCTAAGAATTTGATAAATTTAAACAATAACTCATTATTCCCCATACGCGTGTAAACATGTGTACGTGTGTTTATATTTAATGGATTTCATGATAGGTTCACGCATATCCCTCAAACAAAACAATTTTGCATTTGCCTAATTACTTTCCATGCAACTGTTTACGATCGTTTAGAAAGTAATGACAAAAACAGGTTTTGTGTTAAATATACTACAACACAATATTTATTTTCAAAACTTGTTTGTTACCGTGCCTCTGTACCGGGTACTAAATAGTTAGAAAACACATTTAGCAATGAATCCGAATGTAGAACCAGTATTAGAATTGTTTTTTACAGCATGATATGCAAAATCTTTGGCACTAACTTTAATGAAATTTCTGTGCAACAGCAAGAGGTCATTGACAGTAATTGAAGTATACAGTACATACAATGTAGCAATAACAAACACTACTTTTCATTATCAACATTGCATGTTTGAACAAGTTGAAAAAAACTGCAAATATCTCATCAAAAACAAAAAATAACACACTTCTGTCTAATAACTTGAGCTTATCGACATTACTTTCGTGGTTCCTAAAACTTCTCTCTACCTCTCCAGTATTTGCTCGCCCATTCCTCGGGAAGTTCATTACACGTTCTTATGGGTACTACGGAACTTAAGCTACTTGCACTACGTACAACCGTCACCGTCTTCACCACCCTCGTTTCTTCCCTCATTGTTCTCCTAGCCCTCCTCAGTACTCTATCCGGTCGCTAGCTCTTCACCGCCACGCCCTCCGTACGAACCACGCCGCCCCGCCAACCTTTCCACGTACTTGAAACTTCAGCCCCGCTCCACCCTCTCCCTCTCCCTCTCGCCCTCTTTTCACAGAGACATACCTCTGAGCCTTCTCATTCCAGCGCGCCTCCCTGTCCCTTCGCGAGGCTTCTCCCGCGCCCCTCCCCCCGACCCCAGCCACCTACACTCCATCTGCGCGCGAGCTATCGATTTTCCCCTCCTCGCGCGGGGGCGAGCGGCAGCGCCTGGGCGGCGGCGGGGGCGGGGCCGGGGGCGGAGGCGGGACGACTGTAACAGCCAGCGCCGAGCCACATGTCGCGTCGGGAAGAAATAGCGGGCGACGTCTAGGCGGTGTCTGGGAGGCGGCAGGAGAGGAGTCGAGGAAGCCTAAAATGTATAAACCCAGAGAGGGCGTGGCTGGAGGGGCGGTGAGTGACGGGCTGGTCCGAAGGGGCAGGCTGCGGATATGACGATGAAAGTGTAGAATAGGGTGATCGAGGGAACCAGAAGGAAGGGGACAAAGATGGGTGTGTTGGAGTCTGTGGGGTTGATTGCTGTTGTGAGATCGTTGGAAACTGTGTAGTCGGTAACGGTTATAGGTACAGTCCGGAGTTTTATGTACTACATATTTTTTGTCTTTCTATCTACCGGTCTCATGACTCGTATTTGGGCGAGTCATCGCCGTCTTAACAAAATATCCGATTATTTTGTTACATATTTTTACAAATTTAGTACTATATTATTATTTTACATATTTTGGTATTTTCATAAAATATATTTTTTATTTTAATCAATTTCCTTCTGATATACATATTTTTTTATGAAAAGAAGTATTTTAAAAAAATGAGAATTTTTTCTCGCATTGTTACTTGTGAGTACTGTGGAATCGTGATGTGCTACGTTAAGACGCTCTCGAATGTTTTTTAGTCCGGTGCGCTTGCTTCAGTAATCTCAGTGCGGGAAGAGCGCGTCAACGACTGAAATCTTTTTCATCTTTCATTATATCATCATGAAAAGTATCACCGAAGCAGGTTTTCGTGATGATTAACCTTAATTTCCGAGAAACTTTGGCGATCGCCGACGTGTAACGCATCGTTAAGAATGTTGAACGCTGTAGTGATCGTAGATATCGTCCATTTTGAACGAGGACTTCTGTTGCGTCTAGTCTGGCTGATAAACTACCATCCTGGATAGCAATAGATGCTTTATTACTGACGGGAAAGTTGTATGGTGCAAAATATACATCAATTTGTGCTCTCAAAAGCATTTTCAAAATTGATTAAGAAAATTGGTGATGAATGTAATGTCAAATTAGGTTAATATGTTTTATAATTAGTGTACTTTAATATTACGTATTATGTCCAATTTTACATATTTATTACATATTCTTACTGTTTTTATTACATATTTATGTACATGTTTTGAAGTTTGATACTCCATATTTTTCCGGTCTCTAGTTATAGTGTATTTGTTGATTGTGAACTTTGGAAGCTGTGGGATTCGAGTTGTCTTTGTGAATTGTTGGGTCAGTGTACTTTGTAGGGTAGTTAGAGATGGTAAGAACATTGGGGACAGTGGGATATTTGTGATCTGTCAGATTGGTTTTCAGGGTACGGGGACCATTTGGTCGTTGAGAAGTGTGGAGTCTTTGGAAACTGTGGAGTCGGAGATTATAAGGTGATTTGAACAATGGGATTGTTCGGCATTCTGGGTTCAGGGGTAAGTTGTTGTAAGCTGTTGGGCCGTTGTGGTGTGTAGAGGCATTGAGTATTCTAAGATAGTTATGGCTGTGGGGATATTGTACACTGCAGGGATGTTGGGGTCAGAAAGGACGGGGTTCAGGGGCGGCTGCATCGTTGAGGAACATAGAAGGGTCTTTGGGGTTCTGAGGTCGTTGAGGATAGGAAGTCCTTGGAACTATGAGGTCTTTTGAGGAATGCCGTCGGGGCTATGAGGTCTACGGGACTGTTCAATTCTAGAGTGCCGTTGCGGCAATGCCGTCGTTGGGCATTATTCGGTCAGGGTTGGCTTTTTGGAGGCTGTGAACCCACAACTTTCTGAGAGCTGTGGGGTCGTTTTGGAGTGTGGGGTGAGTGATCCGATGAACTTGCTGTAGAGGGGGTCTCGAAGGGAGAAGTAGTGGTGGGCGGCAACAGTGAGCGCCTCATGGCGTGACGCATCGGAGAGAAGGAATGGCTCGTGACGTCCAGACGCGTTCGAGCGCGCAGCGAGGCAGGAAGCAGGAGCTGCCTCACGAGCCAGAAAAGTAGAAACCGTCGGCGGCAGAGGGGGGGGGGGAACGGAAGCAAAAGAATGCAATAGCTGGCTGGGAAGGCGGGTGAAAGACGACTGTGAAGGATGGAGTGGAGGGGGAAGGAATGAGTAGCAAAACGGGCCGGCCACACGAGACGATGGCGTGTGGCAGCTGGGACAGCAAGGGTGCAGCAAGGGTAGATCGAAAAAAGTGAAACGAGCGAAAGACGATGCGATGAAAGGGGATGGAGATGATGAGCGAGTATGGGCAACGTAGCGGCATGCCAGGGGCAAAGGAAGAGGGAATTAAATGTCAGAAAGGAGGGGGACGGGTCATTGGGATAGCGGGAACGAGAATGGGAAGCAAAGGCGACAGACGAGGGGAAGGCAGTGCAGCTTCAGGTAACGTGGGCGTCAAATGTAATGTTAGCGGCGGATGTGTGTGCACTAGACGAACAGGGCTAGAACTGGTTAGACGTGGACTACATGGAGGTGAGCGTCAGAGGTGTCGAGAACAGCGGAACAGATGGACCGAAAGTAATTCAGGTGCGGTTGGGGCGTTCAGTGGCGATTTGGAAAGAAGTGGGAGGGGCGTGGGAGCGTCGTTCGAAGCGTAGGCGGATGTCTGGCTGAATGAGTCTTCTGAAAGTTGAAGGAATCATCACTAACAGAGGAGCAAACGACGAGACGGAGGTGTAGGTGGGGATGCGTTAGGGAGAGGATCAAGGGGCGGAAGGCGCGGTTAGTAAAGGGACCGGAGGCTGTAGGGCAAGAGAAAGGAGCGTGATGATTGATTGTTAGCGATTCCGGACATGTCTACTACCAATGCCATAAGTCACGTAAGTGTAGTGCATATTTTTGCTCGGGAGGTGGCAGTGGTCTTCCCCCACTGTTTGGCGATATCCGGCGGCGACCTGTCGTCGGCTTCAGAGGTTTTCCTTATACAGGTATCTCCCACCAGCGGGTCACCGCGCCACCCGGGTCACGTTCTTGGCTTCCGACTCGTCTCCCGGCATGTGTGGTACTGTAGTGTGATGATAGTGTGTGTATAAGTAAGGGGTGAGGATAGGACAAGAAAGAGGAAGGAAAGATCGCGCGGCGTCCGTGGATCGTTTGTTAGGGTACTGCTCCGGTCTTCGCGTGGTATTGATCGGAGTAATCCCAGAAAACAACCGATGAGAGCAGCGAGCCACTAGAATTCTCCCCCTGATCGCGGCTGAATTCGATCTAGCTGACAAGGTAGTATCGAAAACCCTGCCACCGTTGAAACTCGAACCTAGGACTTCCCTGTCAGTGGGACTGAAGTAATATCAATTGATGCACCGAGCCATCTCTCCCGATACAGGCGTAATAAAGGCTGCGAGGGGAGGAAGGAATAGCACAGATGGTATGAGCCATCGTGTGAGTTGAAAGAAGCTCAGAGGCCGGGGCGTGATGGAGAAGGTGACGTAAGCGCGGTGCGTCTGATGTGAAGGGACAATGAAGTTGCAGGGGCGGAGGGTGCAGGCTGTGAAGACAGAGAAACAGTAGTAGGCGCGTGGAGATGGCCGCTAGAGGGAAGTAGCCTGGCGATGCCAAGACATTGCGAGGGAGAACAAAATACCATGTGACCTGGTGACGGAAGAAGGTGCAGGCGGGGGAGGCAAAAACGAAACGGTTCAATATTTAGTTATGTATAATTAGGAAATTATTGATTTATTGGCTATTGGTCAACTGAATATTTAGTTTTATATTTGGTTTTTTTATTTATTAGACACGTGGCTAGGAACACAGCATCGGAAGAATCAGTTTGTTGACGTGAAACATCCCCGGGAATAAGGTTCATTCACAATGCAAACATAAACATAAGCATGTCGTTAACATAAAAGTTAGGACTGCGTCTACAAGCGGACTCATTCACAATGCGTTCGCATAAGCATAACACGTGAAACATTAACTTAATAGCATTCAAGCTTCAAACTTCTGTGCTTATACTTGAGTAAGAAGTAAGAAAAGAACCAATCACAGTATGGTAACTCATAATAGGATCAAAGTCGATAGATTGAAGTAAAGACTGCATTCCCAGATTGCATGGTTTACTGATGCATGGTTGACCATAGTTTTCTGCTTTGTTTTGTAGCGTACGATAGTTTTGTACTTTAGTTGTGTTGTAGTTTTCATAGTACTGTTTAATTAGTTGTATTCATAGTAGGACCATTTAGTTTTCATTTTTACTAAAATTAAAATATTTTATAAATCGAATGTGTGGGGCATTGACACAGTCAAAATCGATTCTCACATACAAACTAGAATGTCCCACACACAATAGAAAATATTATTTTGCTTACGTTTATGATGGACGTTGTAAATACTTAACTCTTTCACTTACGTTAAAATGTATGTCTATGCTTTATGCTTACGTTTATGTTTGTATTGTGAATGGGTCTTCAAAACGAGAAACCAAGCCAGCGAGAAACAGGGACGTGACAATGGAGAAGGTGGCAGCTTGTGTGGCAACGAGTGGGGGGAGGTTGCCAGAGCATGGCTCGGAAAAACTGCAGGTACGGCGTTGCCATAGGGAGAGTAGAAAGAAACAGTTGGGACTGCGCAGCACGGCGCCCAAGACAGGCGAGAAGACATCGCTCGCTGCGGCAGGGCGGGGGGAGGGTCTATGACGAGTGATCACCAGACGCGAGGGGCGCCCCGGGGGCGCGTGGGCTGTCGCCCGCGGGCGATGATGGCCATGGACAATGCGCTCGCCGCGGTGACATCGTCTCTGGCAGTCTGCCTGCCTTAATTAACGCTGCCTGCTCCCGTACCACTCGCAAAACTATAAGATATAAATATGTAAATAAATAAAACAACAAATTAATTAATAAATTAATATTGTAACAAAAATAAAATGAATAAGAGAAAAAATAAACAAATAGGAAATAACAGTATGAATAATAATTTTTCATAACTGTCGTCAAGAGAACAATAAAGGAAAAGAACAAAATATGTTTCATCAAAATATTTTACAGACATACATTCAAAACTCGGAGTTACGTAAAATACAAACGTGAAAACAATGCAAACAGGACGAACACTTTTTCGAAATGAATAGTACATAACAGAATGTGTATATTAACCACTGCAAAAATATACATGTAAAATTTGGAGGAAAATGAAGTATAAAAATAAACAATTTGAAAAGAACACGTTAAATTATGAACAACTGAAATTGGATCATAAAATTATAACTAGACTACCACTGACATAAAAATATATTAAAACGAAAATGAAGTAACAACACATTTGCTTATTATTGAAAAATGTATTTACTAATGTAATTAATAATTAACAAGTATAATTGAGTAAATGAATCACTAATGAGTACGAATAAAATAAAAACACGGATAAGTTGAAAAAAAAATGCAATTTGATTAGTCACGTAATTGATGATTGTGAAGTCAATATTTGCTATATTATTAATATTACTTTGTTATATGGTTCAATACATTTATTTCATTGTTTGTTTCTGCCACCGTTTATCGTATAAGTACTTAATATTAATGAACAAACCCTGGAATATTAGCTGTGTAGCTAAACCGCCACTCCTCATCCCGCTGTTGTTTGTTTGCAAAATGAGGCAAATGTGTTTACATTTGCTGAGCAAGCCAGCACGCATTCCGACAGTCTCTGTCACTTAGTGAACTGTGTTGTCTGAATGAAAGACACTTAGAATCGAATAGCTTAGTTTTGATTCAGAGTTCGCCCAGAAAATTAAATGCACTTTTCCACTGAAATTTACAAGAATTTATTAGTGGTGCTACAACAGCACTTACTTTCCCATTTATTGGAAACACCTACGTAGGATTAAAATATTGCACTTGCTGTGCTACTAACACCTTAGATATTATTTAAAAACGTCCAATTGAACCAAGAAGCAAACAACTCACTGTTTCCATCGCAGGGTTGTCAAAACTATGTGAATTCTACAACTGCATAAAAATATAATACAAAAGTTTTGTAAACTTAAAATGGAAAAACAAGTATTATAACATGCAAGTATATCAAGTCACAACAATGACACGTCATTCACAGAAATTTCCGACAGCGGAACGGAATTCAATTGTTGCATTCCGTGCGTTGTCGATACTCCGTTAAAGAGCTAGCAATTATTATTTCCAATATTTGAAAAGAAATAATTTCTTTAAAGATTAATGCGTACATGTATAACAAAAAATAAAAACGAACAAAGAAATAATATACAAAATTGCAAATTCTAATTTACGACGCATCCGGCTGTCTGAAGCGCAGTAAATTTGCGGCGGGCTATTATCTTTGTTACGAAATTGTAGAAAAACTACTCGTATTTTCCAAAACATTAAGCATGGCCTTATTTGAAGATGTATTTTTGATAAACACATTTCATGGGAAAAACCAGCTGCCTAAAGTACATTTCTTTGACATTTCCGTAATTTTTCAGTTTCCTAATGGTACAACGGAAATATGAATTTTAGAATATAAAATAACACAAAAACCTCGTCCTAAATAGCGATTTTATTTTAAAAAGTTGTAACAACTTTTAAGAAAAAGGCGTTTAAGTGCTACTAAAAATGCGAAATTTGAAGCTCCTATTAACAGAAAATGTTTGAGTTTTCAAAAAACTTCATTTGAAGCACTTACACTCACAAGTGTAATCATGTTTACAAATTGCTAGTATTGTGCATCTTAACGATGTGAGAGATCTCTCAAAAAATTGCATTTGTGTAAATTTTGAAAATACAAAAAAAAATGAACTTTACATCATATTCAAGAGCTCAAATAGCACTATTCGTTCGAAAAGTTTGAAGAAACTAGTGAGGCTGTAGAATGGCACAGACTTTCCCGTATTAATTTTCTATTTCCTTCGGTCCGGCTAGTTATTTAGCATTGCCACATACTCGTGCCAGGTGCCATCTACAGCCGCCCAAAGTACATTTTTTGACATGTTGTTAATTTTTCAGTGTCCTAATGGTAGAACGGCAATATTAATTTTTAAATAAAAAGTACAAAACCTTTAAGAAAGAACTCACTATGAAAAACAAATTTTATTTGAAGGAAATATCTCTATCTGCAATTTTGTGATTGAAGACCGAATAAAATTCAAACTTACACAATTTTTTCGAAAATTCTGAGTTAACCGTGGGAATCGGACGTAAGCTACTTTAATTTTATTCTATTCTTACTAGAAATTTGAAGAAAAAAATTGGAGCCATTTTTGAGAAAATTTAAAAAATGTCCGGGGGGCTTTATGTAAAGTACCCTCCGAAATTACAATGTCGGTTTCAAATTCAAGGGACCACGAGATCAAGTAGATCGATTGGGGAGTATCAATTTTGGAGAAAATCGGCTGAGCGGTTTAGTTGCTAGCGTTGTTCCCAGACCGCTGGACGGACAGACATTTTGCTTTCAATTGGTTTTTCGGTATCAGGGACCCACAAAATAGGGATTCTGGCTGCACCTCTCGTTAGGAGATTTTTTTCTTATTTAGCAACTTGATTTATCCACTTTTTCGTTTCCTGGACTCTGTAATAAAGAGTTTTTCTGCCGAAAATCCTTCGCTTTTTCGCCCAGCATTACATAAATTTCCCTGTACTGTACGTAGGTATATTCAAGCAAGTCTGCCAACTATGCTTCAGCACATTTCAACTTAATTCAGTACAACTCGATGTGTGTTAGCAGGCCTGACAAGACAAGATCACTCCCATCATGTAAGGAAAAGGTATGACAGAAACAATCCGTAAACTCGAAACGGTGCGCGCGATGTTATTCCGTTCGTCATGTGTGTCCTGCGTTCTAGCGTAAATACTGTTTACTACTTAATGTGCGTTAAATAGACTACTTTGCCTAGTTGGTGATATGTTAAAGAGAATCGTGAACTCGAAATTGTAACGCGAAAGAATAAAACTTGCGTTTGTGTGTGCATGTGCGACATGCCGAGCTCATCCAGTTCATTTGTGGTAATGGGTGTTATTTGTGGCAGGGAACAGTAGTGAAACGTTTCATTGTGTCATAGACAGGATTCGTGAAATTCCGTGCAGTTCTTTCTCCTATTCCGAAAAACATAAGGTAGGTAGTGATGGACAACCAAGACAACGCGAATAGATCTCGAGTTCAAAAATTAGGTATGCACTTTTTTGTGGCTATATTTTTAGTTTTATTGTTTTATTTATGTAAGTTAGTGCATGCAATGAGAAAATGATGATTTTCAAGCAATATTCAGAATATGTCTAATTTGCAACATACACTTCCAAAATACTTCACAGTAAAGTAGAATGGCGCAGACTTTAAATATTTGGAATAATGCGTTCAATCTATAATATCATGATCGCATCCCCACATCTACTAACCAGGAGACGCCACTGCTGAAAATGTTTCCTCAAGCTGGTGTGAGCCGGAAGTGATTTTGATCCACAAGAAGGGAAATCAAGCAGACCCACTCAATTACCGAGGAATAGCGCTTGAAAACTCGATAAACAAAATATTCACTTCTCTAATTGCGAATCGATTGATAACATGGAGTGAGAATTTCAACATTTTGCCTGGATATCAATCCGGCTTCCGACCGGGCAGATCTTGTGAAGCTAACTTGTTTGTGTTACAAGGTAAAATAGGACTAGAGCTAGTTTAACCTAAAAAACCGTACGCAGCGTTTATAGATTTTAGAAGAGCTTTCGACTCATGATCCACAATATTCTAAGGGAATCATTATATGAATCCAGGGTTTGCAGCAATATTACAAAGATTCTCCAGAATCTTTATGAAAGAGCATCTATGAAAGTAAGCATCAACACCCATTCTACTACCAATTCGATAGAAGTTACACAAGGCGTTCTACAAAGTGATTCGTTGAGCCCTACACTATTTGCTCTTTTCTTTCGAGATATTACCAGTTTCTTCGTGGATGACATACAGTGCTGACATAGAAGCTGACATTCTTCTTTTTGCTGATCCTGGCAACCAATGTTATGGATCTTCAACACAAGATAGATACACTATCCAAATATTGTCAGAAAATACACTCGAAGTTATTCCAAAAAAATAATGAAATTCAAAAAGTCATAATGTCAGGGAGGCCGGTGAAATACAGAGGAGAAATTATAGAAATGGTCAAGTTGTATACGCATTTAGGTATCCAATTCACAATGTAATTGGTTGAGGGTTATTCAGTTACTCTGCTGCCAGTGCTCTGACTATAGGAAACACGGTATTGGGTTGTCTGAAAAATCTTAATATCAGGAGAAAATGATAGCGGGCAGGTTGATAGGAAACTTTTCGATTCCATTGTAGCATCTATTGTGCTATACGATGCAGATATCTGGGGTCTAAGATTAATCAACTTGATAAGATCCAAATGAACTTCTACAAACATCTTTTGGGACTATCAAGAAGAATTCCTGGGTAAATGATTAGGAAGGAAACTGGCTCAACTAAAATAGAATCAGAAGTAATTAAAAGATAATTCACATACACGACAAAATTTCTATCTATGGAGACTTGTCGATATCCATGTATTCTACAACAATCTTTTAGAATCAAGAAATGCATATCTACATTCTAGTAAATAGAACTGGAAGTCCGTTCTAGAGAGACTGACGAATGATTTGGGCTTTCATAACTTAATTACGCAGCAACCAAATCCTAATGTAATAAGAAAAAGCATTCGTGTTACTATATTATATACATATAATTGTCACCATTCCCGTCACCTTGTTGGAAGCTATACGCTCGGAGAATATGTTCCGCAGTCATATAGAATCAACACCCATCGGATAGTTGATAAACTCCAAATTGTGATCATGTTACCAAGTAACAATGCGTTTTTAATAATTAAATTTGTTCAAAGAATTGGTCGGCCCGACCGGGATTCGAACCCGGGCCTTCTGGTTTACGCCCAGCTGCTCTGACCACTAAGCTACCGAGTCAACCAACCCTTTGAACAGTTTTCACGAGCGCACAATCGCTCCTTATATGTATATATAATTGTCACCATTCCCGTCACCTTGTTGGAAAGTGCGCTCGTGAAAACTGTTCAAAGGGTTGGTTGACTCGGTAGCTTAGTGGTCAGAGCAGCTGGGCGTAAACCAGAAGGCCCGGGTTCGAATCCCGGTCGGGCCGACCAATTATTTCAACAAATTTAATTATATTATATACATTTGTTGTGTTTTTTATATTGTATCTCGTACTATTTTATTTCTTAGAGGTTATTAGTAATGAAATTATTTACGACGTAGCTGTAAATATACACAACATTTTGTAATAGGTAAACCCTGTAAACAAATTATTAATAAAAATTAAAAATTGAAATATATTTTAAGCGAAAGCCCTTAATGTAGTATTACTCAAGTTTGTCAGAACTCGAAATTATTATCCGTCTAACGACACTTTATTTGTAAAGATTTATTACGTATCAGAGACAACTAGTGGTGCTACAGAATCGCACAGACTTTCCGGTATTAGTTTTCTATTTTCTTGGGTCTTCGCTAGCTATTCGGAATTGCCACATACTCTTTCTTGCCAGCTACCATCTATCATCGCCAAAAGTACATTTTTTTGTCATTTTCTTGATTTTTCGGTTTCCTATGGGTAGAACAGAAATATTAATTGTAGAATATTAAAGAACACAAAAACCTAGCCGTAAATGGCAATTTTCTTTTAAAAACTATGTGCCGTTTAAGAGAAAATGGCGATTTAGCACTACTAAAAATGCGAAATTTGAATACTTTATTTGAAGTTATAACTTCAAATACTTTATTTGAAGTTATTTGAAGCACTTACACTCAAAAATATAATAATCTTTACAAATTGCGGATAATGTGCATATTAAAGGTGTGAGAGATCTTTCAAAAAATTTACATTTATATAATTTTTGAAAAAAAACAAAAAAAACTCAAAATAAACTTTACGCTATACTAAAGAGTGTAATTAGCACTATCCGTTACAAAAGTTTCAAGAAAAAAATTGCAGCCATATAGGAGAAAATGGCGTTTGAGCATTTCTGAAAATGCCGAAATTTGAGCTACTTTTCAAAGAAAACGGTAGTGTTTTCGAGAAACTTTACTTGACATTATTTAAAGCATATATACTCGTAAATATAATAATAATGTGAAAAATCGCAGATAATGTAAATATTAACGACGTGAGAGACAAGTAAAAAAATTACATTTTTGTAATTTTTGAAAAAACCAACTGATAGACCAAAATGGCTTTTATGTCATTGATAGAGTACATTTAACACTATCCCTACCAAAAGTTTAAAGAAAAAATTTGAAGCCGTTTTTGAGAAAATTTTGAAAATCCCCGGGGGGCTTCATATAAAGTACCCCCCCATTTTGAAGAATCTTTTATAAAATCTCAAAACTTTGACTAGAATCAGATCGACCAGGCCGTATCCATTTTGGAAGAAATCGTACGTATGGTTTAGGCGCCAGCAGTGTTCACAGACGGACAGACGGACGGACAGACGGACGGACGGACAGACGGACGTTTTCCTTTCAATTGGGTTTTCGTTATCAAGGACCTAGAAAGCAGGGTTTCTGGCTACACCACGTGTTAGGTTTTTTTCTTCTTAATTTAGCAAGTGGTTTTATCCACTTTTTTGTTTTCACGGCTCGGTAATTAATTTTTTTTCGAAAATTGGCCATTTTTTTCGCGCAGCATTACATAACTTTCCCTATACTACGTATATCACTCCGGGTATACGTACGTATACGGGAAAGTAAAAACGAGGTGTTGCTGTTGCAAATAATATACAGTACTAAAGTAATTATCATTGCAAACGATTGGTTTGAAATAGAAATTCCGAAAGAATATTAAAATGCTGAAAGAATCTATGATTACCTTAAGCGGTATTTCAGCAACCCAGCCCCGCAGAGATGTTTGGTTGACGACGTACGTTATTTAGATTTGGTTAAATCATTTACCAAACCTCGGAGAAGCACTGAATTGTCCCCATGACAAATTCTGCCTTTGAGGCTCATGAGGTCCGTGGAATGTGAGATGAGATCTGCTGTGTGACCTCGTTTCTCCGCGCCCACCCCCTTCTGCCGCTCGCCCCGCGCACCGCAAGCGTCACTTGAGGCTCTTCTGCTAACGCTCTCGAGCGCAGCGCCCGCCATTTGCATTCGCAGCCGCAGACAGCCACGGAGTTATGAGTTGGACCGAGATTTCGCGCAGCGCGCGGAGAAATCTCTAGCTCAGGCTCTTCCAACCTAGCCTTATAATACTCAGGCGCTCGTTACAATAAGACCATGCCTAAGATATCTCAATGCATGTGGTCGTAATTGTTAACATCGTGCCTATCGCGATGACTAGTTAATAGAGGTCTGCAATCGGCGCTATTTTTCTGGTCAGCGTTCGCTCGCTTCTCTTTCTCTCGATTGATAGTAAGTGATAGTCTCCGCCCCAGCCGGGCAAGGTCTAAGCCTCCGACCGGTCTCTCAACATGTGTGGTAGTGTAGTGCACGTTAGTGCATGTGTAAGGGGTGCTCGTTTGTTAGGGTACTGCTTTGGCAATTGCCTGGTGTTGATCGGAGAAACCACGGAAAACTACCGATCAGAGCAGCCGCACGCTAGAATTATCCTCCAGACAGCGACAGTATTCGATGTAGCTGACAAGCTAGTGTGGAAAATAGTACCGCCGTCGAGAATCGAACCTTTGACGTCCCGGTCAGAGGGACTGCAGTGACAGCAGTTGTTGCTCAAAGCACTTTCTCCTGGCCGGTCGGTCAGTAACCGGCAGACTCCGTTAGGCGAAGTGCGTGCCACAAGACTCCGCTGCCATTTCGGAGGAAATATCGGATGCTATATTGCAGAATGAAGAAGGAATGCTGGAGTGTGATTAAAATTTTAGCATTTTCTATTTTGCAAAATAATTGCAGCTTCTCCAAACTGGAATCTTGTTACCGGATCTGCGATACACGATGCGTTCGTCAAACTATTTTGAAGGTCACTCGCTTGCCCTTTTATAAAGGTGCCGCCTACACAGTACTCACTCAACACCTTCTATCCCTCCATGTGCTACACTCTGTTGTTTGTTTTATTTACATTCTGGATGAAATTAAAAAGTTCAGTTAATGTTCAACTTTACATTTGCATTTACTGGCTTACAATCTAACTTAATCTTATTTACTACTACCATTAAGCTACACACATCTGACGAGGGGACTCGCTGAGCACATCAATTGATTTATTCTATATTTCTGAATATGTCCAAGAATGAATGAATGGATATTTGCTTTTATTCGATTTTAACGTTGTGTATATTTATCTAGTTCCAGATTTCTGATTTCGTTGATCAACTGTAGGTTCGAGTAGAAGTTATTGGTGAGATGGGCAATATGGTGAGTGATTGGTTTGATGTTTAATTTGGTGTGTAGTTGTTTGTTGAAGATGAACCACGTGGCTTGGAAGATGGATCTTATGAATTTGTTTTGGGTAACTTGCAATTTTTGTGTATTCTGCAATTTAATTTATTAATTTATTTATTTACGTCAAAAACAATTAAGAACTGTGTGTGAAGACTTATGAGGAGAAGCGAAGTTTGTGCACGTATTCATAATTATGTGATCTCTATCCCAAACCATATTCTAGTCGAATTTTGAATACAGAAAAGAGAGGGTTTTTTTTCAAGTTTTGTTGACAAAATATTCGCTCCTATATAATAAAATATATTTTCAAAGGTAAATTAACTGTAAATTCCTGCCCTGAACCTTCATGTTCTTCTTGAAAGAATAATACTTTTTGCCGCGATAATATGGAAAACGGTAATTTGAATAACTATATTTCCCACTGAAATTCAGAAGACGTGCGCAAATAATGAAGTTACATTTATGTCCAGAAACAAAACAAGGGACCATCTCAGTATTTGCTCAAGGATCAGGGAAACTGGACAAAAACCTGATCGAGAAGGGGTCATCGATCCAGAAGCTGTGGTACAATATTTGTTGCAGGTTCTTTAGAATTATACGGTCCAAATGATAAATAATTACATTAACTATCATTGTTAAAATTAATGCTACTTTCCTTTTTGATGCTCGGTATAGTCTCGAATTGTATACAAACAGTTATGCATCAGAAAAGTTTTTACTTGGGACCTTTCTATCGAATTTAATCGTTTATTGTCATCTGGCAAAGTGTTGTAGAGTAATGTACATGAATTGTATGTGAATTTTTTGTAGTGAGCTGTTGATACTGCCACCTGGTGAATATGACTACTACGTCGTGTGTTATACTTATAGACATCGGCGTTTGTTGAAAATACATTCCCGCCTTTAAGTAAATCATTTTTGACAAAAACTACTGATTCGTATACCAAAAGACAAGGTAATGGTAAAATTTCTAGATTAATGAAGGGAGACTTACAAGAATCGGGTTGGATTTGCTTATTATTCGTATAATTTTTTTTGTAATCTGAAAGTCTGGGAGCTTTAAGACGTGTTTTCCCAGAATATTACACCATATCTCAAGCGGGAATGAACATTGGCAAAATATACACAACGAGCTATATGAAGGCTGACGGAATTTGAAAGAATTCTGAACGCGTAGCATAATGAACTTAATTTTGTGTTCATTTCATTTAAGTGGGCATTCCGTTTGAGGTTTGACTGAATTGATAGACCTAAAGAATTTTGTTACTTTAACATCAGTCAATGGCACACCGTTCAATTTCAATGGAGTACAGAATGGTTTATTTGAAATGGAAAACTGCATTGAAACAGTTTTCTTTTCATTTACTATTAATTTGTTATTACGGAACCAATTTGAAACATCTGATATTGTACTATTTACGATTTCTTTGTTGAAAAGAATATTTGTATCATCCGCAAAGAGAACTGTTCTTCCGATTCGAATCGCTAAAGGCATGTCATTTACATATAATAGGAAGAGAATAGGGCCTAAAATCGATCCTTGCGGGACTCCACGTGCAATTGGCAAAGAACCGGAAAAGTGTGTACATAAATTTCCATCATTTTACTCAGGTATTTCTACTCTCTGAGATCGTTGTTTAAGGTACGAACCATAGAGGTACTACTATTGTCCACTAGAGTGTTCCACAGCGCTAGTGTGCGGCTGCAAATTGAAGAGGAGGAAGTCGGGAATTTCAAATACAATACTTTCAAATACAAATATACTTCCTAAATATTACGCACGCTACTTGAAACACGTCAGTTTACCCAATATATGAAATGTCTATACGCGCATGTGCATAGAAGATAGAAATACCTTTGTCACATGCTCTACATACTTGAAATTTCGAGAGAAGAAAATGTCAGCAAAAATTTTACCTGAAAAGAATGTAAGCTGGATGCCAAGTCGTATCATGAGAAATTTTAAAACAAAATTAATATTTATATTTAGGTACGTGTTTATGTATTTGTCATGAACGCAAACTATTACTTTTTGATCAATTTTTAATTTTAGGCATGAAGTCTTAGCTGTAGAATCCTCAGCTTGACATTTGGATTACTACGTCCAATGTTTTTTGTAACATCAATCCCTTTGGAACCCGTGCTTCAAAATTTCACCCCTCATATAAACAATAGTAAAATTAATAATATCCACTCGCATATTTTATATATATGCCAAATATGCAAATGATGTAAGACAACTAAACAACAGACTGATTATTTCAACACAATTACACTGAAAGCTGTTAAATGGATTTACAGCACGCAGTGAAACACATTAGAATTCATATACATATACATTTGAAATGTATGTACATTAGAATTCATATTTTTATTCACATCACAATACCAAATAGTAATTTTTCACTTACTGAAAAGGCCTACCAGAATATGATTGTCATTGCCCGTGAAGAGTAAGGAAATAGATGGGACCAAGAAAATTTCCTAAAATATACTTGTGTATGTATTCCTTACATTGTCTATTATTAAATTTTTAGCTTTTACCCTAAGGTTATAGGGTTGCATGTACCCCAGATTGAAGTCATAGTACTTTAATTATTACCAAAAAAGACAATGAGCTAATTGATCTTCAAGTTAGTGTTTTCTGTATGAGACAGTTCTATATTTCAAAGTTTCTAATCAAGCAGCACTTCCTACATTTTAATTTTGCCTAGTTTAAATGAAAACTAGTTTTTGTACTTTTCCAAACACGTGTCATATGTGAAAATTACTTCCTTACCTTTCCAATTTAGTATTAAAATTGACTCTACCAAATTTAGTAGTAGATGGGGAAATAAAAAAAGGAAATACATTAATAACAATTTTATTGAAGTAATGTTTATTGATGTGATATAAAGGTATGCATCATTATATAAAATTTAGTGTATCAAGATTACAAGATTTACTTGTGAAATGATATATCACTGCCTTTTGAATATCTGTTCGTACACGCGAATGCAGCACAAGGCATCACCATTTTAGATATAGCGAACACACAATGAAAGCACGAACAAAAATCCCCACAATATTCAGCACATCTCAGACGCTCAATCCACGTGTTGCCATACCAATGGCCGACGTCCTCCTCTTCAATTTGCAGCCGCACACTAGCGCTGTTGCACACTCTAGTGTTGAATAGTAGTACACCTATGGTCCCAGCAGTCACAAGTTTTGAGGAAATAGGGGCGTCATTGGTAGTGGGAATGAAAGAAACGGGAGTAGGTTCACAGGAGGGGGTAAGAGGGTTCAGAATAAGGGTGGGGGGTGGAGAACATAAGGAAGGTGAAAGGGGTGGATTTTTGGCAGGAGGCAATATTTGTGTATTATGTGGTAACAGTTATTTATTATAGTTAAGTTTCTATAAATCTTTTAAACAAATCATCTCATTTTTAATGTTATTTACATACAAAATTAAGTTTGCTCACAATACAAAAATTTAAAATTACAAAAGTACCTTAAGGAAGCAAAAATAATTATGTTACACACGAAATACTCTTAATACTCTCTTTTGATTATAATTTACCATTATGTCAATTTCCAAATTATTTTCTGAGAAATGACTGTATCATGTATCACCTAATATGTTTTCACACCGAAAACTTAGTTCTACTTTTATGTGTCCCGTACCTTACTCTGACGTACGTGTAAACGCAGCTAAAAACGGTCAAAAACTGTTCATTCTCTCACGTAACTCGCAGGCTGACTTCTGTTCCGAGAAATTCGGATGAATTTGAAACGCAATGCATATTGTAACTAAGCTTCGCGCCCGGACGTAAGGTCAAATGTGATACGCGCATGCAGTCTCGTGTTTGGTATGTTCGGCTAAGATAGCCAAAACAGATATGTGATCCGATTGGGAAGGTAGACCTAGAACATTGCGTTTGACTAAGCGGCCGCAACCAGGGTCCACATTCAGAGTTCGTGGCAACGCCGCACATCCCTGAGAAATTGTAATTCGACAATAGGCAGAATGGAAGTTACAGACGCTCAGTTCATAGGGCAAAAAAATTGGAGACTTGATACGGCATTCCGGTTTCACAGATCACTCGAATTCACTGCTGGGATGTTATAAAAACTTTTTTCTTAAACGAAACCTTTAAAAAAGATATATTAAAGCAAGTTGATAATTACATTTTATGCAATATAACTATGAATCTTGCAAATTCGTCTAGTAAAATCCCAAAATGTGCAGTTTTCAGGCAGCATTACCTAAAACGTGCAATATTGTGCAGTAACACCGCAAACGTGCAATTTCCTGCAAAATAAAACAAGTACCAAAATAATCTCCGTTTCATGATTCAAATTTCTGTCAAGGTTTCTTCCTATTTCAAGTTGGTAAAGAAAAGATGCAATAACACGGGAATTCGGACTTTAGTAATTAGAAATATATAATTTTCTATTTAAAAAAATTATGTAAAATTCACGATTCATTATTCGTTCATTCACGAAGTGTAAGACATCTTTTATAATTCATGGTCTTACGAAGTTTGTAATGGTTGGTAATACTCGTACATGTTGAAGCCATAAAATGAACACAGTATTCACATTCGTGGTCCATAGATGGAAAGGAGATGGTTTAGAGGGGACAAGCCAGCGACTCGGTCATTGAAAGTTCCATGCGTCTCCTCCAACGCACTAAAATTCGCATAAATCGTTATTGACTCCGTCGACGTTCGACGGCCCCCTTGACACCTCATCGGCGAGCGACGCGACAGATTGCCCGCGGGGACTTGGCGGCGTCTCGAGCGCGTCGAACTTCGCCGACGTCACTCGTGCGAGCTCTTACGGGAGGGGAAACAATAGGCAGAATGTCCCAACTTTTTACGGCCCCTGAATGTGTAACTTCGGAGGAGCTTTCCTTCATAAATCGCGTCATCTCGCACCAACTTGGCGCGCCCGCATAAATGGCTGCCCGTGTCCCGGGCACGGTGGCCCGTTCCACGGCGGGGAGAAGTGGCCCGACTGGAGGGGGAGAGGTTTTGGAAGGGAAAGGTGTGGTAGAGGGGAGATACGGGTCCATTTTAGAGACAGACAGCAAAGAGACAGAGACTGAGACAGACAGAGAGACCGAGACAGACAGAGACCCAGACAGAGAGACCGAAACAGACAGAGAGACCGAGACAGACAGAGAGACCGAGACAGACAGAGAGGCCGAGACAGACAGAGACCGAGACAGACAGAGAGACTGAGAGGGAAAGAGGAGGGTGTAATACTTTGACGGGGGTGAGAGCAGAGAGGGAAAATGAGATTGAATGACGGGAGGGATATGGGGCGATTGCAGCTTGAAGTTAAAATGTACGTGGGGTGTTAGGGGAGAGAGACACACACAAAGGCGAAGAAGGGCAAGGGATTGGGGTCAATGGCATGGAGAAAATAGTAAGTTGTTGGGGAACGGCAAAGTGGACAATTGTGGCCGGGTAGGTGCTGCATCTGAGAGAGCGCTGATATGCGCTGGTACGGGATAACGAAGGAAAAACTGGAGAGATAGTACGTGGATGAAGAGAAAGAGAATGGAAACGATAGCGCGGAAGATGGGAGTAAGGGATAGACCAGAATAAAGGGAAAAGAAAGGATAAAGGGTACGAATAATAAGAAAGAGGGAGAGAGTGGATAAACAATGGAAAGGATAGAGGAGAGACGGGGAATGAGGGATGAGTTCGAAATCAAGGGAATGAAAAAGGAGAAGACAATGGCAAAGTATGAAGTTGAGATATGGCGATCAATATTGTATCATGAGCCTTGCAACATTAACTGTATTGAAGAAATATATTTAGGTATTGGTGATAATCCTATGATATAAACAATACTGCAATAAGGAGCAGAAGAAAACTGAGATCGCTGAGAAAACCTATCCCGAACACACTTTGTACATCGCAAATCCCACACGCATCTCCCGAAGAAATGAACAATAATATTAATACCCAGACGAGATAGTGGTATTACAGAATGGCACAGACTATCTCGTAATAATGTTTTGTAATTTCTTTGATGTGGACTGGCTTTACGGTCTTGCCCCAACCTCTTGCCAGCTGCCATCTAATACCCTCCAAAGCAATTTTGACATTTTCGCAGCCCAGTTTTTTGACATTTTCTCAATATTTCGATTTCCTAATGGTAGATCCGAAATATTATTTTAAGAATACTAAAGAAAAGTAAAACCTCGTCATAACTGGGACTTTTCATTCAAAAATTTTCTAAAAAAATGGCGTTTAGGCGCTACTGTAACTGCGAAACGATTACTTTTCACAGAAAATTTTTTAGTTTTCGAAAAACTTCATTATAAGTCACATTTACTCACAAATACACAAGTGTTTAAAAGTTGCTGTAAACGCTGGTGTTTACAAATTGCATATTAACGGTGTGAGAGATATTTCAAAAACTACATTTGTGAAATTTTTGAAAAAGGCAAACACTCTGGGTCTACTCCACCTCCGTCCGAGGCAGAAGAGCGACGCGAAGACAGGAGCAGGGATGGCTGAGGCGGTGCGCGAGTGGTCCCTCCCGAGCGGTCAAGCGAAGGGGGGGCAGGGGTTGGCGGAGGGGCTGCACTGCCCCAATTAGGAGTGCAGCCCCTTTAATAGCACCGCTTTGCATAAATCGCCTCCGACACGCGCCACCACCCTCCCCCGCCCGTCCGACCGCTCATGGCAACGGCAAGTGCAGGCGCGGCACAGTGAACTCATTGTCGATAGATCAAAATTGAAGAGGTGCTTTCCAAAACACCCCAAGTCATTTTCTTTGATTTTGCATTTGACGGTTGTCATTGATTATAAGACATTAATGCATTTAATCAGATAGAAATACTTTCCAAAAACGTCTTAGTTTTGAAGTTATTTTGTCAAAGAAACGTAGTTTTACTTAATTGTACAGTTGCCCGCACATAAAATGGGTAACGGCAAAATACAGAAGTCCTAGTCTTTCCGCGCATTCTGGCACACTGTACGGACGTTAACGCCATCTGGTTCTTTCATAGTTAAATATTACAAAAGAACATTCGGAACCAACTGCCAACGACTGAGAAGCTGATAGGCTAGATTTCCCGCAATCATGATCTCTAGTTTGAACGTTCTCTATGATACGCGTGTTTATCCGAATGATTGAGAGTATTGGCGTAGAAGGCACAGGGGGCAGGGATACTCTCCATCGCGTCGTCATGCAAGCCATTCGATAGTCTACAAGAAATATATCAATAAAGATATCATGCATTACGACATAAAAAGTTCAGTACATGCAATAGAATTAGTGGATTTGAAAAGGAAATTTGGAAATTTTTAATTCTGATTTACTTGCAAAAAATCAACTGAATATCCCCTCTTTTAACGCAAAACAACTTAAGTACGTGAACGAATATTACGGATCCGAGACGAAGAAATGAAATGTGGGAAGGCGGCTGCAGGATCGAAAAAATAATTGGGAGTGGAAAGTTTTGGCGAAGTAATAGTATTCAAATATTAGTGTTTACGAAATTTAAGGTTTTGCAACAATTAAACTAGGTATTCAGTAATAATTTTGTATCGATTGTCAAAATTGTTATTATCGAAAAAAAGTTAATATTCACCTCAAAGACAATTTGAGGACCCTTCCGGGCCGTATAGCGCACGTTTCGGAATTGTTTATAAAATTGTTAATTGTTGAAAAATTGTTAATTCGCAGTTTTCGGTTCTGGAGTATAAGGGAACCCTTTCCTCTTCAGAACTGCAACATTTGGAAATTGTTTATAAATTTACAAATTTTGGGAAATTATTTTATGATCTTTTCTCAACTGCCAGAGGCGGGAAATAGGAGTCTAAAATTGAACGCGCATGTCAAAGCGATAACTAACATTAAAGTTTTAGATTATAAATAGAAGTCCATTCCGCTAGCGGACCCGTATTGTCCTTTGCCATGTTCACGTGGATGTGATTCAATTCCTTATTCATATATTTACGTCAAAAGCAGTTAAAGCTGTGTGTGACGAGCTATGGGGAAAAGTGAATTCTGTGCACCTTTTGATAATTCTGTGACTTATTGCAGGTTCTTCTTCTTGCAGGTTCTGTTTAGAATTATACAGTCTAAATAGTAACATAAGCCCTATTCTAGTCGAATTTTGAATACTGGAAAAAGAGTGGTTTGTTTCAAGTCGTGTTGACAAAGTTTTCGCTCCTATATAATAAAATCTATATTCAAAGGTAAATTGACTATAAATTTATGTCCCTCATCATGAAAGAATAACACTATATTTCTCACTGAAATTTAGAAGAAGTGCACAAATAATGAAGTTATATTTATATCCAGAAGCAAAACAAAGGGACATCTCAGCATTTGCTCAAGGATCAGGGAAACTGGACAAAAACCTGATCGAGAAGGGGTCATCGATCCAGAAGCTGTGGTACAATATTTGTTGCAGGTATTTTAGAATTATACGGTCCAAATGGTAAATAATTACTTTAAATATCATTGTTAAAATTAATGTTACTTTCCTTTTGATGCTCGGTATACTCTCGAAATGTATAGAAATAGTTATGCAGCAGAAAAGATTTTACTTGCGACTTAAACTTTTCTATCGAATTTAATCGCTTAATGTCATCTGGCAAAGTGTTGTAGAATAATGTACATAAATTGTATGTGATAATGTACATAAATTGTAGTGAGCTGGTGATACTGCTACCTGATGAATATGATTACTACGTCGTGTGTTATACTTATAGACACCGGCGTTTGCTGAAATATATTCCCGCCCATAAGTAAGTCATTTTTGACAAAAACTACTTGATCATAAATCAGGAGACAAGGTAATGGTAAAATTTCTAGATTAATGAAGAGAGACTTACAAGAATCACGTGGGTTGGATTTGCGTATTATTCGTACAATTATTTTTTGTAATCTGAAAGTCTGGGAGCTATAAGATGTGTTTTCCCAGAATATTATGCCATATTTCAGGCGGGAATGAACATTCGCAACGAGCAGTATGAAGGCTGACTGAATTTGAAAGAATTCTGAGCGCGTAATGAACTTATTTTTGTGTTCAATTCATTTAAATGGACATTGCATTTGAAGTTTGACTGAATTAATAGACTTAAAAATGTTGTTACCTTAACATCAGTCAATGGCACACCGTTCATTTTCAATGGAGTACAGAATGGTTTATTTGAAATGGAAAACTACATTGAAACAGTTTTCTTTTCATTTACTATGAATTTGTTATTACGGAACCAATTTGAAACATCTGATATTGTACTATTTACGGTTTCTTTATTGTAAAGAATATTCGTATCAACCGCAAAGAGAGCCTTTTTTTCGTAAGTTTTCAATTTTTTAAAAATACTTTGAGTTAAATATAAAAGTTGTAATTTTTACTGAAGTTTGGTATGATAGCGGTCTAGCGTGTGTGCAATTTTAGATTTTTATCTGGTCCCCCAACAGCGATAATACAGTTCAAAATTGGGAAAAAATCCAAAATTCCAATTTTCAAGAGGATGTAATTTTGAAGGGGTACGTTATATAGCAATGATATTTAACAAAAAGTAACTATACTGTTGTGTGTAAAAGCACAGAAAAAACTAAGGCTTAGATTCTATTACTTCTTTGAAAAATTACTCTCTGAAAATCGAATTTCGTTCATTCGCGTTCCATAGATTTGGTTGCAAATATTTCCCACATAAAAACATAGAAAATAGGTAAATAATATTTCGATTTGCAGGCCAGAGTATGCCGAATTGAATGCTTTTTATTCTAGAATGCTAGAGCAACCAAGAGCTGAGCAATTTAGGAAAGAGTAAATGTCTGCGAACGGGAAAAATGGCGCACGGCGCGAAAGAAAAATGGCCGCCATTTGTATAGCAGATACAATAAAAAAAGTTATATGCTTTTGAGCAGCCAAAACATAAGGAAATTTATGTATAAAATATGAAATTTTTTCGAGATGGTCGAGCGACCAATTTATTAAATTCTGGACCACTTAAAATGGATTGTCCCTTTTTCAAAGTAGAGGAGAAAATCTTGAGATACGTTATGATGCTTAGAAATGAAAGAAAGAATTCGTTTGTTTTTACATGATGTTCTAATCCCTTCTATTATCCAATAATTGCTTTTCCGTGAAATATTTAATTTTATTTGTTTGAAGAGGAAAACAAGTGTTAAAATGAAATGAAAGCGTTGAAAAAAAAAGAATATTTATCGTTTGTATCAATAGTATTATAAACCGCGTCCCCATGAATCCTGCAGCGAGGAATCAATGAATAATTTTATTTTACTTTTAGTAAACACACTACTCATACGTGTATTATTTATTGTGTCATTGTTCGCATTTGGTATAATGGTAAGAATTTGTTCATCGTGGTCACAGTATCTTGAATATTTTGTTTCAATTTCATGTCGAGTGGTGGTTTTGTTAATTATAATTTGATCGATTGCCTTCTTTGAATTTACTGTGATCCGTGTAGGTACTTTTATTGTAATATCTAAACTGAAGGAATTAATTAAATTAAAAAACTGCTCTTTCTAACAAGATTCGACCAGAAATCAATGTTAAAATATCCGCATACCACAATGGATTCAAAAGAGCGATTGATGATTTTGATTAGTGTTATCTCTAGTTTTTCTGACACTGAGAACAAAATGTAATCGGCAGCTGTCTTTGTTAGAGGCCTGCAGATTCGAAGCAATATCATTTTTAGGATAGGAAGATATACAATAGAAATTTGAAAAACATTTTCAACGGAGTACTCAGTTAATTCTGTCAAGGAGATAAAATCAATATTATTTTTAACTAAATACAAGAACCTCCACATGCAGGGCTTTTATGAGATTCCCTTTTTCTACAATAATAGCCTGCGAGGTAAAAGTTTGGAATTTGGAAAATGCTAAGTTCATTAGGATATAACCAATGTTCTGTAAAGCAAAGAATTTCCATTTGATTTAAACCGCTCTGCAGAGCTGCCTTGGTAATATCAGTTTTATTTGAAAGGGATTGAACATGATGGTGCAATATTTTTGTCTTTTGCAAGTACCTACACGAATGTTTTTCTGCTGCATCTGCCTGTTGCGTGGTCGAAGGTTGTAATGTGTCCCAGCAGTGACAGGTTGTGAGGAAATTGGGGCGTCAGGTATAGATGAATTGATAGTGGGAATGGAAGAAAAGGGAGTAGGTTCAAAGGAGAGGAATATGAGTTGGGGTTGGAGAACGTAAGGAAGGTAAAAGGGATGGATTTTTGGCAGGGGACTGCGTAGGACTGGAGTTAATGTATTGTGCAAGCTTGTTACCGACTGCATGTTTTCCAGCAAGATTCGTGTGGAGACCGTGCCGGGTGAAGTGATTTACTGACAGTAAAATAATTCCCTTCATCGTCGCTTAGACAAAAATAGAAGCCGATCATTACATGTTTGTGGTAAGATTTATGAATATGTAGTATATTCGTGAATATTACTGAATATCATTGTATGTTTGTGGTAAGATTCCTATTCCAGAAGATATTCAGTAAAGCGAGATTGACCTTTGCCCTTAGAGGCCTTGCATTCGTGACACTGTGCGGCGGTGGCTCTGCCTGGTGGAGAACGTTGGCACGCTGGCAGCCTGCACGTCGGCGGCCTGCTTGGCTCTCTTTCAAATATCGGAAGCAATTGCTTTCGCCCCGAATTACGCGCCCGTCTGATTCCCCGCAGCGCAGCGCGGCGGCGGAAAAAAATATCGAAAAGTAATCCCGCGCGACGCGACCTGGCAGCGCGCGACCGCCGAGGTAATCAATTAGCGGTGGTGGGGAAGGGAGGGGTGGGAGGGGGAGGGAGGGGCGGGAGGTCCGAGGAGGCGCCGGTGGGTGACGGGCCGTTGCAGTCGGTGGGTGGCTGATGCGTCAGCAAGAACACATGGGGAAGGCAGAGAGAGAGAGAGAGAGAGAGAGAGAGAGGAAGGAAGGGAGAGGGCGAAATAGGAGTCGAGGCAGAGTGGAGGGAGGGAAAGAGAAAGGGTGAGGGAGTGAGAGGAAGGGAAAGACGGAGAGAAAAGGAGTGAGGAAGGGAGAGACGGAGAGAGAGGGGGAAGAGGAAGAGAGAGAGGAGGGAAAACAGCAAGCAAACATTTCTTGCCGTCAAATGCAATCGTAGGCTACCGCGGCGATTCATGTAAATGCTCTCGGCTGTCAGTTATTCCAGCCCTGAAGAAGACCACGATAGCCCTGAAGAAGACCATCGAAACAACAGCATCATTGTCATCAACGCGGCGTCATCCGGACAGCCTTCACAGTGCTTGCAGTTTTTCGAATTATTATTGCATTTTCAACTGTATATGATTGAGCAGTTATGTTTCATTTTCCTACTTTTGAGGTCACAATTTTAACTCATTACCTTATCAAATATAATAATTGCATAGGCCTCGTAATTTTGTGAAGTTACTAACAGTGCGGTACATTTCACCAAATTTCATGTATTTATTAGAAGTAGGGAAATTACACTCATCGTCATAAAATAAGGTGCACCCAAGACTAGCTGGATTGCAATCATTGTTGGCGGGTAGATAGAGGGTAACATGCATACGAAATTATTACACTTTCACGTTTGTAGGGCCAACATTTATTGAGCTACACGTTCACAGACGGTACATGTTAGTATGCCGTGGGGCCGCCATGTTGGCGACCACACGTGTCCAAACATCGCAGCATGGGGTTGTACAGGTCTCGAATGGAGTCCTGTGCTAGTCCACCGAATGCAGCTTGCACCTGAGAGCGTAGTTCTTGCAGATGGGTGGGTAAGGTTGAGGTCCTGATCGCATGTTCTATAGCACCCGAAACATTCTCGATTGGGGAGAGGTCTGGCGATGCGGCTGGCCGTGACAGAGTATCCACAGCTGCAAGGCAAGCTCGGGAGATGGCTGCGGTATGCAAACGCACGTTGTCTTGTTGAAATAGTGAATGAGCGTGAGTGTTTACGAACGGCAGAGCCACCGGTTGCAGGGTCTCCTAAACGGCTGTGGCTGTCACGGTGCCCCAGAGGAACACAAACTGTGAACAGGCACCATAGGATATAGGACCCACACCATCACACCAGGCTGGCGGGATGTGTGAAGGGATACCACAAACCGCTTGTCGTGGCGTTCTCCACTGCCCCCCCAGACACGGTCCCGATGGTCTTCGCCATTTCGGCAGAAGTGGGACACATCGCTGAAGATGACCCGTTGCCAGTCTGCATGGCCCCAGGTCAATCGTTCCCTAAAACAGGCGAGTCTGTAGCAATGATTCTGGGGTGTGCGTGGCAAGCGTCGTAACAGTCAGCGTGCGGCGGGGCCTGCGTTGTGCAACCGCCTGCCAATAGTACTGGAACTCACACGATGTGACAGTGCAGGCTGCACAGCGCGCTGAATAGCACCTATCCTCGCCGTTGGATCTGCTTGCGCATGGCGGACAATCCGTCGGTCCTCCTCCTCGTGGTGCGTGACAGACGTCCTGATCCTGCATGTCTTGTGTGCGAGTCTTCCTCAACCCATTGCCATCAACAGCGGGCGATAGTGATGTCCATACGACCGATGAGGTGCCCAATACGGTGGCAGGACCAACCAGCCTTCCGCAGACCCACGATGCGGCCCCTCTCGAACACGTTTAACTGGACAACCGGCTGTCGAACGCGTCGGCTAAGCGTAGTGTACAGGTAGGTGTCACCCAATGTCGCAATGGCCGTCGCGGCAGTTTGAGACCATGCAGTGCGCTGCTGACCGTGAAAACGAAATAATTGGCTTAGATAATGGTGTGCAAAAAACTCACCGAGTTTGAAGCGGATCAGTAGGGTCCTTCGGGGTGCAGCTTTTTTTTATGACGATGAGTGTAGATTTAACTACGTATTCTCGGCACAAAAATTATCTTTGTAGTTAACATACGTTTCCAGCCTCTCTCAGTGCATCAAGTCAAATATTAACGTTTTATCCGAATATCGTTTTTGTGGTTTTTATAATTTATATCGTTGTATATATGGTTATATCGAATATCGTTTTTATTGTTTGTGTCTCTCGCATCTGACCAATATTAACAAACGAGGTTATAAAAACAGAGAATTGCGCAGTGTGGTGATAGACTAGACAGAACACTTTATGAGTATCACTTATGAGTTAAATATCATTTGATAAATAACATTTTGAAAATAGGACACCCGATAACGCCTTGCAGCCTCGCAACATAGTAGCAGCTTAACCCTAGAGGAGGCGCGCCCATTACATTTGCGTTTGACACGTGATGACCAGCCACTGTTGCCGGATCGTTCTCGTATTACCCATCACTTTTCACATGGCTTTTGTTTTGTTATTTGGGTTCAAAATATCCTGATTTTCTTTCATGATTTTAGCCTACCTTGAGACTTTTTCTAACAATAATTCGTATTTATGGAAGTAGAGGGGGAAAGAATGAGGTACTTTATGATGCTTAGAAATGAAATTTAAAAAAACTCGTTTGGTTTTACATGACATGAATCCTATGTGGTATTAAAGTTTTTCTTTACCAAGAAAAGTTTAATTTTCTTTTAGGAAGAGGAAAGCATGTATTAAAGTGAAATGACGTCAAAACAATTATTATATTTCTCGTTTGTATCAAAAGTATTGCAAACCGCGTTTCAGGATTTCTGCAGTAGCCCTCCAGTGTATGAAGTAATCTACGAATAATATTATTTTACTCTTAGGTAACGATTTGCACAAGCGTATATTATTTATTGTTTCAGTGTTCCTATTTCTAGTCAATATAATTTGTTTTGAATTGCGATCATTGAATCCTTCACATCAGTATTGTAATTTAGTGCAAGTCAGCGTGTGTGTGAGTGTGTGTATGTTTGTATGTATGCATGTATGCAACGGGGAAGAGGGTCCCGACTGGTCTCCTGACTTGTGTGGAACTACAGATTATTCCCCAATCAGCAAACCTCTAAATTCAACCTAGATCGTTTGGAAAAATCTCTCATCGTCGGAACTTAAAACTCTGCAACTGCAACGGTTTTTGTCACTGAGAGAACTGGAAGAGCCGAGCATAACGTTCCGGAACTACAGAATTAATAAAAACAATATATAACTGTGCACCTAAGGGAAACTCTCTAGAAACATTTTGTTTCTTATCTAGTTACCCAAATGTTGGTGAAAATTTAATAAGGGCAAAGCGAATCACCTGGGATAAGTTTGTCTTAGACTTCAGTTGCGGCCATGAACAGGGTATGGACCCTCTTTTCTTTCTCACGCGCCCTAGGTGCCCGGGACGCACGCTAGCCCCGAGAGTTCTCGAGAAAGTTACGAGTTTTGCTTCGCCAGCGTGAGTTGTCTCGTATTTTTGCAGTGCCTTGGGCTGCTGCTGAGTGTTTCTTTGGATTTTTAATTTTTATTTCTAGAGGTCTTCTTTTGACGTCATCGATACAGTCGACTAAAAGTTGTGTTTCTTCTGGTTTAGAGGATTTGTCCGCGGGCTCAGCAAAAATGATAAAGTTTCATTCTATTGTCTTAAAAAGATTTTTTATGGAATTAACATAATTTAAGGAGGTAATGCAATACAAGAAATTAATTCTGATTCTGAAAGTTCTTATAACGATCTCGAGTTTAATATATACAGAAAGGTTTGATTAAAGTTTTTCTTACAACAGAAGTGTAACGAAAAAGCTCTCTGCGTTTCTTCATTCTGATTAATATTTGTGTACATAAGAAATATTGTTATTGTATTAGGATATATTTTGTGTTCAGTAAGCAGCGAGAAAGAAAATGACCTTTCTTTCGGGTTCGCAATATCGCGACCTTAAAGTAAAAAGGTTCTATCTAACATTTTTTCCAAAAATGACTTTATGTTATGTTTGTAATGGTAGCGATGAGATTTACATAACCTCTAAGTTACATTGATCTACGAAGCTTAGTTTCTGAGATACAGATAAGGTAAAATGGTCCTATCTGCAAAACGTATGTTCAAGTTCGGGAAAAAAGGTTCTATCTGCTTCACTGCGCAAACCAATCTGTTTACATGAATGTGGACATTATCTTGTTGGCTGCGCAAAGTGTCCAGGTATTGTAAGATCTTTTGAGAAGCAGATTTAATTGCAATGTTGTGTGACAATGAAACTGAAGATGCTGTTTTTGAGCATTCTTGTTCTGAATACGATTCTAATGCGGCAAGCAGTACTGAAGAAGACGAGACACCGAGGCAAAACAGTGCTGTAAGCACTGTTTGTGTTAAAGCAAAACAGTTCTGCAAGAAGGTAAACATATTTTTATAAATATCGAACTATTTATTCTTTATCGGGTTAATTGGTAGCCATCTAGAATTTATAATAGTTCGACAAAATTGGGCATTTGGATATTCCTTACGACGCCTGAGTGAATGTCTTGCTAAATCAACGAATTTATAGGTTATGCGACGCAAACTATTTGTACTCCACTTCACATGTTGATATAATATAAAAAAAATGGTTACCTGTAAATCCTGTTTACAACCCGGATTATTATGATTTTACTTCTTTTCGGTTAATACGTAAATGTATTGTTAACTCTTCGTTAGGAGCGCCTGTATCTAGTAGACCCAAACCGTTTTAAGAACTCAATATCTCGCTGTGTTGTGGCTGTAAGTTTTCGCAATCTGGTGGCATCGTGTAATAAGAAGGATTGGAAAAAAGTGCAAGGGTCGAAGAAACATCAAGCTGGCTTAGAACATTTAAATTACAGAGGCAAGGTCATCAAGCTTAACAATTTAACAAAACTACAAATTGTGGACATTTTTGTCGTCACAACTGCACTCTAAATGTAACTCCAGAAGAGCAAGAGAGATTATTTATTTCGTTTTACAAATTGGAAACTCATTCTAAAAAGGTCATCTCATACTGAGGACATCAGATCCTTTCCAGAAGAAAAGAAATCCAACAGAAAATATTCTAAACCTTCGAAAGAAGAATACATTCGTTTACAAGTTTTATGTTTCAAATAAAAGAATTATTGTGTGTAAGAAGTTCTACCTCAACACACTTTCTTTAAGCCAGAAGATGATAAATAATGCACATTTACACAAAGATAAAATAACAGGAACACCAAAATTGGACGATCGAGGTAGCAAAACTAAGGATAAAATACCAAAAGACGTGAAAGACAGAGTGAGGGCACACATTAAATCTTTCCCTAAAACAGAGTCACTATTGTAGACCTATTACAACTAAGGAGTGCCTCGCCTCCAACTTAAATATCACGAAAACGTACGACCTCTACAAGGAATGTTGTGTAAACGAAAGATGTCAATTTGTAAAATTATCTTTATATCGGAATATTTTTAATGAAGAATTTAATTTGGATTTCTTTCAGCCAAAAGCGGATAGATGCGAATACAGAATTAATGAGATGGAAAATAATATTTCTAATGATTTAAAATTAAAATACACTGAAAACGTAGATAACAAGGAAAACAGGGGAAAGGAAAGAGAGGAAGATCATAAGATCAGAGATGAACAAACAATTGTAGTGTCCTTTCATTTAGAAAATGTGATAGGAGTTACGAGAGCAAACAAGTATTTTCTTCTATAGGAGAAAATTAAATTTATTTAACATGACAGTTCATGTTTTCCCAACCAAAGATGTATATTGCGCAATTTAGACAGAAATTGACACAGGCCATTCTGGAAATGACATTGTAAATGCCGTTTCCCAAATTTTGGAAAAAATAATTCAAAACTCACCTAAGGTAAAACATATTATAACGTGGACGGACAGCTGTGTACCCCAAAACAATAATCAGATGATGTCTCTGGCAATGAAGGACTTTCTAAAAAACACCCACAAATCGATGACATAGTTTTGAAATGCTGTACTGCTGGTCACTTGTGTATTCCGGAAGTACACAATGTTCATTACCAGGTAGAGAAATCTCTGAGAGCTAGTGAATTCACCGATTTCTTTCATGCGGATACATTTGGCAGTAAATAGAAAAAAGCCACTTAATATTATTCAGATGCAAACAATGCATTTTAAGGATTTCCATAAAAGCAGGAAACATCTTCATTTTAATAAATACCTTTCTGTCAAGTTTTGCAATTAAAATTCACTCGAAGACAAGCTGAAGTAGAGTATAAAATTAAACATTCTGATTCACAATTTTCCACCGTAAATGTGCGACCACACATTTCTACAAGATGGGTTGTGAAAAGTTCTTCTCCCATCTATTCGCCTGTGCAAACGTACGTGGCGAAAGAGAAGTTTTTAAAGAAGGAAAAGGTAGCCGATTTAGCATACATGTTGAAATGAATGCCAACTCTGGATAAAACCTACTTCATAGAATTGCTTAAAAAACAAAAATAATATTATGGCTACTTTATGTGTTACATTTTACTTTAATGTGTTTGTAATATATAATTTCAAATTTAAGTGTAATTCAGTAATTTACAATAGGTTACTTTTTTCCACTTCTAGTTGGCTAAGTCTAAGTAATGACATGAAATTAAAATTGAGTACTCTAAATAAGAATTTTACTAAAATGTAAGCACATTTCTTTGAATTCTTTAAAATTTAATAAATTATATAGTTACATGTGTATTTGCAATTATTTAAGTAATATACCAGTCAAATTTTCATACCAACAAAGATAGAACCTTTTTGCTCGAACTTGAAAATGCATATTGAGAGTAAAAAGGTTCTATCTGTAAAAATAGGGTCTTGGTTTCTACCAAAGTTACAATGCTTTTAGAATAATTATCAGTTTACAGTTTTGTGCTTGGATGTCAAGTACACTGACAAAGTTTCAATACATTTAATAAAATAGTTTTTGTTTTAGAGAGGGACAAAACTTTGAAATGCTCTCCTGTAAAATTTACTGCGGTGCATATAGAACCTTTTTACTTTAAGGTCGCGATATGTATTTTCGCTACCATAATCTAAAAGCATTGTCCAATAATTCCTTTCGTTTTGTTTCATTACGGTGTCGCTGTGTTGGGGTTGGGGAAATGACGAGTGATTGAGTGGATAAGTTGGGCTGGGTGAGAGGATGTATGGGTTGGGGAGTGGATCATTTGGGGGAGAGGGGGTGGGTGTTTGTGGTGTAAAGCGGATGGGATAGGGAGTGAGTTAATGTGTTATTGAAAGAACAGGTTGGGGAATGAGTGGATAGGTGGGTGGGTTGGGGAGTGGGTACATGGATAAGTGGGTGTGTGGATGAATAGGGTGTTGAGAGGTTGGTTTGGGAATGGGAATAGGAGAGAGGGTGGATTGTTGAGCGTGTAGATTGAGAGTGGGTGCATAGGTGAAAGGGCTGATGAACAGATGGGTTGTTGAGCGGATGGGTTGGGGAGAGGGTGGGTTGTTGAGCTGATGGGTTGCGGAGTGGATGGGTGGGTGAGTGGATAGGTTATAGAACGGATTGAATAATGAGGGAGCATAGGTGTCGCCGAATGGGAAAGTAATTGGGCATGCGAGTGGGTGAAACAATGACCGGGTGAGTGGGCGGGTGAGGTTGGGGTCAGGGAAGGAATTTGCTCTCCCGCCGAGCTTGGGCTTGCAAGAGCGCCGCTCGCAGCCACGGAGCCTTGGCTTACGGGATCGCCGTCGTCGAAAGTTTTCGCGCAACTTTTAAAGAGATGTTTCGAAGCGTATATTCGCAGCGCCGCCCTAGAAGTCGAGGGGTGCTCCAGGGTATCGATTGGGGCGGAGGAGATGACCCGGCGGTGAAGGACTGCGTCCGCTTGATCACCGTCGAAGGGCTTAGGGAGAGGGAGCCCTTAGAAAGGCTTTGGTGGAGGGCAAGGGCGTCGGAACAATGCAGAGGAAGGGAAGGAAAGGGGGAGAAGGGAAAGTCTCTCGCGAGGAAAAATGCGGCGGAGGTCTATTGGGAACTTTGAAAAGGAAGGTGACCGAAAAAGCAGAAAATGTCTGTGTTGGAAGTCTATGTACTAAATGAGGTGAAAAATATCAAAGTAAGAAAATCAGAAGATTATCTATTTCCAATTTCTCATGACTTTGTTTTTCGGATCTATTTATTGGATAAAACCATTGTCATAAATGGGATGACCGTTGTATTTTCATACAAATTATTTTTTCTAATTATCCATTCGTACTTTCTTTATAAGAGTTCTAATTGTAATTTCTGAATTCCATTTACTATATTTTTTAAAGCCTCCTAATATTATTGTTTCTGATCTGTATTTCCTTCAGAACCGTTTAATTTTCCTTGAAAAGTTTAATTAGCCTATTTGTAGATACCGGTGTATCGCCTCCAGTGTGTCTTTTCATGATAAGTTTAATTTTCGTTTGCAAGCTCATTATAAACATGTATTTGAAGCATGTTGCAGTTACCCGACTAACGGTTGTCCCTTTTTAGCATAGACAATTGCATTAAAAAATATCGATTAGAATACTTAAACTTTTTTAATTACAAAAATAGATTGTTTATTGCCCATCTGATGAATCAAGTCGCAACCATTCATGTAAATAGCGAAAATAGTATAGTAATTTACAGTGTTTCATGTACTCTTCGGTGCATTAAAACCATCAAAATCAGTTTTTTTCAGTTGTTTTTTTTTCATTATCTTCTGGAGAGATTTTTCTTTTTGAGAGAAATCGAATAAGCTATTGACCACCTCTGAAGGTTCCGTAAGCAATTAAAAATATGTTTACTTTAAAAAATTAAAGATTTTTAGAGAAATCTCTTACAAGAACTTTCTAGTTGGATTAACAAAAAAATGACATTCCCATCAAGAGGCCGATACACGTAGAAGATACTTCATTTGTCACGGACGTTGATAGTCCGTGAGTGACGGAGGGACAGACGGAGAGATGGATGGTCGGTTACTTGATTACTATATAAATATATACTATATAAAGATAGATATTTTTGGAACCGGAAGGGGAATAAGAGTTAAGCCTATATGTAAAATGGGGATGTAATAGGTAAAATAGAGAAGAGAATACGAAAAATAGGGACTGACTACCTGGCCTTCCAGGTAAAAGTGAAGGGTGACCCCTGGCATTGCATAGTGGAGGCCGCAGGGGCGGCCAGCTCCAGGCAGCCAAATTTCACCATAAATAATAATAATAATAATAATAATAATAATAATAATAATAATAATAAGAAGAAGAAGAAGAATCATTTTCGAGAGATATCGGGATGAAGTTTGGCCTGGACAAATGTAGAACAGTAAATATTGTGAAAGGAAAACTGGAGGAAGGAGCCTTGGAACTTAAAGACAGACAAATGATACAGGCAATATCGGGCGAGGAAACATACAGATATCTGGGAATGAGACAACAAAGGCGCATTGACAAAAATAAAATGAACTTTCTGAAGAATTTTACCGAAGGATACGGAAGGTGTTGAAAACAAAACTGAATGGAAGAAATATTATCAAGGCTATTAACACCTATGCTATTCCTGTCTTGAACTACTGATTTGGCATTATTAAATGGAACAGAACCGATATTGAGAGCTTACAAAGGAAGGTTAGAGTTTTAATGACAAAAGCGCGCATGCACCACCCGCGGTCTTCAGTTGAACGCACTACATTACCGAGAAATATGGGTGGAAGAGTGCTGTATACACAGCAATTATGCCTGCCAAGGCGGGCCTAGTGGGCCTACTGTGGCCGGGAGAGTGGGTTACTGCACACTGTGCGCCTTCCCCGTGAGCGGCGCTCTGCACTCGCCGCCTGCCCATCGGAGAATGGGCGTTTCCCGATGGCGCCACCAGGGGCAGGTCGGGCGGAGACATGCCGCGCTGGAGGCGCCGGAGCGTTACGGACCGGCCGCCCGGAGTAGCGGCCCCGACTGCCCGCCGAAATGGCGGGAAGTGCAAGACTCGCAACACCGGATTTGGGATATAAAAGGGGAGCCGGCCCGGAGCACGGCAGATCGAGTCTGATTGTGTACCTGTGCCGAGTTGACGACCGAAGTGGGGAGACTGTGTTGGTGAACGACTTGCGGTGACTTGGTTATTTTCTCCTGGGACATCTGTTTTGGCCGAGCTACGATTTTGGACATCTCCTGGCTATTTTGGAAACTGGCTTTGTACACGATATTTTCTTTGGATTGCGGAAATAAATTGTTTATAACGAACTGTTATTTGTCTGTCCTGGATTTCCTTGTACATAACAGAGAGGACTGGTAGATATTGGCAATCAGCTTTGTCAGCAAGTGACTAATATGAGAAAGTTTTTCATTTCAGCAGCAAATACATCAAGTCTACATAAAGCAATTTGTGAAGCAGATACTTTTACACCTTTAGAGTTGTCACGACAAGAGGTTGCTGACTTCACATGCCGTGATCGTGAGAAGCTGCATTCATGGATGGCGAAATCTCTTCATGGAAGACACCCTCATGAGATGAGTCAAGCGCATGTCGACATGAAAGCGTCGAACTTCTGGCTCATATCAGGACAAATCTGCCCAGAAACTGAAGGTTTCATACTAGCCATTCAAGACCAAGTGATCACAACAACAAGTTATTTAAAGCTAATTGTCAAAGATGGAAGTGTGGAGAATGAGTACTGTCGATATTGTTGTCCAACTGTTGAATCAGTCCAACATGTTACTTCGGGATGCACACATTTCTGTGGAACAGAATATAAGCAACGGCATGACGCAGTGGTCAAGATGTTACACCAAACGTTGGCTGAGAAATTTCAACTTCTCACTGAAGCTAAAACGCCATATTTTAAGTACCAATCTGTAAGTGTGCTGGAAAACGAAGAATGGCGTTGATATTGGGATAGAACTATTTTAACAGATCGGACGGTAATGAACAACAGACCAGATCTGACTGTCTTTAACGAGAGAAAGAAATATGTCACTCTGATGCAAAGTAAATACGCCGAAAAAATTAATAAGAACTCAGAACTCACTGAATCTATAAAGAAACAATGGCATGTTGAAAAAGTTGAAATTATTCCAGTAGTCCTCTCAAGCAAAGGGGTCATCCCTAGAAATTTGATGCGGAGCCTTCAACATCTGAGAGGGGAAGTGGATATACACAAACGTATGCAGAAAGCAGTGGTGATAGCAACGACAAGAATAGTGCGGAAATTTCTGGGAAATTATGCATTTTAAATTAGTGTTACATATTACATAAATATTGTATTTTGATTGTGCTTTGATTTTGTAAATCTGTACAATTAATATGAATTACCAAAAAAATGAGAAAAATAAACAATAGCAATAATAATAGTAAAAATAATAATATAAATATACATTAATAATAAAATAATAAAATTAACAATAATAAAATTATTGTACTACGGAAGTCATGCTTTGACAGAAATATCTGTATGACTCCTACAACATGTACCAGGAAGCTGTTAAAAAATAACGATAATAATAATATTTGTAAAAGTTTGAACCATCTCAAATTTTTGCCGCACCTACAATTCGGACCGATTGAAATGAGCACGGAATCTCATTACCTACTCTGTGACGAATTCTTTAAATTAATGTATTGTAATGAAATACTGCTAATTGTAGCGACTGGCAACAGTTTGTACTGAATTGTTGGGATTCCCTGTATTTTATTTTGAGCGTGGATTGTTTATGGCTAATATTCAGCGAGAATGACTCTTTTCATATAAAGCATAGTGTTCAATATTGTATAATAACACCTGCAAATTAGATTACAGTATGAAAAAAATCCTTCAGGAGAGTCCGTGACTGAAGGTTCGACAATTCCAAGAAAGTTTCATTGATGAATCGTCAATCATCCAATTCACATTAACTTAATCGAATATACGTAGGTTGTACCAAAAGTAAGGTTCCCAAAGAGCTACAGCCTCGAGGGAAGATGCTAGGTTAAATCCGACAACAGTGTCGTGTGCAGTTGTTTCCCCACTCTCGAACCCGCCCATCCGCGATTCGCTACGTCGCTCAGTGTTCGCTTAGCAGCCGTCATAAATGGAAGGGTTGATTGCCGCTCCCGCCAAAAACGAGGTTCGAACAGTTATCCGCTTTCTCCACGCAAGAAAGTTACCGCCAGTCAAGATTCATCGGCAACTGACTGAGGTTTATGGTGAAGAGCGCATGTCCGTTCAGCACGTCCGCAAATGGCGCAAGGCTTTTCGTCGCAAGGTCGCACGGAAGTTCACGATGAAGAGCGGGGTGGAAGACCGCCGGGGTGGAAAACTTTAACAGAAAAGTTGGGTTATCGCAATCCTCAACGTATTGTCGGGAGACTTCTTCGAACACAAAAGCTGGAGTACCGTCTTCAAAAATGTGTCGAAAAAAAATGGAGACTATGTTGAAAAATAGACAATAGTGTAAGCTTTTCAACGATTTATAAATTAATAACAATAAATAATGTTTTCTATTTGTAAAAACTATGGGAACCTTACTTTTGGTACAACCCTCGTATGTATGCGTTTACAAACTGATTTTAGTGTTCATAAGTACTTGTAGTGATTGTTAAATTATTGAACTTTGTTGAAAAATTGTATTGTTCGTATACGCATATATTCGAGTACGTGAGTATTAAATATTTTATTTAATAGAATTATTAAAATGTAAACGATTAAAGTTGAAGTTAAAGCTAGAAGATTTGTTTTTAATTCTAACAATTATATTATTTTCAATAAAAAATATAAATGGCATCGGTACCGTTATCGTTCGAATTGGAAATTGGTGTTTTATTTTCAGTTCGCTAATAACTGAATCTTGTCGTTCGTCAAGGTATAATCATGAGTAGGGAACAGATTTTGATGACCTAAAGCATCTTGTCGTTCGTCAAGGTATAATAATGAGTAGGGAGCAGATTTTGATGACCTAAAGCATCGTCAAAAAATCAATAAAATGCCCTTTGAATACTATAAGAATGCCCTAAAAGCAAAAAAAATGACATAAAAATGTGATCAAAACCAGTTCCCATGAACAAATCAAGCTGTTGGATACGTTACTGATGTAATCCAGGCTTCTTCTGAAGTTCAAGTGAACTCATCTTTTAAACTATTGGATTGCACTCATCTTTACCAGGATATCTGCCCTTAGCTATTCCGAAATCGGCAGATCTGCCAATGGACTTGCCACATACTCCTGCCAGCTGCCATCTATCGCCGCCCAAAGTACATTGTTTTCCATTTTCTTAATTTTTCGATTTACTAATTGTAGAACGGAAATATTATTCTATGAACATTAAAGAACAGTAAAACTTCGTCCTAAATGGGAATTTTCATTGAAAAATTTGGAGCTGTTTTTAAGAAAATGGCGATTCAGCGCTACTGTAAAATTCGAAATTTGAAGCTCTTCTTCACAGAAAAGTTTTGAGTTTTCGAAAAACTTCATTAAAAGTCATTTGAAGTACTTTAACTCACAAATACAATAGTGTTTACAAATTGGTGGAAAAGTGCATATTAACGATGTTAGAGATCTTAAAAAATACATTTGTCTAATTTTTGAAAAACAAAAAAAAAATACCATAAAATGAACTTTACGTCATATCAAAGAATGCAATTTGCACTATCCGTCTGAAATATTTGAAGAAAACATTTGGAGCTATTTATGAGAAAATGCCGTTTAAGCGTTTCTGAAAATGCGGAATTTTGAGCTAGTTTTCATAGAAAACGGTTTAGTTTTCGAGAAACATTCTCATAAATGTAATTATGTGAATAAATCGCCGCTAATGTAAATATTAACGCCGTGGGATACAAGCCAAAAAATGTATCTATTAAATATCATCATCAAAATATTCGTCTATTACCAGTTCTTTCCCTTTCTGCGTAACACCAGGTTTCACTTCCATCTTTGAAGAAACGTAAACTGCGTTGCTACTTTAAAGCTCTAAAAGCAAATGACACTATTATCATCATTGGACCTCTGGAAGAACCTCCGCCTGGCAAGTGAAGGGAAAGGAACAAGGAAATGCTGGCGAGCAGCGCGGCGGCGGCGGTAGCCCTCTTCACGCGCCTACCTGAACTTCTCGCCTTCTCAGTCCGTTTCTTACCTGAGATGGTTTGATTCGCATTGTACATATAGAATTAAAAAGTAAGTTTCACGAGATAAGATGAAGGGATTATTTGGTCCCCATATTACATACGCCTATTTTTGTGAACTCTAATTGTTTAATAATGATTGTGATTACGGTGATTAATTTACGTTAGATTTTCGTAATCTAGTGTATAAATATACACATTCCGTTTCTTTAAAGTTCATTTAAATTAATATTTTCGTTCACAAGTAGAAGCATTTTTGGCAATATTCAATAATGTAATTTCCATGTAAACATCTCCTCAAAGTGATTTGATTTCGATGTATTATTAAAAAAACAGTAAAAACTGCATGTGACGTTTCGGTAACATCTGCTCACGTTTTCTTGAGCTCCAGAATCGCTTCCCCACATTTTAACTATATATGGTTAATGACCAATAAAAGTTTTTAAAGAAACTATATTAGAAACTTTTGAAAACAAGACATTGTCCCTCCTGATTCATAGGAGTGTCAAGTTCATTTCTATCGCAAGAAAGTTACAGGTGATGTGAATGTCCCACGTACAAGCATGAAAACGAAGGAAAGTTGCAGATGACAGGAGGGAGATGAATACAAAAAACGCGTCACCTCATCGCATGAAAAGGCAGCGCTGATTAAAAATGTACCAGAACGTGCCTCGAAGAGGGTCGGAGTGAGGAACCGGCACGCCCACAATTTCTGAGATGAACACACGATCGATAGTGCACTTTGTCGGCGATGGCTCTCGCAGTTTCTAGCATACAAAACTCTGGTATTTGTGATAATAATGATGTAACGAGAAACTTTTAGTGATTTTCTCTAAGTATTGGTTACGATCTTGTATGATTAAGAAGAAAAAATTTAATAAGGCAAACGATTTAGGGATTTTGATGCAAATACATGAATACTTTGTGGTTTTCCTATACTGAAAAATGTTTTTTTAAAATTTAAACTCTCCATCCATCTCTGTACATTTTTGACAATTAATTATTTAATTAAATACAGCCCAATTTTTCAGAAATTTGAAAATATTACCACTAGTTTAATATGAAGATTCCAAAAGTGATATTATTCCTATTCATATCAAAGAAATAATTTGACAGATGACAACACAATACCCATTTAGAGAAGCAATCTATGTTCATTTTTAATATAATTCTTTAATGTACCTCTTTTGTAATTGTGTGCCTGTGCATCCTTTCTACGCTATGCTCCTTTGAAAACCTCACTATTACAAATCATCCAGTAATTTTTCCAAAAGAACCTATTGTTATCTGTCTCATCTCACCTCTCTGAATTTAAGAGGAGTATATTTTTAACTGGGAATCATTATGCAACGCAGGTGCTGCATTTTGAAATTTTAAAAAAATATTTGTATATATTTTCATTTGCGTGTGAACCTCCATTTCCTTTTTGTTGAGACATGTTTTCCATATCACTAATTCACCTGAACCTTTCTGCTTTGCCTCTCAATTTTCACGTCCTTTTCTTTATTTTCGACTACCTCCCTCCTATTATAATTAGTTAATTTGTTTTTTGTTTACAATCTTTAATTTCTGCCTTCCGTTTCACGTGCTCATTGAAAATATTTTGTTCACGCTCCTTTCTCGCTTGCAAGCCTCTCCGCTCCCAAGCCTCCTCCCTCCGCCGCCGGCTAATTCGGCAAGCCCCCTCCCGCGGGCGCCCAATGGCGCGTGCGAGACAAATAGCGGCGCCAATGAGGGGGAAGGCGCAGCGAGGAGCGGCGCCACGCGCTATGCGAAAGCGTCATTGTTTATCGCGTCCGTGTGATGAGCGCCGTAAGTAACATATTTTCCGCCCTGCTTCGACGGGAGGGCAGCCGCGCTGAGAGGCTGGTGCAGCAACGTGGGGTACAGGAGGGGAGATGTGGGTAGGGATAGAAAGACGTGTGAGAGACTGACACCATCCTTCCCTTCCACCACGTCCTGCACCACATGTGTCACCACACAATAACGCTTCGGTATGGTTCCTGCCTCACCTCCTTCCAACCTTGCTCTGACTTGATTTCCGGTCTAGACCCGTTTTGCTGTCCCGCCTGATCAGCCTTCCCTTCTTATCTTATCCATCTCACTCACTCTGTCTCTCATTATTCCGGCTCTGCAGTCCATTCTCTCTCTCGACGTTTTCGCTTAGCTTCTTTTTCATACCTCGCTCTTCCTCCCTGCTTTTCTCACCACCAATTGTATTCCCTCCCTATATGACTCTCTCTTCTTGCTCCGTTTTCCCGCCTCACCTTTCTCTCCCCCTGCGTGTCGTTCTTATTCTCCACCATCGTTCCCTCCCCTCCCCCCGCCGTCTCCTCATTTCTTCCTCTCGCCACCCTCTCCTTCCAAACATCCTGCCTATTCCCATCTAATTCAAGTTCCCCACCACACCCACACTCCCTACCTGTGCCACACCACACGGAGGGCAGAGAAGGCACCCCAAGAAGAGAGGTAGGCCTCCCTCCTACCTCACTATGTAGCTTTTATCTTCTCTCTCCTCTTCACCATGAAGCATGCCTCAGCTCTTCGTCCAATTCATCAATTATAGAGCTCTCTCTGCTCCGTTTGTTCTCCCACTCCATAACTTTGCGCGCCCCTTCCATCGCTGTTGGTTCTCAATCCCTTCACGAACTTCACATTTCCTCCTCACACTCCCGCCGTCGCTCCCCGCCTTCAATTCCGCCAGTGGTTTCTCTCTTTCCTTCCTTCTTCGTTTCTGCAAGTCAGTGGGGCAGCCTGCCTCCCACGGCGGGGCGGTGTGAAGGCAGGTTGCGTGCGGGATGGAGGAAGCCCTTGAAGAGCGAGCGCAGAAGATGGTGGCGGCCGCGAAGGGAAAAAATCGTGTAGCGTGAATGGCGATTCATTACCGGGACTTGTGGGAGAAGCGAGCTCGTTTCTCACGGACGCGCGCCGCCTTCTGCACTTGGTGGGCGCTTAACCCCGGAAGCCCTTGGTGGCGGCAAGGACGGTAGTGGCAGTGGTAGTTATGGCTTTGGTGGTGGCGGTGGTTGCGTTCGCAGTAGCGCTGGGGTGGAGGGAACGGACGTGACAGCGGTGTTAGGGGTGGAGGTGGCGGAGGTTGAGGTGAAGGCGGGAAATTGAGTAGGGTTCATACGGCTCAACCTCTACTCTTATGCCGGTGTTGTAAGTCACCATCTATCCAAATGGAATGTGTGATGAACAAATGAACAGATCGGGTTGATGGGAATTTTTCTTGGGGTACTCAGGTTTCTCCTGTGTCCATTTCCACACTACTCCATCTCATGAATCATTTCATTAACCCAGATCTATTTGTATGGCAGGGTTCATTTAGTGTCAAGAGTTGTGAAATCGAGGTACATTGTGATAGATGATATAGCAACGCATTAAATGTGATGTGAGCGGAATGAATTCTTGAAATGTATTGGTTTATCTCAATTCGTCTAATTCATTCAAAATTTGCTGTGGTCTTAGTTTCTACATTCTCTCTTTTTGATTATTTTTACTTTCCCGCATATTATACGTACGTATAGTGTCGGAGCACACTACATAATAATATAACAAATAATATTAATTATAATATTTCTGGGGGGACAGCGGAGCGAATACGGCTCCTTAAAATTTTAAGAAAGCACGTCTGTAAAATAATTGAGCAGTAACATTTATCAGCTTCATTCCGGCACAAAGCGAAAACAACAATCAAACAGCGAGCGCTTCCGAGAAATCGTAATCGCTGTCATATAAAATTACAAAATCAAATCAAATCAATAATGCGTTTAAAACAAAATTCACCAAATTCAAAATCTCAATTAAAACATTTGCTAAATTTATAAAACTCGAACGTTTTCATTTTAATCATTAGAGCTCAATTTCCAATGTCACTCGCTCATTGGCTGCGAGTTTTTCTCCGTGCGTCACCCGACGCATCCGGAGTTCAGTCTTGTGTGAGCCTCCTGGCAGTATGCGCGCTGAATGCAATGCTCGCGGAACGCTGTTTTCCCACATGTGCTACAGGTTTAGTTTAAGGCATAGTTTGTGCAACGCTCGCCGAGTGTCGTTTTCGAAGTACGCTACATGTTCAGTTCAAGGTGCAGCGTTTAGCAACCGTAAGCTGCAACAATCTGCACTATGAGCCTCTCCCTTGTGTCGCCTAACGCGAGGGGAATACAACGCTGCCTGAAATGCTGCCTGTACCACGTGTGATGTGATGGTGCGTTTCTGGCGAGCGCCAAACTGCAACAGTTCTTCATCCTGAGCATTTCTCCCTTGTATCGCCTAACGCGAGGGGAATACAACACCACTGCCTGAAATGCTGCCTGTGCCACGTGTTGTGTGATGATCCAGCAACGCTGGTTTGAATTGCCGTCTAACCATGTGTAATGAGTCTGAAGAAAGTGCCTGCATGTCTAACTGTTGATCAAACACTTTATTATGCTTTAATTTAATATATGTTTTTTATGTCAATTGTGAACTTACTTTCCTTAAGCTATAATAGCAGCAATCTTACACAACAGATGCAACCTGTCCAAAGCTGGTCCTTCGAATCCCTCTAAATAAGTTGAACTATTGAAGGTGTTGGGGGAAGGAGAACAGGATATTCCCGGATATACAAAAAAAGGGGTCCGCTGCTCTCTCTCTCACAACCTCATTCCCCCACATATAGTATAGCTAAAGGTATGTAATACTGCACGAAAAAAAGCGAATTTTCGTCAAACTCGGGGCCCTGGTAACGAAAAGTGGATAAATCCAGTTGTTAAATTAAGAAAAAATATCCTAACACGTGGTGCAGACAGAATCCCTGTTTTGTAAGTCCTTGATACCGAAAAAACAATTGAAAGCAAAACGTCCGTCCGTCCGTCTGTGAACAACGCTAGCGACTAAACCGTTCTGACCGATTTTCTCCAAAATTTATACTCTCTGATCAATCTGACTGATCTCATGTCCCTTTGAGCTTGAAACCGATATTTTAATTTGGAGGGTTCTTTAAATGAAGCCCCCGGATATTTTCAAAATTTTTAAAAATGGCTCCAAGATTTTTCTTTAAATTTCTTGTAAGAATAGAGCTAAATACAGTTATTAAGGTGGCTTAAGTCCGATTTTCACGGTTAACTATGAATTTTCGAAAATTGCAAAAGTTTAAATTTTATTCGGCGTCTTCCTCCAACTTCAAAATTGAAATTAGAGATTTTTCCTTTAAATAAAATTTGTTCTTCATAATTAGTTCTCTCGTTAAGGCCATGTACATTTCTTTACAATTTTAGTAGTTTTCGCGCAATATTGCGTGCAATATGCGCAATTTTACAAAAACAGATTTTCTCAAAAACGGCTAGAATTTTTGTCTTTAAAACTTTTGGAAGGGTTAGTGCCTAATGAACTCGATTAGGAGACAGAAACACCATACTGCTCTATTCTTTTGTTTTTTCAAAAATTACAAACATGACATTTTTTGACTTCCCTTTCACATCGTTAATATTTACCTTAGCGGCGATTTCTTGACATTATTATATTTACGAGTACATGTGCTATAAATAATTTCAAGTAAAGTTTCTCGAATACTTAAGCGTTTTCTGTGAAAACTAGCTGAAAATTACGCTTTTTCAGAAATACTCAAACGCCATTTGCTGATAAATGGCTCCAATTTTTTTCTTCAAACTTTTGGAACGGATAGTGCTAATTGCACTCTTTATTATGACGTAAAGTTTATTTGGGGGTATTTTTTGTTTGTTTCTTTTCAAAAATTAAACAAATGTAACTCTTTTGAAAGATCTCTCACACCTTTAATATGCACATTACCAGGAATTTGTAAACATTATTATATTTGTGAGGGTAAGTGCTTCAAATGACTTCGAATGAAGCTTTTTGAAAACTCAAAACGTTTCTGTGAAAAAGAGCTTCAAATTTTGAATTTTTAGTAGCGCTTAAACGCTATTTTCTTAAAGACGGCTGCAATATTTTGAAAGATATTCGCCATTTAGGACAAGGTTTTTGTGTTATTTAATATTCTAAAATTAACATTTCCGTTCTACCATTAGGAAACCGAAAAATTAAGATAATGTCAAAAAATGTACTTTGGGGGCGATAGATGGCAGCTGGTTGGCTCTGAATGAAATGCATTGTCATTGGCTCTCAATGAAATGTATTTATCAAAACTACATCTTCAAATAAGGTCAAGCTTAATGTTTTGAAAATACGAGTCGTTTTTCTATAATTTCGTGACAAACATAGGGGAAGGTCGGGTGGTATTGGCAACCTTAGCTTTAAATATGATTTCTTAATTAAGATTAGTTAAAATTAGTCTTAAAATGCAGAATATGAAACTTCAATCTCTTATTCACACTGAAATGTACCAACAATGTCTCGTCATAAGCTATTACGAGATCGCGCCGTTTTCACTGACATCATTTACCTTAGGACTGTTATATTCGTGACCCGTTCCGAATCTATAGAAAAATTTTGGGCGCCAGGAACAGGTTACGATAATTGATAATTAAAACCAATGCTTCCACAGCTCATTTTATCGAAGGGATAAATTCCGGCTAGCTGGGTCAATGGGTCACGTAATGGATAATTGCTATCGCCTAGATAGCCGATTATTTGATCTGCGGTTTGACCAGGAATCTGAAAGGAAATAATTATATATCTCTAACTACTTAACAGTTGTGATTGATCAAATGAAAATCGTCATGACCTCATTTTAAAAGAAAACCTTTGTACTGCAGTACTTATCTAACGTGGTCTTGACCGACGACGTCTCGCAGTATCTTCTCACTTGAATGCTGATAATCCCAAGTCCAATTTCTGTCTTCTAATCTTGCGACGCTGCCGACGAATCCAGCCCTCACTGCCTAGAATATCTACCGGTTCTTACTGGATATTCACAGTTCCTAGTTCTCCCCAACTACGTGGTAAAACATTAAAGTCCAAAACCGCGATATAAAAAACTTTCAAAATCCTAAGCGAATTCACTGCTGCACATCAACTTTTAGAGTCCGAAAACTATTGATTCTCACGTCAAACTTACAAGTCCTACTCCCCTAATATTAAACTCGCGAGCGATCTGTACCACTCGACGACCTCTATCAGAATGTCATTTACTCCTCCGTTTTTCGCCCGCAACGCCTCGGTATCCGTCCTTCATTCTTATTTTTTTTAAACAAAACGACAAAATTCGACAGTTTATTCTCAGGAGTTGACAGTCTATTCTCCCTTAGCCAATCCATTCATTTCTTACCAAATCAAGTAGCCACGCCCTCGATAGTCATTCCTTTCTAGACCAATCCCAAATTATCTTATATATCTTTCTAGCCAGCGCCCCCACCTATTCAAGGCCTGAATGCAGTTTATTGACCTTGCCAACCACTACGCCGGCGTTGATAAGGCTGTATATTGCCATTTGCAGACCCTTTTAACCCACCCCATTTACAGCAAATGTTACTGTCAAAATATATAATATATTGGTATATCACAACACACTCTATCAAAGTCGTTTGGTTTGAAAGTAAAATAATATGATTATTTGAGAATAGTAAAAATCGTTGACAATTTACACGTCTGAAGAGTAGAGGGTGGTATCGGACAACTAAGTAAATAATGGTAAAATAATTTAATGGAGTTGTTTACAGCAATTCATCAAAGATACGTTAATTATTGAGACAAATATTTCATTGCTTAATACAAAGAAAAAATGATATTTTGTTACGTGGGAAAATAACAGTTCTTGAATTAATAAACAAAAACTCAACTATTATGTTCAATTTATAGGTTCACAACTATCATTATTGAAGAGTTTTTCTTTTCAAATTACTTTCATAATGGCTATCTTCCTATTATTTCTTCCCATTTCCCGCGAATTTTACCTATAGTTCCCTGAAACACGGACAAAATCCACACTAGTATTTGAATATTACCTCCTAACAATATACACGCAAGAAATACGGAAAAGTGAAGAGAAGGTGAAGAAGTAACTGTCCGGTACCATCCGATTCTACTTTGTCCGATACCACCCGAACGACCCTCATTCTTCAGAAGAATACAACATAGATATAAATTGTACAAACAATCTTGTACTTCTAACAAATACACCTAAGTAAACATACTAGTCACAGTAGAATGTATTTAAACTTTTCCTAAAAAAGTTTCATAGCTCTAAAGTTATCTTCGTACAACGGTCAGCATGAAAAAACCTAATGCGTGTTACTATAACCAAAGTGATTGATGTACTCACCTCATACGGCGTATGCAAAGCTAATTCGTGTCCAGGAACACACTGACAGTGCAGCACGTGCTACCACCAGTGCCCAGTTCCCTAAACTACTTTTGTCCGATATCACCCGCTGTCCGATATCACCCGACCTTCCCCTAATAGCCCGCCGCAAATTTACCGCTCTTCAGACAGCCGGAAGCGGTGTAAATTAGAATTTGCAATGTTGTAAATTATTTCTTTGTTCGTTTCTTACATTCTATCTTTTGTTATACATTTACACATTAATCTTTTAGGAATTATTTATTTTGAAATATTTTAAATAAAAATTGCTAGCTCTTTAAGGGACAATGCAAAGAATGCAACAATGGAAATCCGTTTCGCCGTCGCGAATTTCAGTGAATTACGTGCCATTGTTGTGACTTGATTTATCTGTATGGTATCAGGCTTCTTTTTCCAATACAAGTTTACACAACTTTTGTATTATATTTTTATGCAGTTGTAGAATTCACATAGTTTTGACAACACTGCGCTGGAAACAGTGAGTTGTTTGCTTCTTGGTTGAATTGGATGTTTTCAAATAATAGCTAAGGTATTAGTAGCGTAGAAAGTGCAATATTTCAGTCCTACGTAGCTGTTTCCAATAACACAGGAAAGTAAGTGCCGTTATAGCACCACTAGCTTTACTTCTTTTCCTTTTCGTATCTTTTTATTCTATGTCAAGTCTATCATTATATATCAATTCTATTTCTTCTTTCCCCTGCTTTCTTTTGAGATAGAAGGCATACGGATAGCAACTCCGTAGTTGTTGGATATACATTATACCTCAACAAGTTAACAAAGTTACAGGACTTATTAAATTACATATTCTATATTCACAAAACATTATAAAGTATATTCTTGTTTGGCTCATTTGAGACTTATGTTATTTTTTTCTAAATAATTTTATTTCCTGTAATAATCAATACTTCGCACAATAGTAATGGGAAGCCTAACTTATGAGAACAAATAAAAATCAATCCTTTCATCTGTATTCAATGTGGCCGATTTGTCTCTGATGATTTATAATGCCTTGCGTGTTCAGGTGAGACTCTTAATTTACTGTTCAGTGCAACAGTTTCCTAACAGTTGCTCGCGATAATGACGTATGTCACCCGTTTCTAATTGAGAAATTCCTCAAACAAGGGAAACGGGAGTTAGCTATGAACATTGCTTTTATTTCTGCTTTTGAATATATTATACATAAACACATTGTGCTTACAAGAACGGAAATTTATGCAATAATTGGAACATAAACTCTCGTATTAGTGTGCACATAGGACATCATATATAATTATATTATTTATTATACGCTATTTCTGTGCTATGATGGCAAAATGTAAGTCAATTTTTAAAAACTTTTAATGACAGCAATTTGAAGTATCAAAGTGTCATGAAAAATTACTCTGTGGCTTTTGTCTTATTGCAATTTACTACCATTGTTTGTTAATAAACTACAAGAGAAATTCACCTTTTGCCTACTTCTAAACATTAACAAACGAGAGTGACTTTGTCACTTTGTGTCGCATGTCATGACAAAGTGACTTATATAATTTTTCCATCTTACCACAGATTTATTAACTGTATTTATCCTCGCTTTACAATAAAGCACACTCTGTGTTATTTGTCCTTCATGTGTTTCATATCTATCTTTTAGATTGTTCATCTTTGGCGGCATGAATCTCTACTCGCAGCGAATTTACATTATTTTCCATTTCAGTTAACCGCTGCTTTCACGATATTTCTCTCTTGCCTGTCGGATCGGGTTACCTGTAGCGTAACACACCACTCATATTCTGTTGCTGGGACGGCGGTTCAAATCCCCGTCGATCCATGTGGAGTTTCTGGTGGACAAAACTGGTTATTGTCTATGCGGTAAATTTCCTCCAGGTCCTCTCGTTTCCTTTCTCTCATTTCACTATTATTCCATCATAACATATCTTCGTAATCTCTTACACTCAAACACATTCACCATTTCCAGCTGTAAGTCTTAGACAAATGTATTGAAAAGGAAGTGCTCTCTCCTCTGAGGATGCGCCTAACTGGACCACCACTACATTTCCTGTCTCCACACCGGCGTAGGTGGCTCAGGGCATCAATTGATGTCAGTGAATTGCTTCTGACAGCAAGGTGTTATGGTTTGAGACCAATGGTGGTAAGATTTTCGACACTAGCTGTATTGCTAGGTCGAGTTCAGCCGCTATCTGGAAGAAAACTAACGGCGGAACACTCTGATCGTTTTCAGAGGTTTCTACGATCAACACTAGCAGAATGCCGGTGTAGTACCTTAAGAAACGGGCCACGGATCGCGCGTAATCTTTCCTTTCCCTTCCCCTTCCTCTCTCATATACTTACCCTTTACTTACACACACACACACACTTACATGCACTACACCGCTGCACATGTCGGGAAACCAGTCAGGAGCTTAGATCTTGTTCCGGTTGGGACGGTGGCTCGCAGGTGGGAGATACCTGATTGAGGAAATTCCGCAACCCGTCGTATAGGTCAGCGTCCGATCGTACCATCCAGCTGGGGCAGTTCACCGCCACCCACCGTGGTAACGCCCTACACGTACGGGACTTATGGCCTTTGCAAATGAATTTCCAATCAACCCGGAATCGCCAATAAATGAATGAATCAGTCCTAACTCCGTATTTTCATCCCATCCCGTCTGCTCTCTCTACCAGGCCACCCACTCCTCACTCCTCCCAACTCCGCCCTCCGCGCACAACCCTGCCTAGACCCGCGGCGTCTTGCCCCGCCTCACCGCTGCCCGCACCAACTCGACCCCTCAGCGCCGGTCTCCACTCGGCCCCACCCCACCCCGCCCCGCCCCGTCCGTCCCCGCCCCGCCCCGCCCCGTGGCGGCCCGGGCCATCGCTCTGCGCGACGGGCGGCGATTTGTTCTCGTCCGCTAATCCGCGCGCGGCGCGCAGCTGCTGCGGCCTAATTGGGGATAAAGGGCAGCGGCGGCGCGAGATCTCACCGGCCACGTCGCCCTTCCGGCGCGCTCGGCTGAAAAATGCCCCGCATTCCAAGGCAGAGTGCGTCGGGTGCTCGGCTGATTTACTGTAGCAAAAGGGTTCCTGTCATTGTGACAGCATTGCTTCCCGAGACGTTACTTCACATAGATTATTTTAAACAAAACAGTTCTGAGACTCAAGTGCAAATAACTAATGCAGATGTGTTAAAAAACGATATTTATGCGGAGCTTGACTCTTGCGACGTATGCCAACGCTCCGTCTGTCTCGGCGTTAAAGTTCTCCGGATGCGGTTTCTTGGGCATTGATGCCCTGCGATTGGAGCCCTTGAATGTGACGTTATCGTGCTCGATGAGCACCCACCATTACCGTTACCAAATGTGTGGCGGCTCACGTTGAATGGCGGATGGGAAGTTCCACAACGGTGCCACTGATTATGGTGTGTTTTTGTTGTAGTTTTTCTTTTTTGCAGGGTGCAGATAGCTGCTTGGAAACTGCGTGCTTTAGGGATGTGTTGAATTTTTCTTAATGGTTTACCTCGTGTATTTAGAGTGACATAAAACACATCGTGTTTTCCATACAAATTGTAAAACATTAGACATTTCATTTTTCGGCAATAAAATTACATCGATCGTATGTACATTGTAGACATCCCGTTGGCGACTTTATTCTGGACGTACAATATGACGCTTTCATCACCATACATAGTTTCTTTCAGTAAACATATATCTTTCTTCTTCTTGCATTGAATTATCGTCACAAAATCAAGATGAATTTTCATTACAATATGTTTTCTACACTCTTTCCTTGTGCTACCTTTTCTTGCCGAATATAATCCTTAATATATAATAATAATATTTAATGTATAATGAATTTATGACCTAAATACCTGCTGAAAAATATTTCAAGAAAAGATTGAGACAATAAAGTTTAGCAGTAAAATGTCAATAAGTTTTCAATTGCGTTTTTACAATACTGAATTGCTGCCTAAATTTTTCATAGAAATTCTCTATCACCCTAAATTGTTTAGGTAGTAATAAATAGTGTGGATGGCTGTGTAGGCCTGTTTCCCTGTCTTACTCTATGGTAAATAGGCAATTTTAGAAACATTTGTCAATAACAACGTAATTTAAATGCACTAATTTTGTAAGACAATATAAAAAAATGTTAGTAGTAAATTGACACAAACTTCTTAAATTTTTTTATTATGTTCTCAAAAAGGTTTGTCTCGTGCACAAATTACATGTTCAACAAATCTGTTATTTCAATAACAACTAAATCAGATATTACAAATATCTCTCGTAAATTATCTCAATAAAAGAATGTATTATATTTTTCAAAGAATATTGGCATACGTCATTCTCGATTGATTAAAGAACCAATCCACTAAACAATGTTCGTTAATTTAAATAATGTAGTTGCTTGGGATGACAACCACTGTACTGGGATGACAACCACCAAGTGTGGTGCGTAAATATACTCCGTATAGCGTCGATGTGGTGTAATAATTTGTGACAATGGAATGGAACCAAATTGTAATAAAAAGGGTTATAAACCTATCATAATTTATACATCACTTAATAATTGAGTACAATAATTTTAGTAGTGATATGAATCACTTCATGCTCATACCTCTAATTAGTTGGTATCTTTTATATTTTATAAAATACGTAATAATGATAAATTTACCTCAAATTTCCTTCATGAAAGTAATTTAATTTATTTTTCGCAGTAATTTAAATTATAAAATGCTTCTTGTAATCCTTTAATTATGCCAACTTTTCCTGTTTTCTAAATTTAATACCTTCTTGAAATTAATGTATAACCAATTTCGAGCCTTGCAAGAGCGGGCCATGGGCTTTATTTGAATCCCGAAAATATTGGAAAACTTCCCGTGAATAACGCGCTTCCAATGAACTTAAAGTTTTGTTCCTAGGCGCGCCCGAGTCCGCAAACTTTCTCTCCGCAGTAACAAATTACAGAACAAAATATGAGCATATCACTTTCAGCTCAGAGGAAGGTTACGTTGTATGTACGGGCATTAACGAGAGAAATACCGAAAGGATAATGGAAAAAGTTGCACTTGAAATAAATATGCATGAATAGTGACCAATAATTTATAATAATAATAATTAATAACAAAAATAATAAGAGTATGTATTTATTTGGCATTTTGGGTCGATTATCCGACTTTGTCAGCCAGCTAACGGTCTCCCCCAAGCTTCGGCCTAGTTTCCTTACGCTTAGGGTGAAAGGGAGACATGTGACGAACATGATCCCTTCCCCGTGACTAGCAAACTGCCGCACTGAGCTTTTCATCCTCGCACAGCTACGGTAACTGAGGCTATTTTTAATTAAAGATGCAATTCTATTTTTCGAAAGAAAAATAATAGTGCTAATAGAAAGAAGAAGAAGAAGAAGAAAATAAGTGCACTCCCGCTCCAGGCGTGGAGTCAAGTTCCATTTTTCTGTACTGAGGCAGACCGCATGACCGCACTGTCGATCACAATAGACCAGATATACTCTTTGTAAATAAAAAGAAGGAAGGAGTAACCGTAGTCACAGCGGTACCATTATCTTATAACGTTAAATAGAAAGAAATGGAAAAAAGTTGAAATATAAAAATGTATCGCATGAACTGAGACATGGGAAAAAAATTACAAAAACATTCCCACTCGTGAAATCGGCGGAAGGAATTGTCACCAAAGTTTTCTAAAAACACTTAACAGAACTTCGCCTATCAAAAAGCGTTCCGAACATGGACAGCGCTCAGTTTTGTTGTTTAAATCTAATATTGCATGACGCAGTAAGTCAAGACAAGAGTTGAAGTTGTGTTTCTGACGAACCTATTACTAAAATAACTGTAATAGAGAAAGTAAGCTACGTTATCTGCCAAAAATACCTGATGAAACAACAACAATAATAGTAATAATAATAATAATAATAATAATAATAAACTGTAAATAAATAATTCATCAATAGTCATAAGTAATAATTCATCATTTCCATTCGTCATATTGGGCGCAGAAAATATTTCCGAATTCCTAAAACCAACTTTACTAAAATTTAAAATTTACTCAGAATAGTCGTCAATGTTGTAATATTGGTAAATTGCATATGATTACTTGTGGGGTTAGAGGTCGTTAGGTCTAAAGATATTAGGTCTAATGACAGAAGGTATAATTTTTAAAGTCTAATGTCAGTAGGTCTATGAAAACACGTCTAATGAAAATTTGGTCTAATTGTTAAAAAGTCTAATGACATTTGGTGCAATTTTCAAACATGTCTAATAAACTTTAGTATATCAGACACGAATGTCTAATCTATTGTGCTGTAACAGGAATAGGCAACAAAATGTGGTTCATAGATAATTACGTCAGTATGTTATTTTCTAAAATGAAATCAGAATGGGAATGATACACTTTAATTCAGGAAGTACGTAATGTACATTAAAAGAAACAGGTGTTAAAAATATTCAGTCTTCATTTTCGGTTGTGGGTGGAGCGTGGAATTTTCATCTGTAGCTCAAAGACCGAAGGTAAGGTCGATACCACCACGATCTTTATAATTTTGGTGATTTGCTATCATTCGCTCTACTTGCCTTGATTAATTTTGTATGATTTAGTACTTGGGTGTTAAACTCGTACATGCCCTGCTAACAACTGGGTGATGAGAACTTCGTTATTCCTCTGATCCCTTGGTAAAAAATGATAAGAACTAAAATTATTTTTTCTTTACACGATGGAATGGTGTAGGTAGTCATCTTCGCTGAAATATAGTATTAATTGCAATGTATTGCTATGGCAACAGCTCTCTTATTGACAATTTAATTGACATTGTTGAAATATAGACTTTTGGTCTTTTAGAGCTTCGGTATTTATATTAGACCTTATTACTTGGACCTTCTAATTGTAGACCTCCTTTGGTGTTAGACTCTCTATGGCAAAGACCTTATGTCGATTAGACCTAGTTCCTAATAGACCTTCTGTTCATTAGACCTAACGAATATTAGACCTTTTATCCGTAGACCTAACGACCTGAAACCTCTTGTGGTATCAAGCACCGAATTTGTTCAGTGCATCCACCGAACAAGATACTGTCGAACAACAAAGAGCATATCCACATTCACTGTTAGATTGTCGAAAATCTGAACGAAAACACAATCGAGAGACAATGTTGTATCCAAGAGCAATTCAGGTTAATTATTGCAAACAACGGTATTAAGAATAATTTCATTTCTCTTGGGACTATTCATTCCTTTCTCTTCAACTACTGTTGACAAGTGAAAAACTCGCATTTTACGGTATTCAGATCCAATGCTATCCAAACACAAGGGGAATATTGGAACCGAGCGGCATGTCGAATTGCAAGAAGCTGTGAATGACAGTTCGTTACGCTGTGAATACAGTATCGAAATTCCAAATTAACGCGGGTGGGAGGAGAAACAATGCTTGGTAAGATTCAATGAAGCGCATCATTCTTGTCGCTAATGAACTCCCTCTGGAAACAATTATCTGCACGTGACAGCCAGTTTCCCAGCCGTCAGCGGTTGGAGCATGACGTCGAACGGGCGATGAAATGCTTCTGAGACAGGAGGTGGCTGGATGCTTCAAAGAGATTTATGAAGCGTGTAAGCTCCCTCTGTCAAGTTATGAAATTCAGTTGTTGGGTAGTGAAGAGTTTATGAAATTCATCTCGGAGGTTTCGGCGTATTGGAGAGCCTTGCCTTCGCAGCTGTAAGTATTTTTACTTTCTCGCTACGGAGAAGAGAGATAGTTTTGTAATGTTGCGCGAAAAATGGGGAATGTTTGGCAGAAAAACCCTTATTACAGGGCCCTGGTAACAAAAAAGTGGATAAATCCAGTTGTTAAATTTAGAAAATAAAATCTAATACGTGATGCTGCTAGAAAAAAATCCATGTTTCGTGGGTCCTTTATTCCGAAAAATGAAATGACGACAAGACGAGTATCCGTCTGTCCGACCACCTGTCTGTCTGTGAACAACGCTAGCAACTAAACCGTTCAGCTCATGTTCTCCGAAATTGATATTTCCCAATTAATCTGGCTGATATCGCGGCCCCTTTAATATCCAACCGAAATTCTAGTTTTTTTGGGGGGGGTGGTACTTCACAGGAAGCCCATTGTGTATTTTCAAAACTTTCAAAAAAATGTCTCCATCGGTTTTCATTAAATTTTGTTGTTACATAGTGGGAAGGACGTTTAAGAGAATGTCTCATTTTCGTTAAAAACTCGAAGTTTTCGAAAATTGCCACAATTCAAAAATTTCTCGACTTCTTCATACTCTACGCTACTACAATTTTGAAAATAAGTATTTTTCCCTTATCGAAATATGTTCCTTAAAGAGAAATTTTAAAATAATATCAAGTACAAATATTTGAAAATTTGAGTTGTTCGCTTAATTTTGCATGAAAATATGGGTGGAAAAATACGTACTGTTTTAGCACCACTTTGTTCATTCGACACGAAGGACAATTAAGTTCATTATGCCAAATATTCGTATTTCTCAACCGTGTGCGAAAATATTCCTTTCGGTAAAAGATTGTTAACTCTCTCTTTCCCCTCTTTTTCTCATCATGCCTAGCAGAGAGAGAGAGGGGGGGGAGAGAGAGAGCTAAGAAAATTTGCAACAGATAAATTATGCTAAGTAACATACGTCATATTAGCAAATCACAATTACGTTATTGTATGAGATAATTTTAACGCTCTTTCTTTTTTTGAGCATCTTTTTCTTTAAGCTTTTAGCCCTGAAACTAATCGTAACGCGATTGAAAAAGCTTCCTATCCAAACGAATTCTCACAACGTACGTACATCAAAACTTTTTAATGTTGATATTTTTAGTTGAATATTTATGTGAAAATAGTTCCGTCGAAAATTATGTGAAAAAATTGCACTCTTCAATTAATAAACTAAAAAGTACAATATTCATATTTCTTAACAACAAACTGCAGTGCGACATGTTTTTCTTTCAGTTAATGTTTTCCTTTATTTTAAACTCGGCTCTGAGAAACACTCTCAATAACAAAACTAAATCCGCAGGGACAATAAACATAAAAATAAACTATTATTATAGCATTTTTTCCGTGCTACCAAAAATCAAGAGAACCGCTAATAAAAATAAATTTAGGGAAGCATGGAGTTCTAGTATTTTTGAAATTCCGCAAACCTCAAACTCCCTCTATCATCTCAACCTATGAGCCCACACTCATCCTCGCTACCAAATTGCGAGTAGTGAAAACTACCAAACTGTATCACCAGATGTATTTTCAGTAGCACCATATTCTGTCATGATTTAAGAGAGACCCGGTAGATTAATAATTTTTATTGCTTTTGGTGCAAACTGTTACAAAAACATTTTCATCAGAATATTCTTAAATCTTAAGTAATAATATGCAAAATCTTGAAATGTTTATCCTTCTCTAGTTGCTGAAAATTTACAATACAATCGCGAGGAGACAGAAAATGTTATAGCATAGTTGAGACAATTCAACTTTCCCGGTATGTTAATTTTTCATAAAGATTCTTCCTTTTCTTTTACTAATACGTGCTGGACACATGGGAACGGGGACCATTCTCTAGGAAGGATGAAAATGACATGGAAAATACCAATAGTGAAAATTTGAAAGTAATTAATAACTTAACATTTGTCAAAAAGATAATTGTAACTTCTTATTAATTCGAAAACAAGAGTATTTTTTTTTCAACATTTACAGCCGAACTTCACTATTCAACAGAAAAATGAACAGGAAAGGATAAGACATATTTCATAAGAGATCTCAATTGAAAATCACATGACAATATGACAATCGCGCACGATTTGCGCCATCATACGCCCGTAAGAATTAAATAAACATCTATTTCACCGCTCCAGAGGATTAACTTTGAAAAATGCTGTCTTAGTGGTTACATAGTACCATTATATATATATATATATATATATATATATATATATATATATATATATATATATATATATATATATTACAGATTCCACGGTTTGTGGTTTTTATCTCGTAATATTTTTGCCTCTGCGTTGATTTGTCAGTGGTTTTCGGCTCTGAGATTTACAAGTCACTAATCTCGTCAAAATGACATTGTCTTGTGCGAGAAGGATGTGTCCAATTCCCGTGTGAATCCGTCCTGAGCTTCCCATTTTGTCGCTGATCGTGCCAGGTAAGTCGCGCCTGCGAGAGGGGAAAGCGCGAATCAACGAAGTCTTTCTTCCAAGAAGGCAGTGAAGGGATGCAAAATCCGGAAAGGCGACGAAGAATTTCCTCTCAGTTATTTCATGAAATAACTCATCCCCCACCCTGAAGAGTAGCTACAAGGAGAAAATGAAACAAGAAAGTGAGATAGAAAGGAGAAAACAAGGTGGATAAATATATCTATGAAGATTAATAGATTTCTAGACAGTAATCATATAAATTTGTCTGCTTTCTTAAATTTCCGTTTCCTTCCTTCTACTGTAGGCTCCACCGTTGCAGCATTTTAATGTTTTTAGAACATCTCGTCTCTTGTATGAGTTACATTTATTCGAATGCAGCCTCACGCTGTTCGCAAAATTTGATTTGACTGCTCAAAATTTCATTTAATATTAGAGAGCATGATACACGCAAATGAATGAAATAGGTCGACGTACAAGGGTTTTCTTTATAGAGAATTGTGTGAAACTGAACTGTTTAGTAATTATATAAAAATACCGCCGACATTTAATTTACTTGTCTTTTACGTATCCTACGTAAAAAGCTATGATTTCAATGAGAGGGGATGAGAGACCCCTAATTAGCAAATCCGTAACAAAATCCTACTTCTGAAAAAGCTTAGAAATAATATCGATGTATTTTGTACGTTGCAAGGATTTATTTATGAAATTTGAAATTTTTTTTAGTGAAAACATCTTTAATAGAGAGCTTCAAAATGTTTAATTCTAAATAATTTATTACCTACGTTTACATATTTTTTATTTACAAAATAAAATTTTGCCCGCCCCGTGTCGGAGTTATGAAGTTATGAGATCAGTCCAGGGGAATTGTCTTCCATAAAATAAATCTCACTACTGGAGAACGTAGCTTGGATAAAACGGGAAGAATGACAATAATACCTAGTATGTATTATAGCCTCTATAAAAGCTCATTCAGCATTCAGATACACTACCACATTGTTAATGGGAGATATCTCGCGTATTATTTCATGACTGTAATGTCTCTTTCTCGAAGAATAACTGGGGAAGTATTATTATACCGCCTCACAAGCCATGATTATTCCTTTACATAAAACGATCTTATGACTGTTTCGTGAAGGCTTTAAGTCTGGAAGTTGTTGAGGCTTTTCATTCCGAAGCGCTTCCCCTGTCGCGTCCGCGGGCGCTGGGAGGCTTGGGCCGGGCCTTGGCATGCAGGCGGGGCGAACGGCCGAGCAAGAGCGGAATGGGCTGAGGCGGCGCAGATGCACGTGCATGTTGTCTGGGTGGAATGGAGTTTGCTCCAATTCACAGGTCTGGGATGGGTTAGGACTGGTGTGTTCGAATGGGAAGGATTGGAATGGATGAGAATTGAATGAGATGGGATAACGTAGGTTACAACGGATTGGAATGTATCGGAGAGGATTGGGATGAATTAAAATGGGATAAATTAGGATCGGACGGGTGGAATGAAGTGGTGAGCGAGTCGTGACGGAATATACTACAAGCAGATGACAAATGTGTTAGAAGTAGAAAATGCTGAAGAGACAGAAAGGGATATGAAACATAAGTTAAAGGAAATTAAACGAAAGAAAGTAGAATGTCATTATTGAGTTAGGCTTCCTAGTACAAGTAACTGATACTTCACACATCAAACCAATCAAAAATTGAAAAATGCGTACTGTCAGCTGACTACTGTGTTTCACCTCACTATCACAATGTGAAAACATTCTTCGTTTTGCGTTATTCATAGAAGAGAAATAGCATAGAAAGGTTTTCACCGCAGTCTTCTCCCCACTTTAGGTCCACAGAACAACGATTTCATACAGGAGCAGAATCGTAGATTCCAGAAGAGAAGAAACAAAGAGCAAAGGGCTGCGCGGGGCCAATTGGGCGAAATCCTCCAGAGAGCGCCAGCAGCGCCCGAGCGGAGGTCGCAAAGGCCGAGCGAGGGACGGGTGTCCACGACACGGGAGGGGAGGACAACAAGGGTGCAAGTTGAGTGGAGCTGGGAGGAACAGGACTCCCAAGCGAGATGAGGCGCGGGGAGGCGTAGCGTGATACGAAGAGGCGTGGGGGCCGTAGCGTGGTGGGATGAAGTGAGGGGAAGTGTAGCGTGGTGGAATGAGGCAAGGGGAAGCGTAGCGTGGTGGGATGAGGCGTATGGAGGCGGCAGCGTGGTGGGATGAGGCGTGGGGAGGCGTAGCGTGGTGGGATGAGGTATAGCGCGGTCTACCATGGTGGGACGAGGAACGGCGGGGATTGGCTGGGATGAGCGAAGTGTTGTGGCGGGACACATGGTAGAGAGGAGAGTGCTGGGAAGGGGTGTGTAATGGGACGAAGGTCGTTATTGCGGGGTGTGGCTTGGAGGAAAGTGGCGTGGCCAAGGCTGAAAGTGGAGGGTGGCACGGCGTGGATTACAGTCACAGGGAGTGCCGTGGCGGGGAGTTTCGTTGAAGGGTGGTGGATCGTGGCGTGGGGTGTCGGGGAGCAGGGCGGTGGAGACGGGCGTGGTAGAGAATGGCTTGCGAAGAGAGAAGTTGCGTGGCGGGATTTGCTCGGTGGATGGAAGCGTGATAGGTGGTTCCGTGCCGAGAAGCTTCGTGGCGGGGGTGGACGTGGCCGGAAGAGAGTGAGGCGGGCAACGAGCGTTAAGGCGGGGGTGGTAGGACGGGGAGTGGTAGGATTGAGTGTATGATGGGGAGTGGTAGCACATCGTGTGTTAGGACGGCATGTGGTACGACGGAAAATAGCATGACGGGTAATGGCGAGGTAGTGAGGGAGGTGCTCCTAGAGGCGTGGACGGTGTAGGACGGCGGGGATAGGCAACAAGAAACGGAGAGAATGGCCGCGGGGAGCGGGGTAGCAGCGCAGGGCCGAGCGGCGAGCGGAGTGACGCGGTGCGGGGCGGGGGTGGGCGCGGCGGCGCATACGAAAGCAATAAAAGCGACGGCTGCCGGCAGGAGACGTAAAGATGGAAATAAAACGGGCGCATCAAATCCCGCATTAAGGCGGCCGTTATCGCGCAGCGGGCTTCGCGCTCCCCACCCCTGCCGCCGCCGCCGCAGCCATGCAAAGTGTGTGGGTCGCGGCGACGCGCAAACCCGTGTCCGCAGACTCGGGTCGGAAAAAAATGAGAATGCGGTTGAAACTTTTACCGCAGTGAGATTTCGTATTTTTTTTATATCGGATTCGACAGGATTCATGTCTGTCGTGGGAAAATGAATGGACGCTCGAAAGCGTTAGCAAGTCAATGGCAGTAAGTATTAACAATATTTTTTATAAATATTAATAATTGGGTGGTAAATGTGTTTTCAGGTTATTATATACATGGTCATTTTTATCTTTCCTGCTCATAGGTGTACACTATTTCCAGAGCTAACAATTGTTAAAAGTGAAAAGAACTTTACAGCGTATTTTTAAGTAGATATTACAATGAATACATCGCGTCTTTGTATTAAAAAATATCAGTATTCATTCACTTCATGCGTGTTTTGACGCAGTATGTCCTGCAGTAATGGGAATCATGTTGTATTGGTTTCGTGGAAAGATGGTTAATTTGGATACGAAATTGATAATCTGTTTGGTATGTTGACTAATTTTATTCATTAGAAAGACTCTAGATAGTCTGTGGAAAGTCTAACGATAAAGTGAAGAGGATCATTCCTATATTTCAGGGTTGGTTAAAGTAGGAGCTCAACTCATTTTCTGGATCTGTAATAAATTAATGTGCGTTGCTTTAGACAAAATAATGTCCGTTGTTCCAAGTCGCTGATTTTTATATTAGTGATTTGCTCGGAGATAGAGTAAAGAAGCGTTTCTCGCTCTTCGATAGTAAGATTTCAACAATCCACCATTAATTTTAGTTTTTCCAATATTTATTACGTTTGTTTACCTTCCGAAATACAAAGATTTTTCTGCTCTTTTGTTAGGTTTCTGCAGCTTGTGAAATATTTAATAAAAAATTTTGAAATTTTTGTTCTTACAAAACTAGTAAATGAGTAGTTACATAAGAAAATGCTGTTGTAAATTCATTGTTTTTAGGAGAGTCAGTGTTTTCAAATGCCATTACTGTTGTACAGCCGTAAGATGAATATTTACATCTCTTCTAATCTTTCGATTCTCACAATGTCTCGTTTTATCATTTCTTATTTTTTCATTTAAACTTTAATTGGCAGCTCCACCGATTCGCCATTATATTCTGAGTAGGTACATAACTCTGGTATTCTTAATGAAGGCAGATGCACGTATGAGCGGCAATAAGAGAGAATGAATTTGCATCGTTTCGACTCGTCACCGCTACGTTCGCTCTAGCTGCAAGTCGCGCGAGCACACGCGAGATGAAACCATATTAATGGCTTTATTTGCATTCTGCGAGGAGCACCACAACAGAGCGGCAGTGCGAGTTCATTGCCGGATGGCGAAACGTTGAGTCACTGCAGGTTCATCGTGAAGGCGAAGTGCACTGTGCGGCTGCTCAGGGACGGTTGCATGCATTTGCCTCGCTCTCGTCAGAGGTGTGCGTGTCTGAGCCGGACAGATTACAAACCTGCTCGTGCGAAATCGCGTATATGAAACACTACGTATGAAATTCATACAACGTGGTGGCTACTACTCTTTCGTGCTGCGAATATTCTTTTTTGCCACAGCGTTTTATTTCTGGATACATCCGTTTTGTTTTCGTGCATTCTTTCCAGTCCTGTAGTTAGTGGAAAACGAAGAAAGGAGGGAAATAGAGAAAGGAGGGGAATTGGTAATTATTGTGTTACTCGTATATATGTCTTAAGGGCTTACATTTACTTACATTCACGTACAACACACATTTTTTATATATTTTTCTCGAAATGTTATATTTGTATACTGATATTGAATTTACATTTCTGTGGAAGGGCATTGTATGGCATTTAAAACAAATTTTAAATGCTTCATCTACAAGAACTTCTCACATTACTTCTTCACTCGTACTTTCTATAACTTTCCAGGAGGTACCAGGCTGTTTTGGCTCACTTCAATTTCGGTTTCTTCACATGCGCACCACGATTAGAAGTTTTGCTTAAATGCGGGGCATTTGAGCTAGCAACTCGTTTGGCACATGTTCACTTACACTCCAGATATTTTCTTGAAAAGTCAAAAAGATTATTTCCAGTCGTGAATTAATGCAACCAAATAATAACCGATCTGCATTTAGATCTTTCTGGCCCCATCGAGAAGGAACTTTTCGCATCTCCAAGAGATCCACAATGTCATATGCCAACCCATTAGAGATTTCAAATGTGACCTCAAAGTACTGCAAGGTTGTTCGGTAATCCTGCATTATCATATCGTGAACTGCAGTCACTTTTTACTTTCTCACCTTACGAATACTTCGTAAGAAGAGAAAGTTATGTAATCGTGCGGCGGAAAACGGGGAATTTTCGCCAGAAAATCTCTTATAGCAGGGGTCTGGTGACAGAAACGTGGATAAAACCTGTTGCTAAATTTAGAAAAAAAAATCCTCTATCTCGTGGTGTAGTCAAAATCCATGATTTGTTGCTTCTTCATACTTCAAAATCGATTGACGGCATTCCGTCCGTCTGTCCGTCTGTGGTCAACACTAGCGCCTAAACTGTTCGGTCGATTTTCTTCAAAATTGATATTCCCCGATGGTTTTGACTCGTCTCAAGGCCTCTTGAATTTGAAACCGATATCTTAGTATTTGAGGATACTTTACAAGAAGCCCATTTTGAGATTTTATAAATTTAAAAAAATGGCTCCAAATTTTTTGATTATATTTTGTTTTTGAATAGTGCGAAGAACATTGAAGGGAATGACATTTTCCTTGATAGGCCCTATTTTTCGAAAATTGCAAAAAACTGTTTAAAAACGGCAAAATTGAAGATAGAGATTTTCGCCTCAGACAAAGTCGGTTGTACAAAATTTGCACTTCAAATAAGGTCATGTACCATTTTTTGGAATAACGAATAGTTTTTGCGTAAATTGCGCTTCAAATTTACAAAAAAAATTTTTCTCAAAAACCGCTCCAATATAATTTTTTTTCATTAAATTTCTTTCATTTTGTTCTTTAAATTTTCTGCACGTGTGTAAGAAGGGAAGGTAAATATATAAATAAACTAGTGGTGCTATAGAATGGCACATACTTTCTCGCAGTAGTTATTTTCCAAATACCGATCATCCGATAAATTATGTGGAGTAAACAGTTCACCGCTGCCTTTCTTGGTCATGTTTTTTGAAAGACATGTTTTTTCGCATGTTGACAATTACCGGCTTCGTAATAATAGAACTGATGCAAGTACGTTTTGACTGAAATATAAGCAGTTGTTCCGCAAGTCGGTTTCGTAGCGCGGTTCGTTAATGCTCCTTCGGGTTGTGATCTTCAATAAGCAAGGTACCGAGTTCGATCCCCCGAGGGGAATTTTAATTTGATGAATGTGATGTTGCAGGAAAAAAACATTGAAGAGTGTAGATACTTTATTGAAAATCATTTGAAGTATTTCTACTCATGAATAGATTCAATATAGGTAAATAGACAGGACTTGTCTGTGTTTTCCCTAACTGCGTTTTTTAAACAATTTTTCTACTCTGTTATTCGATTTCTGAAGCGTATGACATGTCAAATGAACAGTGGTCTAGTATATATCTGTATGTAACAATTTAAGTAAAATTATGAGCATTTCGGTCGGTTCTATTCTTTTATGGCTCTGTTCGACAGAGGTGATGTTGGTGTTACGTAGTGGTATAAGTGCCGGTTCGTTGAATTTGAGTTTCGTTTGTCGGGTCTGTGTACCGAAATGGTTTGCTGGTATAGTACACTTTTGCTGGTTTATGGAGTAGTGGAATAGCAATAAGGACCGTATAGAAGCAGAGCGAGAAAGTATGTGCGTTGGAAGCAACACTAGTTTATCTGTGGCAACGGAGATGGGCCTGCCACTCCTTGGCGCATCTTCCACACTTGTTCTCCCTCGTTTGAAGTTTGCCACCCAGTTTTTCACTATCGCATAAGACGGAGCACTGTCCCCAAGAGTCTTCTGCGTGACCTCTACAATTTCCTTTGGCGACATTCCGCTTCAAATGAAAATATTGAGTGACGGCACTGTTCTTGATTCTCTCCATACTTGCCATTTTACTTGCACAATGATATTCAACGCACTCTAACGGGAAAACTAATAATGCTGGACTCACGAAATTTGACTTGCACATCCACAAAGCACCCAAATAAAAGCTGTTAACGTCGGTTGTACGAGACATTGCGGCAACTATCTCGGGCTAGAAACTTTTTGACTGCCCTGCGTACATGCACTTAAATATTGCGCATACATTAACATACGCAGTTAAAGAAGAAAATCCCTGAAATGTGCAATTATGCGAAATAAAAATGGGCTATATTTGTTTTATTTTTGGTGATTGGTAAATTGATATACGTTTCCTTTCGACATGCGCAATCAGGGAAAATACGCAATTGCATGAAGTTCCGCGGTCTAGTCATAACATTTTGAATCGTAAATGTTCGACCATAGTCTTCACTGTTTTCTCATAGGCATATGGAGTTCGCACATTGCTGCTACATTCGTGAACAAATTTCATTTATCGTTATCGCGCGACGTGTACATGATACAAGTCACTTGATAGCACAGGATAACTCTGGTGAAGTACCTTTCTTTGTCCGATATAACTCTATCTTAACTTTTACGGTTCCCGTATGCCAGAAGGCAGACAAGTGGTTTGTAGCAAGTATGATAAAGCGCTACATGCTGCGCTAAGAGTCCCCAATTATAATTTCTCACGAATATTTCCGAGCGAAATCAATAGGCCGCTTGTCGACGAGGATGGCGAATGTTCATCTGCACTCGAAAAACAAGAAGTTCCAGCTGTCTTCGCAGATACCATTTTCATATGTTTTTGGCTATTTCGGTCTATTTTCCTACTTTGCCGGCTAGCTAACGGTATCTCCAAGCCTTAGCCTAGTTTAATTCCTTTGCTTGGTGGGGGGTAGAGAGGCATGTGGTGAACATGTCGTATTCTCTTCATCGTAACTAGCGAACTCCACCTGCCTCAGATTTTCTTCGACTCAGCTGCAAACACTGAGACAATTTTAAAAGAAAGCTACAACTCCGCTGTACTGGGGATCGAAACCGGGATCGCACCACGGGAAGATAGTACATTGCTCTTGAGCCATCTTAGGATCTATTTTCATTTATTTCTTTCATTCATTAATCACACGATTTGTGTCGACTATTCCACTCGTGAAATTTAAAAAAATTGTGTTTAACTATACATTCAAAATGCCCCAATGAGGGTGGTGTATCTCAAAGGCTTTCGCTTTTTCTACCCAATTTTTCTTACCGCTTCTCCCTCCTGGCCAATCATAAACTGTCACTCATCTATCTTAGGAGGCGTTATACATCGATAGCTATATCGATGTTCAATGAAGCGGGTATGTATTATAACATAACCTCTTTGATTTTAACATAGCTTTTAGTTATTTTCAATATTTGGCGCATTTTTACATTTTATTGGACATAATTTCATACGTGCAATGGTCCTATTAATGATCACTCGTGCTTTGGAAATTCTCAGATAAATCCCGTCCTCGCTTCGCGAGTCAGGGATTTATCGACAATTTCCAAAGAACTCTTGGTATGACCTATGATACCCTCTCTTGCACCAGAATTCAAAACAAGTTGCTCGCCGCTATTGGCTGTGCACTGGTGATTCCCCTCGCTCGCGCGTATCCAGAGGAAGTGGAGCCACCGCCGCGCGGCCACGTCCGTGTTTTGTTCCAGCGTTTCCGGCGCAACCAAGGCGCCGCCGCAACCCCTTTTCCGGTGCGCCTTCCGCCCCACCCCGCCCGCCCCTCTCCTCCATCCCCTGGTGGGAGCCTCCTTTCTCATCTCCGCCTCTTCCTTCCCCGCCTCGCTCGACACGGCCTGCGCCGCTTCCGCCGTCCACCCCCTCCCACTCCGCTCCCCATCCTCAACGCATCAGCCTTCACCGTCCTCCTCGCCGTTCCTTGCCCTTAGCCGGCACCACGCGCCCCGACTCATTCGTCCACGCCCCACGCCACCCCACTGGCGCAGGTGGCTGAGGGCATCAATTGATGACACTGCAGGGACTCTGACTGGGAGGCTCTAGGGTTCGAGCTAGATAGCTAAATCGAATTGAGTAGCTGACGGGAGGAGAATTCTAGCGTCCGGCTGCTCTGGTCGGTATTTTGTGGTGGTTTCTCCGGGCGACACCAGGCGAATGCGGGAGCAGTACCTTAACAAGAATACCACAGTCAGCGCGATGTTTCCTTCCTCTTCCTTCTCCTAGCCTCACTCCTTACTTACACACACACACTATCATGCTTTATACCCCTATACACCAATCCGGAGCATCGAGCTTGTCCCGACTGGGGCCGGGGTCCGCTGGTGGGAGATACCTGGTATAAAAAGCAAACAGACCGACTGTGTGTCGCCCCGGATCTCGCCATCCAGAAGGGAAAGTTCCCCGCTATCTCTTGCGGTAGAAAACCCCTACGCTTACAGGACTAATGATATTTGCAGTTGATGCGCCTAGACACGAATCAACCCATCTCATCCCCCTGCCACGGCGCGATCCCTTACCAAACCGCTGCACTGTTTCAATCCCTAAACTTTCTATCCCTCCGATTCCAGCCCTTCTCAACACGCCCACCCGCTCTTCCAAATTGCCCTATCCTACCACGCTCTCTACAGGACCCTTACATCTCCTCTCCGTGGTCTTGTCTCTCCGTTCCGTCCCTCCCTCCTGGCCCAGCCCAGCTCAGCCCGCACCCTAGACCAGCCACTTCCGCCCGCTCCGCCACGCCCCGCCACGCCCCCCACTCTCCGTCTCCTTCCCCTCCACCTCCACAGCTGCAACGGCCACCACTTCCTCCCGGCGGCTATAAAATGGTAATTCGGCGCCATAATGGATAAGTGCTTCGTACCGCCAGCCCTCGGATTGAATATCGAACCGCGACCGGTCAATATTTTATCGGCGGAGCCAATATCGGGAGCGCTGATGCTCGAGCGCCGGTAGCGGTGAGCTGAGCAAGCTCTCGCCTGCAGGTCAGTGTTTTCCATATTATGAGTGGCCGCCATATATTTCGGGCTACATGACAGCCCGGTAAGAGGTCCTCATACGTCCTTGTGTTAGCGGGATATTGCCGGGCGCGCCCTATATTTTAGAGAGGATGTGCCGCATTATTACGCTGCAGCTTTCTGCAACGATGATAACGAAGGGAATCATATTCGTCATCATAACGTAGCGACACGTTACTTTGCAGCCTGGATACACTCGACTGTGAAAGTAATGTGATCCGTATGCTAACAACGGATTGGACAAGACAATGAATGCAAATGAGAAAATTATAAATTTTTATGGAGGAGAGAAATTATTGTGATTAAAATTTTGTGCTGAGAAGAACAATGAGGTACAGTCTAAATAATCAGTCAAATGAGAATAGTACATATGTTTGTAAGAAATAAGAAGATAAACTCAGGTTGAAAAGGTTGTAAAAAAGATTTTTTTTAAATATGAAACTGAAGAGTGGGAAGGTAATTAGGATTTGAAAAAAGAAAATGTACCATTTGTAGAAGTGTGGATGAGTATCCCACAAGTACAGTCATCGTGATGAATTCGTATTCTCTTCATTTAACCCTGCTGTAGTCCACGGGTCCCCTTCGACCCAAATAAAATTTTAATTTTTTGAATAGCTTAAGAAAATGGTGCGATCGTTCTATTACTCTCTGACAATTATTTTTTGACTGTTTTCTACCCGTGTATAAAATGTAGTCAATTTATTTTCAATATGAAAGGAATTATAATTTTTTTTACACATAAGTTCTTCGGGTCCATTTGGACCCATGACATCTCTCATGTAGAACTCTCATTAGAATTTTGATACAATAACTCGGTAAATTCGTAGAAATCAACTGTGGAAGGATTGTGTTGTCATCGGAGACCATCGCATTAGATGTACAATGTCAATATTTCGTCGAATAATACTATCAAACTACGCGAACACTATCGAAGTTCTAGGAACATCTGATCCAATCATAGCTCTCTAAACTACAGCAAGACGGTTCTTTTTAAAACTTGAACGTAGTATTCTTACGTGTTTCTTCCTCTTCCGATATTGTACAATCTTCAATTGTATGTAACAATCAATAAATAATTAGTCGTTTTCCGTGCTATTGTCCATTTCCTCAGCACATGCCAAAGACTTCGCAAATACGGAGGGAAATTTTGAAGGTTTTGTGCCAATGAAACTCGTTACGTGTGAAGTGCACAACCTCTGGCAAACAAGAAGGGCAAGTACAAAAGATAGAGTACAAAATCTGGGAATAAAAGTTGTGATACAATTATCCTCACTCTGAAGGGTAACACTATAACTCCTGACCATTGCTTTACATCATACTAGTTGGGTCAGGAACTTCTCAAACGGGACATCACTCTCGGTGGAACTACGAGCAAAAACAAATCTTCTAAACCGCCAAAACGTCTCCACATAGAGGGCACTACAAACTACTATTCTACTTTGGCTTTTGCGAGTGACCCGACATTAGTATCGTATGTGACACGAATAAACAAGTGTGTTGTCTTTCAAAGCACCCTTGACATTGATGCAAGAGCCTGCGAATCCGGAGAAAATAAACCATAAATAATGACAAACTATAATTCGACAAAGGGAACTGTTGATGCGATTAGTTCTTATTCATCCAAAAGAAAAAGACATTTTTGTGACCTAATTTTGTTCTCTCTAACAATATAAACATCTTAACATTCTAATGTTTTTTTTCACAAAAGCAAATTCAGATTGCAAATAAAAATGTTATAAAAAATAACACTTTTTATAGAAAACTTGGGGAATCTTTTGTAAAGCCGTTATTGAACGTAGAACACACCTGCCACAAACGTCGTCATCAAGAGAAGTTGAAAACTAGAAATCCGATGAATAAGTCACCTTCTTGAAAATTAAGTTTTCTTAGATTTTATTCGAAAGGGGAAAATGGAGTCTGTTGCAAAACAGATAACAAAATTATTTTTCATTGCTCTAAGTAAAACCTTTTACAGTTAAAAATCATGTCAATCACATTTTTACTACATGTGCGAAATATAATTTTTCTATAATTACAGTTAAAATAAACAGACAGTTCCTTTATAAAAGTTTATTTTAAGTACCAATGACATTCATAGAAGGAGAAAAAGAATAAAATTCATAATTACAGTTCTTTATTTTACTATCACGCATGTTCAGAGACCATTATTTTACATAATTGCACAACCTTATAAATGAAATAAATGTGGATAATTAACATTTCGGTGTATAATTTTAATTTCCTATTATGAATACTAAATATGATCACTGGAAAAGTAAATAATCTGAAAGAGAAATTATATGGGTACATTTGGACCCAAGGATCTTGAGAAGGAGTAAAATTAAGGACCGCAGCCGGGTTAATTCTTTGTTCACTCCCGTTTTCCTATTTACTTTTCTATCATGCGCTCTTGCATTATTTTCTCCATCAATGCCGTTACTCCCCTGTAACTTCTACACAACCTGAAATCTTAAGATGAAAACTCCTTTACAAGACTTTTGGCAAAACTAAACATATGTCTCACCAAAGCAACGTAGCCTTAAGAATCTTAAAACGCATTAAGTTACTGAAGTCATAATAAATTATTTGGTAGTGGATAATTATATTACATTATTTTGTAGCGATGTGCGAAGTAAAATAGTTTCTGAAATCTGTTCAAGAACCACGCACTTTGTAATTAAATTTTAAAATTAAACGAATACCTCAAATATTTCGTAAATAAAAAACAGGCAATAAATTATAAAGCATCATTATTGTTTATACATGTTCCTTTCTGTTTTTACTTTATGGTAAACTGTTTGAATGGATGAATGGTTTGGTTTAAACCAAGGATGAACACAGAAACGAAACTAAGCGAAATTAGGCATTTCGTTAAGGTTTCTTGTGCACAGAAACTGAAGTGCGTAACGAAACTAAAGTCCAAAGCGCGGCGAAGAAATCCATTGACTAGTAACGAAAATGGCTCTGGAACGAAACGTTACTGCGGCTGGGAATATAGTTTCTGTACAGAAAATTTATTCAGGATTCAGTTCCGTTATTTACAACTCATGACGTCACAAAAACGGTTTAGTTTCGCTCCCAGTGACATAACATGCAAGTAGTGTTTTGGCGACCATTCAAATTGAGACATTCCATGGCCTCATTGCAGCCGTTACTCGTGAGTTGCACCGCCGCTATCAGCCTATCTGTATCCCCGGAGGGCAGGCATTTTTTTTATTTTAATATATATTTTATTTTGCAATTTGTTTTTACACAAACATTTGGCAAAATTGCATAAATTTTCTATAAATGAGTACTTGAGAGGAGTAAAGTCCATGCAGTGCATGCAGTTCCTGGTCTTGTTCTTGCATTTACATGCGCGACATTATAAATATGTGAACATCATATTTTGTTTCGTTATAAAATTGTGCAGTCTCTCGAAGATTCTCGGTGCTCTTTTCAACTGATGACATGATAGGGGCAGTTGTAAATAAATACAAGTATTGGTTGAATTATGATGTGCAAGTCTCTGTGACGTCAAGGGATTTGCTGGTGTTAGCCTCAGAGGGAAGGAGAGAGGATACTGAAACGAGGTGCGTTTCCCTCAGACCATGGAGGTCTCAAAGTCATCTGTCAAATCCAACAGTTCAACGCCTCTTCTCGCCCTCATTCGCATCGCGGAACACTCAGATCCCTCAGACAGGACCTCAGGCCCGGAGAGTGGATCTATTCCTCATATAAATAATTAAAAACATTAAGTTTCTTCACTTGCTTTTCTATTGTCAATCCTCTCTAATTAAAATCTGTAATGGTTAAGAAATTACTGAAAATATTTAAGCTCTTACTGTTGAGATGCATTTTTAATATTTAATGAAATTTCGCTGTTAAATTTAATATTCTATAAGGACTGATTTTATATGAAATATGGAAAATATATGAACTTTTTTTCAAATTCTATATGCAAAAACCTGCCGCCTATCGAAAATATTTGCGGAAATCGCCACGTACCATCGTCCTGCAGCCATATTCTTTTAAGTCGCGACGCCGCTATCAGCATGTCAGTCAGCAGAGTGTCCTTTTACTTGGAGGGCACTGCAGGTCACCGAGACGTAGGACTCCCGAACTCTCTCCCATTCTCGGGGAGCGGCGGTGCGGCCGTGGGCGGGGTGAGAAGGACACTGCCGCTTCTCGGAAGCGCTGCTGAGAGGTGTCGTTGGAAGGAGCGTGGGCCTGCGAGCAAGATGGTCGGCGGACCTAGCCCACCCCACCTTCTTATTCGAGGTATTTCCGCTGTAATCCGTACTATACTGCGATTTTTGTAGGAAGAGCTCTCAAGATAACTCAATCCCATCTTCGCGATGGAATATGTCACGGCATTTCGCGTCTTTTCTCTGTCTTGCTGGTAGAAGTCGCATGATCGCAAGCACTGCTTCATACGGTCGCGATCGTGCGAAATGTAGCGGAACGACTGTGAATGATACGAAATGCCGTGACATATTCCATCGCGAAGATGGGATTTGAGTTATCTTGAGAGCTCTTCCTACAAAAATCGCAGTATAAACAAAAGTTTTTATTTCATGTTAAACCATGTATCCAGCATGGTCAGTATTGCGTGTAAAAACTTACCACAATAGCCAAAACATATTTTAAGAGTAATTAAATTATCGACAGAGGATAGAGGAAAAGGTACAGATGTTAAACCTGGTTTAACTTGTTACACCTGTTAAAACTGGTGTTTAAGTAGTTCTGTTCTGAAACAAAATAAAGTACAGAAATGTAGTCGGGTGTACAACTTTCAATGGCCCTCTCCCGACTTTCGTTACTTGTCCTTCTACAATTATTAATAACGAAACTAAATAAAGAAATAACGTTTCTTACCCACAAAAAGGAAATTCACTTTCGTTTCGTTTCAGTAAAGAAACGAGAGTCATTTCAGTAAAGAAACGAAACGAAACTGTCTTAGACGATCTGTTCTTTCTGTAACGAAACTAAACTCGCGCAGACTTTCGTTTCGTTCCTTGCAACGAAACTAAATTCATTAGAAAATAATTTTGTTACAGCTGCTTAGTTTCGTTTCTGCTGCCATCCTTGGTTTAAACGCCAGCTTCCACTTAAAATATGCCCTGCGCTCCTTTCTTGTCACTCGGTCTAATCGTGCGGTGGGGCAGTTGCGGACAACGGGGACGGAACGGGAGGCAACAGCGCTGCAGCAGGCAGGTGTGTTGAGGGTGGGGCTAGTGAACTGCGGATGGTGAAGGGCACAGATCTGAAGGATGGCTGGTACACAGCCAGGAGTGAGGAGCGTAGCTGACGCAGGGGAAGGCAAAGAGAGCGAAAGGTGGAGGATGGCAGAGAGAATGGAGGCGGTGAGTAGGAGCAAGACGTGTGTTGAAGGGAGGTGGGTGCGGAGTGCAAGTGAGCCGGTGGGAGGATGAGAATAGAAGTGTAAGGGATGGCGGATGGAAGTGGTGAATAGGAACAGCGAAATGTGAGTTGACATGTGGTTGGGGGGCAGGATGACGATAGACGCGTGAGAGATGTCGGCTGCGAGTGGTGAGTAGAAGCAGAGGTGTGAGTAATGGAGGGAGGTGGGGAGCGAGTTGATATATGGGATGGGCGTGAGGGATGGTGGGTGGAAGTAGTGAGCAGGAGCACAGGTGTGAGGGTTGAAGGGTGGCTGGTGGGCAGGGTGACGGCAGTGGAGGCGTGAGGGATGGTGAGTGCAAGTGGTGAGTAGGGGCAGAGGTGTGCGGGTTGAAGGGTAGGCGGTGCGCACTGTGTGTGGTGGTGTGGGAGCGAGGTGGCAGAGGCGGGGAGTGCGTATTGGGATCGCCGGCAGCGCGCGAATGTGTGGCCGTGGGCGGCGCGAGCGGCTGCGTTAGCTGCCTGCGCTATCTCATTATCATCGATTAATCACAGCTGCAGCGGCGGCGGCGGCGCCGTCGCGCCCTCCGGTGGAGCCCCGCCCCGTCCGCCGCCGCGACCCCTCGGTCCCATCGCCCCGCCCACGCACGCTGAGGGCGGAGCTGGGCCGCGCCCGCCCCGCCACCACCTCATCCCAGGTTGGCCTTGATTTGCCCCACCGCACTGCGGCAGGAGTGTGAAGACAGGTTGTGCTCCTCCTGCCCTTGACCACCACCACACTCGGCACGAATTGTCCTTTTTTATCCTAAACCATCTTATCTTGTTCTGTGATACCTCTTTTTGTTCCAAGGGCTCAGGTGGCTCACGGAATTAATGTCACAGTAGTGCCTCTAACCGAGAAGTCATAGGGTTCGAGTCTCGACGATGCCACGATTTTTTACACTAGCTACATACAACAATGTAGGATTTCACGGCCGGAGTTGTAGTCAACGTTTTCTTCCGGACTAGGGTACTGTCGCAGTTCGTCGTCATCAGGGGCCGGCAAACCATCAAAAAAGGTTTTTCGTCCGGGACCACATCGCCACTGAGGATGTCCGTCGCAGTTTCGAACGAAACGTATAGAAGTATGTTTTCCAATAGACCACGGCCCCCTAGCCCGGAAGAAAACGTTGACTAGCTACATAACTTCATTGAATTCAGTCGCTATCTGGAGGAGAATTCTAGCGGCCGGCTGCTCTGAACGGTAGTTTTATGTGGTTTCTCCGATCAACACCAGGTGAATGAAGGAGAAGAACAGTTAACACGAAAACGAACTTTCCGTTTTCTCCGCTAGCTCTCCCCCTCCCCCTCGCCCTTGCCTTTACCCTTTCCCTCGCCCTTGCCCTCGCCCTTGTCCTCACCCTTGCTCTCACCCTTGCCCTCGCCCTTGCCCTCCCCTTGCCCTTCCCTTGCTCTTCCCTTGCCCTCCCATTCACCGTCGCATTTGCTCTTACTCCCTCTCATTCTCACTTTCTCTCACACTCACCATCACGTCACCCTCGTTCTCGCTATCATCCCGGCCCTCGTCCTGTTGCCATCAGTATTCTTTCTCATCGTAATTCCGTCATACCTCTCCGTCTTCCAAACTTCCAAACTGTTTGTGGATCTAGCTCTAGCATTCGCGCCAATAGTAGCGCTAGCATAATCACTCGTCTCCGCCTTGGCCCTGCCCTAGTCCAAATGACGGCTGTCTGCCCCCACCCCGGGTCTGCGGCATTGGCGTAATGGATGGCGCACCCGCACCTGCCCGGGCACGCCCGTCCCCGCCCCCGCCCCGCAGCCCGCCCCGTCCACGGTCCCTCCCCACGCCGCGCCCCTAATGAATTGCTCCTGCGGCGGCTGCGGCGCCGCCGCATTGGTGTTCGGCGGGCGCGGGGCACGGGGGCGCAGGGGCGTGGGAAGCGTGAGCGACGGGGCCGTGGTGTTGCGAGGGCGGAGGGTGCGATGGTCGAGGCGGGGCGTTAGGATTAGTGGGGACGGCGGGAACGGTATGGACGACGGAGATGGCGGGGATATTGGGGACTGCTTGCATTACAACTTCACCTACGATTAATTGATTGATTGTTCGTGATCGCAGGTGCGTCAACTACAGAAGTCATTATGCCCGTAAGTGTAGTGTGTGTTTTTCTGTGGTGGTGGTTGTTGTTGTTGTTGTTGTTGGTGGTGGTGGTGGTGGTGGTGGTGGTGGCGGTGTTCTTTCCCCGCTGGAAGCCGAGATCCGGCGCCGAACTACCGTCGACTTGCGGAGTTTTCTCTAAACCAGGTACCTCTCACCAGCGGGGCACTACCCCAGCCGGGACAAGCTCTCAGCTCCCGACCGGGACAAGCTCTCAGCTCCCGGCATGTGTGGTAGTGTTGTGCATGTTAGTTTAAGTGTGTGTGTAAGCGGTGAGGATAGGAAAGAGAAAGGAATAGGAAGGAAAGATCGCACGCGGCTAACAATCACTTATGATTATGACAGCCTCACTGCCAACCTGAAAGTAGTGTTTGTATTCCTAATTTGCTTGTGCTACAACGTTCAATCTTAAAAATTTTGATTTAAATTAAACATATTTACATCATGCCTAGGCTTACCTAATATAGCATCATTCAGATCCTTACAAGGCATGATAATCTCATTAGTGTAATTCTTCTGTGTAAAAGATATTTGGTTTAATTATATGTACTGTTTCTATACGTCTCTCAATTCATTTGTGGCGATGACAGCACCTGAAAGACCATTTTCTGGGGCGCGAGACTGGTGACTCGCTCATCATCAATTAATTCATCACCAGTGGTCCTCCAACGTAAGTGGCAACCAGAGGATGTGAGATGCAATGTAATTTGGCCCCGCCTTGGATTATTTACTGTCCGCTAAACACAACATGTGCTGAACTTACACTATTAATTCATTTCACTATATCTCTATATTAATAAAATGAATCGTCATGGAGAAATTCTATTTAATTCTGACATCTTCGGATATAGTGAACCTCTAATATAGTGATCCAAAAATATTAGTCCCCAGAAGTTCACTATATCCGAAGTCGACAGTACTCAGTGCGTCACTGCCGACGACAAGGTTGACGTAATGTGACACCAAGAAGGAGGCCGACCGCCATTATTATTGTTATTATTATTATTATTATTATTATTATTATTATTATTATTATTATTATTATTATTATTATTATCTATTATTTACGCATTGCATTACGGAACGTACACTTTTCTGGTCTTCTTGGTACGTAAAAAACTGTCTAATGTATTAATATATTCTGTACTATGTTATTTGCAGTGTAGGCGAAAATTATTTTTGTTAAAATATTTAATTTCTTTGCTGTGTTATATGAAACTATTTTGTTGTTCTTTAGCACTTTACGAGCACTATTTTCTTTGCGATTGTTCTGCAAAATTTTTAGTGCAGTTTAATATTAAATTTATCTTCTGATGCACAGGTTTTGAGAGAAAAGGCTGTTTCCAGTTTGTCTTCATTCCGGGAAAGAGGTGCGTTTTATGTTGTTCTTTAAACAGGCTTTACAAACACTTTGCACCGCATTCTAAGTCAATTCAAAGTATGCGCTTCCCGTACGAAATGAAAGGTAGCGACATATAAATTAATTATTTGTGATAGCTCATAAGTGCTTCAAGTGATTAATGTGAGATCAAAATAGCAACCGGTCGATATTTCTCATTAGTTCACATCTGTTATCACTTCTCTTACACACATTAATCTTATGCACCATTAGTACACAGGACGAAAAGGAAATCCAATAACCAACGAGCAGGGCAAATGGAATAACGTGAGAATGGAGGGAAGTTCAATGCAAATCTACATATCTTGGTAAACGGGTAAACATAACTTACTTTTGCACGAGTTTCCCAATATAAGATTAAATATACTTTACAACTCTAATCAATTTAAAATAAATGATTTTAATAAAATAATTTTAAAATAGCAGTACAAACCTTTCATTCAGCAATGATAAGCTCTCAGCTACAAACAAAAATAACAATATTTGGCTTTATTTTGGAGTTCTAGTTTGAATGACCGCTAATAAGCATTGATTTATTCGTCTTGTCAATTATATCATGAACCTCACCATCAGTTTCATATTCCTCATTTCGATTGTGTCGCAAGTTGATTGTGTCTCCCGTCATATCGCGCTTGTCAGGTCGCGCATGACTTTTACGATTGGCGTGGGAGCGGCAAGACCGCGCTCTGTCGGGGGTCGGCGGCGGCAGCGGCAAGCTGTTGCACACACGGCCTGGTAGGCTCGAGCCAGGAAAGCGAGTCTCACCGCCTAGCATCGGTCCTTTTAAGGGAGCCAGCCGGCACCATGAAGGCAGTCCCGAGTCGAGTCCAGTGAGCAGCAGTCGGGAGTCTACCGTCGGGAGGCGACGATCACAGTCACCAGTCAACGGGGGACGTCTTGGAGCCGGACGTATTGAGGTGTTGGGGACTGGAGATTGTCAGTGATTGGCTATATGGCGGCTAGTGGTAGTAACCACTCGTCTATCGGATGCCGTAGGAAGACGGCACAGCTCAGGGAAAGGCTACTCCCTAATCTTGTAATGACTGGCAACTATGTAAATAAGGCATCAATAGATATTGTTGAGTTAGCGTGCGACTTTCATTTATGGACGTAACATTTCCCTTTAATAATCCTTTACTTCGGTTTTGGACTTAGCTTAACTACCTGCCTGCTTTATTGATATCTTATTTTAAGACCTTATTCCTTAGGGAAAGAGAGTACTGTAATCGTGCGCCGAAAAACTTTGATTTTTCGTGTGAATAACTCCTTGAGACAGCAAAAGCGAATGACGGCAAAATATCTGTCTCTGCCCCCGCCACTCCGTCTATCCGTCTTTCTCATGTCTCTCCGTCCATCCGTCCCTCTGTATTTATCAAATCAAATTCAATACGAATATCAGATAACTTTTCCTGACTTCATCTCGATTGACCATTTCACAAAGACGTTATATACTCGTAACATCATCTACTACCCATGAAAAAATTCAAAAGAATGAATGAAATATTATTTCTCAGAAAGTATTCTAATTTATTTTGCCTAATCTTTTGAAAATGTTGTCGTGCGTTAATGCAGAAATTTGGAAGAAACAAAGTCGTGGAGCGAACTGTTAGAAGCAAAATTTCATCTTGAGTATTCCGGAGGATGTTCAAAATAAGACGGCTATATTTCTTTTTAGAAGAATATTCTGACAAATTGATCTCTTCAAAGATTTATAATAATAATAATATATAAATTAAAATAATCAAAATATTTCACTGTGCACATACAGAGTACTAGTTTTTGAGAGTTTTCCAAGTCCAGGGGAATCTTTGCTCCTTAGCCCCAAAGGTCTTTGGATTTTACTCGTTTGAGATTTGCACTTATCAGAGGCCTCAGTTCAAAGTTCTTTTGGGGTCGGCAGCAAATGCAGTAAAATCAAACGGAACATCTAGGGTTTAAGAACTTATTTATGGAAGGTCCGTTATCCCGAGATGTTTTATATTATCCATAATTTGAAGCATAGTGACATAACGTATTTTTCATACAAATATTAAGTAAAAGTTTTGTATTGTACAGAATATTTTGTCTCTCTTCTCTATCATTTCTTCCTTTCCTCATATTTTGTATAGATAAAAAAGCGACCTACAAGTATCCCGAGCGTATGAACTCGTCAATATTCGTTATTTATTCTCGAGTAAAAATTATAAAGAACCAAAGGCCTGCTAACTGACAGTAATTATTATTTTATATTCACATATTCGAGTATGTGTGAGAAAAAAGAATAAAAATTAGGGGAATAATAATAATCCAAAAACATAATTATGAATGTGAATATATTAGCATAAGTTCTCAACTTTTAAACAAATACATTTAAAAATTACCACAGGTAATACAACGAGTGCTTTGGAAATTGTCGATAAATCCCCGACTCGCGAAGCGAGGACGGGATTTATCTGAGAATTTCCCGAGCACGAGTGGTATTCAACAGGACTATTCCACGAGCGAAATTACGTCCAACAAAGTGATAAACTTTTTGAGATATACCGCCCTGATTGGAGCTTTTTGTAAGTACAGTTAAACACTATTGGTTTTAATGTCATAAGTGGAATAGTCAATTGATAATTTCCGCGGCTGAGTTCAGCTCTGAGCATTGCTGTTGTCTTTCCAGCGACTCTGATCGGAAGGTTGTAGGGTTGGGGTTCCGTCAGTCCAGGATTCCCGGCACTAAATAGCTTGGTCAAATTCAGCCGCTGTTCAGACACTTCCCGCGATAACACTATTACCACACTAACGTGACTAATAAACATAGAAATTGACGTTCTCTAAAACATCAGTCACTCAATTGATAATTTCATTTCAAAGCATCAGATCTTACCAATTATCGAACACAACATATCAATTCTTAAAATAGTTTGAAAATAATGAAATTTGTGATTAGAATCATTGTATGACAATAATTTAGTGTTGTTTACCATTAATTTTGCACACGCTAGGATCTGTTTTCTATTGTATAATTTTGATTGTTACATTTTAAATGTCTGCTTTTAATAGAGTTTGTTGTTTGTGATTTTGTTTGAAACTTTACTAATCTAATTTTGTCGAGAAGACGGGAACGCTCAACGCACAATGCACACGCCTATGCAACCAGCTCCATCTCCTAACGCACATCTAATGGAATTTTAATGGTTCAAGAATATTTTCCGAGCAACGTGACGTAACGACGTTTTTTCGCGGGTCATCCCAGGCACATATTTGTCTTCCTTACCAACGTCCCACACTATTTCGGACGAAGTGCTCTCTTTCCCTTTAGACGAGCTCGGCTTTTTTTTGTTCGGAGAACCGACCCGAAGAAGTTTTATTTAGCATCTGTAATGCCACCCCGAGAAGAGGAGACGGCGGCTGAGCAGGGGCGGGTGAAGGGAGATTCGTCCGACAGTCGATTAATCACTAAGGAGGATCATCCGCTTACAGACTCCGTTCCTCTCGATTATAGAAAACGCAATTGTATCGCGTAGCGATGTTGCTTTTCGTTTAAAAACGTGTGATGCTTATCATTCAAATACGATTTCGTCAGTTGCAGATAAATGATATCATTAGAGACAACAAAGCTTGGCGCGATAGGCAGGGAACGGTTGTGCATTGTTGAACTAATGGATTGTATTAAATGAATGTGCTGTAATTTAACTTATCATCTATAATGGAAACCATTACGGTCTTTGAAGGTTTTGTGATAAGCTCGATATTATAATAGAATATTTATGCGGCGTGTAGTTTGAAGGTTTAATTAACTAAATCATATAATCTAGAAAACAGGAAATGATGACAGAATGGAAGCCGTGCATGCGATGTTGCTCGGGAAGCAAATATTTGTAATACAGGATAATCGGGAATAGTTGGTGGTGAACCGTGAATACTCTAGGGGCGAATAATTGAGCTGTGTTTCATACTTACGTTTTAATGAGTCATTCCTTTTTCGGAAACTATACTGCTATTTTGTAATGTTTGACCATACCTGCAAAAAGATAATTTTATTATCAGAACAGCGTTGAAACACTGCGATGAAAGAGTTCCTTGGAAACAATGCGTTGAAATAATATGAATAGAATCAATGAGAGAGTCGAATATTTGTCAACGTATTCAGGACAAACAAATGTTACGAATAATGAATGTATGTCATGAATTGATACTTCATTAAATGAAAAATAAAAGTTTGATGCGACTGTGAATATTCTCTGTGCAGTTTTTCGTTCGAATCTGTAATAATAGAATTTCACTCATTTAAGCCTAATAGTGTAGGTTTGCATCCATTCGTTGCGTGAACATATAATAATATTACTGTTGTAAAGAGAAAAGTATTTAAGGAATGTTTCATTTTCATTACTTCTCGCAGCACTCTTTGTATATCATTTAAAGTGCGTGTACACGTAATTTTTTATTAATGGAATGGACAAGACGAATTCAGGAGAATTTAATAAAATCAATACAAGGCAAGTCTGTAAACATATTTCTTGGACTACAATATTGCTCGTCAGAAAGGGTCCCTCTCGATAAGATGGTAAAACGTTCCTCTCAACCAAATTGCATATGAGTAGTTACACGATAATTCTAACATAAAAATAATATTTTTGAAAGGTTTCTTAGCCTCCGTCCCGCCACCCACACCCCTCTACAGCCAAAAACTTTTTTAAAATTTCAATTTTTTTCGTCAACGTAACACTATTTTATCTGACTAATAAATATGATAAATAAGAACACAATTTGAACAATCAGGAAAATATTTTTAGTATTTTCTCAGGTCCAAATTCAAACATAAAAAATACTTTTGAAAAAAAATAACAAGAATTATTTTTTACTGTGTCTTAGAAGCCTGGAACAGGCTCGAAAAAATGCCAAAGGTTTATCTTAAAACACAAACTGTTGTGGATTTTTTTCAGATTTTGTCAATTGCTGGGCTGCTGTTAAAAAAATAAAAACCATTTTCCCGCCTTTAAAACACCTGGACTTTAAATATAGTTTGAAAATTACTGCAACAGTTCTCTACATTTATTTTAGTGTTTATTATACATTTGTATACATTGTTAAAGCACCAAATAATGATTTTATTTTGAAATGTACTTAGAAATTATATTTTTATTAAAGCTTTCTAATCCTTTGTATGAGAATATCATACTCTAAGGAAAGATGATAGTTTTTGGCAGTTTATTAACTAATCATTCGGTCATATTTGAAGGATAATTGGGGGACATGTGGGATGTGAAGAAATGAAGGGGAATAGGTTGGACTCAGATTTACAAGAACTGTTTTACTTTCCCGTATACGTACGTATACACGGAGTGATATACGTAGTATAGGGAAAGTTATGTAATGCTGCGCGAAAAAATGGCCAATTTTCGGCGGAAAAAAATTAATTGCCGGGCCGTGAAAACGAATAAGTGGATAAAACCAGTTGCTAAATTAAGAAAAAAAAATCCTCTATCTCGTGGTGTGGCCAAAATCCATGATTTGTTGCTTCTTTATACTTAAAAATCGATTGACGGCATTCCGTCCGTCTGTCCGTCTGTCCGTCTGTGGTCAACGCTAGCGCCTAAACCGTTCGGTCGATTTTCTTCAAAATTGATATTCCCCAGTCGATCTGATTCTAGTCGAAGCTTTGTGATTTTGAAAAAGATTCTTTAAAATTTGGGGGTACTTTATATGAAGCCCCCCGGGGATTTTCAACATTTTCTCAAAAACGGCTCCAAATTTTTTCTTTAAATTTCTTGTATATTTAGAGGAAAATACACTTTTTAACATGGCATAGGTCCGATTTTCACGTACAGCTCTGAATCTTCGAAAATTGTGAAAGTTTGAATTTTTTACGGCGTCTTTCTCAAACTACAAAATTGAAGATAGAGACTTTTTCTTCAAATAAAATTTGTTCTGCATATTGAGTTCTTTCATAAAGGTCATGTAAATGTTTTTCACAATTTTGGTAGTTTTCGTGCAATATTGCGTGCAATATGTGCAATTTTAAAAAATTACAAAAACAAAATTTTCTCAAAAACGGCTCCAAATTTTTGCTTTAAACTTTTGGTAGGGATAGTGGTAAATGTACTCTATCAATGACATAAAAGTCATTTTGGTCTCTCGGTTGTTTTTTTCAAAAATTACAAAAATGTAAATTTTTTACTTGTCTCTCACGTCGTTAATATTTACATTATCGGCGATTTTTTTACATTATTGTATTTACGAGTATATATGCTTTAAATAATGTCAAGTAAAGTTTCTCGAAAACACTACCGTTTTCTGTGAAAAGTAGCTCAAATTTCGGCATTTTCAGAAATGCTCAAACGTCATTTTCTCCTATATGGCTGCAATTTTTTTCTTGAAACTTTTGTAACGGATAGTGCCAATTACACTCATTAGTATAGAGTGAAGTTTATTTTGAGTTTTTTTGTTTTTTTCAAAAATTATATAAATGTAAATTTTTTGAAAGATCTCTCACATCTTTAATATGCACATTATCCGCAATTTGTAAAGATGATTATATTTGAGAGTGTAAGTGCTTCAAATAACTTCCAATAAAGTATTTTGAAAACTCAATCATTTTCTGTGAAAATGAGCTTCAAATTTCGCATTTTTAGTAGTGCTAAAACGCCATTTTCTCTTAAACGGCACATAATTTTTAAAAGAAAATTGCCATTTACGGCTAGGTTTTTGTGTTCTTTAATATTCTAAAATTAATGTTTCTGTTCTACCAATAGGAAACCGAAAAATTAAGAAAATGACAAAAAAATGTACTTTTGGCGATGACAGATGGTAGCTGGCAAGAAAGAGTATCTGGCAATTCCGAATAGCTAGCGAAGACCCAGGAAAATAGAAAACTAATACGGGAAAGTCTGTGCCATTCTGTAGCACCTCTAAGTTTACTATGTCTTAGAACACCGACACAAGCACGAAAATAATCTTAAAACTTCATCTCAGAATGCTTGTGAATTTTTTCTTATTTTTTAATACCTAGGTCATAGTTAAAAACTAAGACATTTGCAGTCAAGAACTTGGCTGTCCGACAGTTGCCGTATCCTAGCCAACTGCGACCTTCCGCGAGTAGGAAGGCAGCAGAATTGCAGCTGAAACGTTGATAACTGAACCTATGACGCGGCGTCTCCCGGACAGATAAATAGTAACACACAGGCTGCGGAAGCCTGTGCTTTCACATCTGTAGATGTTTCAGAATAGTCATCTGTAGATGTTTCAGAAAAGTTTTCGTTTCCCTTACTAAGTATTTGTTCTTGAGTATGTGTATATATGTAGACACTCGTACAATCTGTACACGTGCGAAAACGCTGCACTTTGTAAATAATAATTGTACGAAAATTAAAAATTGATTTACAGTAGGACCCAACTGCAAACTCCCATCCCCCGAAATGTAGTTTACGACATTATAGACCCGGTACTGTGCGAGAGAATCCATTTCAATATCGCTGAGCGTTGAGATAAATTCACAGAAAATAAAATAGTCCCCTTAATTTTATCGTGAAAGATAATTTCAGTATTCTCCTTCAATTTAATTTTACATTGATATCGGCTTCTCTTCTCTGTCCACCCATGCTATGGAAAGGAGGCACCCAAAAGAACTAATATGCAATAGTTTGTAGAATAGGATGATCATAAAAGTGGTGTTTTGAAAAATACTTCACAATAACAGAATCGGGGTCCAATCTGTTCTCCTTCATTTCCTCACTGTCGCACATCTATCCTTCACCTGCACTCGAACTGTCCCTTATAATTTCCTTATTTATCATCTACTCGACCTCCAAAGCACGTCATCTGTTAGAATTTACTTGTTCTCAAAAAAGTCGTGTCCCCATGAGACAAGCAAACCTGGTTTAAAAGGCCTAGGAAGCATCGCCTCCGAGTTATTTGTCATTATAATGTGTGTTGCAATAATCTTTTGTGTATGTCATAAATTATGACCCATAATCTGTAAACTTCTATTTTTTCTTCTAAAAACTGTTTGATGTAGGATGGGATGAAATTCTTTATCCACCAGTATCACTTATACAAGGTCTTGTACCAATTGTTTTTTTACAAATTGCCAAAACTACCGTCTTTCTGTAGCGTACGATTACTTACACAAAGGATTAGAAAGCTTAAAAAACAATAATTTTTAAATTTCTTCCAAAGTAAAAATATTTCTGGGTACTTCAACAATATACAGTGTGAGTCACATAACTTTAGCACCTCCTGTAACTTTTGAACTATTGAAATTATTGCAATGTAGTTATCACAGAAGTGCATGAGGGAACGGGGCTAATTGATACGTGAATTTATTTCTGTTTTATCACTTGTATTTTATGAGATATTTGAGGTAACTTTGTTTTTTCAAATAGAACTATACATATTTTTTCAGTCTATCATGACAAGCGTAAAAAGACAAATCAAGTGATATACATATTGTCATATATTAGATAAGCATTTTTTTAGTAATTTTGATTTTTGCGACTAGGGCTTAACGGATATTTTGAATGTCCTTCTAACAGCCCGCCACACAAGGTCACGCAGCGCTCCACCGACAAACGCGCGCTCGGGAAAGGGAAGGAAATTTAGTACTTGAAGATACGAAAATATTCCAAATTTTCAGAAAACTGTTGCAGTTTTTCCTGAACTCTGCTTTCAGTCCTTCCCCATTTTCATAAGTAGTTTGTATTGAAATAAGTTTGTTTCCATTCTTAGGTTATTATTTTATACTTATTAATATTCAAAGTGTTTGCTCACAATATGCAATATTTTTGTACAGTCTTAACATTTATTCTAAAAATGATTTGCTTCAAAATCCCATTAATTTCCTGTGATAAAAAAATCAAAAGGAGTTGAAGTAATAAACAATTGTATTACAATACATAGTTATGACAAATCCTTATTTTCGATCCTTCAATTCCTTCAACCAAAGAAACACAAAAACATTAAATATGCGGAAGGATGGAAATCAGAGTTCAGGGGAAAAATCTGCAACAGTCTTGTGAATATTTGGCATAAGCTTCATATCTTCAAATAATAAGATCCCTTCCCTTCCTGTCCCCGCGAGCGCGTTTGCCGGTGGAGTGCTGCGTGACCTTGTGTGACGAACTGTTACAAGTACGAGGTACATTCAAAATATTCGTTAAACCCTATTCGCAAAAATCAAAATTATTCAAACAAATGCTTATCTAACATCTGACAATATGTATATCATTGGATTCGTCTTTTACGCTCCTCATGATAGACTGAAAAAAATACATAGTTCTATTTGAAAAAACAAAGTTACCTCAAATATCTCGTAAAATACAAGTGATAAAACAGAAATAATTCACCTATTAAATAGCCCCATTTTCTCATGCACTTCTGTGAAAACTGCATTGCAATAACTTCAACCGTTCAAAAGTTACAGGAGGTGCTAAAGTTACGTGTTAGTAAAGTCATTTTCAAAGTATATTTAAAGTCCAGGTGTTTTAAAGGCAGGAAATGGTTTTTAGTTTTTCAACAGCAGCCCAGTTATCGAAAAAATTTGAAAAAAAACTCCTCAACAATTTGTGTTTTAAGAGGAACCTTTGGCATTTTTTTCGAGCCTGTTCCAGGCTTCTAAGACACAGTAAAAAATAAGTCTTGTTATCTTTTTTCAAAAGTATTTTTTTGTTTTTGAATTTGGGCCTGAGAAAATGTTGAAAAATATTTTTCTGATAGTTCAAATTGTGTTCTTATTTATCAAATATTTTTCAATCAGAAAAAATTGTGTTAAGGTGACGAAAAAATTGAAATTTAAAAAACACGTTTTTGGCTATAGATGGGTGTGAGTGGTGGGACGGGGGCTAAGAAACCTTTCAAAAATATTATTTTTATGTTAGAATTATAGTGTAAATACTCATATGTAATTTGGTTGAGGGGAACTTTTTACCATCTTATCCGGGGGTACCCTTTTGACTCGTTTTAGGTATGCAACCCGTAATACACTAGTGTGTTTTCTTCCAAATTTTCAATATTCAGATTTGGGTGTTTCTTGAGAAGTGGTTTCAAAACACGTTAGGCCCAGTAAATCCTAATCATATTACAGGTTTACAACAAAGGATGTGGAATATCTAATTGTATAGTGTGTTATACCAAAATGGTAGCCTATAACATGACGGGTGAATGTCGTATTTCAGAAGTGGAGTATAGTTGAGTCAAGAGACTATTGTGGCGGTCGCTATGGACACGGGACAGTAGAGAGTAAACAACCGTCAATAGAGTTAATTTTGGTAACAGAAAATATATACGGAAATTACTAGTCGAGGCGGATGAACATAGTTTGTTGGGAACAAAAGAGGGGTATAGTTTTTGAAGCTTCAAGATGACGGGGACATTCACTCTTGCTCACGACATGACAGCGAGTAGGTCAAAAATTTAGCTGAGGTTGGGGATAAGAATGCTTGCATTTTTAAGTAATTCAAACGAAGTCAGATTGAAAAGGAATAGCAACGGGGATAGGTAATATGTTTTACCGGAGGACGTGGGATTAATATAAAATTTGTTTTCATTAGAGCAGGATAAGACAATTCAGGAAAAAGACTGGGAATTTGTTCATTCTGCATCAGTACGCGTATAGGCATCCGTCCGTGACGCAAGCATAGGGAAGTTAATGGGACATACCATTTAAATAACAATTATTTTTATTGACTATAGGGTCATTCCACGAAAAACAGGGGGGCATCAAAACTCGACCTCCGAAAATTAGCTATTTTTTTTTATATTTGTTTCTTCTTAGAGTAAATATGCTTTCTGTGAAATATTAATCAATTATCGCCCATTGTTACATCACAATGGAGGGTTTAAGTTTTACGCATTCGTATTGCACGTCTGTATTATTTATTTTTTCCTGATTCTGTTAAAAGAAATAATTTGATTTTCAAAACGCTGTTTGTTAGAGTATAGATAGACGAATGTTTTCACTTCATATTGATATTTAACGCACATTTGTGGTTAATAATTAAGCTCAAGACATTATTAATAAATTAATAACTCAAAATACAATATTTTAATTCAAACGAAAAAAAATCAGTGAACAACGATGGATATTTGTAGGCAATCCTAAAAATTTCAAGACGGAACAATGAAAACTAAGACCGTTAAAAAATAAAACTTACCGCGACATTAGCGCGCCGCCCCGTCGTTCAACAGTGCAGTGCGCCGCATCACTTTTGCACGCTCGCTGATGAGTCCTCGTGCTCACATTTGCGTCGAATCACAACTTGTCTGGGAGATTCACATGAAGATGAAAAATGTTTCAGAGAAGTGCAAGTTTCACTAACTGGTACAACACAATGAAAGCCTCATGTTCCCGGAATAGTCCGTAGTCCCGCAAACCTTTCCTCTAACATTTGGGCCTCCTCTTCATGTTCATCTTTTGTTGTGAAACGAAACACAACTACTTGAATATGGCATTTTGCCCATTATAAAGTTCTTTTGGAGTGGAGATATAAGCCCCTTGGAGGCTAGCGTACGCAGCTTATCTCTTCACAGTACCACCTACGCCGTCACAAGGGCCTTTGCCATGCGAAAAAATGCCATTCTGCCAAGATGCCGAAATCTTTCTTGTGATTCGCAATGTTTGAAAAATTATTTTTGTTTTTATATTGCCCTGCGCTCCATCACTGAAATAATACATTTTTTTTAATTTCTGAAAAATTTTCTTGCAAGTACTCAATGAGTTTCTTTTGAAAAAGATGTACTCCTGCACTGTCATGAATTAAATAATCTGATATTATTGACAAACAAAAATTTGATAAATCACCGTTTTAGGAATTTTTATAATAAACAAGAAATGGGTGAATTGTAGCCTGCACATTACTCCTGTGACAGCCCTGGATAGCATCTTGGGTTACAAAACTGAAATTTTCTGAATAATCACCAAGAATAATAAATTCTCCTTGTTGGATGACAGTTTTCAGATGCTGCAAATAGCTTCTCTGCGCCTTTGCTATACAATTATGAGACTTGAATTTTTGAATATTGATGATGCAATTTTTCAGAAACAACTCTGATGACCTTTTTACTAAAATCATCTGGGCCCTGTCAGTTGTAGTCCTCTTCTTGTAAATTATTTTTTCGATGAGATTCGTCTGTAGACATGACTTTAACATTTCACGAAAATTTGAAATATCTGGGCACTTCTCACAAGTGTTTACGTAGCAATTTGATGAAGGATTGCTACATACAATTTTCAAAACAAGATCACTAATGCTGCCGATGATTGGTTGTACACTTGCATGCATTAATTTCGTGTTTTCGCAAATAACGCACACACAAACATTATGCGTACCTGGAGTTCCTGCAAGCACACAATTCTTTGGCCTTAGAGATGCAAAAGTTGAAAAACCTACTTATTATTTGGATGCCTTTTCTTGAATTCTTTATGAAGTTCTCTCAAATTAGCTAGAAGAGGTCTCTTTTGCTTTCTAACTTTTTTATTTCCTTCCTTAACACATTTCGTATCTTTCATACCAGCCATGATTCTGCTTATATCATCTTCGTGATGAAAATCTGTTACAAGTTTTGTCACATTATCTCAGAGATACCGTTGATATTTTCTATCTGGAATTGCCATAATGCCCTTTTTCATTCGAGTTAATTTGGCAACACGTGCTACATGAGTAGAAACTCCAAATTCAGTCTTTATTTTGTCTTCACTCCAGCTTTTGGTAGGCAAGTTAGAATCATGTACTTTTCTTTCACTGTTTTGACATATGAAAATTTATCTTTAAATTGGCAAATCATTTCTTCTCCATCACTTTTCTCATCAACATTAAAAATTCCACTTACCACTTCACTAACAGCACTAGCTTTTCTTCTAGCATATGATTTGAGCCGTGAAAGTTTAAATTTTGAAACGGGGGAATGACCAAAAGGAGTTAATAGTTGGTTTTAACCACTAACACTCGCATCTTGCTGATTTTCATGCAGATATTCGTCGTCACTTGTAGATTTGCTCACCTCGGTTTCTTCTTCATTTTCAACAGGAATGTATACAGACATTTTCGATATTTTAAGACGACAGCCATCACAAATTGAATTACCAACCACTAAGTGTGGAATATTTTTACGCATTTCCTCGGTCACCTTCCTTTTCCCGATTTGACTGGAATGCTTCTTAAGTTCAAAAGGGTTGCAGCATCACAAAGTACTCCACCGTTGTTTTTTTTATTTCGGCATTTTAAATAAAACTTTTAACATATAATTTCTATTCTATCCAATACACTATTGAATCACAATGAATACGACTTACTTGCCCAAAGGCCAGCGTTCGACTAAAGCAAGTTCCCTAAAGCAACGAAATCGCACGACAACATCCAGAGAGTGACGAAAGTGTCATGGACAAAGACTTATTGCTATACGCCTCATCAGCCCTTCGTGAAGGTCCCCCTTGTACCCGACCTTCAGTGATCCCAAAGCCCCCATCACACACTCAGGCCTAGTATTGGACAGAGCAGCTAGAGTGCGAGCGATTATGACCCTTAAAGACAAACAAGTCTGGTATTAATTAATTTATAACATAAAAACTTGAAGTAGTTCCGCGATCAAATTTGAACCATGAATAAATCATTAGATGATCTTTATGTGGGAAAAAAGTCATTTTAATCAAAACATTGCATTTTTAATTATTAATATTTGTCGTACTTTTACATCTATTTTTGCGAATATTATTGACAATAATTTCTATTAATTTACCTCCATTTCAACGTGTACGTACCAACTTTAAATTGGTTCTTCGTTTGTTCTGTTACGAATAAAACTGTATTTATTGTGAATTATTTTCGAAAGTCTTGCAAGTGCGATACCTGAATATTTTTCTCATTGTTGTAGCCAATCCTTTCAAGCTAGGAGTTTTAAAATTTGCCATGTAACTACCTATTACTATGTTAATCAAATACTAAAATATGAAAAACATTCAAGAATCCACCCTTCAAAATCCTAAAATTTTGGATGGAATGACCCTATAGCTCTCCGACAGTCCTAAATGAGTGGGCACCCAAATTAAAAATCAACTCAATTCTCAAGTTTCGAATGAGCTTTCAACCACAAAACGGCGGTCTGGGGGCTTCAGAATCGGTAACTAACTTAAGGTGCATACAGACAAGCAAACATTTTTACAAACAAACGTACTAGTGTCAAATTTGAGAAACAAACAGGACACAACCACAACATCAAGTGGCAATATTTTACAACTCATGAAGACCGCAGTCGTGCCCCTTAAAATGTCGATATTAGGCTGCAGGTCAGATCTTAAGCTGCAGAATTTTCAAAAAATCTTTTGCCAATTTTATGGCTGTCATTTGACCCAATTGAGATAAATGAATAATCAAAGAATACTCTGCACAAAAAGCTGTATTTTTGGATATGCACAGAACATAAAATTATATGTTAGTATAAATTATATTGGATTAATACTTACTGATGTTTTCATACGAAACTAAATACATCCGTAATAGAGGTCTGCCGCAAGTACTGTTGAGCAAAACCATTCAATATATTCAAATAGCAGGACAATATTGTGTAGCAGTTAGCATAAATGCAGGGAAGTATGTGCTGTTGTAGCTACTAGCCACTAGTTTAATGGTTGCATCCCTGCGCAATAAGTCAGATTCACTAGGTTTCGAAATCTCTAGGTGCCATCATTTTCGCAAATAAGGTGTGGGCGAGCACTCCGTCGAAAATCCCGCCTCTTGTCACCCACCCAAATACAGGGTTCATCTCCCCATCTTCTCAAGAGCTGGCGAAAGGGGAAAGTCCTTTGGATCCTCCTTCGCTCCCTTTCGCAAATTTCGCAAATATCGTCTAAATTAGCGAACTGGCGTCTGGCGTTTATAAAATTCCGGCCCCAAAATATCGAGTTCGTTTCCCTCCTCTTCCAAAGAGCTGCATAGAGAGCAATGCTCTTTGGACAATCCGTAACCCCTTTTATTAGGTGGTAAAAAAACTCTGCAACGATTCAAGCACTGAATTTAGCAGTTTTCGCAAATATCGTCTAAATTTGGGAGCCGGCTTCTGAGGTAGGGTAAATTCCAGTTCCAAAATAAAGTCCGGCTCCCCCTTCTGGCGAAGGGCCACCTGGGAGGCAACGCCCTTAATGCCAGCCGTATGCCCTTTCATTACATAGTGAAATAAATTTTGCAGCGATTCGAGTACTGAATATAGTAATTTTCGCATACATCGTCTAAATTTGCGAGCCGGATTCTGTAGTTTGGAAAATTTCAGTCTCGACATATCGAATTCGTTTCCCTCGTCTGCCAATGTGCTGCCTAGGGAGCAACGTCCTTTGAGCCATCCGTCACGTCCTTTCATTACGTAGTGAAATTAACTCTCCAACGATTCAAGTACTGAATGTAGCAGTTTTCGCATACATGGTCTATATTTGCGAGCCGGCTTTTCCCGTTTGGAAAATTTCAGCTCCAAAATATCGCGTTCGGTTCCCCCCTCTGCCGAAGGGCCGCCTAGAGGGCAACGCCTTTAGGGCCATCCGTCACGCGGCGGCCTCGTCACGCCGCGAAATAAACACGGCCGTTAGGGCGCGCGTCGGTCGTTAAGGCCGCCCTAAACGAGTGCGCTGGGCGCGCCCTAAAGAGCAATGCATTTCCGCGTAAATCTCAAACGGCTCTTTAAGCGCATTTTAGCCTCTCTTTCTCTCTCGCCCGCTGGGTGCGCCTCCCGGGGCCGCGGGCGTCGAGAGTTATGCGCCGGATCACGACGCCTACGCGGCCGCGCCAGCATTGCACCCCTTCTCCGATGGCTTTGCTAAGCAGCACGCGTGTTGTCATAGCGACGCCTGGGGTACAATAGCTCGTTCATTAACCCACTACTGTTGGTTTATGTAACTGATGATTCGGTTCAACCACTTTCATTAACCATCAACGGATTCGAAACTAGATAACAATCAAAATACTACTTGAACGTTTTCTCTCCCAGTTGTCATGAACAGAACAATTCATGTCCGGCAGAACCAATGCCATCCGGCATCCACTCTTCCGATGGTTTTCCAATGCAGAATGTTTTTATAATGAAACCCTGACGAAGAAGAATTTTCAGCCACAGTAAACTCCCATTCATTAATTTATTACTTTCTCGTATTTAATTTATAGAACGAGAATGATTTACTTCACCCACATCCACGAACGAGTTCGTAAGTAGGTAACTCACGATATATCACAACGGGTTTTTACTCAAAAGCACAATTTCGCACCAATATACTTGTTTACGCACGCTAGCGGTAGGAAGACCGCCCGCGCCGTTGGAACGCGGTGGGCCAGTCGCCCCCTTCCTCCGCGCGCCCGCCGCTGCCATTCTCCCGATAATCCCACCGCACCTTTTGCGGCCGGCCCCTAGCAAAAGCGGAGGCACTCCTTGGCGGTAGTCGGCAAAGACGCCCATTGTCTTCAAACGGGCGGCCGCCGCCGCGGCCGCCCGGATGCGCCTCTCCCCCCCCCCCCTCAGCGGGGCAGAGGAGCTTCGGCATGTTCGGGTTATTGCTGTCCGTCTAAGCTGCCGCACCTCGCGCACCCCGCCTCTTGTCTCGGGGCCCAAGTCCTGCAGCCACCCAACTCACACCATCCCCCTCCGCCTCGCCTCGCGGTGGCCACTCACCACCGCGGGTTCGGGGGGCGGTTGTCTATATATTGTCGGGAGCCATCGCGCCGACAAAGATTCTCACTACATAGAGTTCGCGGACAGACACGGCAGTCAGGTCTGTCCCGCCTCCATGTGACGCTGGGATGAACTCCACGCGGTCATTCGCGTAGTGACGGACGTGTGCTACGCCGGCAGTCGGCACATGTACCCTGCCTCACATCAGCATGACGCAAAGCCTCTAACGGCATCATCTTCATCAAGGGCTACAGGCTGCCCGACTTTAAAAGTTTTCATTCGCACGTGTGCGGGGTGACACTTGGAAACCGGACCACGGCGGCATACGTGCCTGGTCATCGTGGCCGGAACGGAGAATTCGCTCAGCTGGTGCAGAGCACATCATCACCGCATCATCACGGCGAGACTCCAGCCCCGGCAGCGAACGGGTCGAAAACAGCCTCCGCAACGCAGGTACCTGTTCTTGTGTCCAGGGTGCCGAGCCATTCAAAGACTTAAGCTCACAATCACAATCCAGTGATTGTAATTGTTTCATTCACTATTTTGATTGCCATTTGTCATCACTAATTTTAAGAATTAGAATTAGGACTTTTATTAGTATTTCACTGCTCGGGCCCGGCATGCATTTGTATATATTATAATAGTTTAAAATTGTTTATATCTTTTCTTTCATAGATTATAAGTTTTTATATTCCAAGAGGCATTACAATTCTAACTTCTTCAATTTAATTCAATTTAATCAATTTAGTCAATTAAATTAATTATCCTATCAGTTTTGCGTTTTTCTTATCTTTCGGCCGACTCTTCATTTCCTCTTTCGAGGTCCGTCCCCCTTCTCTTTTAGTAGCCCTCTGGCTACATCAGCTGAGCTACCGGAGGTCGATATGTGTGTGTGCTGTTTGCCAACATAGCCAGCAGTTTAGTCCTGCTGTTGGCTCATCATCGTGCGTGGCGCCGTGTGAGAGGTGGGTACCAGGTGAGTACCTCATCGGCACGCGCTCACAGGAAACGGACGCGCGGCGCGCACACAATACTATTTAATTGCGGAATACAAGTATCGTATTATATTCTATTGATGAGCTTTACAGCCCAGCACTTTTGCGCAATGAACGTAGAGCTCACAGGTAAGGTTTTCGAACAGTGCGTGATCACGTAAGTAGCTTTTCTCACTCCATTTGTCAGAATATAAAACATGGTGTTCATTTGATGTGCGTTTTAAGATTAATTAAATTTCCTTTCTTGCGAAGCAGAGCCAACAGGGAGACCTACATACGAGTGCCGATCGCCAGCTGTGCCGAATTAACAGATGTCTCTAAACACTGTAGAACATTACTGGAGCGTTTGCCAGCAGAAAGGCTAAATAATTTTTTTGAGCAATGCAATATCAAGAAGTGATTGGTAAAGTGTTTCTTTCTGGTGAAGGAATCTCCCTGTGTTTTTTAAAGAGCGGAATCTGGAATTCGCATAGGTCTCCCCCGACTTAACTACAAGGCAATGGTTGACAGAGGAAAATATCTGGCAGGGAAACTGAGAGAAGTTCTCTTGATTACCAGATCCTCGTAATGTTCTAGAACCTCTAATAGTTGAATCTAATCTACTTTATTGCCCTCTCATCGGTGCATAATTTTATCCTAAATGGTCGCTTCTCAACTTAATTCACGTAACGACTTCTAATTAACGGTATTTGCATAGTAAAGGCCGAGCTGTTGGTAACGATTGTTGTCTGTTTGAGAAATGTCTTCCTTTGCCTAATTCCTGCAGAATACTCTTCCCTATCGAGCATAATAAACCCTCAGGTTCATTCTCACCCTCAGAAATGTTACACTAAGTAATTAACACGAAAACAGCAAATAAAATACCGTATCATACTCATATGTTCTAGATTAACATATGGTTTTCACAATTACAACACATTTCTGCCTTTCGTCTTCGGTAAATTACAATTCAGTAAATTTTTAACTGTTGTATCTTGTTCATAACCTCTCCATAGAAGAAAATTCCTGTAATACTTTTATTTGTAAGAAAACTTTAATAAGCATCATCAATTTCGTTCTAGCACTCTATGAAACTGGACTTACAAATAAATTGAACACCTCGGCGAATAATTCTAATTTAACCTTTATTTTTCTGCATGTTCTCCTTTTTCGTTATTTTATTTATCGACATTCACATGCAGAGAAGCTGTTGAACTCTCGTATTACGAATAATCAGTTAATTGTTTCAATTTTATTGGCTATTTGTAATATATTTGCTACGTTCGTAAGAACAATGCTGAAAAACACACTATTGATTTTCTGTGTACGTAGCTGGAAAATTTAGAGGGCAGTGCTCTTTTTGACAGCTTAGACGAAAGTCCTTGATGGAAGCGATTGTTGCAGAGCGTTTGTGATGTACAGCTGAAGCTCACTCTTCCGCGCGCTCGCGTCCGTCCTTTGCCCTATTGACCTCGCGAGCTGCCTTTGGAGGGCGCCGGGGCGGAGTGGGCGTGGCCCTGATTGACGACCCAATCGCTCGTCCTGCGACGGCCCGAGACACGTTTGCGCTCGGGAGGGCGAGCGAGGGCGCTGCGAGAGAGGGAGTTGGGGGCAGGGGGTGGGGAAGTTAGGGGGAGGGGAAGGACGGGTCAGTATCGGAAAGGAGAGAAGGAAGTGCGTACGGTAAGGTAGCCTCATCAACATTTACAAGCAACATCTCAAAACCTCACCCTGAACATAAAACGATAAACAAATGCAACAAAGAGACATACTACGGCCCACATCACAACATTAAGCTCACCAACCCAGCTGAAATTAACAAAATAATTAAAAACTTACCCTCCAGGAAAGCACCCGGTCATGACAACATAAACAATACCATAGCGAAAAACCTGCCTCCCCCTGCAATAGCATATATAGCTAATATTTATAATTCCTGCCTCAGAATTGGTTATTTTCCTCAATCATGGAAGCATGCAATAGTTATTCCCTTTGCCAAACCCAACAAAAATCATGCCCACACAAATAGCTACCGACCCATAAGTTTACTACCCACCTTATCTAAAATTTTTGAAAAAATAATTCTCAAAAGACTTAAAGATCACTTACAGGTAACAAAAGCCGTACCAAAGGAGCAATTTGGGTTCACCGAAAAAATTTCTACACTTCACCAACTCCTTCGCATTACATCTTTATTCGTCATTTCAAAAGAAATACCACACAGTAGCAGTTTTTATTGACATAACGCAAGCGTTTGACCGGACATGGCATGAAGGACTCATATACAAGATTAAGAAAATAGGCACACCGCACTATATCCAATCCATTATACAAAGCTTCATCAGTAACAGAACCTTCTCCGTAAATGTAAACAACCACCATTCCAACCCAAGACCAATCTTAGCAGGACTACCACAAGGATCCCCCCTATCACCTACTTTATTTAATTTATATGTTGCAGACATTCCCAACGTAAACGACGTACACATTGCACAGTTTGCTGATGATACAGCTATCTATAACTCCGGTCCTTCACTTACTGATTGTAGCAACAAAGTTCAATTGTACCTTAACCTAATTGACAGCTGGGCTTCAAAATACAAAATTCAACTCAATCCAACCAAAACGGCCGCCAAGATCTTCACTCTCCGTCCATACTCACCCCCGCGTCCATTATTGCTAAATAATACAACCATCAACTGGCTGCCTCTCAATAAACCAGTCAGATACCTAGGACTGAACATGGACACAAAACTCAACTGGAAGCAGCATATAGATGCCAAAATCACCCAAGCCAGAATCAAGTTAATTCAATTAAAGCCATTAATACAAAGATCCAGCCCATTATCATACAATTCAGCATTGCAAATTTACAAAGCAATAATAAGACCTTTGCTCCTATATGCCTGCCCAATCTGGTTAAATGCAGCAAAAACCAACCAAAGGAAACTGCAAATTGTTCAAAACCAATTTCTTAGAATCATTTCAAATGCTCCCTGGTATGTCTCCAATAAACAATTACATAACTAATTCAACCTAGACACTATAGACCATCATATCACATATCTCGCTACCAACTTCTTCTCAAACATATCCCAAATTCCTTCATTATCAGTTCACAGACTCGGCAAAAACCCATCACATAGAACCAGAATACAAAATAATTTTCGCTTTCACATTTTCCTCAGGAAATTTTCCGAATTAGATCCCGACTAGAGGAGCCCGATGGGTAACCTCAACCCTGTATTAGTTTTAAGTTTTAATTTAAGTTAGCTATTAAGTCATCAAACATATGTATAGTTATATTAAACTGAGCTATGTATTCACCATCTGTGTAAATAAATGAAAAAAACGGTAAGGTAGTGACTGTTTGTAGTGAAATGATTGATTGTCAGTGATTCCTGACGCGTCAACTGAGTAGTGGACTTTTATGCTCGGGAGGTGGCGGAGGTCTTCCCCTGCTTGACGGCGAGATCCAGCGCCGACCTACCGTCAGCTAGCGGGGTTTTCCCCACCAGTTGGGCACTGCCTCAGCTGGGACAAGCAAGAGCCCCCGACCAATCTCCCGCCATGTATGGTAGTTACTGCATGTTAGTGTAAGTGTGTATAAGTAAGAGGGGAGGAAAGGACAAGGAAGAGGAAGGAAAGATCGCACACGGTCCGTGGCCCGTTTGTTAGGGTACTGCTCCGGCATTCGCCTGGTGTTAATCGGAAAAAGCAAGGAAAACTACCGATCAGAGCAACCGGCCCCCAGAATGCTCCTCTAGGCAGGGTCCAGGCCATTGGGCTGCGTGGGGATTCGTACAGGGCCTGTGTGGTATTTAAGTATAAGCCTATGGGCATCAACTTATCCCACCAAGGCCATAGTGAGCTTCGACCCCCATTATTGAATTATAGTTTTTAAATAGCAAACATATAAACTAATGAAATGTGGCGTTCAGTCAAGAATTTTAAGACTCATTTCAAACATATTTGTGTGTTGCTATGAAAATTAATCGTGAAATATAATTTACATTTGTATTCACTGTAAATTATCGCGCTGTTTTTTTTTGGAACAAGCAGTCAACTAAAGAAACTCGACGAATTAAAATGTTGAAAATTCATAAGGCTGTTCCAAGGAATTTAAGTTTACTTTAAAAAATGGAACGATTTACGTAATTACATAGTCCTGAAATCTCTGAAAACACATACTAATTTTGAAAGTCATGCATATTGTGCTACTCGAGCATATTGTCGATGCGGATCATTCAAGCGAAAACTCGCACTGCAATCAGATATGATTCAAATGAAAAGACAAGCAAGAGTATGAAATGTTCTTCAGCATACAGACGTCTGGAACAATACCGTTCATAGAACAGGAACCATTTGGGGCACTTTTATAGATTGTCTACAAGATTTGGTTTCTTGTAAGAAATATGAGATCTGACGTATTAGACTAATTGCTGTTTAATTGTCTATTTACTTTAGAAAATGAGCAACTCGAAAGGGATATATCATTGAGATTGTTTCTTTACCACACGGAAAAGTACCTGGGTTGTTACTGAGAGAGCATATATATCTGAACTATATTTTCGTAGATAGGGAATTCTAGGTTTGAGCCTCGAGCATGGCAGGATTTGCTATTCTAGGTAAAAATTTGGTTTTAAAAGCGAGGTTTTAAGATCAAAAATAGAGTGTTTTTAAGTGCGAAGATTATTAAATGTATTTAAATGCAATATACAGCAGTCGATCGACACATGTCTTTTTACAAAACTGGTTCAGTAATTACAATTATATCTGATACATTGCGTTTTTGAATTAATAGATGTCAGGATCTTTTACTGTAGTAGTTCACTACAACATACATGACAAGATCTTGGTAAATAAAAAAATTATCATTTACATTTTCAGGTATGTTTAACTCTGTGTTCACAGTGAACAGTGATTATATATTTCGGAATTTTTAAACCATCCTAATTTCATTATTCTTGGAGAATAATCACTGAAGGATTTTTAAGGTTTACGATTTTCCGTAGAAAGCATACGTTGTACTTTTCTGCTTAATCTTTCTTTTTTTACGCAATGTAATCACAAGGGCTAAGCTCCTTTTATGAAAATGCTTTACTGCCTTTAAACCTCTGAAAGTAGCAAGTAAATGTTAAATTTAAAACTCGCAAGCGTTGTCTCGCTTACTAGTAGTACGGCTGTAGTAAACGAACAACGTCTAATAATTTATTTCGCCATCACTTCCTCAGCGCAACACGCGCGCACAACCACATCTCGAAACTAATTAGAGCATTTCCAAATGCAGAGACCGCTGAAACCCGGACGGTAGAGTTAACAGCTCCAACATCTCCGCGGAAGAGTAGGCAAACACGGCGCAACCCCCCCACCCCCGGGCCGACCGCAACCGTCCATCTCGCGCCGCCCCAGACTTCGGACTTCGACCCCTGACCTCGCGCCGCAACCTTCCGCTCGCAGACGGCACTGCGCAGTCGCGGCGCCAACTTGGGCGAAACATCTGCCGCCCGCGCCGCGCCGCGCTTCCTGCCCCGCGCTCAAGCGTCCTCGCTCAAGATCCCGCCCCCGCCCCCGCCCCCGCCCCCGGCCACGGTCTCCGCGGACAACTGGCCCTTCCGCGTCGCTCCTTCCGCTCAGGGCTCGTCCCTTCCCTAGCCCATCTCCGGCTTAGGTGGCTCAGGGCATCGTTGTATGTCACTGCAATCCCTCTGACCGGGAGATCCTAGGTTCGAGTCCCGACGGTGACTGAATTTTCGACACTGGGTTGCCAGCTAGGTTGAATTCTGTCGTTGTCTGGAGGAGAATTCTAGCGGTCCGCTGCTCTGATCGGTAGTTTTCCGTTGTATTCTCCTATCAATATTAGGCGAATGCCGGAGCAGTTCCCTAACAAACGAACCGCGGACCGTGTGCGATCTCTTCCCTGTTCTACAATCATTTCTTATTTACACACATTTAAACTTACATGCACAACACTAATATACATGTCGGAAAACCAGTCGGGAGCGTAGAGCTTGTCGCGCAAGAGTGCGCCCCGTTGTTGGGAGATACATGGTTAGGGAAACCCCACTTGCTCACTTGTTGGTCAGCGCCGGATCTCGACCTTTAGCGGGAGAGGATCACCGCCACTTCCAGTGAGAAAACATTCACTATACTTACGGGTCTAAGAACCTTACCAGAAGACGTGACCGGAAACTCTATGGTTCATTAACTGATACGGCCATTGGTTCCAAGTATGGTGCGTGTTATAACCGCAGATGTGGCGGTGCGTTTCCCCCAATGGGGCACCACCCCAGTCGGATTCCTTGCTTGCTTGATTGGTGATTCCGGGAGCGCCAACTGCCAAGGTCATTAGTCCCGCAACTTAAGTATATGTTTTTAGCGCGGGAGGTGTCAGTGATCTTCCTCTGCTGGATGGGGAGATCCGGCACCGATCTACTCGTCGGTTTGTGGTTTTTTCACAACCAGAAATCTCCCATCATCGGGAACCGTCTCAGCCGGGACACGCTGAAAGGTCCTGATTGGTATTCCGACAGCTGTGGTAGTGTAGGAAATAAAAGTCTGTATGTGTCTGCATGTGTGTGAATATCCAAGGGAAGACGAGGGGACATGGTGGAGATAAAAGAGATTGCTCAAGGACACTGATCAGTTTGTTAAGGTGTAGCTCCGACATTCGCCTGCCCTGATCAGAGGGACCACAAAAACTACCGACTAGAACAGCCGGACGCTAGAATTTTCCTTGGGGCAGTTGTTGCATTCGGCCACTTGGCTATTCTGGTAGGCTATTCCACCTGGCTGTACTAATCATCTGACTATTCCACCTGGTTATTTAGAAAGTTCGCTACTCGCCTTCTAGGACTTCCTGGTCAGAGAAAACAGTAATGCTGTATCTGACACATTTCAGCCAGCGTCTGTGGAGGACACGTGGAAATTATAACACTATAAAATGTGCAAAGAAAAGTTGACGGATTTTTACCATTAATAAGAAACTGTTCATTACTTGGAATGAATATCTTCTGTATGGGTTACTCCTAAACTTTGCATCAAACAGTCTGAGACGAAAAAACAAAATATTGCTCATTTTGCTAGACTGAAAACAGCAGTACCGAAACACATTATGTTGCTATTTACCATAGTGCGTAACTCTGAAACAATACATCCTACGCTCTTAAAATCAGGTACAGAGCACGAGATATGCCGTACAAAATTAAACATTGGAATGTTCAATTACGTAATGTGAGGCTCCTCCACTACATGTCAGAGGTAGTCAGAAACGTTCGAAGTTGCGTTCCAGAATGAAGCTACTATCTGTATTGAAACCTTCTAACGGGATCTTATTCTCGATTTTAGAAGGAAAGGATCCCCGGTTTTTCAGGGTTCAAAAATAATTTCTTGCTGGTGGGAACTGGGCTACTCTCAGATTTATGAACTACAGAAGAGAAACACCTTGTATATATAACAAATTAACAATATAATTATTTAGAGAAACAATAAACACAATTACAGAATATAACACTAATAAAAATACATATATACACATCCACAGAATAAATGATTTTGAACTCTTTGTAATCAACTGTCCGTAACTTCCCACAGGATATGAATTTGTCACGGTCTAACAGGTATTAACACCACAGTATTATACTTGTGCGTGAATAAAACATCAAAGAAAAACTTTAGACTCACTATCTTGTTAGATGAAAGAAACATCTCTTTCTACATTAATCGACTTACTACCGCGCAGTACACTGTCACAAAGAATCGAAAAATGGGAGAAACGAAAAATAAATTTTCTTTTACACCTAGGCCTTTTTAATATACTGATTTCGTTAGGGAAGTGAAAACAAGAAAATAAAACAGGATACTTTTCCTTTCTAATTTGAAGCTTATGCCCTCATTAACAAATTATATTGTCTGCCTAAAAATAACATGAAATGATCCAATAGGTAACCTAACTCACCGCAGATTTTGCTGGGAGTTGGCAAAACATTTTATACAAAAATTATGAACAAAATTCGTTCGACTTTCCTGGCTATTCTGGCAGCAGCGTGACCTTGCATCCAGCCGGTGGGTCGCGGCGTCTCACGTCGTCCTCCGCACAGCTGTGGGCTTGGTTTCGTTCGACCTTGGCTCGCTTTACTAATTCTGCTCCTCAGTCGCAGGATCGTTGTTAGCAGGAAAGCTCTATTGAGCTGGCGTAGTATTTTTGGTGTAGAAGTGTGATGACTTCGCGTTACGTAGTGCAGCGGCTGCGTTTTCCGTTCACTTCCTCTTAACGGCTCGGCGACTCGCAGATAAGTGTTCGCTCGCTCCGTCCAGGCAGTAGTCGGCATCGATTTTCCGTATCGATCACGACGCGTCTCGTCTGGCTACGATTGCGCTAGGCGTTCCGTGCCGGCGTTGTGGACGTATACCTTCTGTGTAGGGTCACAGTATCTATATACAAGTGGATGTTGGTATATATAAGAGGTAAACTCCGACATCGTGAGACCAATCTCCATGAAAGTTGGCACTTCTACGTATTTTTTTTTTCACCGAGAAGGTTTATGTGCTATTAAATCTGTTGTAACTCTACTACATGGCGTTGTATACCAAACTAAATATTTACGTCAATGCAACCCGCAACACATTCAGCAGGATATTTGAATCTATAATGTTAAATATCTTCTAAACGATGCATTTTATGGCCTTAAGAACTAAAATTTCGAGGAGGAAGAAACGTTTCTCACTCTGTAATCTGGAACATTCTTTTTCCTTTTTACTGGTTCAATGCTTCCCGATATTACCTCACGTGCAGAATCTGCAATTAAATGTGAATGAGAGAGACAGAGCGGCAGAGACAGATAGGGGCAGAGTGAGGGAGGGAGAGACAGTGATAAAGGGTGATGGGAGGGGAAAGAGGCAGATGAAGGTCCGGACAATATCTGCTAGTTTTCCTAGTTTCTTTTAAAACAATGATTTACAATATGCGGAATGTTTGGGATTGACTTGCTATTTTCCTTTCTCGCTACGGAGTAAAGAGAAAATTATGTAATGCTGCGCGAAAAAAACTGATAATTTTCAGTAGAAAAACTCTTTTATTACAGGACCCTGGTAATGGAAAAGTGGATAAATCCAGTTGCTAAATTTAGAGAAAAAAATCCTCTATCACGTGCTGTAGCCAGAAGCCATGTTTTGTGGGTCCGTACTTTGACGCCTTCCGACTCTCTTACCCCTCTCAGTCACTCCCACCTACTACTGCCTTCCTGCTCTTACCCTCTCGCCGTCATCCCATCCCGTCTCATACTCACTCTGCGTCACCCCTGAATTCAGCGACCACATCCCTCCTCTTCCGCGAGTGTCAGATGGCTTCCACGCGCATCAGTCGGCGGCGAAACAGGAAATTAATTAACAAATTTACCACTGCTGGCGTCGCGGCACCTCGCCACCCGAAAACAACGGACGGAGCGAAGCGAGCCCGGGGAGGACAGGGCCAACGCCTGGTGGAGAGGCGAGGAGTGGAGATGCAGGGGTCGATGGAAGGCTAGCGGGGTGGAGTCGGAGTGGCAACTGTCCGCACGATGCGTGGTGATAGATGATATGACAGGACGACGGATCGGGAAGGAGTGAGTTGGAACGAGACGATACGAAACTGGGAAGGGACAGATAAGGCAGACATTCAGGATGGTAGACGTGGCGGGGGTGGGATGGAGAGTGGTAGAATGGAGAGGGGCGGGATGGAGAGGGGTGGGACGGAGCGGAAGGGACGGGGCAGGGAGGAACGGAACGAGTGGGCGGAACGGGGTGGGCGGATGGGAGGGTGCGGGGAGGGAGGGTGTGACGGATGAAGGAGGTGGTACAGGACGGGGAGGGGTGGGACGTAGCGGAATGGGGTGGGCCGGACCGGGGAGGAGGATGGGAGGGTGCGAGGAGGGAGGGTGGGACGGATCGAAAGGGGTGGAGCGGGGAGGGGAGGGGAGGGACGGGGTGGAATGGGGTGGGACGGGACGGAGCGGGGAGGGGAGGGGAAGGGCATGCAGGATGAAGCGCGGCGAAAGGCGTTGGGGCTGGGCGGGGCATAGATACGGGGACGGGGCGAGGTGGTGTCGCGTGCGAAAGCGTCACCGACAGGTTGATACGGACGCGACGCGCGCTCACCAACGCGCCAACACGCTTCCGCTGGCGCGCTCCAGCGGAGCGATTAATCACTGGCCGCGCCCCGCCTCTACCCCTTCCCTCCCCCGCCCCGCCCGGAGTGTGCTTTGGGAGGCGGTGGACAAGAGCTTTGGGCCGCAGTGCTCCGCGCCCACGGGTGGCCCAACGGTGGATCACAATGTAAGAAATACTATTTTCCCTTCACTCACCTGTGCAAACTTGATCATTAATAACTGACAAATGTGTGTGTTAATGTTGTTACGAATGGAACCATACTCTACCGCACTAGTGAATGTTTCCGCTTTAATCGTAATCGTAACCGTAACAATAGTAACAATATTAACTTCACTAACAATGTGGGTTGAGCTACTTTCAGCTAAAAAGAACGTGCTATGTCATTCGGCAATAATTTGTAGATCTTAGTTCAATACTGTAAAACAACTGATGAACCGAGGTGACAAATAACAATGAAAATAGTTGTTATGGGACTATCAACGTTTACTTTTCGAATACAAAAAGAATAATGTAAGCATCATCAGAAAGAAGGCTTTTGTTCTTTATTACGGTACAAAAGTGGCTATTTTAAGAGGTAAATGTGTTAATGATCGCTGTTTACACTATATTTATTTTAAAAAAAATCACATTTTGGTCTTGATACGCAATGTGTTATGAGGTTATTAAATTGCAAAAAAATAAAAAGATGTGATTTAAGAATAATAACCAATTTACAATATTAAGCGTTATTGCATACGTACATGTTTTGAAAACGACGGACATTAGGAGTGAGTTAGCATTGTACATTTGTAAGAAACAACAGTATTGAATGACGGTTTACCGCTACCCACTCACGATTTGCTAGCTGCGATTGTGTCGGCTGCGCAGTTTACCGCCTCCTTCCAGGATTCGTTCACCACGATTTCCGGAATGTTGCACACTAGTTTCAATAGATTACCACAACTTTTGATACTCAGAGATTGTTTGTAAAGTTGCCATTCAAAAAAGTTTTTTGCCCGTCAACAATGTGGCATCTGCGCACTGTGCCCCGTCAGAGTTCTGCGGCGCGTGGCTGCCCACGGCTGTGTCCACGCGAGGTGCCGTTCGCAAACTGCGGGGCGTGTTTTTCTGGTTGACGAAGGGCGGCTGTGAGACCGGTACAGATGCTGACGTGTACTGATGAGACGTGATTGTTCTCGAATGCGTTTTTGCTAGAACATCCAAAAAAGCGCCACTTTACAATTCATTTCGGTGGATTATGATAGAGAGTTACTCTCTTGAACTTAAGTTGGATATTGTAAACTACAGAAAGACATTTATTGAGTTCGTTTCTCTGCATTTTGTGTTTCGGATGTTTGTCTGCTTGTATTTGCTACGACACAGCTTTACGTTCGCAGAGAAATTCCAGGCAAGTGCATTAGCTTACGATTATGTGGATGGTAGTCTGCAAATGAAGATTCGAAGCCCATGAGTGCCGACTGACTTGAACGCTCGACACCATATAAGACGGAGGTAGGGACAACGCCACAGCGTGAATGAGAATTCTAGAATCCGGCTCCTCTAATTGCTTTCTTGAATGAATTTTTTCGATGCATATTGCAGTGACCAAATATAGTTAGTAAACTCCAGCCATTGATTTATTTAAAATATTCTATAACAGTTGGACATAGACGAATACAACAATGTTCCACGAATTATATTTTTCCGTCAGCTTCATTGGCTGGAGCGTCAGCTGATAAAGTCTTCGCGGGTATCAGTTCAGTTATAGCTGGGAATTGGTTTAATTTACTTTACTTTTACATTACATTTACTTTATTTAATAAAAAAACAACATTGTTACAATAATTGATACAAACATTTTCAGAAAAATGTTATGATATTAATGGGAGCTCTCTGCTTGAGGAATTAAAAGGGTGCGGTGCACGAAAAAATTATAAAGATAATATCAAAAGTCTGCAGTGTTCACTTTTATTACACAATCAATTTACCTCGCAAAATATCATCTCTTAATTTAAGAATAATTCATGTATATAATATTTATTTAAAAAGAAAATTTGAAGAACAATTTTTGTAAATTTCAGCAAACGAAAAATTATTTTCATGTAAACAAGCATGCTCCAGTTGGCGGAATGACGAACATTTAATTTTGGCAAGCCCGGGTGTCAATATAACTGATCACACTAGTTTGAGTATACTTTGAACGTGGACCGTACGTCATGTGCTTGTTGAGGAGAGTGGTTCGTTGAGTTCTGCTTCCCGGATATTCTCTATTTGGAGTTTTCTTATTTTTCTCCGGATATTCTCTTAACAAAACGATTCATCTAGTAGTATGCAAGTCGTGTAGTGTAGCTTGATTAAAAATTGAATGTTTTTGCATACTTATTTTGTGGGTATAGTATTCTTGACTTTTTATTTCAGTTTTTAGCTCTTGGGATAGAAACAAGTGTTTTTGGTAGTTGCTCCTATTAGTCATCTCAAATGAATGGCGTCTGGAAAGCTGGCGTTCAGCTGTGAAACAAGACAGCTAATGTAGTAGGTAGAGCCACGTGAGAACGTGGCATACTTGTATCTATCTTTATGTTTCATAATTGGAAGTTCTTGTCCTTTTCTATTTATATTTTCTGTTTTATTTGTGAACACGCACTATAAATATTTCAATATTTTTCTATGACTTTTTTAATATTACCATTGTGTTAACAGTCACGTATTAAATAGAGGTGAGAAACATATTTGAAATGTGTATTACATTGTATTATTTTATAGATAGATAGATAGATAATATGTTTATTTTAGGTCGCATCAACCACGTGTGTTATTAGCGATCTCATTTTCATTACCTTTTCAATACATTATATAGTATCATACATTTACAACAGCTTACAAATACATTATTTTCACATTATATTGTTACTTTTAATTATTCTAATACATTAATCAGAGGTTGAGCTTAGTTCAAGATTACAGTTATAGCATAATTTAATTCTAAGCACTATTTCAGAAAAAGAACATTATATGAGATTGTACAATTTGATTTCTTTCAAAAATGTAATAAATTTGATACACAATTCCCTATCTTTTAGCACTACCGCTGGTGAGTTCAGATTGTATTTTCTTCTTCTGGTCTCATATTCAGGGCAAGTGAAAATGTGCTCGACTGAAAAGATCATGTTGCACCTGTCGCACATGGCTGCATCATTGTTAGAGATGTAATGTTGGTGGGTGAACTTGGTGTGACCAATTCTGCATCTCATTAAAACTACTTGTTCAGCTCTGCAGAAAGTGACGGCTGGATTAATATCGCGAAACTCTCTAATGCTTCTTAATTTGCAGCTTAAAGCGTTCCATTCTTTGCTGTCTCTATTTTCCAGTTTGATTTTGATTTTCTTGTGATATTCGTGGTAACTTAACATAATATCACTTTCTTCTTCGCTTTGAGCAGCCTCTTTAGCTTTTTTGTCAGATATTTCATTTCTTGGAATGCCGAAATACGATGGTATCCAGCAGAAAGATACTTCTTTGCCATTATTTTTCAAATTGTGAATTTTAATAACTATGTCCTGGATCATTTCATTGTCACTGTCTACGTTCCTTAATGCTAGGATTGCACTTTTAGAGTCTGTTATTATCATAGTTTTGTCTTCACTTTGTTTTTCTATGTATCCCAAGGCTTCAAAAATGGCGTACAATTCACTTGACATCACTAAAAAATCATCTGGTAATTTCCTGGTGATTACTTGGGTTGGAGAAATTACTGCACAGCCCACCTGGTTTAGATTCTTGGAGCCGTCGGTAAATATTTTACAGTGGTCATGGTATTTTTCTAATTCATTTCTAATGAGGATACGAGTTTCTTGAGGATTTGCATTCTGTTTTCTAGAAATGTTTGGAATTTCGACTGTTTTAATATCTTGCATTGTCCACGGTGCATATTTGGGTAGAGCTGTATTCTTAAGAGGTGGGATTTTCTCTTGTATCTTCTCCAGAAACTGGATTGCTCTCATTGTCAAGGGTCTGGGAAGTTTCTTCTTGAACTTCAGAGTTTTGTGAAACATGTATGCGTTATGGAGGTCATTTGTAACTGGATTCAGTTTATTTGAAGCTACTTCGGACACCTTATTATATGTCCGATGATCAAGTTCCGTCTATGCTTTCCTAATGACATTAACTGAGCTTCACGAAGTGTGCTAGTTGCTGGGCTGGTCTTGAAGGCTCCGCATATCAGCTTGGCTCCCGTATTATTAATAGGATCCAATATTCTTTTGATGCTCCTGTTGGCAGCATCATATAATAGAGACCCATAGTCCAATTTGGATCTAATTATTGCCTGATACGTTCTTCTAATAACCGAAAAGTCTTCTCCCCAGGATGTGTGACAAATAACCTTGACAAGATTCATTCTTTTGGTACACTCAGTTTTCAGATTTTTTATGTGTGGAACCCATGTTAGCTTCTTATCTAAGATCATTCCTAAGAGTTTTATTTCTTTGCTCTGCTTAATGCTATGCTCAGCTAATTTCAGTTCAATTTCTTTATTATCAGATCGTCTTCTAGTGAAAATTATAAATGTGGACTTTTTCTTAGAAATCTTAAGTCCAGTGCTCCTTGAAAATTCCATAACTGAGTCTAAGACTTTTTGTGCTTTTTCTTCTAAAGATGTTAAATCTCTTCCAGTTATGCTGATGTTACAGTCATCCGCGTACATATGAATGACAGCTGGCGGTTTAATATTGGTTTGGAGGTCATTGATGATCAGCAGAAAACGGGTAGCGCTTAGCATCGATCCCTGAGGCACGCCGTTCGTAATGCGGTAACTGTCTGAAAAAATTCCATTTACTCTCACTCTGATTGAACGATCATTTAAAAAATTGTAAATGAATTTGCAGATATTTCCCTTAATTTTGGCCTTGGTTATTATTTTGACAACTAGTCTTCTCCATACCATTTCATATGCTTTCTCTATGTCTAAGCTTAGAAGTATGGTGATCATATTATTAGCAAAACCATTATAAACACTATTTTCTAAGGATGCCAGACAGTCCATTGTGGAGCGACGCTTTCTGAAGCCGCTTTGATACGGAGTAATTAATTGATGTTTTTCCATATACCACTTTAATCTTTGATTCACAATTTTCTCCAGCAGTTTACATAGACAGCATGTGAGTGCGATAGGCCTGTAGCTGCTAATCAGAAGTTTATCTTTTCCTGGTTTTTGTATGGGTACAATAATAGCTTCGGACCATTTACGGGGGAAGATATTTTTAGTGTATTATAGTGGATTATAAACAGTTAGCAAGTATTGTACAGCAGAAGACGGCATCTTCTTAATGAAAATGTTGGGAATTCCGTCAGGACCGGCACTGGTGTCTTTCAATTTGTTCACGGCTTCATTTAATTCTCTGTATGTAATAGGCACATAGGCTTCTTCAAGATCTAGCTCGATTTTCTCATTTTCTTTTTTGAATTTAACAAAGTCTTTTTCATAGTTCTGATCGCTGGAATTAGATGCAAATAACGTTCCAAAGCTGTTGGCTATATCTCGTGGCTCTTGCATGATAATGCCATTAGAGGAGTATATTGTTTTTATGGTAGTCATTTTATGTTTTCCCTTTATGGCGTTTATTTTATTCCATGCTTCTTTGTTGTTCATTTGGGAGTTTATGGATGAAAGGAATTCTCTCCACATTTTCTTTTAGTTTCCTTGATTATTCTTCTAGCTTTTGCTTTGGCAGATTTAAACCATATTTTATTTTCCTCCGTATTGTGCCTTTTATAGACGTTGAACAGATGCTTATATTCTTTGACCGCCTCCTTACATTCTTGTGACCACCATGGTAGGTTTTTCTTGCCAACTTTGCCTGTAGTTTTGGGGATAGTTTCATTGGCAGTGGACATTATTATTTCTTCAAAGTCATCTAGAATATTATTTATTTGTTTATAATCAAGATTAACATTGCTATTTAAAGTTTTTATTTTATCGTCGATTCTTTGCTGGTATAGTTGCCAATTAGCTTTATTAAAAATCCATCTGGGTGTGTGGATTATTTCTGGTGTGAGTGAGTCATCGAAAGTCACAACAATAGGAAAGTGGTCACTGTTAAATAGGTCATCGCATACATTCCATTGAAGGTATCTAACCAGATTCGGTGTACATATGCTTAAATCTAAGACACTTGTAGTACCTGTTGCTATATTAAAGTATGTGGGCTTATTACCTTCATTTAATATTACCAGGTCTTCTTTGTCTATAAACTCACCAATTATTTTCCCTCTGGTATCTGTTCTTCCGGAGCCCCAATTTAAATGATGACTATTAAAGTCGCCTACTAAAATAATAGGTTTGTTGACTTGTTGCACAACGTTCTCAATGTCACTATATTCAAGGAAAACCGAATTAGGTATATATAAATTGCATAAAAATAAATACTTACTTCCAAGGGATAACTTCACAGCAACTACTTCCACATTACTTGACATTTGCACTTCATCACTGTCTATCGATTCGTTCACATAGATGGCGACTCCTCCACTAGCATTTATGCACGCTGATCTATTTTTGTTATAACACTTATATCCTTTGATTGTCTTATGAAAATCGTTTTTAAAGTTGGTTTCTTGAACAGACAAGATGTCGAAATTGTTATCACTCTGTAGCTTCTGTAAAAATTCGTATCTAGCGCCTAACCCATTCACATTCCATTGGAGAATTTTAATCTTCAGTGTTGCTATTTTCACTGGACGATTCTTCATTCCCTGAAGGCGGCCGAGGATTCGGAATTCAAAGGTTCTTCTAATTTCTTTATTATTCGCGTAAAACGTGATTTAATTCCCCTTTCTTCCAGTGATGGATAGAGTTCCCTTAACAATTTGATTAATTTTTCCGTTTCTCTTGTATAATTCAATGATATTTGGAATGCGTTGTTGCTTCCATAAGTGTCTCCTAAAAATCCTTTCAGTTGCTCATATGTCATTAATTTGGAAGATTTTTGTAATTTTTCTTTAACCGGAGCCTGTGGTTCATCAATGTTTTTCTTAGCATTACTTCCTTCAGTCCTTTCATTGATCTTTTTTTCTTCCTTTTGGATGGTTTGGCAGTATTTTCCGCACTTACAGTTGCATTGTTTGGAGGAGATACATTCGGTGCGTCACTGGATGTGCTGGTAATCTGTGATAATGGTCTTTTGTTGATTTCACTTCATTCAGAGGGGGGAAACTCTGTAAATCATTAGAGTTTTCGTGTTCGTTAACTATATCCATTACCTCACGCACTGTTTCGGAGTTACTCGAATCAGTGATATCAACATTCTTGCAGTTTCTTGCAATATGACCTTCCTCTTTACATTGAAAGCACTTTCTATTGCCGGTAGATAGATAAATCCAGTTTCTTTCTCCTTTGAATTCCACAATAATGGAGTCCGGTATTTTACTCACAGATTCATCAGGAACAGTTGCCTTCGAAAACTTAATATATGTGTAAAATTCTCTTTTATAAAGCCGGCACGAAGAAATGTCACAGGGGAACTTCTTATAATATTTAGTTTATCTAGTTGTTGTTCTATAATAGAAATTCTGAATCACTGGATATACATTAGACAATACTATACGTCTCTGTTTGTTGATATAAGGCTTCATATTCTGTTCACTGCCGTCTATGTTAACTGACTTGTGTTTCTCGGTAATGTCATCTACTAATTTCTTGCTTGTAAGAAATACACATACTCTGTTATTTGAAACTTTGGAAGCGTACATAATATGTCTGGGTTCTACAAGAGCTGCTAATGCTTCAACATACCTTTCTAGCGGAGTGCTGTAGCCTTTACCGTCGATAATGATACCTTGGTCCTTATCAGGGTACAATGAATTTTGCACGACTTTGTTGTAACTCGGGCGGTCTTGAGCGGGTTGACGCCTGTAATCAGAGGTCAACCCGGCGCTTGACGCTCCGTTGGACTCCATTTAACACCTTATTCCCCGCTGGGGAATTCGAAGAACAATAAATACTATTCGTATCACTTGTTTACTGATCGCCAACAAGAATTTCACCAGAATATAAGTTCACTTCTAACACGCTTTCCAACTGCCACTCAGACGGCGAGCTCGGAGCGCACGATGTTGCATCGACCGCGGCCGAGGCGAGACTGCCCTATTTTATAGAGTTTTCACATATACAATACTCTTTGCCCATTGAAATAATTTCATAAATTCCCTTGTTCTGTCAAAGCTATTAGACTTAATTGTACTTAATGAATTGTGAGAATATTGTGATAAATAGATGAATATGCTACTTTATGTATCTTTAGCGCAAATGATGATGGCGATGATGATTCCATAGATAGTACTAGTTCTCATGAATCTCAAACTAGCTTTCACGTCCAGTGACATTCATATATTTATGATGGAATACTGAAAGATTATTAATGAATTTATAGGAATAAGTCATATGATGATTATTAATATTAGTTTGAGGGAGGAGTACCAAATGAGTTGTTTGTAAAGGAATTCAATGTTTCCTAGCTGGAAAATCAAAATACTAACAGTAATAGAGATAGAAGATTGAGAAAGAAATCACATTTATTTTCACTGAACTCTCATTCTTACGGCCAGGCTTTGGGAAAATACCCGTGGGCTAGGAAGACACAGACAGCAATGCTAATACGTGGATTTGTAATCTGTGCTTTTACGCCAACGAAACGACAGCGATCGAGAGGAGCGAAAGAGAGATGTAGAGTGTAAGAGAGAGAAATAGGCATATAAACACAGATACACAGGCAGGTAATATGAGACAAACACATCAGACAGACTTAAAGAGGCAGGGAGGTTAGAGAAACGTGCACATATTCGAGACTGACAGAGCTTTAGCGAGTAACAGAAAGATAGGTATTGAGAGGTAGAGAGACAGAAATAATGAAACAGCGAGGTAGAAATAATAATGGAAAGAGTCAGAGAGATCAACAAGAGACAGAAAATAGGATGATAACCAGAGATATAAACATAAACATGAAAATGCAATTGGAAACAGACAGATGAGGAGCGAGGAAGAGAGAAAAACGAGAGTGAGACTTTGTCCCTGCGAAATTCGATAAATGTCCCTCCGTGAGTGGGAGTGTTGTTTTCTTCCGTGCCGTCGCATGGACTGCGGCCGACACCCGTCGCCCTGCGCTCGCGTCGCCGCTCCCTCCAGTTTAATTACGCCAGATCCTAATTCCGGCGTTATTAATTTGTAAAGTTTGCGACCGAGCAGCTGGAGTTTCTCGAGCCGGACGCGGTAATCCGCCCACGCACAAGAGAACGCCCCGCTCTGTCAGCCACCCCCTCCGCGTCGCCCTCCTCGCCCCGTGTCCCTCGCCTGAGGTATGCGCTGCATTCCGCTGCACCCTCCGCTTGGATCGAGCCGCCGTCTCCTCCTGACCTCCGACTTCCCAGCCTTCCTCCTGTACTGCTTTGCAATCCTATTCTTGGTACACTAAAATCCGTCTAAGTCGGAATCAATCGGGACACAAAACAATTCCGGTTTAGGGAAGTTTCCGTTTTATGCAAGGTTGCCAATTTTATGACACTTGTGATATTAATAATTCTCCTTTAAAAGTAGTAAATAACATGACTTTATTATAATTATCAAAATACATTAAGGTATAACGTATTTATGGAAGAAATCCCCAATAAATGAATATTAATCACTCTTCACTAAGAGCTTCTGAGTTAAAAATTACCCAACACCTTACTGCCTAGTGCAGTGATTGCCAAGAGGACAAGGAATGACGTGGGAGCACTGTTTCCCCTCCGAGATAAGGAATTCGGAAAACGGGTGCGGCGAATGGGGGAAGGAAGGAGAGGCAGACGGAGGTCGCCGGAACCGAAAACAGTGGGCCTTTGCCGGTGTTTCAGGCAAAGGAAAAGCATCTACACCCGTCAATTTTATTTCTGTTAGGGAATGAAGGTATTCTTTCATAGATACTGGAATAATGGTGAAGTGTTTAGTGAGTTCGAAAGAACTGCAGTATGTTAAAAAGCTCAACCTACAGACTCATTACGTAGCTTTGCGACCCAGAGAAATCTGCGAGTTTAAAATAAATTCTGAGAATTGACATAGCTCCCAGTCATGAAATAAGGTAAGGAACTGGCAGATTGAAGGTTGTGGAAAAAATACTGAAAATCACGAGGATTTACAGCATTCTCAAAGAAAACTGTACATCAATAATAATCAAGCCTGGGGTAAAAATTCTCTTATGTAACCCCTACCTGGTCCCTATTTGTTAACATTAAAGCAGCATAGCATTAAATTTACAGAAATTCCGTTTTATAAAGATTTTCCCCCTGCAGGACCTGAAAAACCTTTCCATTTCCGCGTTGGAGAGGTTCCGTTTTGTGCTGTGTTAAATCCCATATAACTTCACGGGCCGGAGAAATTTTCCCGTTCAGGCACATTTCCGGGTTGTTCAGTTTCAAGTTTAGACATTTTACTGCACTCCTTCTCCGATGCTTATTTATTTCTCTTAAGGCTCCAAAATAGTCATTAGCATTTTGGAAGAGCAGAAAAGATAAAATTTGGAATGTCAACTGTCGTATCCTACAGCTACAAAATAGAAAAAAATACTGTGGAGGTGACAGAACGTTAAGAAAATATAAAGAATACGCAGATGACAAATGTTGAATTGTTATGATATTGAAAGTGAAAAGTGCGATATGACTTTCACAGTAAAAAGAGGTGACGAAAATTGAGAATTACCTTATGAAAAAGGTCTCATTGTCATAATGGCGTATCCGACAGCATGCTGTAGGATTCGCCAGGCAACATTCCAAATTTCAATTCTGGTTCCTTAAATATAACAATTGTTTTCGGCATATGCAAGTGTTATAAATTGTTTGAAAATATTAGTTCAAGAACTATATTATATGTCACTTGTTTTGTCGTTATATTCACGCATTTTTTACCAAACGTCAACCCGTGTCTTCACGTTTAAAGTAAGTGTGTCGACCTACATAGCACTCAAGAAGCTAACGTTACTTAAGCTTAGAAGCTTAAGTAACTTAAGTTACTTAAGTTAAGCTTAAGTTACTTAAGCTTAGCTTGAAAGATGACCAGCAGCTCTTGACTATGCGAAAATACTCTCTGCTCCGTGTAGCAACAATACATCGAGCAAGTGCTGCTCTGTTCGCATTTAAACGAAACGGCGTCCGGACAGTGCTGCAGTCTGTTCATGACGCTGAAAATCGTATTTTAAAGGGGGTAATATATGGCTTGGCGTGATTTTTCACACTGCCTTCGACTTTGCTGTTTTTTCGTAGAGAAACAAACCTCTCTTGAGCGCGCGATACTTGAAAATGCACGAGCTCAGTCTGAATTTATGTAATTAAGAACAGGTATTAGAGACTAGGCGCCAAATGTAAATAAAATACGAATGCAGCGTGGAAAGAATCTCGATTTTTATATTTCCCTCTCTCTCTACATGCATGCACATATGCAGGTTATCTGAGGATAAATGTAACAAACTATGGGATGATGGGATCAATGATTAATTCAGACAATTCAGAAAACGGACATTTTGAAATATTTATTCGCGAATCGAACTACTAGAGACTGGAACGGTTTGCCTCTGATAATCTTTGATCCCTTTCTTTAAAGTCTGAGCAAATTTAGGTCCTATAGGTCTCCCAGAGTCAAAAATAACTTCCAATAAGCATGCCCGAACGTGGCCTCCCTCTCCAAAGCTACAAATAAAATCCCGCCTGCCTCCGGTCTTTGTCTCAACATAGCTTCTTCCTTGTCTTTCCCTCGTGGGTCGCGCGGTAATTCAACACTGCGGGTTTGGCGATAACAAACTGATAAGTCAGAAGGATCTGACTAAAGGCAGCTTACGTGTTTCTATAGAAAGGGTTGTCCAGACTATCAACAGAAAATAATACGTCTTAAAAAGGGGTTTCAATAATAGGATAATGTGATGGACCAACACATAGATTAGTCATTCCTTTGGACACTCCTGGCAGTGGGAGTTTCGTCTTCTGGCGATAAGAGTACTGATGACGAGAGACGTCCAATGCGATCGCTGCGTCTCGCAGTCGCCTCTCCTTTTCGCCTCCGCGCTTCCTTATCGCAGAGAGGGGAAATCTCAGCTGCCGCAGGGTGAGGGAAGCCTTCGAGGTTTCACCAAAGGTACGTCATGATGGGTTTTTTTTACGAGCGATACAGCTATATTGTTGATATATGTATTACAAATATCTTTAAAAGTATTAAATGACTAGTCTACTATATGAAGTAAGTTGTATTATCGCTATTATTATTCTGTGCAATGGCGTGCAGTGCAGTGGCGTAATGAAGTTGAAGGAAAAGAGTATTTAAGAAATTCATTACAGCTCAGTGCTCCGCATTGAGGTGAAGTGGAGTGTGGTAAGTTGAAGTGCTATGAAAGCTTGAACGATGAAATGTTCATGTTAATTTGTACAGTTTGTAAATTTTGTAAAGTTATTAAGTTCTGTAATGTTAAGTTAGTGTATTCTGCCACCAAGTTCTTACAATTATTTGCAAAATTAGTAATAAATCTAATTAATGTAAGATATTTGCCAATGAACATGAGAGGCGCAATTTCATACAACAAACTAACACAAGTATTGATTGTTAGGTTGTTAGGTGTCTTATCATGAACTGTTGTTCGATAAGGGGATTTCATGCATTTGCACACACATCTAAGATAAGATGAACAAATTTTGGAATCCATATGCTAAAATTCTCCTCTCCTACGAACAGAGCGGCTGAATTCGACCTGGCTAACTAGCTACGTGTAAATAGCTAGTCGAAAATCTCCCACTATCGGGGCTCAAGTGAAGATGCTGCATCCTCAGCAGTCAGAGACGTTTGGGATCGTGGTAAATATGTCATTTGGGGATTGGTGATCTCTCCATCGACGGGTTTTAACGATTGGAGTGACGTCTAGGTGGGAAGGAAGTTACGACTGGCTAACGATCGGTTGCTTAAAATACCGACTGTGCAAGGAGTTTTTTTTATAAAAAGGAAATGCATCGGGAAAATGGGGCACGTTTGAAATATGCGTATTTAATGCATAACAAAATTTTTGAAGTACTTACTCCGGGGAAGGTAAACACGATGGCCGTATATGTATTTTAGTGAAAAATAAGATAATCTGAAATTCGCGTTGGCTAGACTCGAGGATGTTATAGGAATATTATAAACTCCGAAGTCTCTACCTCGACTTAAAAATGCGCAAACGAAGCGAGTCTTGTTTGCATTAAATTATTCGCATTAAATTAGCGATATTGTTTTTACCTAGGTAACCAACCCTATTAATAGTTACAGTTTTTAAATCTACCACTCATATTCAGAACATTCCACACATGTTTTATTTTTCCATTTCAGGTAACTGTTTGTGAAAAACTGTGCGATAATAGCTTTTCGATATTAAAATATTATTTCTGTTATGTTTGCCCAAATGAAAAGGTACCCGCTTACTAAAATTTAGTTTATTCTCTTAATATCTCCTTTGCATAGAACTAAAGTACAGGGGATTGGCTATATTCGGGCAAAACATACTCTTCTTCTGGCTAGTGCGTCGCTAGGCACTAGAACAGTCCCTCACGCCTCCCGGCGTGGCTCCACGGCGTGCTTCTCCGACACGCCATCTCGCCACGCGTCACACTGCACGGCGCCTCAGCCTGACGGTCGCGACGTGTTCCGCACGACTCCCGGTGCATCTTCTCTGCGTGCGTCCCTGGCACGCTATCCTGCCGTGCTTCCAGCACGGCCCCTAGGCTGCCTGTCGCGACTCCGATGCGTGCTGCTTCGGCACGCGGCTTCTCCCTAGGCGGTGGCTCCCGCCTCGTCTCGTCTCGGCGTCTCCGACTGATAAGCGGACTGGCTGCGACTCCTGGCACTCACTGCTCCTGGCCGTCGCCCGCTCCCGCTTAAGTAGGGGCGGCGCGGCCCAGGGTAGCCTCGCCTGGAGGCTTTCCTGCTCGCTGGCCAGCTTTGCGTGCCAGCAAACTCCGTGGCGTGCGGTGTATTACCGCGCGCGCCGGCTTCAAAAATGCTGACCACAACAATTTCTACTCTCCATTCCCGTTAAAATGTTTTACTTTCGCATCCTTTTTCTGTAGTTTCTTAATAGTCTTCATTTTGGCTTCTTTATTCATTTTTTGTTGTGTTTCCACATTTTATCAACAATTTATATTTCCTACAGTTCATTTTCAAACTTGAGTTAGTATCTAATTCAGATCATTTTCCTTTCACTTGTGAATTTAATTTTTCAGTCTTTGTTCTTCATTCTTTTATCCATGACGTCCTGCCCTACTTTATTGAATTATCTTTCACATTAAAAAAATATTTTTCTGAGTAAGTTATTTTCTCGTAAAATCTTACAGTGAAGCCACGCTTTCGAAATCGGGAACAGTTGATATTGTTTGAGCACGATTGCGTCACATATCAAGGGCGCCAATCATATGGCATTAGCTGACCGTTGCGTAGTCCCAAAAAGCAACGCTCAGAGACCTTCCCTCGCTTATAGAGTTTGGAGAGAGAAAGATGGAGAGAAGACCGATCCCTATCCTAATGAAATAAGCCCCTTACTCAAAATTGTTTTATAAACGATAAATCCACGAGTAATGCGTTATAATTTATCAATAATAATGGTAATAATGGCACAAGAAAACTATTTTTATGATTTAGAAAAATAAACTTTTCGAATCTGCTTTACAAAAGACGATAAGAAGTACCAGTGTCTGTAATACGCTTTACAGCTAAAAATTGGCCTCCATTCAATCAAATGCCCTCTGCCTGCCCTACCTCACTCCGTCACAAGATGGCGCCTTCTCCTTCTCCAAACCGCCCATCCTCTTTCAAGGCCCGAACACACCGCGCCTCTAATTCGTCTCCCCCACCCCCTCCCCCCTTCCCGCCCCTTCCAAGCCTCCTCTGGGGCGTCAGCTGCTTCTTTGTTCGCCGTTGCAGCTTTTTTTCGCCGTCGAGAGAGAAAAGGGGGTTGTATGAAAAGTGTGCTCTGTTGTCTTTCCAAATACGTATCTCTACAGTTTGTCAGGAAACGTAAGGGAAGAGAAGAAAAAAAGTTTCCTTGAAGGAAACGAGCAGAATATTCGAGCGCTGTTGCTTTCTCCGCTGCTGAAAGAGCGTTCGCGTTCCCCTGGCTCGGCTTATTGCCTCGAGAGCGTTAAGCGAGCGTACGGCGCTGCATTTTATAACTCCGTTGTAATAAGCGTGTGAGTTGCTGGCGCGTTTTTCTGTCGTGAGGCAATTACGGTTTGTGCCAAGGGAGCTCCGGAGAAGCAAAGCAATTAACTAAAGTTTCCATCGTGCGTAGTTTGCGGCAAAATCGATTCAAAATCCCAGCGACATATGGATGGGATGAATTGATTTGATGTGATATAATATGAATATGTCAATTTTTTCTCAAGTTATTATAAGTGCATTTTTTGCATCGGCAGTTTCGTGTCCATTATTGATCGAATAAGTGCCTACTTTTAGAAATAATATATAGAATTAATTCATTAATTTATTACCTTTTCAATGACGTAAAATGTTTGTGTAATGTGTTTACGTCAAAGGCCAACAGAGCTTCCGAAAAAGTTCGTTCAAGAAAAGGGTGATGTAAAGGATAATAACTTTGAAAATATTTGCAACGATATTTAACCTATTTTTGCAAAGAATTTCATATATTTTCGGCAATATTGGTAATTTGGTAGGAGTATTTGCAATTTTCTCATTAGTTTACCTGAACATTTGTTTTATATTTTTCTCTGAGCTAAATATACAAGCTCCATCTTTCTATATAAAGACCAATATTTTAACTTATTACTTCATATGAAAATTGCTGATACAAAAATAAATTTACAAGTTTCTCTCATTTGTAATATTTCCCTTGAAATATGAATCTAAGTAGAAAGAGATATTCTGAGATGTTTTCGTACAACTGTATCTATTGTCTCTCGTCATAGTTCTTGTAAAACAACAATTTCTGCAATGTGTAAAAGAACATTTATTTTTGCAGTTTAAAATACTGCCACCTTAATACTTAACTTAATACACCTTAATACATTCTTTATACTTAACCTTTTCTACTTATCTTTTTATTTCCTTTATGGTAGGTTTTAGAATATACCTTCGACTATAGTGAAATGACGTTAATTAATTTATAGTTAGCCATTCATAAAAGTACTTATCTGATGGAATGTTCAGCTAGCATATTGCTGTATTTTCCTTCACTCAGAAGAAGAAATATTCAAGAACGAATGTCAAGCGTTATTTGCTAGGAAAAGAAAATGAAATCTGATGGCTAATGTTATTGCAAACAGTGAAAGAGAGATACGAATGGAAATGGGTCGTCAGGATATCATGAAAGATGAGTTCTGTGTATTTTTTTGTCTCGGGACCCGAGTAAATGGAATGTTGATGAATAAAATAACGTCTTTATACAGAAAGAATAATGGAATACGACAGATAAATGCTAGAGATTATTATCTAGGTAATTCGTTTTCTTAAATCGTACGAGCCTGACATCTCTTCACTAGATAATCAGAGATATGGGCAGAATTTGGCATCTTTCGATTTTCGGATTCATTCTCTTACTATAAAACTCAGACTTTCTTAAATTGCTCCTATTCTGCCCATAATCATTTTGGCGAGTATTTTGAAGTCTTTTCTTTTTAATTGATTCTTCAAAAAGGAAATAGTATCATTAAACGATAATAAATGAAAATAAAAATTCTAAATGAGGGGAAATGAGCCACTTTTATTTAGAGTAAATTGTTCTTAGTGCCGACAGCTGGTAGCTGTGACCAGCTTACTACTCAGGCTATCATCTAGGTAAGAATCATTAAAAGAAATAAAACTATGTTCAATATCTAAAACCAGTGATGTCACAACAGCACATGCTTTCCCGCGTTATTGGAAATAGCTACGTAGTACTGAAATATTGCACTTAATGCGCTACTAACATCTTAGCTGTTAGTTGAAAACGTCCAATTCAACCAAGAAGCGAGCAACTCAATGTTTCCATCGCAGTGTTGTCAGAACTATGTGAATTCTACAACAGCACAAAAATAGTATACAAAAGGACATATTAGGAGACGAAGCCTAGTAACCTGGACAATATAGAAATGCATTCCATAGGGCCATGATTAGAGAAGAGTATACTAAAAACATGCAATAAAACTCTACTCACTATAAATGGTACAGTATTTGATGCGAAAACTAAATATTTTCATGCAAATATCAACATAAATTACACAATTATAACTTATTTTCATACAGCTCCATCAGGTCACAACAATCACACGTAATTCACAGATATTCGCAAGCACAAAGTGAATTCCATTGTTGCAGACCCTGCATTGTCGCTATTCTGAGATCTATTATTTTTTACTTTTTATTTCAAATATTTCAAAATAAACAATTTCTAAAATCTTAATGTGTAAATGTATAACAAAAGATCGAATGTAAGAAACGAACAAAGAAATAATATACACAATTGCAAATTCTAATTTACGACGCATCCAGCTATCCCAAGCGCAGTAAATTTACAGCGGGTTATTATGTTTGTCACAAAATTATAGAAAAAGTAATCGCATTTAGAAAAAAATAAGCATGACCTTATTTGAAGATGTAATTTTGATAAATACATTTAAATGAGAAAAAATTGTATTTTTAAAATTGTAGTTGTAAGAAAACGACGAAAACGAAGCGCAGTCAATTCCGAACGGGCTACTATGTTTGTCAGGAAATTATAGAAAAACTACTCATATTTCAAAAAATTCAACTTAACCTTATTTGAAGATCTGTTTTTGATGAGCATATTTCATTAAGAAAAACGATCGTGTCTTCACAATTGTAGTTGTAGAAAGACGCCGAAATTTTTTTAATTTTAAAAAAGTTTTGCAAAATCAGGCATTTCAACGAACATGAATCCTGCACCATTCTCTTAAGCTTCTGTTGTGCTATCTCAGGTTCTAATTTAACAAAAAACGTGCGGTTTTTTTTAGAAAAAATGGTTTAAAGAAAATAAAAATTGCCTATGTTTGACACAATTTTTTTAAAAAAATATTTTTGTTTTTGAAGAATTGAACATGACCTTATTTAAAGACCTGTTTTTTATAAACACATTTCATTAAGTACAAAAATGTATCTTCATAATTGTAGTTGTAGGAAGATGCCGAAACAAATTGAATGTTTTCAATTTTCGAAAAATCAGAGTTTTCAACTAACATGAGACCTACGTTATTCTCTTAAACGACATTTAGACTATCCAACAACAAAATTTAGTCGAAATTGTTAGCCATTGTTTTGAAAATTTTGAAAATGTCCCAGGGGCTTTAATGTAAAGTACCCTCCAATTGAAATATCGCTTTCAAATTCAAGGAGCCGCGAGATCATTTAGATCGATCGGGGAGTATCAATTTTGGAGAAAATCGGCTGAACGGTTTAGTCGCTAGCGTTGTTCACAGACAGATAGACGGACGGACAGGCAGACAGATGAACGGAGGGATAGACGGAGGGACAGACGTCTTGCTTTCAATTGGTTTTTCGGTAACAATGACCCACAAAATAGAGATTTTGGCTGCACCACGTGTTAGGAGATTTTTTTTCTTTGTTTAGCAACTGTATTTATCTACTTTTTCGTTATCAAGGCCCTATAATAAAAGTTTTTCTGCCGAAAATCAGTCGTTTTTTCGCGCAGCATTTCATAACTTTCCCTATACTCTACATACGAACGTATAGTATACGGGAAAGTAAAAATATATTCAACTAAAGGAAACCTGCAGACGTCCTGCCCTCCATCTCTCTCTTTCTCCTTCCCTCTCCCTTTCTCTCGCCGTCTCTCTTTCGGTCTCTCTCTCACGTCCACTCTCTTTCCATCACTCTCTCTCTCTCTCTCTCCGTCCCTGTCTCAGCCCGTCTGACTCTGTCTCTCGGTCTCTTTCTCTGTCGTTCTCTATCTGTCTCTGCCCCTGTCTCCGTTTCTCTGCCCCGTCTCCCTCTGTCTCCATCCCTTCGTGTTTCTCTGTGTCTCTATGTATCTCTATGACTCTGTCTCTCTGTGTCTCCGTGTCTCTCCGTCTCTGTCTCTGTGCATGTCTTTCTCTCTGTCTCTCGGTATCTCTGTCTCTACCTCTCTCGTTTCTCTGTCTCTTACTGTTCCTCTCTCTGCGTCGCTGCCTCTGCCTCCCTCTGAATCTCACTGTCTCTCTCTTTCTCTATCTCTTCCCATCTGCCTCTGCTAGTCTGTCTCTGCCTATTATTATTGAAGAAAAAGTCCTGGCAATTATCAAATGGGAAAAAGTGAGGATGGTGGCTATTCATCACCAGTTTAAGTGAGGCCATTCTGAGAAATGTCAACATCATTCACTTTTATGTCATTACATTAAGAATTGAATATAACTCAGAGATAATAGTTCACTTCTATTTTTTTAATTAATTGCATAACTCTTGAACGGTTAAAAACTACTGCTGATAAGAGCTTACATTTATCGCTTACACAAAATTCGCCTCTTCCTGCTTTTGACTCGCAGTACAGTCTTCACTTAGATGATCACAGAACATGTCACCAACATTGACTTCTAGAAAGCCATTTCGCTTTTGGGAAGCAAGTCACGGCAAATCAACTGCATATCTATCAGATTTTAAACAAATCAAAATCACTATGTTCATAGACTCAGAAAATATACATGAAAAGTCTAGATGTAAATCTGAAAAGAAACAGTAAATTTGCGTATTTTTGTGATGAGTGTACTCCAAACTATAGACAGAAAAAGGCAGACACAGAGGTAAAAAAATGCAAATTATGGAAAGAAGTGGTATTTCGTGTTTCTGAATCACTAGTGTGGAAATGCCAGTCTCTGTTATGTAGGTATCACGTTCGTTGAACCGAAAGCCCATGAGTTTGATTCCCGCGTAAGGTATCATACATTTGACAATATGTTTCTGGCTCTTTTTCCCCAGCTACATCTGAACCATCGTCACAATCATCCAGCTCTCCTGATCACTCCTATCATCTATCCCGTAAAAGGTCATGTCAATTACCTCTCATAATCCCAGAAAAAAAGCGAGTACAAAGGAACGCGATTATTGCTTGTTCTTTGCTCGGAGAACATTCAGAGAAATTACCCCTTCTAAACATATGCTAAGCAAAGATAGATAAATTTATTCTGAAAATAATTAGCAAAAATTGGTGACAGAATTTAATATTAACAATAAAAATACAATAATAAAACAAAAACAATACAATATTAATCTAATAATAATAATAATAATAATAATACAATAATAAAACAATAACAATAACAATAATATACAATATACAAATAATGATTCATAATGGAAGGGCTCAAAGACTGTCGAGGGTATGCTGTCCCAATCCATTATCGTTTGATTTAGAAAAGAGTGTTTCGTGATGACTGTCCTCTGCATCTTTTATTGGACTTTGTAAGGATGATCGCCTCTGCCCTAGTAGATTGGTTTCTTGATTCTGCTCTGAATTTCACCCCATGCTGGTTCTCCTATGCAAGCTTTAAATAGAGCTGAAATGCTGGCCTTTTTTCTACGCGTTTCTAAACGTTCCGAAGTCAAACCTATGAATGTGCTTTGTTTACCGAATGAGAAGTTTTCTGCCCGCTATTAAGTTTTATCTATACTGGACTACGTGTATGTCCTTTTCTGTAAGGGTCCCAGCAAGCTATATCGTATTCCAATAGAGGGCGAATAAGATATGTGTACTCTAATGCTTTTGCATTTGGACTCACTTTTTTAAGAATATGTAAAAACTAGTAGTGCTACAGAATGGCACAGACTTTCCCGTATTAGTTTTCTATTTCCTTGCGTCTTCACTACCTATTCGGAATTGCCACAAACTCTTTCTTGCCAGCTGTCATCTATCACGGCCAAAAGTACATTTTTTTGTCATTTTCTTAATTTTTCGTTTTCCTATTGGTAGAACGAAAATATTAATTTTAGAATATTAAAGAACACAAAACCCTAACCTAAATGACAATTTTCTTTTGAAAATTATGTGCCGTTTAAGAAAAAATGGCATTTTAGCACTATTAAAAATGCGAAATTTGAAGCTCATTTTCACAGAAAATTTTTGAGTTTTCTAATTACTTTATTTGAAGTTATTTGAAGCACTTACACTCACAAATATAATAATTTTTACAAATTGCGGATAATGTGCATATTAAAGATGTGAGAGATCTTTCAAAAAATTTACATTTATATAATTTTTGAAAAAACAAAAAAATAACTCAAAATAAACTTTATGTCAGATTAAAGAGTGTAATTATCACTATCTGTTACAAACGTTTCAAGAAACAATTTGCAGGAATATATGAGAAAACGGCGTTTGACCATTTCTGAAAATGCCGAAATTTGAGCAATTTACATTTTTGTAATTTTTGAAAAAAACAACCAATAGACCAATATGGTTTTTATGTCATCTGATAGAGTAAATTTACCACCATCCCTCCCAAAAGTTTAAAGAAAAAATTTGGAGCCGTTTTTGGGAAAATCTTGTTTTTGTAATTTTTTAATGTTGCACATATTGTACGCAATATTGCACGAAAACTACCAAAATTTTTAAAAACATTCACATGAACTTTATTAAAGAACTCAATATGCAGAACAAATTTTATTTGAAGAAAAAATCTCTATCTTCAATTTTGTAGTTGGAGAAGACGAAAGACGACGAAAATATTCAAACTTTCACAATTTTCGAAAATTCAGAGCTGTACGTGAAAATCGGACCTATGCCATGTTGAAAAGTGTATTTTACTCTATTCATACAAGAAATTTAAAGAAAAAATTTGGAGCCGTTTTTGAGAAAATTTTGAAAATCCCCGGGGGGCTTCATATAAAGTACCCCCAAATTTTGAAGAATCTTTTTCAAAATCTCAAAGCTTCGACTAGAATCAGATCGACCGGGGAATATCTATTTTGGAAGAAGTCGTACGTATGGTTTAGGCGCTAGCAGTGTTCACAGACGGACAGACGGACAGACGGACAGACGGACAGACGGACGGACAGACGGACGTTTTCCTTTCAATTGGGTTTTCGGTATCAAGGACCTACAAAACAGTGTTTCTGGCTAGACCACGTGTTAGGGGATTTTTTTTCTTAATTTAGCAACTGGTTTTATCCACTTATTCGTTTTCACGGCCCGGCAATTAATTTTTTCCGCCGAAAATTGGCCATTTTTTCGCGCAGTATTATATAACTTTCCCTATACTACGTATATCGCTCCGTGTATACGTACGTATACGGGAAAGTAAAAATGAAATGTGCGTTATGAGCTTCCCTATAAAAACAGGTGCCGAAAATTGAGAATGACCTTACAAAGAAAGACTGATTGTCATAATGGGATGCACTTTCAGAGCGAGAGAGGAACTATTTCTTCCCTAAATGTGTAGTGTTGGTGTGTTCTATACGCGTTTCCTCTTGGTACTGTGTTCAGTTATGTATATACATATTTTTCTTTGTGTTTGTGTCTGTGCATGTCAATGGTTGTGTGTATGTAGTTGTTCTTGTGCAGTTTTTGTGAGTAATTTTAATGTAATTTTGTTTGTGCATTTAGGGATTTAAAGCTGTGCGTGTATACAGGTGTGGACCCACGGTGAAGGAAATGAGGGAAATTTTTTGTCTCCTAAAATGTTTCAGTAACTATTAATTTCAACTTGTCATCATTCAAATGAATGAAATGAAATAGCCTGCGACATTTTACAAAATCTGTAAACTGACATATTCGACCAAAATATTTTCAGTTTTCCTACTCAAAATTTGTCTTCAGATCCGCCCCTAGTGTATGTGTGTGTGTGTGTGTGTGTGAGTGAGTTTGCGAGTGCAAACTCGTTCTGTCAGTTTTCTCCGCGGGGTGAGGGGAGGCGAGGGGCGGCGAAGGCTCCATCTATCTGCGGTTGTGCGTGAGGGTGACGCAGGGTTGGGCGGGGGCGCGGGCGATGACGAGGGCGCGGGCGCCGGGACAAAGCGCGCATTGTGGGCGGGCGGGCGTGACAAGCGCAAGACCGGGCTTCAGCTTCGCTGGAAGCGCGGACGTGAAGCTCCGGGCCCTGCAGCCAGGGCAGGCCAGGCCAGGGCGAGCCAGAGCGGGCCAGGGCAGGCCAGGGCAGTCCAGGGCGGGCCAGGGCAGTCCAGGGCAGGCCAGGGCGGGCCAGGGCAGACCAGGGCGAGCCAGGGCGGGCCAGGACGAGCCAGGGCGGACCAGGCCAGGGCGGGCCAGGGCGAACCAGGGCGGGCCAGGGCAGGCCAGGGCGGGCCAGGGCAGGCCAGGGCGGGCCAGGGCGGGCCAGGGCGGGCCAGGGCAGGTCGGGCCAGGGCAGGACGGGCCAGGACAGGGCGAGTCAGGGCAGGCCAGGGCAGGCCAGGGCGGGCCAGGGCGGGCCAGGGCGGGCCAGGGCGAGCCAGGGCGTACGAAGTATAAAGCCAAGGAATACAAGGTATAAAAGAATTGAAGCTATTCGAAATGTAAAGGAAATCAGTACGTTGGTGTTAAAGATGTCAAACATAGACTTAATTTATGAGAATTTGAAGTTACTACACCTCTGGAGTACAGATACACGGGAATTGACTATGTTAGTATTAATACTATTAAAGAGAAATTAATAATAATTAGTAATTTGAAGTATCAAAGAACATGAATTTTCAAGAAATACGATCATTATACTCAATTCAAATATCCAGATATTAGATATAGATAATATCAAATATCAGATTCCAAAGTTCCACAATATTTTGATATTTCCGTAATCAGAAAAATAATTAGATATTATTTTATACGGATGGAGCACTGCAAAATATCTTTTTTATGAGTATTACAAAATTAGATAAATTGGTGTTCGATTAATTGGGATTCCGCTGTAGCAATGAAGAATACCACACAATTTTTCGGCCTAAAGTTTTCAAAAGTAGTCCTCTGATCGCTATTGGATATTTCAGAGGAAATTAATTTATCGAAAACATACGGCCATCGAATTCATCTGGAAATCTGGTTGTACTCCGCCGTTCTTATGTGTGAGGTGTGTTGTCAGGTACTTATGTTTCAAAACCCAGTTTCAAAATAGAAATAGATAATATCTGGATACCGTATATTGTATTCCAGTATATGTTAGTGTAGTATAGTATAGTTAGCCAAGTATATATGTTAGTCCAGTATATGTTCCTGTCTATACTTATTTTGACGTCGTGAAGGTACAATGGCCTCTTATGGACAATGTTATTCGTACGGAGGAATCTCGTGCACTGTTGTCAAATCGTGTTGTTGCAAAAGTAAGAATAACAAACGTAGTCTTGTAGAGAAATTGACGAGGAACACAATGGTAATTATAAAAATGTGTTTTTCATTTGCTTTTTAAATAAAATAATAAAAACGCTGAATTTCTGTGGTACTGACTTTTTAAACTCCTTTTTATTCACACCATAAGAACATATCCACAAATTGGTAGAATTATTTTGGAAAAAATCGATACAATATTTCATTTACTTCAGCTGGTGGAGATGATTTCATTTTATCAATATGTTAAAATATGTCTCTTTAAAAAATTAATGTGAATGAAAATGTGTGAATTTTTTATATGTGCTTTAATATACATCGTCGCTGGGAAATTTTCGTTCTTGAATCCAATTAAGAACTTCCAGCGACAATGTTTGGGTAAAATTATGAAATTATTGTCTATTATCTCCCGAAGGTCTTATGTTGCATTACTTCTGTGTATTTGATGTTTGTTTTGAAGTTGAGCCGCGCGCGACGTGAGACGACGACGGGAGGCTCGACGGAAAGACAAGGCGGAGATGCAGGATGTGTCAGCCGTAGGGCTGAAAGGAAATATTTTTTTATATGAAATCAGCGGAAGGAACCTTCCAAATCAACACTTGTATGATCACCAGAAGCCCTTTCCAGAATTTCATATTGCTGGATGGTCAGTCGATTCACCAGCAAAGGTGAATGTGAGTGATGGTGAATGTGCAATGGTAAAGAAAAGTAGGTACGTAATTTAGTGAATCGTGTAGTAGATTCATTAGATTTAAATAGATAGCAGGGAAAAGGGTGAAATAATTAAGTGGTAAAATCGTTTTCAAAATATTCGAAGAATAAACTTCAAAGAAAAACATCCAAAAACGGAGGCAATCGTTTCAATGAATTTTGCAGAGCAATAGGCATAAGCAGACATTCCTTCTTTAAAATGAAAACGGAAAATGAAACTGAAGAAATACCGACCCCGAGAAAAATAAAGTTAACTGGACTGAAGTACAAAATCAATAGGAAAATGAAGTTCGACGATTTTGTACGTATAGTACGTCTCAATTTCTATGCGTATCTATTTTAAAATGTTCCTGCAACAATCGTGTGTAATGAAAGATGTTAATGTTAAACATTTTCCAAATATGAAATATTCTACATTTCATTGTTTGTTGATAGAAATGGGATTTGAATGTGAAAAGCGAGAAAAAAGACAGAAATGATAGAAAGAAATTACACAATAATGTGCCGATATTCATAATTACGAGAAACGCGATAGTTTAGAAGTGAGAAAAGGAACATAATATACTACGATGAATGATGGATAAATGGATAGTATTTTGTTTATTGCATAAACTAATTAATCAATATTTGACGGTAGAAACAACCATTTTTTTTCATTTTATAACAATAAATATAAAGGGCCTCTTTACACTAATAAAATATTGCGACTATTCTAATAAAATAATAATAGTAATAATAATAATAATAATAATAATAATAAGTGTGCGAATAAACAATGTTTTCATAAGATGCATCTATTGAAAATGGTAGCTTTGATTTTGATGATTCTTGAGCGAGCGGGCAAGCGAAAGTGTTGAGTCGGCAACAACGCGCGGATTCTCCATAAGCCCCGTTGTGCATTCACAACGTGAAAAGCATTATAGCTGTTATGTTACAGTATAATTTATGCCAGTAAGTTAACTAACAAAATTTGCACATTTCTAAATTAGCATCATTTCTAACGTTAAAAATTTGAAAGTCGAAAACCTTTGCCCACACCAAGGAGGTTACCGTTGTATCGACAAATTCCACTGAGATGTCCTTAATTTTCTTGCGTAAGCTCGAAAACCATCTTCCGTAATCCTCCAGACAACCAGACGAAATGAGCTGTTCGGGCGCGGCGGGGCGCCTCCCGGGGGCGTGGCAGGTGGCGGGCGAAGTCCGAGAGGCCTCCGGGCGCGCTGTCGCCCCGCGCGCAGCCGCGGATGAGCCTCATAAGGGCGGACCTTCGTCACGCTAAGCCGCAGTTGTCCACAAAGGCCGGTTCGCCCTGCGGCCCTTCCTTCATACCCGACTCGCTACCGCGGAATATTTTTCTCTCCACTGTTGGCTTAAGGGTAAGCTCATTTGCTTTGCTGCGCTTAATTTATTACGGTGCTCAGCCGCGGGAAGTTCTATGCTCCTTGAGGATTTGTATCTATTTCCACAAGTTTAAGCTGGGTCTACGAGATATTAATTGCGTTTTCTATGAAGACGGTATTCACAGATTATGCATGCTCAGAGACGTAATTTTTAATATCGCATAATTAATTCGCGAGATGTAGAGTATTGTATTATGACTTTCCGCAAAATCCTTAAGCGAACGCCCGAAACTCTGCTAGAAATTAGAGCCGGAAAAAGTACACATATTTTCTGAAGAAGGAAACTAGTGCAGTGTACGATTTAAGTTCGGTTTGAAAAAAAGCTTTTCTTTTGTTGTAAATGGTAGAAACTCGTTTTAAAACGAGAACCCGACAACGAAAAAGATTTCGTTTCCTTTCCAATAAAGCCTTCCTTTTCGACTACTGACGAAATTCCTTTCGCGCTTATTAGGCTAATTTCCGAATGGGCTGGGCGAGGGAGTGAGGGGCTGCTTGGGTCTTGTAGGGAGTCTTCGTAATTACGCACAAACGCGCTTTTTCCTGCGTCATTAGCGGCAAAGACGTAGTCTGTGTGGTGGCGGAGAAGAGGTGAAAAGGGGCGGGGTTTGGATGGAGCAATGTTGGGTTGGGATGGTTGAGGCGAGAACTGGGCGGGTTAATGCGGGAATGGGGAAATGGGGTAGAGATGAAGAGGAAATGGTAGGGGGGATGGTAGGGAAATGGATCGGGGGGGGGGGAAGAGGCTTGGGGGGAATTGGATCGGTGTTGGGGCGGGAATGGAGTGATATTAATTGCGTATTCTATTAAGGCGGTATTCACAAATTACGCATGCTCAGAGACGTAATATTTAATAGGTTGTGGCGGGATTGAGGGCAGGTGTGGACAGGCTCAAGGCATTATTGGGGTGGAGCGGGGTTGGAGCGGCAAAGAGGAAATAAGATAGATACGGCAGGTGGGGAACGATGTGGCGTTGATGCGAAAATAAGGCGTGTGGCACGGTGTGAGGTGGGGTTGACAAATCTGATGGATGGAGATAGGTGAAGAGCGTAGCATGTAGAGAGGTGAAAAACGGCCCCAAGATCGGAAACTTAGAACGGACGAAATTACAGCTGTATTCAAACAGGCTCGTCAATTGCCTGACGTAAGCGTATTGGCTCCAATAACACTTCTAGAGACAGATAATACTTCTGGTGACCAATAGACTTGAGTACAATGAAGAGGAAAATTTTGTGAATATAATAAACATGTCGGTTTATTACCGTCGAGAAGTCGTAAATTTTGTGATGTGACTTCTCTAAATATTGTAGTGATGCGGTGTGCCGTGCGTGTGGAGATATTGCAAAACGTGGTTGCAGAGTAGACGCAGCATGGGCGGTGATATGGGTGATGTGGATTGTGATATTGCCGGATACCCTTTCAGCGGGAGCGGCAGTTGAGGAGGATGTGTTCGAATGAGGGGCGCTGTGGTGAAGGGGCAATGGTGTTGTGGAGACGGCAGGCGCAGCGAAGCGGCATTAGCGGTTGGCGTCGAGGGGAAGTGACGGCGATGGAGGGGGAGGGGGCGGCTTCGAACTAGGGCTGCGGTCTGCGGCTTCATATCGTCTTGGAGCCACAGACCCCGCCCCTACCCCCACCCCAGCCATTCGTGCGTGACCCAATAGAGAAATGCTACCACCTTTCTGCTTGCTGGGTTGTAATCCACGTCGGTTCTCATTTACGTCTTGTCTTTAGGATACGAATTACTTAATGAATTAATTTGTGGGTTTTCTGTGGCCTAATTAAGGCATGACTAGTCAAGCTTAGGTTTTCTCTTCAAAACTAAAAGAATGTGGTATCCCCTTGACATTTGTGTTAATATTAACAAAACAGCAGAGTATTTCAATAAAGAATAACTATTTAAACCCTAAGAATATTCCCCACTTTATAATACATAGCATAAAAAGAGTAAATACCTCATTATTTGAATCTAAAAGCGATCTCTGCCTCTGAACTGTGCCACACAGTATAAAAGCTTGGTACACTACGTGGCTGTTGTTGCGACTGCATGTGGCAGTTCAGAAAGCGCGCCGAGGCAGTGCTTTTTTCTGGATTTCCCCCTCCAGTTGCCCTGGAGAGGCGGAAATTTATTCAATAGTTGGGGTGCAAATGTACTGCAGACGGTTAGGCTTGTGTAGCAGGGAGCGGACCTAACTTAAAAATACTACTTATAAACAATCTTTAACTACTACAATTGCCACTTTGGGCATTGACTAATTTTATACAGATTTAATAAAGATTGCTAAAAAGTTCTTGGTAGAGGCAGCGCGCGGCGCGAAGTGGCAGTCACGGGTTTCATTGGGGTGGCGAACCTGCGAAGGGGCCGGCCATTGGGGAGCGCGCGGCCGGCGAGCGAAGGGGCAGCCGAGCAGCCAGGCGATGCGGGGCCCGGAATAAAGCCGCGCGCCTCCACCGCAGCGGCAGCCAGTGGGCGAGAAGTCCGGCGTGCGAACGAGTGCTTTTGACTATTGAGGTACTAGTTTCGACCCGACATATTGTATTTGGACACTAGTGGGTTTACGGTCAACAGCGTCAGTATTGGTACATCACTTGGCATTACGGTATTTTGGCTTCGTTTTTGGACATTCTTTTGATAAAGTGGAAATACCATGTTTGTAAGAAACTGCCTATGAACTGAACAAAATTGCGTTATCGTTTTCCATTGTGTTTTTCTTGGATGCAACAGCTATATGTGTTTATGCCATTTTCGGTCGATGGTCCTACATTGCGGGCTAGCTAACGGTGTCCCCCATGTCTGGGCTATTTAGTTCCCGTGCTTGGGGGCAAGAGGCAATAGTGACGAATATGACTTATTCCCATCACCGTATTTAGCAAGCTCCGCCTGCCTGAGAGGTTTTGCGACACACAACTACATACTCTGAAACTATTTTAAAGGAAAACTTCAACTTTATATTACTCCGCGAGGAAATGGTATCCACGATCGCACCACAGAAAGTTATCACGCTGCTCATGAGCCACCCAAAGGCACACAGCGCATTAATATTCTAATAATCCCAAGTATTGGCAATGAAAGGCACTTAATTTTCGTTTAGGTAAAAAATGTACTATTTACCATGTTCTCACGGCTCCTATAATTTTTCATTATAGGTCTTTGTTTTAATAAGCACTTTGTAACTTCACTTTTCTAGAAGTGAAAGCATTGTTTTACCATGAAATATTTAGTTCTCCGATTTCATTCGGAAATTTATTCTAATTACCTACTACATAAAATAACTCTTTTTTTATAGACTTCTTTTTATTTTCTACAAATTACCATACATGAACTACCTTTCAATCCCAATAGCGATAATACTCTTGCCAGAGGAAGTAGAAGACTGAGTGAATTAAAGATTTTAAAATATTTATTGAACCAAACACAACATTAGCCAAAATGTTTCTCAATAAACATATAAAAACATTTTATCGCAGACCCTTTAAATACCTAAATTATTTATATGATAAATGGACGTACGTAAAAGTAATATTAACTATGAGTTAAGTGCAAATCATTTTCTGCAGTGGCAGCCATGGCTCTTTGAAATTTAACCTGTGTCGTGTACTGTCATTCCACGGAATTACAGGGTCTCGATTAAGAGCCGTAGTTTTGTCGCCCGGCCTACCGGCGACGTCCCTGCCTCGCGGCCATGGGTTAAGCGGGTACGTGTGGTTAGCATGTAGACATCCCCACGCCGTATTCCGGACTTCCCAACATGAGAAGTGAATTTTATCATCGTCACACAGCAACATATACTGCGACATTGCAAGGAATCAATGAGGAATCATTGCAAGGAATCAACGACATTGCAAGCGTACACTATAGCCATGCCTCGACCAAGAATCGAACCCGGGGCCGCGTAGTGGAAAGCGAGCACGCTGAGGTTATATACTCGTATGTTTTTGCATATTTTCACAACATAACAGAAAACGAATATCTTATTCACATGATGTTTTTGCTTTTTTAATACGTGGTGTCTGAGCCCAAGTGAAGCTTCAAACAGAATGTTTGCCTACATTATGACTAAACAATCATGCTGTATGAGTCGCTTTCCGTTTTAAATGCCTCGGGTGCATTTTAAAGACAATGCTTCTTTGGCACTGCTTCAAGCGAAATGCTCAGAATTACGATGCAGTGAATTCAATCCTTGGTTTAATTTAAATACAAATATTTAAACCAGAAGAAATTTAATTTATATTGAATCACCGGTTCATTATGTTCTGAACAAAAGCGGCGGGCGTTGGAAGACAAGGAAAATATTTAAGACTTGCTTTTACTGCAGTTTTCTTGTGGGTCAATGTATATTTCAGACAGGTTCCAACTAATAGATATTTATGTAAGTAATTGATTATAAATGATATTAATGCTATGCTAATTATGCTCACATATTTTTTAATATATACCTTGTAGTACGATATTACATCATGTAATGGTCAATAAAATTATAGCCTAGAACGTGGTAAATGTTGGATACCAATTGAAATGTTCTTCTCGTATTACGTACAGAGTGGGCTGAACGTGTTTAATATGTCTCTATTTACTAAATGGCAAACATGAGACTCATTTTTAAAATAATGGAAGGTATAGTACGTAATTTTCCTCATTGATTCCTAGAAAGTGCTCAGTAAATGACCTTTAAATATCGATGAGGGTGTTTCTAACGTATTAACATATCAACCTATTGTTAAACAAGGTACATTTCCTGGATGTTTATGTCGACAAACGATGGTATATTTTGTGTCTGCTCTTATATATCACACTGCAACTCTTCAGTTAATATTTGAATCTTAAATTCTCTTGCTTGCGAATTGTCACTAGGGGTACCTATGATCTTACTAGAAGTTGTAACGTTTCACAGGTCAATACTTCAGCATTCAAGGTACGTTCAAAATATATTGTCAGGAAAAGTATTTTACAATGTTTAGTATAAGTCTTCGCACTTCACACATTTACAAATATATTCAAAATGTTGTTTCAATATTATTGCTTTTCAGCATCTCACAATTTGCCACAATTCATCATCGACTCACATATTGTTTTTTCAGATCAAAACACGTTGCTATAATGATATAGATATGACATACAATATTGTTTATTGGTGTTTGGCACGTTACAGAGTCAAATACAGAATACAGAGGACCTAACATTAATTATTACTTACGAAGAGAATTACATAACAGACAAGTCAAACTTACACTGCAACTGATTTATAGAGAGTTAAACTCCTCAAGCACTCATGTGTTTCAACAATATTTCACACAAACTGCTAAAATAAAGAGAAAACTGTCGTTCTTATCAGTAATTATCCTGGGTATTGATGTTTATTCTCAGAGAGTTGACTTAGCTTGTTGTAGTACCTGTTTTCCACTACAACGGGAAAATACAGCAGCTTCTCCTGCGACTTTATTTGCTTTCCTGGCGGTTGATTTCAGTTCGAAGCTTTAGATTGCAAAGTTCCCGGGTTCGTGCAGCCACTGTTGACTTCGTGGAGGACGAAGGAAGTAACTTGCAGGTGCGAAGGAGTTCCGAAAAGGAAGAAAGAGAGAGAGACAATGGTACGTGATTAATCAAAAAGTTGCGATGTAAATCTACGTAACTCGTGTGTAAATCTAGAAAATGATGAGTGTAAGCTGTGTAGAAAAAGATAATGAAAACTCAGATGATATCAAATAGAAAGACAAAATTATTCTTTACTTAAGACACTCTTCAGAGTCTTACAATATTATCATTATTCATTGTGAACACAGATTTATCGATGTTTCTGAATACCAATTGAAATTTGTATTAACCGAGTTTTATTTATGAAAGTATTACATTAATGTTGTAAACTGTTGTAGAAAATTCTGCCCTCTACCCCAACTTAAACACGTAGTTTATTTTTTTAAGAGACGCATGTGTCTGACGATTGTTCGCTATCGATTGATTCATGATTCCGATCGTGTCAACTGCTAATTCCCGTAAGAGTAGTGTATGGTTTTATCGCGCAATGTGGCCATGATCTTTCCCCACAGGATGATGAGATCCGGCATCATCTACACATCAGCTCGCGGGGTTTTCCCAACCAGGTATCTCTAACTAGTCGTGCACCGTTCCAGCCGGGGCACGCTCTAAGCTCTTGACTGGCCTCCCTGTAAGTGTTGTAGTGTAGTGCATGTAAGTGTGTGTGTATAAGTAAGGGATGAGAATAGGACAAGGTGAAAGAAAAGAACGCGCGCGGTTGTTTGGGAATTGCTTCGGCGTTAGCCTGGTGTTAATCGGAGAAACCACGGAAAAATACCAAGCAGAGCAGCCAGAAGCTAGAATTTTCCTCCAGACCCCATATCGAGATTATATAAACTCTCACTCTCTCCTTTAAAAGTCCTTTACGGTGGATTGTGCGGATCAAATCTAAAGAGTCACAGTTTTTAAAACGATAGGGATTTGCCCAGAACCAACTTCCCTTCTGCTACTCCAGTACTTCCTGTTGTTGTTTTCCAACGCCCCCCCTTGGCATGTTAGCCATTTGGTGACGCACTGACCAGTGTAGATGTGCAGTTTCCTTCAGCGTGTGGGGATTCACACGCTCACAATGGTCAAGCGCGTAGGTGGCGAATCACTGTTACTCATTTAACATTTCCCAGGGGACAAATGTGGTAGACCACGGACGCGAGCAACTTAGTCCCCGCTGTGAATTATTATTATTTATTAAAATTGAAGTGAAAGGATGATGAAGAGGAGTGAAAGGATTGGGAGATGGTGAGAGGTGGTAAATCGCCTTATAACCGAGAGAAAACACGAAAACCCCGGTCAGGGTGGCCGGCCCGGGGATCGAAGCTGAAGGGCTACGCATGAGCCACTTCGCTCGGTACTCCGGTCCTTCCTAAGAGCGCGTTGATCCGCGCGCGTGAATGGACGGGAGCCGCGCGTGCCCGGGGCGTGATGCGCGGGGCGCGCGCTGAGGCAGGGCGCGCGAGGCGGAGGACTGTTCTTGTCACGGCCGGCGATTCGCAAGCAGATGTCATCCCTAGATACACACGTACAGCCTGCCAAATGCGTTACGACGACCTTAGTTTGCATATTGGTGGAGATGAAATGTACCTCTAGCACTTGATCACGACTCTCCAGTGGCAATCATCGAGAGGGTAGTATTTGGCGTAAACACACTCATATAGTGTGCAAAGCAAACTTCGTTCATAATTGCATTTGTTTCGAAATTCCAAATTACTCTTCGAGTAAACTAGGATGTAACTAGTGGTGCTACAGAATGGCACAGACTTTCCCGTATAAGTTTTCTATTTCTTTGGGTCTGCGCTACCTCTTCGGAATTGCCACATACTCATGCCAGCTGCCATCTATCACAGCACAAATTACATTTTTTGGATATTTTCATAATTTTTCGGTTTCCTAATGGTAGAACGGAAATATTTATTTTAGAATATTAAAGAACACAAAAAACCTAGTTGTAAATGGCAATTTTCTCTTACATTTTTTTGTCGTTTTAAAGAAAATGGCGTTTTAGCACTACCAAAAAATGCGAAATTTGAAGCTCGTTTTCACAGAAAATTTTTGAGTTTTCAAAATAGTTCATTTGAAGTCATTAGAAGAACATACACTCACAAATATAATAATTATTACAAATTGCTGGTAATGTGCATATTGAAGATGCGAGAGATCTGTAAAAAAATGACATTTGTGTAATTTTTGAAACAAACAAAAACAGACCTCAAAATAAACCTTATTATTATCAAAGAGTGCATTTAGCACTATCCAATACAAAAGTTTGAAGAAAGTTTTTTCGAGCCATTTATGAGAAAATTGCGTTTGAGCGTTTCTGAAAACGCGAAATTTTGAGCTAATTTTCACAGAAAATGGTTCTGTTTTCGAGAAACTGTTCTTGACATTATTTAAAGCACATGTACTCATAAATATAATAAGGTGAACTAATGAAAATATTGTCGACGTGAGAGACAAGTCAAGAAAATTAAAGTTTTGTTATTTTTGAAAAAACAAAGAATACAGCAACATGCTTTTTATGTCATATGATAGACCACATTTACCACTATCCCTACCAAAAGTTTAAAGAAAAAATGTGGAGCCGTTTTTGAGTAAATCTAGTTTTTGTAATTTTTTAAAATTGCACATATTGCACGCAATATTGCCCGAAAACTACTAAACTTTTTAAAAATTGTATATAACTTAAATGAAAGAACTCACTTTGGACAACAAATTTTATTTGAAGGAAAAATCTCTATCTTTGATTCTCTAGTTCCAGAAAGACGCCGAAAAAATTTTAAACTTTCGCAATTTTTGAAAATTCAGAGTTATTCGTGAAAATAGGACCTATGCTACCTTAATAAGTGTATTTTACTCTACTCTTATAAAAAATTTAAAGAAAGCCATTTTTGAGAAAATTTTGAAAATGTCCGGGGGGCTTCGTGTAAAGTACCCGCAAATTTTATAGAATCTTTTTCAAACTCTCAATGCTTCGACTACAACCAGTTCGACTGAGGAATATCCATTTTGGAAGTAATCGTACGTATGGTTTAGGCGCTAGCAGTGTCCACAGACGGAGGGACAGACGGACGGACGGATAGACGGATGTTTTCCTTTCAATTGTTTTTTCGGTATCAAGGACCCCCAAAACAGGGTTTCTGGCTACACCACGTGTTACGGGATTTTTTTTCTTAATTTAGCAACTGGTTGTATCCACTTTTTCGTTATCACGGCCTGGCAATGAATTTTTTTTCGTCGATAATTCCCGTTTTTTTCGCGCAGCATTACATAACTTTTCCTATACTACGTATATCACTCCGTGTATACGTACGTATACGGGAAAGTAAAAAATAGCTTTCCAATAATCGATGAGGAGTAGATACTCTTTTTTTGTTTCCTTAGTTAATTTTAAATTTACTGAAAGAGTTTTACATTTCAAGAGTGCCTGGGCAATATGTTAATACCAGAAACACTGAAGATTTGTCGATTTTACACGAAGCTGTCGTATACTCTAGGAGTGTACGTTGTTTTTAATCACACCTTGAAGACTGGATTGGTAACTTGCACCAATGCTAATATCTCTGGGACACCTTGATCAGGGCGATGTTATTCAAAAGCATTATTGGATTTTCTATACAATGTTTCTGAACACTTCTTTCAAACTGCTCATAAATTTGATGCATCAGTAACATGAAGCGGTGTGCACTGTGCTCGCGAGTTCAATGTAATTAACATTGGCGTATGTTAATTTGTACCCAAAATACTTAATTTATTGGGGTACATAAAAATTAATATTTGGCGTATTTTTCGTTCATGGAACAGTCTTATTAAATACCACAATGCATAGGAAATTTTCAATGTACTCATATTGCGTAATATAATTTCTTGCAATCCCTTTCTGAATATTTTTAATCTGAGAGGTCTAGAAGAGGTGTTACATCATATCACTGACTTTCTGGGAAAATTTGTAACAGTTGTGGAAAACAATATTGAATATACTGCAAACTATGTACCTCTGATTTTTAAGGTATCTAGTGAATATCGCTCTTTATTTAAGCATTCACTACGATGTCTTTTAAATATCATATTGTAAGTAAAATTAATATTTTTTGCATAAATGTCAAATAATGTGTTTAGCAACTTCAAATATTAATTTAAATGATTTGAATGATTCATTAACATTCTCTGTCATAAGAACAATGCTCGATAATTTCTTCAGTGTTAAAAAACTTCACATGCACATCATAATAATAATATTCTCAAAATTAACTAACACTGCAAAAAATGCAGAATATTGTAATTGTAGGTATTTTTAAAAGCAATAATCGAATTTTCTTTTGTCAAATATTCGTGTTGAAAACACTGAGTTTTCTCAAAAACACATACGTTAATTGTTTCCTGATTTTTTTTGCTCATTGATAATGTGTTACAGGAATTACTCTGTTTGTGAATACTAAATTCTCTGATACAAGTGCCATTTTAAAATACTATTGAATTTTTTTAAAGTAAAGCATGTTTTTTCAAATATTACACGACTCGTTTTGTGCAGAGTATTTCAAAGGATGACAGAAATATTAGTAGGAAAGATGTGTAAATATTAAAATATTGTATAGCCGTTACAAATAATACGAGATATAGTACAAATATGCAGGTGAGCACGACTAGTTTTATATTTTATTCAAGTATTCTGCACAATCAAACGATTGAATATCCTGAAGACGTTTACCATATTTTATTATTATATTTCGAAAAATTACGTATGCACACATCTACACACTTTCGTAACAATTTCAGAAATCATGTGTGATAAGTTGCACTAACGAGAGGACATGTGGGCAAATCCCGTGGGGGTGAAAACAAATTTGTAAAAGATTATGACAAGAACCAGAGAATAAACAGATAAAGTACGTAAGCGTGAGTGACCAATCAGAAAATAGACAGTATTCGAGTAATCGAATGACATGCTTCAGAAGCAAGAAGAAATACGTACTAGTTCGCGCAGGACTCTGGGACAAATGAAGGCCGCGAAAAATGAACAAAGTGAGAGACAATGCTTGGACGATGGCGATCGGATGTGAGCATGTTAATCTCGATGTTGCTGAGTTAGAATCAAAATCGTAACTAGTAATTTTAACGCGATAGTTTTAAACGCTGCTGAAAGTGTTAATGGTGAATAATAACTTTTAAATGAGTAATTATTAGCAAAAGTTCGAATTTAAAATGAAAATAGAATTGCGCATTTAGAAGAACGGACATATTGATGTGGAATAAAACCAACAAAATGGAAGTGGATCGACCTTGGACAACGGTCAAGAATGCAGCCTTTGTATGAAAGGAAAGTAACAAACGGGTAATAATTTTCAATTTCATGTGGTGGAGGAAGATCAAGTTTTGTTTTAAAATTAGAATTAAATTAATATTCAAAAGAGTAGATGGCCATTCATGCATTTAGGAAGGGAAATACAAAATAATAATGAATACAAAATACAAAACAAAATAATAATAAAGAATTCATAATGTCTTGTCCATATCTGTTAGAGACTTTTATGTTCAACTGGGATGTTTGTCTCTATGTATGTTCACGCAGAATGCAAATAGCATATGTTATTCAACATAAGTATTATTATTTCTCTGTAATAGCGAGGAGAATTCCCGATCCCATGTAGAAAAAGATCGACAATTATATACGTAAATATTGCACCCCCGAGGTCCTGTATAGACGGCCTATCGAACACGCTCAATAAAATTTATCTCAACTGGACTACCTCTTCAACCTACGGGCTACGGTCGCGCGAATGTTTAAATGTTATTTAAATAGAATCAGTACTGGAAAGGGTTACAAAGAGACCGTCAGATTGGTAGACCAAATAACCCGTAGGTGTAAACATTTGTAGTATTTCAATATAATTAATGGTAGTGGAAGAGAGAGAGTCAACATGTACTAGAATCGATGCCCCTAAACGTACCAACGTACTCTTAAACATCATTGATTTTTCGTGAATCTATCATTGTTGTGAATCTCTTTCTGTGGAAATTGAAATTTGTATTTCAAAATGAATTTTTCAACCTGGTCACGGAAGTTGCAACATCTCGAACCCTCGTAGCAAACTCGTCGGCGCGTGAGATGCCTTGGCCGTGGCCGCGCGCGGTGCGCAAGAAGCGGCAGAGAGCCGCCCCTGGCGGGCGCGGCGGGCGTCGTGGGCGCCCCGAGGTGAAGATTGCTCGGGAGAGGAAGACGCGCCGGCAGGAAGCGCCCGCGATACTTGCTTTTTATAGCTCCGACGGCCTCGGCTGCTTCGTTAGCGGCTCCTTCATTAATGAGGGCGGCCGAGGCGACTCCGGCGACTAATGAAATATCAACAGCGGGCGCGCGGCGGGAACGCGGCAAGAAACGGAACTGCCACAAAGGCGCTCGGAAGGGCGGGGTGAGCCGGCTGGGGTGGTGTGGGACGGGGCGGGGCGAGGCGGGATAAGGCGAAATGCGGAAAGAGTGGGGTGGGGGGCTGTTGATGTGAGGTGAGGCGGGGTGAGGTGAGGTGCGGCAGGGTGAGACAAGGCGGGATGAGTCGGAAAGCGCGAGGGCGGTGGCTGGGTGGCTGGTGAGGTGGGATGTGGGATGAGGTGAGGTGTGGCGAGGCGAGGCGAGGCGAGACGAGGCGAGTGCGGGGTGAGGAGAGATGGGGCAGGGTGAGATAAGGCGGGATAATTTGCAAAGGGCGGGGTGGGGCGGGAGCGATCGGGGCTGGTGAGGTGGGGTGAGGTGAGGCGAAGTGGGCCAGAGCCAGGCAAGGCGAGATAAGCCGGAAAGGGCGTGGTGGGGCGGAAACAAGGCAGGTGAGGTGAGGTGGAGTGAGGTTCGGGAGGTGGGGCGGGGTAAGGCGGGATGAGGTGGGACAGAGTGAGGGGGAAGTGGGGCGGGATGTCGTGAGGTGGGATGGGGTGGTGTGGGACAAAGTGGAGTGGGACGGGAAGGATTCCTGTCGAGGAGTGTTAGGAAGAGGTTGTGTGGGACAGGGCGTGACGGGATATGATGAGATGAAAGGGAACAGAATGAGAGTCTGTAGGAGAGAGGGGTGGTTTGGCGAAACGCGGGGTGACAAGCTACGAGGGTACCAGGTGTAACGCGGTTTGGAGAGATGAGACAGGGCCGGGTGTGGTTAAGGTTTGTTTGGCAAGGTGAGGTAGAAGAACGCGAAGTACTGGATAGGGGTGGGTCGGGATGTGATTGTATGGCGTGGTAAGTCAAGATGAGGGCGGGGGCCAAGTAGTAGGGGTGAGAGGAGATGAAGTTGGGATTGAAATTCTATTACTATTTACTTTTTTCTCTAGCTTCGGTATTCATACAGGGTTTGTTCTGAAAGTAACCGAACTTTCTCAGACCCACTTTTAATTGAACTTTATAACATTTATAACAGATATAACAGTTAATACTCTTCAAAATAAGCATATCGAGCTTCAAAACAATGATTGTAGTGGGTTTTCCATTGTTCGAAACTTTTCTTTAAGTCCTAGAGTAGGATCCTCTTCAAGAAGCTCCTTGTAGCTTTTTGAACCGTCTCAAACAATGCGAAACGCCTCCCGTTCAGCGCATTTTTATTTTGGTGAACAAGAAGTCGGTTGGCGACCAATCCAGGTTGTAGTGGAGGTGAGGTGGCATTGGTATACCTATCCTGGCCCAGTACATTCATGGTGTGTGAGATGGCGCATTGTATTGTATTGAATTAATGTATTTATTTTACGTGGCGAGACTCAAGCCATGAGGCCTGCTCTTCCGTCTGACAACGCAAATTTCGCTACTCCCCTTTCACCAACCAGCGAAGAAAGAAGGTATTTCTTGGGCGACGAAACAGGCAATTTTAATTTAGCTCAGAGGCTTCATTTAGGCTTGAGGATCTTTTACATGCAGTAAATCTACTAACATGGGACAATAGCAGTAATGCAGTAAATCTACTAACATTTACTTTCCCTCCAAAGAAAGGCGTACGAAGGATTTTTTCGCCCTTAAAAATCCACGACTTCGATCGGATTTGAAGCCGCTAACTTGTGTATAACAGTCCAATACGATAACCGTTACACCATTGTGCCGCAAAGTGATGTGAAGCTTCCAGTTGTCAGCGATGTCTGGACGGACGCCTCAGACCCTCAGGTAAGGACACTGCAGCACTGTTGTAGTGTATATGCGGTGCTTCCAAGAGTTACAAACTCTTTGTGTGCAATCCCTTTCAAATCAAACATGACAATCAGCATAGATTTCACTTTGGATTTTCACTTTTTGACACATGACACATTTTGACACATTGACACGGATGTGTGCCATTCGGAATTTCGGATCTTGCTTTCGATGTCGTATTCAGAAACCTAGGTTTCATCCTCAGTTACTCGTATTACATTATCTAAAAAATGTGTCTCTTTTATCAATCTTTCGGAAATTCGCACACGACTCTCCTTTTGATCGTAGGTCGCAATTTTCAGAAACATTTTTCCACAGGCTTTGGAGATGTTCAAATTTCCAATCACAATTTCAAAAACTTGAGTTTTTGTAATTCTTACCTCATCTGCAAGCAACTGGAGATTTAATCGTCTGTCGAAGTCCAGTACAACTTTAACGCAAGTGAGCGCAGTATCCTGAGCTCCTGGGCCGCGGCTCTGGCTGTTTTGGATTTCATTGCTTATGGATGGTGTGAATTTCGAGTTGACAGCAAAATGGCTGTAGTTCGAAAGCATATATATCAACACCACTGTCGTAGAGTTTACCAGGTAAGGTTTGTTTGTAGATGTATTGATAATGGCAGGAGTAATGAGTACAAACAAGGAAGAGAGATCTTTAAAAATTTTTGAGTACGTTCTTAAAGGATAAACATAGGCGTCGTAATAATGAATATAAAGAATAATATGATTGCACACAACATACGTATGTGTCGTTTATATTCTCAAAGATGAGGTCGCAAGAAAACTGCTATTACTGCAACTTGGTTCAATTCTCAATAAAACGTTTGAAAAGTTTTTTTTCCTGAAAAATATTATAATTTTGAATTTAATAATTTTTTAATCACAGAATTGAAAACTTTTCATTTGTGACAATTTCCATTGAAATTACAGAACACCATTCTTCTTGTATCATATTAAAGACAGCATATATCGTATTTAGCTCGTTTATGATGACACAGTTATCATACAAATTTTGGCGCCATTCGCATGTTCCTAGACATCACACAGCTAACTAATTCCTCTTTAAATAATGGAAACTGAGGTTAAACCTGTCAATAGTTTGATTTGCATCTGAGTTTCTAAGTAAAATTCATGCGATAAAGTGTGCTTGGAACGATTAAAAGTGAAATTTCGCGACTGACGGAAAATCCATCACTTTACCGGACACCTCTTTTCAATCTCAAGAGAGGAGTACTTTGATGTCGAGAGAGTGTAGAGTTCTAGCAAATCGATCAACGCCAACTGCATTCTGCATGGACCAATGGCTTACGTCACTTCGTTCCATCGCGCGCGCTTCCAGGAAACGCCCAGTTTACAATGTTTTGCCGACGTAGGGAGAGACGAAAAATGTTCCTGGAAAATGTTTTTTTTACCATCATTCTCATTTCATACTGGATTCTGTGTTTGGCATGTTGTAGAAGAGATGTGTAGAAGTGGTTGTAGAAAAGTGAACTTGCAGTTGTATTTATTCATGTGTTCTATTATTGTTCGTAGCTTCACTGTCATTTATAAAAGAGACTGTAAGTGTATTTTGACACATTACATTCTTCTCCATTTCCACTTTCTCATTCTTCAGTTTCTTCTCTTCCTACCTCACTTTTCTCCTCATCTCTTTTCTTCATTATCCTTTCTCTTCCATATTCTCTATACTCTCTTCCGTTCTTTTTGCTTCCATTTCTTCCATTATCTTATTTTTCTCTTTTTTTAAATATAATTAATGATAGGGATCGTGGACTAACCACGTAAGCTTCCTTGGACCACCCCAAATGCCTCCTCGATCAGACGGAGATAGAACGCCGCCCCAGCAGTGTAAGGCGAGAAGTCCAACCTCTATACGACGGGCGGCCCAAGTAGCAGTACTTATAAATTGAACTGCATTACTTGTATCTGCGTTTGGTGTTCCCCAGGCTGAACTTTTTTCGGTCTGCTATGATTTCACTCCCTCAGTTTTTGAATGTCACATAGATCTCATATCTTCTAATTTTCCTCTTGATCTTCCTTTTCCTCCTGATCTTCCTTCGTTTGATTTCTCCTCACGTGCCTTTTTAGTGAGAGTTTACTGTCTCACTTTTAAAAATACGTATGCCAAAGTAATCATAGATTCAAACTATTCTAAATAGAAAATTATTTTTATTTTTTTATTTGGCATGTTTCTTTTATATAGTGTTCGTTCAGGTTCAAAATATTTCATTTAGGGCTGATATTTTCGTGGAACAAATAAAAGTGAAATATTTATGGAACATCAAACTTTTATGTTGTTTTCCGATTTTGTTTCGAGTCGCTTTCGAAAAGTTGTAACAATTAAGATGAATATAAAAAAGAGGAAGAAAAGAGGAGAACGACGAACGGACGAAGTTCAAAAATAAATGTAGGAGAATACGATGCAAACGAGAGAACGCGAAGCGGCAACCGCATCGCCCGGACCGGCGTGAAGGAAGGTGAAGTATGGGGAATAGAAACTTGAGCTGCAGACCGAAGATTTCCTCTGGGGGGCTGCGCCGGAGTTGCGCGCCGTCAGCTGAGAATCTGGAACGAGACCGCAGTTTCTCGACTCGGCAGCCCCCCCCCCTCCAACCAACTCCTACCGCACCGCAGGGTCCCCCCTCCAGACGCTTGCTTCGATAGTCGCCACCATTCTGCCGACGCTGAATTTCAGTGCCTTTCGGCCTTGCGCGAAGCAGTGTTCATGTTCAGCTTGCTTGCTCACGTCTTCTCTATTACTTGTATTTGTGCAATTGGTTGACATTTGTTTACGTTTTCTCTTCTGTATCTAATTCTTCCACATATATTTTTGAACTTCGTCTCCCCGTCATTCTCATTTTCTTTCTCTTCTTTATCTTTTCCTTTTTTTACATTCATCTGAATTGTTACTACTTATGTTTTTCTACTTCATGTTCTTGTTTTGTCTTCGCATTATTTCTTACAGGTTTTTTCTCGATACCTACCCGTTTGTTTGTGATCATAAGTTCGTTCTTATTCATTTTTCTTGCTTGGAGCAATTTTCAATCACTTCTTCACATATTTGTCATTTTTGTATGTACAATTGTCTTTACTTCTTCTCTCAACCTTCGTTTTAGCATTATACTTTGTGTTCACCTTATATCAAGCCCCCTTCCTCCATTCTACGATCATGTCTCCGATGACTTTCACATTACTTTAGTCCCTCGTACTCCACAATCTTTCATTTTTGCCGACATCATTCCCCCTTGACATTCATCGCTAGCCACTTTTTCACCCACATTAGTGTAATCTCCACCAGCTAATAAAATTCTCACTATCACCATAATTCCGTTTGTATCTTCTCCCATCCTTGATTCTTCACAGCGACTTCATCTTCAACGCAATAACACCTCTCTAAAGAACGTTCCCCGTATTATCGATGATACTTCTGTTTCTTTCACACGTACTGCTCTCACATACAACTGGTTCCTTCCCATCTCTACCTGCTTTGTCCTGACCCCATCGTGTCTCCTTGCCGGCCCCGCTCCGTCACCTCCCCGCCCTCCGCTCCGCCACCATCTCCACCTTAACCTCGAACCACGTCCAAATTTCGCACTCCCCACCAATCTTCCCTCATCTCTTCGACACCTGCCACGTTCTCGCCCCAACCTTCCAACCTGCTTCTTTCTCTGGTCGCGTTCTCACCCCTCATTGGGTCAATCTCAGCTTCCTGTTCTAGAGTTGAACCCACGATGCGCACGTTTCCACCAGCGCCTCCTTCTGCTGTTGTCGGCCATGGTTCGCACCTCCCATCCCCTGCGCGCTGCCTTTTCCTAGGCCCCGCACCTGCTTGTGCCACTGGAGCGGCGCCGCGCATCCCCTTCCACGCGCGCCTTTGTTTCCCTGCAGGAAGCGCGCAGCGATGCGCCGAGCCGCGCCGCGCCGCGCCGCGTCGCGCGTCGGCCAGCGAGCGATGGGCGTGGCGCGCCCTTCTGAAGCGACAATAGCCCTCGACGCAGCACGCCCCGCCTCCCTTCCCTCACTCTTCTCCCCCCGCTTCGTCCTTGCTCACTTCTGCCTGCTCCTTTTCCCGCCTCTCCCCTCTTCTTCCGTCCCATAGCTTTCCTGCACGCTTCTCTCCTCTCTTGCCCTCTCCACCTTCCATTCTTATTGATTTCCTTCCCTTCCGGCCTCGGTGGCTCAGAGCATTAACAGATGTCGCTGCGACGCCTCTGACCGGGTGGTCCTTGGTTCGAGTCCCGACGGAGACAGGATTTTCGACACTAGAACCATGCTTTGAGACCAGTAGCTAGGCCTTGTAGGCCAGCTCCTCTGATCGGTCGTTTTCCGTGGTTTCTCGATCAACACCAGGCCAATACCAGTACCCTAACAAACAGACCACGCTCGATCTTTCCTTCTCATACTTTGTCCTATCCTCACCCCGCACACACACCTACACTAAAATGCCCTACACTACCACGCATGACGGGAGACCAGTCGGGAGCTTAGAGCTCATTCCGGCTGTGGCGGTGCTCCGATACTGGGAGATACCTAGTTGCAAAAAAATTCCCCAAGCTGACGGGTAGTCGGCGCCTGATCCAGCCATCCGGTGGGGAAGATCACCGCTACCTCCCTCAATAAATAGGTCACTACACTTACAGGAATAATGTCCTTAGCTGTCCACGCCCCAGAAATTATCAATGAATCTATCAATGCGACCGCTCGCCTTCTCACATCACCTACCGTCTCTCCCTTATTGCCCTCTTCCCCCGCCGCACCTCACAACGCCTCGACCATTTTTCCTCTCTCTCCTTTTCCGCGACCTGTCCGTCCTCCTCCTCTACATCTCGGGTTTTCCGCGCTGCGCGTTTTCCCCGCTTCGCCGCCCCGCTCCCATTCGCTTCGCGCTTCTCGCCCGCTCCGCTCCGCATCGACAAACTTTTCCCTGCGTCCCAGGACACTCTCCTTATGGCGCCGTGCTATTCGTTTGAAACGCCGGCGGATCTACATAGAGATACAGGACTTGCAACACACAACTTCGCATGCACCATTTAGCGGGGGTAGGATTCCCGTGGTAAAAGACTTTCGAGACAAATGATCATAGCACTTGACGCGCCCAGAAACACGAAGTAATCAGTCAGTGCAATGATATTTGGCAGGTACAGTCGACTCCGGTTATAGTGAACTCGGATGCAGAGAGCCGTCGGCTCACTACATCCATTACAAATAAGCATAAGATTCGGTTATAGTAAACCTGGACCTCGGCTATAGTGATCATAGGAAAAAAATCCTGGATCCAATATATTTATTGGATCTCTTGTCATTAGGCAATTAAAAGGGCCGTCGGAGAGAGGAATCGCGTTCCAACTTTACAAGCAGGGTTGCCAGATGCTTCGTACAAACACCCACCGTTAGATGGCTGTGGATCCTCCCAATTCCGCCCAGTAAGAAAAATTCAACTTTCCAAGAGGGAAATTTGAATTTGCTTTAAACTAATACGCTTTTGAAGTTGTTTGTGTAGGTAGTGGCCCTATGAAATGCTTCATTACTGTATTTTTATTTGTTTCGTATGTGAACATTGTCGTTAATAATTTATTATTATATGCATGTGGGCCACAACTGACCATGCAACACGTTTCTCTCTTCTGAGGCCAGTCGTATTCTTTCCTGCAGCGATCAATGTGTGGAATTATGGGGATCGGCCTTTCGGCTAAATATCTTGGTTAAGACAAGGTTGTTAGCCTTGAATAATCAATTCTGAGGTGAAAGGACGATATTATTATTGTTATTATAATTGAATAGTGTAATGATGAGGAGTGAAAGGACTAGGATGATAGTGGGAGGTGGGAGGTAGGGTAGTGGAAGGAGTTCCTGGGCTTTTTTAATCATCCCTGCATTCGGCTTATGACCAAGGAAAACTACGAAAACCCCAGTCTGGATGGCCGGCCCGGGGATCTAACCCGAACCTCCCGATTGCCAATCCAGCGCACTGAGCCACTTTGCTCGGTGTTAATAATTTATGTAAAAGCTTACACTTTTTGTTATAATAATTGATATCTTAATGTTTTAAAAAGATAGTTGACTACAATTGATGTGAGGAATATTATAAGGCATAAAATAACTCTTTACAAAATAGATTGTGTTATTTATTACATTGAAATGCTTTTTGGATGATTGTAGCTTAACTTTGACGCAAGATTCTTTGGTAAGACCCACCTCCGCAAGTAACGATGTCTTCCACAAGATTTTCGTCACTAGTCTCTTCCAAGTCCTGTGTTTCTGGTTCCCGTTCTGGTGTTCGCAAATACATCTGCTTAGTAAAACTCTCAAACATGCATTTTGTTGGTTTCAAACCAGTGCAACAATATTCTGGCAGTAACAGCGTGCTTCAAAAAATATTCCCAATTTTAAATGGCGTGTTCTAAAATTAACTGCAATGTAATATTTTATATACTCATGTTGTGCTCGACACAGACTTAAAAATCAAACTCACTGGCAATGTCGTGTTTTTTTGAAAACTTCGTGGTAATCTGAAAACCCGCCCAAAATCACACATGTTTTGATGCATTTCCGCTCATTGGGCAATATTCCGCGAAGTCAAATTTTGTCCCACGAGAGAGCCGTTTTCCAGCCCCAAAACCAGAATTTCGCCCAATCTGGCAACCCTGATGGCAAGGAGCACTGAAAGATGTCAAGACTACATTGAGATAGTGGAAAAATGCAGAATCAAATAAGGAGAGAGAACAAAATCTAAAGAAGGAATTAGATAATTAACTAATGAAAAATGTACGAAATTGAAAATAAGAGAATGAAGGTTAATTGAAAATAAGAGATTTTTGAAGTACAAATAAAGAAATTGAAATTTTCAGGTAATGCTGTTAATGAATTTTGTTGTATCTGTATATTAGTAAAAGCAAGCATTGTGGAGGATTCATTTCTGAGATCATTTTTGATATCATCGGTTATAACGATCTACTGATATAGTGAAACAAACATGTTAGTTCCTAGAAGTTTACTATAACCGGAGTCGACTCTCTATGAAATCACATTGAATGCTTCTAAACTGACCTACCATTGCGTGAGTTTCAAATAAACAGTAAATGTCACATGCTCAACATCGTTATAAGAAAGTTGCCACTACATGTTCATTGGCACAAAGAGACCATCTTCGAATACTCACCGGGAGAGTGGCTCAGGGCATCCACTGATGTCTCTGCAATGCCTCTGACAGAGAGGCCCTACGTTCGAGTGCCGACGGTGGCAGGATTTTCGACACAACCTATAGAGTTATCTCGAGTGCAGTCGCTGTGTGGAGGAGGCTGCGCAATTTTTCCTTCCTCTTTCTTATCCTAGCCTTACCCCTTTTCTTACACACACTTAACTTGCACTCCACTATCACAAATGCCGGGAGATCCGTCTGGAGCTTAGAGCTTGTCCTTTCATGGGTGGCGCCTCTCTGGTGGGAGATACCTGGTTGGGAAATCCGGAGAGTCGACGGTAAGTTGGCGCTGGATCTCGCTATCCAGCGTGGGAAGATCACTGCCACCTCCCGTGAAAAAAGCATGCACTACATGTATGGGACTAATGACTTCAATAGTTTACGCTCCCGGAATCACTAAAGGCCCATTCACAATGCAATCATAAACACAAGCATGGTGTTAACATAAAAGTTAAGACTACATCCATAAGCAAACCCATTCACAATGCCTTCGCATAAGCATAATACATAAGACGTTAACTTAAAAGCTTGCAAGCCTCAAGCTTCTGTGCTTATGCTTATGTAAGAAATAAGAAATGAACCAATCACAGTACGTTTAACTCAAAATCGAGTATCGAAATAGCATCGAAATCGATAGATCGAACAAAAGACTGGTTTTCCAAATTGCTTGGTTGATTTTCGACGGTTTTCTACGTTGTTTTGTAGCGTACTATCTTTTTGTAGTTTAATTTTGTTGTAGTATTCATAGTAGTATTAAGTAGTTTTAAGTTTTATTGAAATTAAAATGCCTAACCTAACCTAACCCATACCCGCAAGGTTGAGACGCCACTGATAGGCCTTGGGTCGTACAGAGCTGTTGTACATGTTCATAACTGCCCTCAAATACTGTCCCGAATCTAATATAAAAAGATCAATGATTTCGTAAGTATATTTCGTTAATGTGTTATTCTCTCACTCCGTTTACACTTTACATTTTCTCAAATTAATACTCATAGTACTGTATTCTGTTAATGAATTTGTATTTTTCCTGCGAGTCAATCGACTATTACCAAGCCCTAAAGAAACACTTTTAACAAGCAAGTAGTGTACCATCCTTTATAAGTTATTAACATGTGTTTTTTTTTTCATTCAATGTTCTTATTCTAAGTCAAGAAACAGCCCGCCACCTAAAAATTATAACATTAAAATGCAGCTACAAACAATCCATGATGTGCACATTTCCAAAGTAGGTAATTAACGCCTGCAATGCTGTTTTCACTTCGTTGTGTGTGCGCGCCAGTGTTAGGAACAAAGGCGCCTAATTCGCAGAGACGAGCTGAGGAGCTGCGAATTAATTCCACAAATGAGACGCTGGAAATTGTCACAAACAGGTGCGCGCTTTTGCTGCGTTCTGGAAATGCCGCGTCGCAACCGTTACGTAATACCACATTCACTTTGCCACGGAAACAGGAACAGAAATCCGTAGAAAACCACGTAACTCCGAAGTTATAAGCCAAACACTTGCTAGAAATTTGCTTTATTTAGGTGTAATACGATATCTTCGGTGGTGTTTACTGCTTTAAGATATTTTTTATAAATTACATTTTTGTGAAAAGATTACAACTGTAAAATACTACTATAAAATCTGTACATTCAATGTGAGAAATATTTTCCGTTACATTCGGAAACGTTTTACTCGACTTAAAAAGTTATTTATTAGTCGGTCACTTGGTATTCGGTCCAGGAAAAAATTGGGAAGCGTTTTTCTCATCGTTTGTATTTGTTTTTTGGGGGTGAGGTGGAGGCTGAATTCGAATTTGATGTTTGCGACCTCGAAAAACGCCAGATTCACAAAGAAAATTGTAAAACAAAAACAATAATAGTCGCACTTTGTTTCAGTTTTTCTCTTATGTCTCCAACTACGTGCTTTATCGAAATATCCTTCTTATACGAAAATAAACATTTCTTTACAAAATGCATTCATTTCTAAATATGAATTTGTTGACAATAATTTTTGTGTCCCATAACGCTCTGACAACAGCAGTGAAAGTTTTGGCATCACTTTGGATCTCGGGCCATGATCCAATGTCAGCAGACTTTCAAGATAGACCCAATTTAAGTTGCAAGAAATGTTGTCAAAAACAGAGAGGGCATTCTGCTCATCGAATTTCTGACGAGAGATGATGTGGTAAACGGTGAACAACATTGTGCAACATTGAACACTGTGCAACACTGCAAGATTCGCGAAATGACATTCAAAACAAGCGACGCGGGATACTCAGTGCAGATGTCTTCATGCATGAAAATCGACTCAGCACCATACTGATAGGCTCACAAGAGATCTGCTCCAGACTCCTGTCTGGGAGGAGTTTGATCATCCACCCAAAAGTTCAGATCTCACCCCCCCCCCAGCAATTCAATTTTTTCTTTTACTTCAAGAAATTCCTGTCCGATCAGTATTTCGCGTATCACAATGATACAGAGTTGCAGGTGGTTGCTAACCACTCTGACCTTCCCCAGGCGGCAGACTACGATACGCAGATGCAAATGTTGATACGTCATGACAATAAAATATATCAATTCTGCTGGTGATTGTAGAGAAATATATGACACATGTACTGTTAAATAAGGTTTTCACATAAAAGTGTGTTTTCTTTTTATTGACGACTTAGGAAAACTTACTTTCTAGGATCGGATCGTTGGATACATGTAAATTAAATATTCTCAAATGAACATGAAAAATCGATAACTTTATTTTTTAGTATCTAACATTTTATTACTTTCCATTTCCGGTATTGGCTAGCTGTATTTCAAAAGTCGAAATTTTCGACGTCAATATTTTTATTATCTACGTACTTCACGTTCTATAAATTGAGATCAAATTCGGATTGTTGTCAGAATATAAGTTTTAATCAATTAGAACTTTAAACTCCGTGAGTACCGGTCTCGGCATGACGTATCACAACTTTCCGCTTCAATACCTGTCAATTTCAGAAACGGAGCTTCACTGCTAAGATAATTTCTATTTTACGTCTTCACATCTTTCAGTGCCTGATGATTCCCCTCTTTCTGTCTGAGATTGAAAGATTCAGATACCTTGGTATCGTATTGGTCATTTTACGAAAGCCCTTCCTGGTAATTTTCCGTACTATTTTGGACATCACGAGTTACGAGATCTTGAGCCCATCGCATTTAGAAATATTTTAGAGGAACAGAGGCAGGTTATTCGTTATGGCACTGTATCTGCGGCCCTGTATCTGCAGCCCTTAGGCCGCACATCTTGTCTTATCCTTGCACAACTTGTATGGGAAGGGAAAGGAATAATGTATGGGATATTAGATTCCAGGATAAAATATGGTGTGCTAAAATGCATACAACTCCTGTAGCGTCATGGGCTTGGCTTCCTGCATAGAGAAGCACTAGCAAAGTTTAGGCATGCGGGTAACCAAATATAGCCACCCAAATAATGAGCCACACCTGACCAGAGAGACTTCTAGTGTGGAGGTAACCAGCGCCAGGGTGTCGTACGGTGAAACAGCGTCGCTTAGGCAGCGTTCCTGGGCGGCGCTTGGGGGTATATGACGTATCAAGTCATGTGGTTCGTCCCTTTATAAGGCAGCGCCGCGAAGCCACAGGCCGGTAACATTTTCTTGGTTTCCTCGCAGCTAGACTGCAAAACGTGTCCGCCCAGGCTGGCGTGGAGTGCTGTGTGCACGATGTGCTCCGGTGAGTTCGGGCACGAGTGAGTGGTTCTCTACCGCTGCAGGGCAGATAGTCTATCTGGCGAGGCACCCCAGAGGCCGAGTCGCGAGTAGGCCGAGTGGGCTCTTCGCTGGCGCCGCAGCAAGGCGCGTGTAGAGGCGGGCTGAAGACAGTTAGCTCAGGCAAACGCCTCAGAGTGAGGACCTGTATACAGTATATAATTATGTAAATTAGCTGTATATAGCTCAGTCGTGTCTATGTTCTTGTACATATATCCCTACCCACGACGTCACACGCCTATGGATTGAAGGCTTACGTGACTAATGGACCAGTGTCAACTGAACCGACTACAAATGAAAGGAATGGGGTTGAAAGGTGATACATGGTGGTTGGGAGAACCCAGCATTTTCCACGTTGCAAACAATCAGGAGCTCAACAATTTCCCTACTTCTCCCACTTCTCTAATACTCCCGTTATGTTCGAATAGAAACATCTTCTCATGCCATGTCTTATTACCACGTGACGCAATTATTCGCTCCCACACTCACATTATTCCTTACTGTCAGCGAGTATTTGCGTCCGGCGGGCAAATGTGTATGCTCCTTCAATAGGAGGTACAGTGCCATCGAAAAAGTTAGTCTCAGTGTTCTCAAGTTTGACCGTTAAAGAATAATTTACGCGACTTAAACAGGGACAAATCAAAATAACTCGAAAAATATGCAATGTAGAAAAAAATGTCAAAGACAAAAATTTAATATCTCCAAGGCGGACATCTGTCAGAAGTTTGGTTTTACCAAACTTCCACGCTCGCCCCTTGAGGGTGAGGCGGGACCCAATTTGAAATCATAAATGGGAACCCCACTTTTTATTGCAGATTCGGATTTTACACTAAAAAATATATAAGTTTGGTCTAAAACATTTTTTGGTCGAGAGAGACGATCCAGAAATGTTCCAGACAAAAAATTAATAAGTCCAATGGAAAAATTGGCTTAGTTTCAGCTCTTGACTAGTCTCCCAGCATGTGTGGTAGAGAATGCGTGTGTGTGCGTGATCGTAAGGGGTGAGGATAGCAGAAAGAAGAAGGACGGAAGATCGTCCGCGGTCCGTGGCAGTTTGTAAGGGAACAGCTCCGGCATTCACCTGGTTTTGATGGAAGAAATCACGAATAACTACCGAACAGATCACCCGGCTGCTAGAATGGTAGTTAGTGGCTGAATTCGTTCCACCTGTATTGTTAGGTTGCCACAGTCGGGATTCGAGACGATGCAGTGGCAACGGGTGTATTCTTTGAGCTATTTCAACCAGTGGTGCTAACCAGTTTTTCATCTACCTCGCATTCCATAATTTCTCCGTAATATTTATCCGTTATCATTCCTATCGTATTTGTAAAATAAAGTATCATTAAAATCAATCATACGTTCCAGCCACAAGATTTAGTCATGATGTCATAATAGAGAAGAAATGAGGATGTCCCAAGTCTTAAATAAATAGTGGTGCTAAATCAGCACGTACTTACGCGCCCGTAGCTCTAATCCATAGCGAGAAAGTAAAAATCCGAATGTCCAAGTGGTGAGTGTCCTGTGCCAGACAAACCCCAGAAGTTGGCTTCTTCCATCCATCCGCTAATTCCCTGCGTCTGTGCGCTCGGATGTCGGGTGTTGGCGCAGGTAGCGGCTGCGTCTTGACACGGATGGAGCCGCCACCGGCCTAAGCGGTTTATCTACCCCTCCACCCCTACCCCCACCCCCGCTCTTCCCCACCCGGCGCGCGGGCGGGCGACGCGACACCCGGCCGCAAAGAAGCGCCTGAGCCGATACTCAGCCGGCGCGACGCGACGCGACGCGACGCGCGCAGCGCCAGCTGGCGACTCGCGCACTGAGCTCCACAGGAGGGGCGGAGGAGATTGGCCTCGCTTTGGAATGGAAGCTCTGGGGGAAAGGGAAGGCATTTCCTCTCACTTCACTGTTTCTCGCTTTCCCCCCCTCTCTCTCTCATTCTTCTCCGTCTCTCTTTTCTTTCTCTCCCTCACTCCCTCTCCCTTCCCTCCCCTCCACTTCCACCTACCTCCCCTCCCTTCTCTTTCTCCCTCGCACTCTTCTCTTTCTCTGCTCAATCTTGTCTTTCTCACTATCACTCTTGTCTTTCTGTTCCTCACTTTTCTCTTTCTCTCTCGCTTGTCCTTCTCTCTCTCATTCTTCTTTCTTCTTGCTCACTCTCCCCTCTCTCTTGCTCACTCTTCTCTCTCTCTCTCACACACACTCATTGAAGAACATTAAGACAGGATACTGGTAGGAAAGTCTCTTTCACTCTCATTGTGGAAGATCAAGACAAGGTGGTGCACAAATGCAGGAGTCTCATCTCTAAAAGACATGCGCGCCAATGAGTTGGACTTTGCAGGAACAGAAAGTTTCTCCTCACTCCGATGGTTCAAACTGAGTGGAGAGTAATGCAGAGGTGGATGTGTATCTCTCCTTCACCTTCTCATTGAAGGAAACTAACATAATAGTGTGCCCGGGAAGATCTGTCATTCTCTCATTAAAGAGATGAGTGAACAGGAAAACATCCTTCTCATTCGTGTCGACTCTTTTTCGAACAGGAAGGTATGTCATTTTACTTGAAATTTATTTTGATGTGCGCCAATGTATAGTGATTAGTAACATTGTGTAATGAATAAATAATAGAAATGTCAGAACGAAGTCGTCTCAAAGTATGCAGATTTAGACAAGTGATTAGGTTCCTCTTTTGAGCACTAGGAACAAGCTCATAATGTCAAATTTTATGCACGACTAAATGTTTCGTTAAAGAGACTTGTAACAGAGTAACATTATTAATAAGTTGCCGAATCCATTTTTGTGTACCACAAATTTATAACGAACTTATTAAGTTAATTTTACTGAATCGTTTAAGCATGAGAAATTAGTCTTTCTCTAGAATGAGATGTCACCTTGAGTGAACATGTTTGTTGCCTTTCATCGTGATTGCTTCTCAGCCTTATGATGATATCTATTCGACGAGAAACTGTAGGTGAACACAATTCATGTCCAACTATGTTAGCGTTTTAAGTAAAATAATTCAAACCAATTTCATTATAACATTTACTCTAGGCTTCTTGACAGTACGGAAAGAAAACCAATTGTTAATTTGTATACAACAAATTGTATTTTCCTAACAAACTGCAGTTGACAAATTGATGAACTTGACATAATAATACGTAATAGATGCTTATAACTAGTACGTGAGGAATGCAGTTAGACTTCGAGTATAAAAGACAATGACGACATGAAATAAGAAATACAATGGACGATTTAATACGTAGAAAAACATGATTTAAAATGAAGGTATGCTCTGAACATTACATCATCCGCCTTCCTGCCATTGACCCACATAATTCAAGATGTGTAGCGACATATGTCATAGCTGAATGTTCAAAGCAGTTTCTACACAAAGAGTAAACTTTCAATATCATTCCAGAGTCCACACTTAAATCATTCGCCGGGTCGATTAGCTGTAATATTTGTGATTGTGTATAAATGTTCCATTTCAAAGAGATGGCATCATGTTACCCGCTCTGACCCGTATGTAATGTGCATCGACACAGCAAACGTGGCCGGCGGCAGGCAGAGGTAATGTGTTTCAATTTGTGCAATGTAGGAGCTGATTTGAATGTTAGCTTTTGAAGCGATCTCTTTCGGTAGCTCTGTTATGGATTTACTCCACCACCGTTCGCCTACTCCGCTGCCACCACGCACATCGGCACGGCAGGCTGATCCAGCAAAGATGGCTCAGAGCATCAGTTGAGGTCACTGCAGTGCCTATGATAGGGAGATCCTAGGTTTCGAGTTCCAATGGTGGTAGGGTTTATGACACGCGGGGCTACACAGCCAGGTAGTATTCAGCCGCTCTCTGAAGGAGAATTTAAGCAACCGGATTCTCTCATCAGTAGATTTTCGTGTTTTTTCCTATCAACATGAGACAAATATATGAGCAGTACCCTACGAACGAGCCACGGACATCACACTATCTTTCCTTCCCGTTCCTTGTCCTATTTTCACTTCTCACTTACACACTCTTACACCAACATACACTAACACTAACATACACATCAGAGTCAGATGGACAGGGGTTTCTTCAATTTGCAAAAAATCAGACGTATGGTTTAGGCGCTAGTGGTGTTCACAGACGGACGGATGGACAGAGGGACGTTTTGCTTTTACTTGTTTTTTCGGTATCAAGGACCCACAAAACAGGTATTCTGGCTACTCCACGTGCTAGGAGACTTTTTTCTTAATTTAGCAACTGATTTTATCCACTTTTTCTTTAACAGAGCCCGGCAATAAATTTTTTCTGCCGAAAATTCGCCGGTTTTTTCACTCAGTATTACATGACTTCCCATTTATATATATACATACATACAGGGTGGAACAGCTAAGTGTTAACACCCCTTATATCTCCTCAACCGCGCAAGATACGAAGATGCTGATTGGACAGTCGATTGATTGAACAGAGGCTACTTGATTACAGAACACTTCGTCATTGCGCTATTTTTTACTATGAAGATATAAGGTCAACTTTGTTTCTTTAAATGGAACCCTATGCTAAATTTTATCGTATCGTAATGCGCTTAAAAAGACGATTTCAAATATGTGTATAGCTTTGTATTTTAGCGAATGAAAGAGGGAGATGAAGGGCAGAACAACGTCTGCCGGGTTTTCCTATATTACTCCGTATATACGTACGTATACGGGAAAGTACAAATTTTTGCCGTTTTTGAGAATATACATTTTCAGATATTTGAAACATTGTACTGTACCTTTTTTAATGAGGTGTTTTTGATACATTTCATGAAAAAAACAAAATTCAATGTTCAATAGTGTAGTTGTAAAGACAGAAGAAATTTTCGAAAATTCAAAGATAATGCTTTCAATGCCATTTTTTCAGCATCTTTTACTACATCCGAGGAGGAAATGAAATAAAAGAATTGGAGCAAATTTTGAAAATGTTGAGGCTTCATGTTGAGTATCCCCCTCCCGAAAAAATACTACTTAAGTTTACCGCGAATGTTTTTCAGATGGACAGACGTTTTTATGTAAATCAATTTCTCGGTATGAAGAACCCATAAATCGTGGATTCTCACTACATCACGCGTTAGAGGAATTTACCTTATATAGGGACAAAATTCATCCGCTGTTTCATTACCAAGGCCCAGCGATACGACTTTTTTCTGTCGAAAAAACCCTTATTTCCGCAGCCTTACAACACTTTACACGGCCTATGTAGTATGTAACCTCGTTTTCAGTAAAATATTGGGAATAGTACTTAACAATAGTACTGAACATGCCATCGATGTTTGTCTTTTGAAAGCCGGATCAGGTCCCAAAGGAATAACTGAATAGAAAGAACGATTGCAGTACGATTTGCCTTTTCTCCTTTAACTTTCGTACGACTTCGTTTCTTTTATTCTTATTTGCTTGAGCTACGCCTACTGTGTTAGGACATGGTCGCCTTATGGAAGTGAGGTCTGGCTCATTAATCTGCTGCGCGGACATGACGTCGCACGCTGAACTACGGAGAACGAGAATAGTGACATATGTAGGGCGGAGGTGTGTCTGATGACACGTTGGCAGTTGCAAAGAAACAAAATGGACTCTCGACAACGAATGGTTTCATTCAACACCAGTGGGATCGTAACTGTCTTCATTTGAAACAGAAAATTTCACTAATATTAGCATATATTAAACAAGGGTTAAAATCATCTCCTATAATATTTCAGTAGTATATCTTCCCTTTGCGGCTCTCACACGCAACCCGTCTTTTAAAAGGGGTCTCTAAAGAAAGAGAATTGCACTTTTACTTCAAAAATATGATGGATTTGTTTAAAAAACGCATATAAATATTAATGTTAATGGAACCCTCAATGTACGTCAGGGTTTTCGAATCTATTTTGTTAAATACCTCCTAAACGAAGCGTTCTAGTGCCTTAAAACTAAAATTTCGAGGCCTCAAAGAAACGTTTCTCTCACCATAATCTACAGGATGAGATCTTCTTGACCATGCTATTACATTTTTGCTGGTTCGACGCTTCTCGATTGTGTCCCTTCTGTTCAGAACCTGTAGAATCTGCAACTGTATGTGAAATTACTAATTACTTGATACTCTATGCGATTGAATTACACGAGTGTACCTCTTTGCTCGAAAATAGAGTTAAATAACAATAGTTTGTTTTGACAAGACTGTATTATATTGTTATCAATTACTACGTAACGTGTAGAACAAGTAGCGGAGGATAAGAGGGTATTGAACAGAAATATATATTACAGCCTTAACATGGAAATGGAATAATAAAGATGGTGGGGTACAGCATGTGAGAGTTCTCGAACGGGTATGCTCAATACATACTCAATACAATACTCAACGGGTACATTCAATACACGCTATCAGGCTTGGTGGCTACTTCCGGAAAGAAACAACTTCCTTGACGTAGAAAATCTGGGCTTTCAATTTGAGATTAATAAGCCAACCCGTTCTTTGTAAAGGCCTTGAACGATAAAATAAATAGTCCATTGTTGAAGTACTCTCTGTCGATATGAATTAATTTGCTGCTGATTATTAGTTGTAGTTGCCTTCGTTATCGGTGACAAATTTACATTTCTTTTTTAATCAACGTAATGTGCACATTTCCATGAGACTGAATGGCTAATGAAATTTACTGCAATGGGTTTTGTTGTTCTTGTGCTTCTGTTTTCAATCACTATTTCTTCGTTGCTCCACATTATTATCCTACATGTTGAAATCAGGAGACCTGGCGTGTCCGTCCTTTACTATGTCCTCTTCCTTTCCGATATTGGGGGCAAGTAGGGCTACATCCGATACATCTCGATTTAAAAGGGAAAATAACACAAAAACGTTTTCTAATGAAACAGCAGTAGCCATTGTTGCCATTCTGCAACAAGTTAAATTTACGTGTTTTATTTAAAAATAATGTTATTTCGTAAATCTAGCAATCAATCAAAATTTTCCTAATATAATTCTACTAGCCGAATCCTCGTACGAACGATTGTGAGAAATTGTGAGAAATACGAAAAGTGTCTTCTAAATGATCAGTTATTCATAATATATACATACAAGAAAGCGCGAACATCGACGCTATCTTTTGTGGCATTACGCGCCTGCTTGAGCGTAATGCGAACCTACGCAGCAGCCACACACGTTTGAAGTATCTTTGGCAGCAGTTCGTATTTTAGTCCCTGTAAGGTGCTACAGGAGAGTGCGCCACTGTAATGTTCTCCACCACGTTCTATGGGAGTTGAAGGGCCCTGGTCTTGCTGGCCAGACGAGTACTCCGCTCACTCATTTCTCTTCACACCGCAATATGCTATACACACGCGTGTGCAAGATGCCTTTTAGTTTACTTCATAGCTCAATGTCATACGACGAACTAGCCAGTGCCATCAACTACGTTGTATGAAGTTTAACATTTCTTAAGTGAACGGGTAAGTACGCGTTTTGAACTGCATTCTCGCGCATTACGCAATACGTTTTCTGACACTGTGTCCGCAACAGTGGATTGTACATTCATACGGAGACTAAATATTTCTGTACAACACAGCAGTCAATTCTTTTGTGTTATGCAATAGTGGCATGTTTCTGCTTTGACAATATCTTTTCATGTGCTTTTGTTTGACTAAGGAACTGTGTGTACAGCGTAAACCTTCTATTTTATATGTTACGCAACGTGGTGCAATCCTTCTGCTCGTAACATTCTCACCCTACAAATTTATTTGAGTTTATAATTTTCCGCGTGGCAATATTGCTCTAGTATATAGTGGGTGATCTGTGTGTCATGGCGGTAGGTGCTTATAAACTCCATTACGAGTCAACGTGCAATTACTGACTGCAAGATACGTCATCTTATATACTGCGCCTGTGAGACAACTACTGTGTGTGTCACCCCACCCCCACCAGGCTTGCCCGGCTGGACGACCTTCAGTTGCGTTCCCATCTGGACAACAACAGCTGATCATCAGTGTATCAATGCACAGGCGTTTGTAACAATCAGTGTAATAAGTACCTATGACTACAACAGCCTCACTGTTCATCTGAATTTAGGTTCTTAATATTACTTGTGAAGAACTTTAATATCAACCATTTCAGTAATTCAATTTAAATCATAAAAATTTCATGCCTATGCTTAATTAATACAGTGTCATTCAATTCCTAGCAACCTTTGATTTAATTATATGCATTCATTCAATGCCTCTCAATTCATTTGTGGCGATGATAGCACCTGAAAGAACATTTTCAGGAACGTGGGGCTGGTTACTCGCTCATCATTCGAATCCATCACCAGTGGTCTTCCAACATAAGTAGCAACTAGAGGATGTAAGCTGCTGTGGAAATTGGCTTGGCCTTGATTTATTCACACTCCGCTATCACAACTCGCGCTGCATCCAGCATCAATTGAAGATTGAAAATCAATTTTAACTTATCTTAACATTGTTGGATTAGATAATATATTGTGAATAATTGTAAAATCTATTGTACTTCACATGTTTGTTTATTGTTACTATTTCTGTTTACTCTAATTTAAACTACTGGCGCTACATAATGGGACAGACTTTCCCGTATTTGCTTTCTATTTCCTTTCGTCTGGGTTAGCTATTCGGTCTTGACACATGCTCTTGCCAGATGCCATCTATCGCCGCCCAAAATATAATTTGTTTCACATTTTCTTAATTTTTCGTTTTCCTAATGTTAGAACGGAAGTATTAATTTTATAATATTAAAGAACAATGAAAACTCGTCCTAAATGGCGATTTTCATTTAAAAATTCGGAGCCGATTTTAATAAAATGGCGTTTAAGCGCTATTAAAAAATGCGAAAATTGAAGTTTTTTTCACAGAAAATTTTTGAGTTTTCGAAATACTTTATTTGAAGTAATTTTTAACACTTTGACTTACAAATACAATACTGTTTACAAATTGCTGGGAATGTGCATATCAATGGTGTGAGGGATCTCTAAAAAATTAACTTTTATATAATTTTTTAAAAACATATTGAACCTAACGTCATATTAAAGAGTGCAATTAGCACTATCCGTTCCAAAAGTTAGATGAAACAACTTTGAGCCATTTTTGAGAAAATGGCGTTTTAGCATTTCTGAAAATGCGGAATTTTGAGCTAGTTTTCACAGAAAACGGTTGCGTTTTCGATAAATTTTACTTGACATTATTTAAAGCGCATGTACTCGTAAATACAATGATATGAACAAATCTTCGCTACTGTAAATATTAATGACGCGAGAGACAAGTAAAAATATACATTTTTGTAATTTTTGAGAAAACAAAAGTATAGAGCAATTTGGGGCTTATGTCATCTCATAGAGTACATTAAGCACTATCCTTACCAAATGTCAAAAAATAGAAAAAACTTGCGATAACAAAATGAAAATCACACTAACTAGGCGAGGCTGCATGACTGATACAGTAAGAAAACGTAATTAGTATAAACATTGCAGAATGTATTGAAACCTACGGGGCACACATGTCTAGATTTTTCAAACCAGACTACGCTCGTATTACTCGTACAACTGCTCCTCCTTTTTACACATCTGTTTAGTAGGGGGTCCCAATGCACACACAAAAATGGCCTTCGCTGACGGCAAACTTTCACGAGCTTGGTTGAGCCCGTGCTCAGCAACAGGCTGCCTGTCACACTCTCCATCGCCTTCTCTCTCCGCCGGCTTCTGCCCAACCTCTCTCCGCTGGCCCCGCCTCTCTCTGCATTGCGCCCCGAGATCTCACCGGGCGAGTGGAAGGGGGACCAGCCCGGCCAGCGGTCGGTGGGCGGCGGGGAGAGAGGGGCGGAGACGGTGGTGGTGGTGGTGGCGGCGGTAGTGGCGTGGCTAAAGCCACGTGACGAACGAAGGTGCTCCATGCGTAGATGCGCAGGGGAACTATAATTAATTAGTTCATTATTTAATTAATTAAGTAATTAATTTATTTTTTAAGTGGGACGCGCAAATTTTGTGTTCGCGCCCCCATAACACACTGGTGGAGTATGGAACTCCCATAATTTGGCGGGAAGACCACAAAGAGTGCCCAGCTGGGCGAAAGTCATTGCAACTTTATTTGGAAGAAAAAATCTCTATCTTTAATTTTGTGTTTGTAGGAAGAGCCCGAAAAAATTCAAACTTTTGAAATTTTCGAAAATTCAGTTAACCGTGAAATTAAGACCTATGCCATCTTTATAAGTGCATGTTACTCTATTCTCGCAAGACATTTAAAGAAAAAATTTGGAGCAGTTTTTGAGTAAATTTTGAAAATGTCCGGGGAGGGCTCCATGCAAAGTACCCCCAAATTTCGAAGAAATTTTTTCAAACTTTCGGCGCCTCGGGAGAACTAAGATCGACGGGGGGAAATCGTACCTATGCTTTAGGTGCTGGTGTTGTTCACAGACTGATGGAAGGACGGACGGACGACATTTTGCTTTCAATTGTTTTTTTGTTGTTTTTTTGTATCAAGAAGACACAAAACGGGGATTCTGGTTTCTCAACCAACAGCAGTCGTTTGAGATATGTAGTCAGTTAAGCATGCATACGGCTGTCGCTGGGGTAAACACACTTCACACCGGTAAAGAAACCGGTAAAGAACTGGTAAAGTTGGAACCGGAGTTAGGGAATTTTTTTTCTTAATTTAGCAACTGGTTTTATCCACTTTTTCGTTAACAGGGCCCAGCAATAAATTTTTCTGCCAAAAATTCAACGTTTTTTGGCATGGCATTACATAACTTTCCCTATACTACGTATGCTACTCCGTATATACGTACTAGCTGACCCGGCAAACGTTGTTTTGCCATATAAATTATTTTTAGGATTATTTTAGTAGAAAAAAATTACTAACTTTATGTCAGTGTTTGAGGATGTGGTATATATGAGTTGAATAGGCATGAAGCGCTGTGAACGATGATGGAATATAAAAATAACACAATACCAAACATTAATATTTTTAATTTATTGTAATTTATTTTTTGAAATGATATACATTGCTAATTATAATAATTTTACTAAAAAAACATATCAGTCCCTCAACACAATAGAGTGTACAATATTTTTTGCTATCCCATCTTTAGCTAACACAAATAAACTGGATGGTTTGCCCACTCGAGAGCATGCCATGTATGTATAATTGACCGTGTGAAAAACATTGTGTGCTCAAAAATAAGCCACAAACAGACATCGTTTGGCCTTGAGACTTATTGATAGTCATCGTAAATGCCAACCTTAAAGGAAATTGAAGACGTTTAAATTGAATTGGCACATCTGTGGGTATAATAGGAATCCGTGGCAGTAATATATTCTCACCTCGACATTCGTCATTTAAAATGATGGCTTCGATAACGGTTTTCATTACAGCCCTGCAAATTAATCATAAATTATTTAAAAATGAGACCGAAATAGAAAAATGATAATTGTAAAATTATTTATATTATTTTTAAATTATAATATAATTTAAAAATAGGGGAAAACATCAATAATTCATATATCGACATAGAATTCCGTTTGATTAATTAAATAAATGCGATATTGTCTCACTATATTTGTTCTCACTACACATAATGTTTTCGATTCACCCAAGAAATTAAAAATATCAGTATTTTTGTTATAAATGTACTTTCAATATATTTTTAATCTCAGTTTAATATGAAGCCGAGTAACATGATTTCAACATTTTTAATTTCAATTCCCGGGAAGTGCATCATTTCTCCGGCTTTAATAAACGCAGTAAGAATCCGAACGACGATCCGTATCCTTATTAGGCGTATTCGGAAACGACTAACCAACAGGTCACCTATTTGTCCTCTGAATCTCTAACAGTAAGACAATAAAGGACGGAGTTCACGTCAACTTTGGTGTTTGGTCATCAATTTTCGAATACGGCAATTGGATAAAGTCCTAATGATTGGTAGATGATTGGTGTTTTATTGCTTTCTACTTTAATCGAATAGAGAGAGACAGCATTTTGAAAATTCAAACTTTGTCAACTATAGTTAGCGGGACATCTAACGATCGATATAATAACTGAGGAAATGAAAAAAAATGGATTTTAATCCACTATCATGGAAATGCAGATTTTTTAGGCATTCTCGTCGCTTAACGCGGATTAGCTGTTAATAATGCAGTATAAAATGCGGAAATGCGGTACATCTGGCAACACTGGTCAGACGTGACGCTGGTAGACGCCTTGCGGGGATACTGATCAAGTGATAATTACATCATTACATCATGTAAATCAATTACAGTTTTCTTTACCTATTGTTGCACTAAATGGCAGTAAAAACGAAAATCTATATATTAAAAGACGGCAGGAGAAAATACTTAACGATAATAAATGAATCTTCTTTAAAGAACAATCATTTAAAAAATTGTTATAAAATATATGTACACATTTTTAAATGTTCACCAATGAATCTTATCCCCATTTTGTACATTAGAGAATTTAATATCAACTTCGAAAGCTAACTAAACATTAATTAAGGCTAATTAAACATTTCGCAGTAACAAACATCACAAATTATTAAAACAAAGTTCCTAGTCCTAATTTCATATCTACCTGGAGTCAAATAGTAATTGCTGTGCTTTTTCTCCTGCTAATTATAGAATTAATGATAAATTAGTCTTTAACATGCTTAAGACTTCTTAAACCTAACGCAACAATGTTTCGCGGAGACAAACATTTTTCTAGCTGAGCCCGGCAGACGTTGTTCTGCCCCTATATCTCTCTTTCTCCGTCTCTCTCTTTCTCCGTCTCTCTCTGTTTCTCCGTCTCTCTCTCTTTCTCCGTCTCTCTCTCTTTCTCCGTCTCTCTCTTTCTCCGTCTCTCTTTCTTTCTCCGTCTCTCTCTCTTTCTCCGTCTCTCTTTCTCCGTCTATCTCTTTCTCCGTCTCTCTCGGTGTTATTCACATTTAATAGCAGTCTGCACATCGCTGAACAGGTGCGTAATATGGAGAAACACCGTGCAGCGGGTGAAATACCGCTGAGTGAAATACCTACCGTGTGTAGCGGGTTGCCTAAAACGTTTAGTCCGTAAAATTAAAAAAAAATGGGGTGGACCAGCCTTATCAATAAGAGGTATAAAAATAGATAACAACCTATTCTCAGACCTACTGAATATATATATATATATATATATATATATATATATATATATATAAAATTTCATCAAAATCGGTCAAGCCGTTTCGGAGGAGTATGGTAACTAAAACTGTGACACGAGAATTTTATATATATAGATGTGTACGGGAAAGTAAAAATGAATCTCTAGTACAAATCAATAGTGGTCGCGAATGACCGTGGATGTTTTTAAGGCGACCTAAAATGAATAAAAATAACAATTTAAAAAACAACAATTAATTAAAGGGATTAAAGGGGATATTGTAATGGTTTATTGACCTGAATGGTAATTTTTATAACAATTTATTTATTGTTATTTTTAAATTGACGTTTGGGAACTTTTTCAAGAATCTAATGTCCAGAATTTGTTGACACCGTAGATAAAATAGCATTTTAAACATGAACCATAAGGCGATGTTAAACCATTATAATAAATAAGCAATACATCAGACATTCATTCATTATAAAGGGGAAATTGTTTTATTAATAATTAAACAGAAGCGATTGAGAGCGTTATTTCAATACAACAAAACTATCAATAACTTTCTCATGTTTCTATTTCGAAAGATAGGCGATTGAGGTAGTTGTATTTTGATTAAAGTTTTGATTATGAACTTCTACACCACAAACTAACTTTCTTAACATGAAATTACCCGCCGAAAGCGCCAGGGTCAGCTAATGTATTAATATTAATTATCAGTAATCTTTGGGTTAAAATGTGTTCGAACTGAATTCCGGTTTCAGATGTACTCTTATTTTTTCAGACATTTTAACACTCAATGTCCTCTGCGTCCGTGATCACGAGAGCGTGTGTGCGTTTCTGTAGTGATTTCAAGATGCGAGGATGGCTTATTGGAGAGCTGTTAAAACGAGACTGCAAAATGTCGACTCATCTGCAGTTCATTTCACGCAAATTTATTGGGACTAGTCGCCTCAGTGGTAAGTTCTTTTGTAGCCGCACGACAAAGCTTTTTGTGTGGCCAGGAAGTCGACAAACGTTACGTCGTTCATCTCTTACAGAGCACAAAGTCATTCATCTATTCTTCTCGCGAACTCTGATTTCATGGATTCCTTGGCTTTTGTAATATGTGGAAAGATTGCGTTCTGTCCATTTATGTGTTATAGCATTGCGTCTTCTTTATAAAAGAAGCTTCATTACCTTATTTTCCAAATGATCTACTTTCTATGGCTAGTCCTTATCGATGAATCTCTCACTAATTCTGCCTCTTTTTCAGTTTCATTCTAAATGTTCATTTAACCTTACGGTGGGCGCGCCTATTCCAGACACATAAGCGGGCGAGTAGGAGCACCGCATGCTGTCATGCGAAAACAATGTTTTGCACTCTCAAAACTTCTCTTATTTAACTGCAGAAGGAAGAATAAAAACTCCGAACTATTTATTATGTTTTTAATATTAATATATTTTATAATTCACAGAAATATGGCTATTTTTAGGTCTAGAATAATAAAAAACAATGTTTCAGAAAACCTTATAAAACAAAATAAAACAAAAAAATTAACTAGAAAATTGTTATTAAATAGACAAATTAATTAAATGAAACAGTTACTGTAATTAAATTTTAGAAAAGCATCAAATGATTTTAATGAAGCCGTTTCCAGTAACTCTTGAAGATGTTTCTTCGTCTATTTCAGCCCTTTAGCAATGAAAAACTAAGACTACAAGTAATAGGAAACATTTAAAAAAAACTTTCAACATCTTTGATTTTGCTTACAGTGATCGAAAAAACTTATAAACGAACAATCTGAATAAGTAAAATGTTCGTTTGGAATACTAAAAAACTTACACGAGTGGGCGCGGTAGAGCATGAAGTGCTGCAGTCAGCATTTTTTTTATTTTCAAATCATCTTTACGACTGATAGGGAGAAGGCAACTGAACGGAGATTTTCGCGTTTCGTTTAGAATTTGCGAAGTGAGAGTACTGAAGCCCTCTGACATGTCGAATAGCCGTACTTCATTTCAGAACAATAAAAGCACAAAAGCAGCACGGAATGCTGTCGCGCGCCCGTCGGAAGGTTAAAATAATTGAGACAAATATTTTATTGTGAGAAAGAATCAGCAACTTTACCTTAGCAGCAACGCATTTGATATGGTGAATTCGCGATGATTTTTTGCGAATGCTCACCTGCAAAAACGAAATGCATATTTTTAATACATTGAACATGAACAACTGTTTGCATTCATTACTTTACACACACATTCTTGTTCTAAAAGTCCGCACATCAGTAAGTTTCATTATAAATTGAATAACACCTACTTACTCGTGCTACAGCTTTTATTCGTAGATTGGGTTTCCATTAAAAAGTAATTAAAAGGTGTATTATGCTTTACTCCTCTGGAATAAACTATAAAAATAAATTTATCAAATTACAAATTAAGATAAATGTTTTCAAAGTAACCGAATCTCTTCTAATATGCATTTTGATAAAGGATACCTCCTGTAATAACATAGTTTTCAAGAAGACGTTGAGCTGTCCTCCCTAAAAGGGCGTTTAATTAACTTTAAATTTAATTAAAACTTGAGACAAAAGAATTATTCAAATTAAGAAAACCAGGTTTTATAGTTGAATAGAAGAAACGTTTTAAAAAAATTGTCAAAAGTGAAATTGCGTCCCGTACAACCAATACCGGAGGACGAAAAAATTGTTAAAAATGTTACATGCTACTCAACGTTTTCGAGCAGCATGAGAGATTGATTAGTGATTCAACTACTAAGGTCATTAGCCCCGTAAGTGCGGTGCATGTTTCAGATAGCGGAGCATGCACTGCACTTACGGGATCAGTGACCTCAGTTTTTGACGCGCTCAGAATCACTACCAATCAATCAATCGTCTAGCATCATGAAACACATTACGGCTTTTGCCAAAAAAAAAACTCAAATCGACGGTAGGTCTGCGCTGGATCTCGCTATTCAGAGGGAGAAGATCACCATTTTTGGCGATGTGGGAGGCTGTGGGATGGGGCAGAGTCTGCACCCTGCTCCTCTACAACCGCACATCGCTCGAAAATATATCCGAGAACTTCCCCCGCCCCATCGCCTCCCACATCCTCATGTTCACACCGCCGCGCAGCTGTTCTTGAACACACTCCCTCTGCAGCGCTTTAGAACAGGAGGTCCTCGCACGGGAGTCCCAACGGAGACGGGTCTTCGACGAAGCAGCGCCCTCACAAACGGGCCATGGATATCGCCCTATATTCCCTCCCTGTCCTTGACCCCTCCAGTCCACACACACCAGTCCCCACAGTCGGGTGGTTGATTGATTGTTAGTGATTCAGAGTGCGTCTGCTGTTAAGGTCATTATATCCGTCAGTTTAGTGCTTGTTATTCCTCGGGAGGTGACGGTGATCTTCTCCCTCTGGATAGCGAGATCCGGCACAGACCTACCGTCGATTTGCGGGGTTTTTCCTCAAGGAGGTATCTCCCACCAGCGGGATACCGCTTCAGCCGGGGCAAGCTCCAAGTTTCCGAACGGTCGCCCAGCATGTGTGGTAGTGTAGAGCATAAGAGTTTAAGTGTGTGTGTGTAAGGGGAGGATAGGTCAAGGAAGAGGTAGGAAAGATGGCGCGCTGTTCGTGGCCCAATTTTTAGGATCCTCCTTTGGCATTCGCCAGGTGTTGATGGGAGATATCTGAGAGAGAAACACCTCCACCACCAGAAATGTAACATGCCGTACACACACAATCTCACACACACACACACACACACACACACACACACACACACACACATATATATATATATATATATATATATATATATATATATATATTGCTAATGACCTTAGTAGTTGACGCACCCGGAAATAATAAATCACTGAATCAAGAAGACACTCATTTCGTGTTATCTACTAATGTACCCACGTCTACAGTCTAAACATTAATGCTACAACAATTCCCACAGGGAAATTATTCTATTATATCCATTCATCCTCAACCACGTACAACTTAAGACGCTAGTCCACGTTATCTGGCAGTGCTAAGGAATTCAGGGCCGGAGCCTAGATCCTGCTCCTTCAGAGAGGCAGTTCTCCCAGACAGATATCCCAGAAACGCAATTAGCCATGGCATTCGGACCGTCTTCGCCGCCGGCCGCCTCCGCCGCCGCAAACGGGGAGAGTTAATTTCCGCTCGCAGCGCGGCGGCGTGGCCGGCGGGGGAAATAATCCTGGCAGGTGGGGCTGTCTCCGCCGACGCTGAGCCGGCGGCGGCGGGGCCGCAAAGTATGCAAATGAAGTGAGAAGAAGGAAAAGTGCGATAATACAAAGAAAGGCCGGCGAGAGGCGCGTTATCAGAAAGAAAACTGCGAAAAGTTGCGCGCAACTTTTATTAGTCTATTATAACTCGGGATATGCAATTTGCGCGAAAGTTGCGCCGCGTCGGTGACTCTAAAGCTGCGTCTGTGAGTGCTCGGGAAGTCTTCACCGCCTCCCGTCACTGCTCCCGTCCTTACTGCCTTCCGCCCTCCACATCTCCCGTCGTCACCATCTCATATCTTCACCACCTTCCGTCCTCACCGCCTCTCGTCCTCACGACCTCTCGTCCTCCCCAACGCCCATCCAAACTGCTTACCTCATCATCGCCTGCTAATCCTCATTACCTTCAGTCCTCGTCGTGTTCCGTTCTACTCGCCTCCCTTCCTCACTGCCACCGTCCTCATCATCTTACCGCCTCCCTCACCGTCTCCCACCTCATCGCCTCCAGTCCTCATTACCTTCCATCTCACCACCTTCTGTCCTCATTACTCTTTACTGTTAAGGCATCGCATTACCATCCTCTTTGGTCCTTACCATTTCTTACTGTAACGGCCCTCGACATCACCACTTTCCGTCCTCACCATCTCTTTTTACCTCCGCTGCCTTCATCAGCCCTCTCTTCATTCTCTTCCGTGTCTTCCGTCCTCACTTCCCCCAACTTCACCACCCCGCCTCGTCCATGTTCTCATCTACATTCTCGACTTTACCGCCGGGCTAAGAACCCTCGCTCGCTTTGGAAGGCCGCTGTTCAGCGCGAGCAAGAACTTCGCGGCGAAATGTGCGCAAATTTTGCAAGAAAGTTTTTAGATTGGGGAATAAACTCCGCGTTTCATGTTGCACTATTCGTGTGTTATTTGTTTCGTACGACTCTTGCAAGTGCCGCCGACATTCTCGCTCTTGAGAGAGGTTCCTCTGGTGTCTGCTCAAGTCTCTTTTATTGGGCGTACTTGTCAAACTATTTCATTTTATCCCATTGTAGTTTATTGCAGTTGTGTAGTTAGAAGAATATTGTTAAGCTTTAGTTGTTGTTCTACTTCCTTTATTTTAATTTTTCTTTTATATTGAATTAAAGCAATAATTGTAACTAGCGTACCCGTGCGAGAACTCTCGCATGTTAAATTCCCTATCTTTCCTTTTACGTATTAAGAGGGGAAAATGTGAACGAAACGTGTATATGTGTTTAAAAAATTAAAAAGATAACTTCCAATGTACTTCCTGAATTTAAATCAAAATAAAAACAATGGAATTGGTGTTTGAAACAAATTTTGAATAAAAGTTTTTTCAGTATTATACGTAGACAGGTTTTTGGAACAATTCACAACACTTCCTTAAAACACTTGAAGTAACTATACAATTTTCCTTGACAATAAGCTTTTCGCTTTCGTTGATAATCACAAAAATATTATAAAAGTTTTTTATTCTCAAGAAAGCTTCTTAAAGTTGTCCTTATGAAAATACTGGATTGGCATAACCCTACTCTTTGGAATATTATTTAACTTTGTTACTGAACTGACAGGTACACCCGTGCAATTTAATCGCCTATAATAACAAGTAATTAGTTTCAGGTCACATACACTTGTAGATTCTGCACGTCTCTGAACAGGTCGGGTAGTATCGAGAAGCACCGGACCAGCAAATATAATAGAATGTTCAAGAAGCTCTCGTCCTACAAATTTCGGCGCGAGGAAAGTTTCTTCGTGGCCTTCGGTTTAAAAAATTTGAATGCCCAAGAACGCTTCGTCTAGGAATTATTGAACTAAATAGATTTTAATAATGCTGCCCACTTGTTGCGTGATGCTTTTGACGTGAATACTTAGATTAATTTTTTCAACAAATCCTTCATATTTTCAAAGTCAAAGTGCAAATCGCCACGTCACCGTGAAGTTCCCTTTCTTTAGATATCTCATGTATGGAGACCGATTGCATGTGCCCAAAACTCATCTATACTACTGAAATAATACAGGAGAGGATTTTAAATAATATAAACAATATAACCTGAGATGAAGTTGCAGCATCTGGACTATCATACGTTATACCAACTATACTTCAACCTATTTTCAATGATTAATATATCGATGTTTAATAATAAATTTAGATCTACATCTCTTATTAACTTGCTCTAAAGAGCATTTAAGTACTAAATTTACTACAAGAATAGTCCTAATTTTCTTGCAAATGCTTCAATTTGTTCAAGATATAAATTAACTTAGACTTACCAATTGGAATTACTAATCACACTAGGGAATGTATTATATCCCTGCATTGTCAACGCAATATTATGACTGAACACGTTGACTCGAAAATTTCACTGAATCACTGCTGATAAAGAAAATACTGTCACAGGTAAAACAGAATCCAATCCTAACAGACACAGCTTTCACTCTGCACTATACACAATTATTTGCCAATATCGTTTCTTTCTTCATTTTGGCAAATAACATCAAAAGATGTAAGAGCTCTCTTTCCGTCATTTACAAATTGCTGGTAATGTGCATATTAAAGTTCTGTATTTAAAAAAAGGACATTTGTGAAATTTTTGCAAAAATAACAAAAAAAACCAAAATTAACTTCACGTTATTTTAAAAAGTCTAATTAGCACTATCCGTTCGAAATGTTTGAAGAAAAAATCTGGAGCCATTTTTGGGTAAATGAGTTTTGAGCGTTTGTGAAAATGAGGAATTTTGAGCTAGTTTCCGCAGAAAACGGTTGAGTTCTCCAGAAACCTTGTGTGACATTATTTAAAGCACATGTACTCGTAAATATAATAATGTGAACAAATCGCCGCTAATGTAAATATTAACGACGTGGGATACAAGTAAAAAGAATTTCATTTTTGTAATTTTTGAAAAAACAAAAGAATAGAACGATAAGGCATTTGTGTCATCTAATAGAGCCCATTTTGCACTATCCCTAACAAAAGTTTAAAGAAAAAATTTGGAGCCGTTCTTGAGAAAATCTTCTTTTTGTATTTTTTACTTTCCCGTTCACGTACGTATACACGGAGTGATATACGGACTATAGGGAAAGTTATGTAATGCTGCGCGAAAAAATGGTCAATATTTGGCGGAAAAAATTAATTGCCGGGCGGTGAAAGCGAATAAGTGGATAAAACCACTTGCTAAATTAAGAAAAAAAATCCCCTAACACGTGGTGTAGCCAGAAACCATGTTTTCTAGATCCTTGATACCGAAAACCCAATTGAAAGGAAAACGTCCGTCTGTGAACACTGCTAGCGCCTAAACCATACGTATGATTTATTCCAAAATGGATATTCCCCGGTCGATCTGATTCTAGTCAAAGCTTTGAGATTTTGAAAAATATTCTTCAAAATTTGGGGGTACTTTACATGAAGCCCCCCGGGGATTTTCAAAATTTTCTCGAAAACGGCTCCAAATTTTTTCTTTAAATTTCTTGTATGAATAGAGTAAAATACACATATTAACATGGCATAGGTCCGATTTTCACGTACAGCTCTGAATTTTCGAAAATGTGAAAGTTTGAACTTTTTTGGAGTCTTTCTCCAACTACAAAATTGAAGATAGAGATTTTTTCTTCAAATAAAATTTGTTCTGCATATTGAGTTCGTTAATAAAGGTCATGTAAATGTTTTTAAAAATTTTAGTAGTTTTCGTGCAATATTGCGTGCAATATGTGCAATTTTAAAAAATTACAAAAACAAGATTTTCTCAAAACCGGCTCCAAATTTTTTCTTTAAACTTTTGGTAGGGATAGTGGTAAATGTACTCTATCAACGACATAAAAGTCATTTTGGTCTATGGATTGTTTTTTTAAAAATTACAAAAATGTAAATTTTTTTACTTGTCTCTCACGTCGTTAATATTTACATTATCGGCGATTTTTTACATTATTATATTTACGAGTATATATGCTTTAAATAATGTCAAGTAAAGTTTCTCGAAAACACTACCGTTTATTGTGAAAAGTAGCTCAAATTTCGGCATTTTCAGAAATGCTCAAACGCCATTTTCTCGTATATGGCTGCAATTTTTTTCTTGAAACTTTTGTAACGGATAGTGCTAATTACACTCTTTAGTATAGCGTAAAGTTTATTTCGAGTTATTTTTTTGTTTTTTCAAAAATTACATAATTGTAATTTTTTTGAAAAATCTCTCACATCTTTAATACGCACATTACGATCAATTTATAAACATTATTATATTTGTGAGTGTAAGTGCTTCAAATAACTTCAAACAAAGTATTTTGAAAACTCAATCATTTTCTGTGACAATGAGCTTCAAATTTCGCATTTTCAGTAGTGCTAAAACGTCATTTTCTCTTAAACGGCACATAATTTTTAAAGAAAATTGCCATTCACGGCTAGGTTTTTGTGTTCTATAATATTCTAAAATTAATATTTTCGTTCTACCAACAGGAAACCGAAAAATTAAGAAAATGACCAAAAAAATGTACTTTTGGCGGTGATAGATGGTAGCTGGCAAGAAAGAGTATGTGGCAATTCCGAATAGCTAGCGAAGACCCAAGAAAATAGAAAACTAATCCGGGAAAGTCTGTGCCATTCACTAGCACCACTAGTTTAAAATTGCACATATTGCACGCAATATTGCGCGAAAAGTACTAACATTTTCAAAAAATGTACATAACGTTAATGAAGGAACTCTCTTTGGAGAACAAATTTTATTTGGAGGAAATATCTCTAACTTTAATTTTGTATTTGTAAGAAGAACCCGAAAAATTCAAACTTTTGCAATTTTCGAAAATTTTGAGTTTACCGTGAAATTAGAACCGATACCGCCTTTATAAGTGTGTTTTGCTCTATTCTTACAAGAAGTTTAAAAAAAAATTGGAGCCGTTTTTGAGGAAATTTCGAACATGTCCAGGGGCTTCATGTAAAGTACCCCCAAATTTTATAGAATCTCCTTCAAAATCTCAAAGCTTCGAGTCAAGCCAGATCGACAGTGGTTTCTTAAATGAGAAAAAAAGTCCCACGTATGGTTAGGCGCTAGTAGTGTTCACAGACGCAAGGACGGACTGAAGGACAGACGTTTTGCTTTCAATTGGTTTTTCGATATCAAGGACAGGGATTCCCACCTGGTAGGGGATTTTTTTCTTAATTTAGCAACTGGTTTTAACCACTTTTTCGTTATCAGGGTCCGGCAATAAATTTTTTTCTACCGAAAATTCACTGTTTTTCGCGCAGCATTACATAACTTTCCGTATAGTACGTATATTACTCCGTATACAGGTAAGTAAAAATGTATGTGGGCAGCTACAAATGGCAGCCGACAAGAGAATGTGGCCTGTCCGAATAGCTAGACGAGACCAAAGGAAATAGAAAACTAATACGGGAAAGTCTGTGCCATTCTGTAGCACCACTAATTAAATAATTTTCTCGGTATTGCAGGTTGTTTATGAATTTTTGGTAATAACATCCACGTGTAATCTCTAATAATCTGGAGCATCAAATAGTAAACTACAACAACAAAACGTATGAAAATTTGTACTACAAATCCGGCTTGGTATTTCCCATGATTTACGGATCCAATTGTCCTTTACGTTATTTAATCTGTATAGAGATTTCGCTAGAAATGTGATTATTGGAATGCGCGTAATTCACTATCGTTCAATTCGGTTTGTGAGAAATTTGGATATGATCCTGAATACTTGTGCGAGTGTCTACTCGTAAAACCAGAAAATGAATTTTATTGCATAGAGGCGGAAGGTGTGTTTTTCGGTGTTTGAATTCGAAATTCTATTGTTAAATTCCGTACGGTCCATCATGCATTGATTTTCATTAATTAGTAGACGAGAATTAATTGAATGGTTCGGAACCAAATGGTATTGAAAATATGTTATTTTTTCGTGTGTTTGGGGGTTTATTGATGAAGCATTTATTGAAACTTTTTATATTCTTCTGAAAAGAAAGGCTCTAATGACCCTGCAATATATGAAAAAAAACTTATATTTATCGAACCGTGTTTACAGAAAGTTCATTTGAATTATGTAGTACTGCCAGAACACTTGTTAAAACAAAAAGCGTGTAAAGTCAACATTTAAAGGAAAATCTTTTACATGATTATTAGTAGAAGAACTGTTATCGGATAATTTTAAAAGTATTTCCGGGTAATTACGCGCAGAGTATTCTTTTGAATCTATCACTATGTGCGAGATGAAAATAAAGATAGGTGTGGATGGCAACGATATGACTTGAGAATAAGAAATTGTTTAAGGGCTCTGATCGAAATTTGACGCGATGCTTCGTATTTTTCCTAATCAGAAACTGAAGCTAAAAACAGGAAGAAAAAAATTGAAGTGTGTAGTGATCTCGGGCATAACTTCAGTATACGAATTACACATTTAATTTCGCTGCCACACAGTGTCAGTAAAGAAATTACTTATTGAAAATACACCACTCCCATTGATTTTTAGCCAAATAACTCAGAGTAACACTTGACTAATGTTTAAACGAAATGTATTCCAAATAATTATAAATAGCCTAATTAAATTACTTAATATTTGCTCTCAAAAAGACTAGAAAATACTACGTGTTGACAACTCATATACATGGAATATTCAATAACGATAAAAATAGAACAAAGTGAAGTAGAACGTGTGTTGATTGTCTTTCAAAACTTAGCATTATTTTCATTCCAAACCAGACCACACCAGGCTGCTTCGTCAGCACAATTTTAATTTTGGGTGAGAATCTCACAAGGTTAATCATAATAATAATAATAATAAAATTAATAATAATAAAATTAATAATAATAATAATAATAATAACAACAACAACAACAACAACTCCACCTAGGCAGTACACGACCTTGGAGTTGGTGGTGGAGCTTGAGTACCCCCATGAGCCTGAGAGCTATGTCAGTGGTAGCCTAGCTACTGGTAGGGTCTCCCTTGCTGAAATAGGTTGAAGGTGAGGGGTCAGACGAAGAAGTACTCCATTTTGAGGAGAGTGGGAAGTAAGTAGAGAGGGAAGGGTCATGAACATTTGGACTTCCTGTTATCGGCCCATGGAGGGTACAGGAGAGAAACTGTGTTGATATACCAGGCCACTGATTAGAGTGGAGGCCCGAACCTTGCATTAGCCAGCGAAGGAGGCTACCTTCAACGGTCAGTGAAAATCCCGTAGGGTTTGGTAATGCCGACTGGCGATCGGAGGGACCCCTTGCTGGGCCCTGCGGGGGGATGCCCCGAGGCCACTATGAGTCGCAGTAACGGATCGCAGGAAACAACCCAAATGTTAATTGTGATCTGCGAACTCGAACTTGCTACCTGCGAATCTTCACTTGAAACCAATGAGCAAAATGAATAGAACAAGCAATGTAATGAACCTTAACGTGCCTTGTTCTACCAATGTCCCATACCTGCTCAGAAACCGAGCTAATGTCACCTTGTCGACATCTGGCTATCCCACGGATGTTAGTCCCAGGGACCCAGAGCCGGCAGTAGCTCTAAGCCATCGTCAGAGATGGACCCGGGATGAATTAATGGAGGTGATGTGGTGCTTTTACTATGCAAAAGCGAAAAATGGGGGTTCAGAAATAGAAGTTTTCAAGGTATGAAGAGAGCGGAACCCAGATATGAGACCTACCCTAGACTCGAAGAAGCTTGCCAGTCAACGACGATACATACTCAGCAGTGGAAAATTCACAGCAGAACAACTTGCAGACATCCAGAGAAACGCAGAGTATATTCATCAATCAAATCATCCACATGACGAACATTTAGAAACATCTAATATCCCTGAAAACGATGATCCACTTCAAGGTTCATCTCTTCCAAATGAAACATCCGTAAGTAGTGAAAATTCATCTGGCCATGAGTCACACGATAAGCACATGATGCGGGACCTCCTCCGACGCGAGATAGAACGAGTTCGTCTGCTTCCATTCGAATCTCGTGCACCGTTGAGGAGAATTCACGAAAGTGCTAAAGCTAAGAGAGTGTATAGAAACAGCGAATTCTGTCTTAAATGAGGTTGTACACACCTCAAGTAGAGATCTAGATATTACTGAAATCAATCACATCGTGTATGCAACTGGATATCTAGTATCTCAGATAATCTTGGGACCAGCCAAGAACACCGATGGCCGACAGCCAGACAAAGTAAAAAGCTCCGTACCTCCGTGGATGAAAAGAATTATGAAACGGATAGCCGACACACGTCGTGAAATATCACTCCTAGCCGAGGCATCTTCTAAGTCAAACCACACGTACAAAGTTCAACAAAAAATACTCCATGTTGAACAAAAATACTTAATTGACAATGACACAACAAGGCTAATGGTAACTGAAAAGCTAAGAGAAAAAATCCAAGCATGGGCTCAACGAATAAGATGGTACAAACGTAGAATCGATTTCCATGTACAGAACCGTTTGTTTGAAACAGACGCGAAGAGATTCTATCGCAGTCTGACTGAAAACCGAATGGCAATGCTGCCCCTCCTTCAAAAGATGACATCGAAACATTTTGGTCAGGGATCTGGGAGGAAACCAGATTCTACAACAAAGACGCATCGTGGCTCCAATCTGAAGTTGATGCTGCCAATGGACTCGTGGAAACAGTGGAACATATTCAAGGATTCTCGAAAGAGGACCTATGCCAAACAATTAAGATTATGGGAAACTGGAAATCCCCTGGGGTTGAATGTGGAATGGATGATTTTGATGTGTTGACATTAATTAACTTCTCTTGAATACAATGTGGTTAGTACAGCAAATACATATGATTGAATTATTGAAACTGCTAATTCTAGGATTAACAGTAGAATTTGTGATAAAATAAGAACTTGAATTAAGATAATTGAATTTATGATTATAGGTCCGGTATTTCCTAATAAGATTAATAATAAATGGCCTGCGATTATATTTGCAGCTAAGATCCAGATTTATTTGATTAAGAAATTAACAGCACTACATTCTCATCTTGCAAAGGCTGTTAATAAAATATTAGAAAACCCTAACGAACTCCCCGAATGGCTCACTCGCGGCATTACGTATTTGCTACCCAAAGGAGGAGACAGCTCTTTGGCGAAGAACTACAGGCCAATTACTTCCTTGCCAGTAATGTACAAACTTATAACTGCAGCCATTGCTTACAAAATGTATAGGGAAGAACCATATGTTGCCAGTTGAACAGAAAGGATGTCGTAAAGGTTCCTATGGCTGTAAGGAAATCTTGCTTCTGAATAAAATAATTTTTAATGATGTAAAGAAACGAAAACGTAATTTAAGCATGGCTTGGATTGACTACCAGAAGGCCTTTGACAGTGTACCACATGATTGGATTTTGAAGACCCTGGAGATCTATCGATTTCATCCTAGACTTGTTGAGTTTTGCAAGGCTGGTATTAAGTCGTGGAGAACCAGGTTACTAATCCACAGCGGAAAGGAACTAGTAGAAACCAGAAGTATTCAGATTAACAGGGGAATTTTTCAAGGAGATTCACTATCCTCTCTGCTGTTTTGCATTAGTTTGAATCCTCTATCAAGACAATTGTCGCACACTGACTTTGGTTACAAGCTCCATGGTGATGAAATGCCTGTATCACATTTGTTTTACATGGATGATCTTAAAGTGTTTGCTAAGAATGAAGCGATTCTCTCCCAAATGCTGTCTGTCATCAATGATTTTAGCAATGACATCTGCATGAAGTTTGGTCTTGACAAGTGTGCAAAAGCCAACTTAAAAAGAGGCAAAATGACCACGTCCGAGTTCATTGAAGTTGATAGACACACTGTGATTCAAGATCTTGAGCCAGGTAAAACTTACAAATATCTGGGCATTGAAGAATGTGAGACCATCTCTAACGACACAATGAAAGAGAGAGTTCGCAGGGAGGATTACAGACGAGTGAGACTTGTCCTGCAGTCCGCTCTGAACTCAAGGAATAAAATATCAGCAATAGGTTGTTTGGCGGTGCCTGTAGCCGAATACAGTTTCGGACTAGTAGACTAGACTGAACAGGAAATTCAGATCATGGATCGAAAAACCAGAAAATTGCTTACAATGCATCATGTTTCCCACCCCCGAGCTGATGTACATAGACTTTATGTGTCACGTAAGGAAGGAGGAAGAGGCCTGACACAAATTGAAGCCTCCTGGCACAATGCAATAACCGGGATGGGAAAGTATGTAGTCAGCCATCAAGATGACACACTAATGAGGCATGTCATGAAATCTGACCGAAGAATGGGAAACAGAGGCATTGTTAGTGTAGCAAAAAGCATTGCAAAGAAAACTATGCAAGACACGTCAAATAACACAGACACAGAATTCTCGTACTACTAGAATGAAATGTGAGACAAAAAATGTTAAAGAAGTCGTGGAGGGACAAACCCCTCCATGGACAATATCTAAAAAGAATGGACATGGTGCAGATCAATAAACATCAGTCATTAATGTGGTTTAAAAGGGGAAGAATGAAGCCAGAATCGGAAGTAGTTCTAGTAGCTGCTCAAGATCAAGCGTTGAGAACACATTATGATAAACGGTTTCAAAATTTCCCAAGATGATAAATGCCGCATTTGCCAGTAACAAGTAGAAACCATTGATCATATCGTCTCTGCTAGGCTCATTCTACAATAGCAAAGACCGAATACTTGAAAAGACATGACAGAGTGTGTAGTTACCTCCACTGCGCAGCCCTCGAAGTTCCAAACACATGCCCCAATTGGTACGAACACTCACCAAAACCGGTGACGTCTGTTGGATTGTGTACAATATTGTACGACCAACAGATTCAAACGGATCGCACGATAGCAGCAAACAAACCGGATATTGTTATACCCGATTTGGAAACAAATTCTGTCTACTAATAGAAGTAGCAGTGCCCTGTGATGAAAATGTCGTTACCAAAGAGGTAGAGAAACGTCTTAAATGTAAGAGTTTGGAAATCGAGATCAGCCGAATGTGGGGCGTGAAAGCAAAAGTCGTTCCCGTAGTTATCAGTTCTCTGGGATTTGATCCGCAAAATTTGTGTAAGAACTTGACTAAACTTCCAGGTCATTCACTAAACTTCCAGGACACCTTTAATCGTGATATAGAGGAATAATAAATATAACAAAGGTAGTTTTATTTTCACTCTTATTCAACTCTACTGAAAACATGTGCAATATATTTCAACTTCTCGGCATACAGGCTAATAATGAACATGACTTTAGTTGTTTAACAGAGTTTTTATGTGTAACTTCAAAAGGCACACTTGTTTCATAATGTCGTTACGTAGCGTTAGAATCTTGTCACTCGCGTGCTCCCTAAATAGGGGCATCCGCTGAAAATAACGAGAACTCTCGTAAGTTTTTTTTTTCTTCCTATTGTGCATTTGGGCGAAGCGGGGAGGTTTTTAAAAAGTCTCAGCCGAGAACGAGCGTTTTGAAAGTGTCCCCGTTCGCATTCAGGAGCTGCACGCGGAGATGGAAACTTTCTGGGAAGCTGGGGCCGGGCGCCGTCACGTGGCGCACTTTTTACAAGCGCATTCGCAGTTGGAGTCGGCGGGCAGGGAGGCCTTTCACTCATTTGCTCCTTGTTAGTTTGGCTGTTTGCTCATTCGCTATTTTCATTCGTTAACTCATTTATTCAATCATTCACTCACTCATTTATTCACTCATGATTTATTCACGCAGTTATTAATTTATTTATTCACTCATTTACTTCAGTCATGCCTTTAATACCTCATCCATTTTCTAATTTATTAATCCATCTATATTAAGTTTTTTGTCGTCAATGTTTGTTTGATAACCGTGTTAAACGTTAACCAATTAAAACGGTAACTTAAATTTTATACACCGAATGCCTAGTTATCTCGATTCAAATTGATACACCATGTATCGTTATGCACACGAATGATAATTTAAACTTCGTTAAACACAAATATTCTCAACATTAGATATTTTATTCACATTCGGATCTAATTGTTGAGTTCCACTACGTGTTGTAGTACTAGGGTTGGGGAAGAAGTCATGGCAATTTTTTTTCTCAAAGAAATGTTATCAAATCGCAAAATTTTATCTTGAAAGAAATGCTGTAGTAGGGTGTGTTTACGTCAACAGACAGCTCAGCAAGTGTCTCTATTAGCACGGAGAGCAACTTGAAATCAATTGTCCTGTGCCTCTGTGCGAGGTGAATGTAGCATGTTTCCAGCTGCGCTCTTATTCCAAGAGAGCCGTTCACCATGATAGGAATGGCCGAGAATGTCACAGGGAATTGGTGGAAGCTCATGGAATAATGCCCTTTCATACCGGACAGCCGCGAGATGCGCAGGAGAGTTTCTGCAAAGATGCGCAGCAACCAGTGATCAGCAACGCACATGACGACCTGTGAGTGTGCGGATCAATGTAATGGGCGGTAATCAAGCATCTAACTAATCAGCTCTTTACAACGGGTATGTAATGCTTTTCGAATTTGTGAAGCCGTATTCTCTAAAATGACTTAGATCATGAAACGAGTACGGTCATTTCAAATACCTTAATAAATATGATAAATTCAATTTTTTTGTGTTGATAAATGTCCAATCACTTAGTTTATATCTTGTCCTTTCATGTGTATATTTAAAAATTTCCACCCCTACTCATCTTCTCACAAAACAAATTGCCTTGACTTGCCCCAACCCTCGTATAATGCCACAATTATTAAATTTAACATTAACATATCAAAAATACTGTCTGACTGTAATTTGCATTTTTAAAATACAAAATATTTGTATCTCTTAGGTACGACAAATTGCCACGTAGGTCCAGTTTTCATTACGACTGATTGCTTTGATTTTCAGTAAAACCGTGCAATAAAATTCAGATGGACATCCAGGATTTATCAAGACAATTTCAAGCATGTACCCATCTTTATTTTAAGGTAAGTGCGTTATTTTCGTTTTGGAATGGCAATTGAGTAGTGCCTTCAGCAACAAAAATGTTGAATAGGCAACGCTCAAAAGACTGAAGGCTAGTTACTTTTAATTCCTTTGCACTTTGAGAGTTAGTAATTTAGTCATACAGATAATTGTTTTATAGTTTTCAATTGGTATTGCCCTTTGGCTTTTCTTCTATTTTTATTGTTCTCACTGATAATGAAATGTCCCGAGAGTAAAATTGTTCCATTGTATTATAATTCAAAATTATACCGACATTTTGAGCAATGAATTGTAAAACCCTTTTAGCTGAATTTTGTATTTTAAACAATTAATTTAAAATACTATTTTGAATTTTGCAACTAAATTACGTTTGTTGAAATTCTTAGCATTATTTATCTAAAACCCCTTGTTTCCTCAACTCTCTGCTCAGCTCACTATCTCTTTCAATCTGTAGCAGCGCAGTATAGCCTTGTGTGACCTATTACCCTTCACAATTCGTTCTTTACCGAGGGGGCACACCGCCGAGGTGAGGACCCAAGAACTGACTCTTAGGCATAATCCCCGCGGATGCACAAGGAGACATCCGCATGACGACAACAGCGCTCTGAATACTCGATCACCATCATCTCCATATCTATTTTGAACTTGAAGAAGCAAATCATCATCAAGATTCCATACCTGCCCACATTTCAGAGGCCATACAACACAATACATGCACCGAGAGAGGTGGTTCAGTCCATCAACTGATGTCACTGCAGTGTCTCTGACCGAGAGGCCCTAGTTTGAAGTCCCGACGGCGGCAGGATATTCAACATTAGCTAGATAGCTATTCACGAGTACAATCGCTGTATGGAGGAGACTTTTATCGGAGTATTACCCTAACTACCGAAGTAGTACCCTAACAAATGGGCCAACGACCGCGCACGATCGTTCCTCGCTCTTTGTCGTCCTATCCTAAACCCTTACCTACAAACACTTACACTTACATGCACTACACTACCATAAGTGCTGGGAGACCGACCGAGAGCTTAGCGCTTGTCGCCGCTGGAGCGGGGCCCCTCTGGTGGGAGATTCCTGGTTGGGGAAAACCCATCTACCAACAGGTAGGTAGGCGCCGGAGCTCACTATCCAGCGGAGGAAGATGAACGCCATCTCCGGACAAGACAACATGCACTACACGTACGGGGCTAATGACCTTAGCAGTTGATTGACGCGCCCGGAATCACTACACAATCAAACACACACGCATTTGAGGCGAGCAGTCCCCGAGGCACGACACGGCGAGACTAGAGGCATTGCGGTCCGCGGTTAATGCGCGCTCGGCCTAGCGGCCGCGCCGCCGCAATCAGCGGCAATTGCGCACCCCGTGTGCAGCGGGAGAGCGCGCAGCTATCGGGGCCCGCGGCGACGCGAAAAGCGGTTAGGCCCAATTGACGCTCTGCGCCCATGCCCGCCGCTGCGGCCGCACCGCACACGCGATCGCCATGCCAATGGAGGGCGCGCCGATCCTCAGTTGCCTCCAATTCGAGTTCGAAGTCTGGTCCCAATTCTAAAAGAGAATCCAATGCTACGAGCCTCTTGTACATATCAAATACTTGTGTGTAATAATCATAATTGTAATAATATTAATAATAATAATAATAATAATCATCATCATCATCATCATAAGCTGTACTGTACAAAGTTATCACTGCAGCCATAGCTGACAAAATGTACAGACATCTAGATAAGAATCATCTAATGCCAGCTGAACAAAAAGGATGTCGTTAAGGCACATATGGCTGTAAGGAAATCTTGCTACTGAATAAAGTCATTTTGAATGATGTAAAGAAACGCAAACGTAATTTGAGCATGGCTTGTATTGAATACCAAAAGGCCTTTGATAGTGTACCACACCACTGGATTCTGAAGATCCTGGAGATCTATCGATTTCATCCTAGACTTATTGCATTTTGCAAGGCTAGTATGAAGTCGTGGAATACCAGGTTACTAATACGCAGCGGAAACGAAGCAGTAGAAACCAGAAGTATTCAGATTAACAGGGCAATTTTTCAAGGAGATTCACTATCCCTTCTGCTATTTTGCATTAGTTTGATCCCACTATCGAGACAGTTGTCGCAAGCTGATTTTGGTGATGAAAGGCCAGTATCACATTTGTTTTACATGGATGATCTGAAAGTATTTGCTAAGAATGAAGCGATTCTCTCCCAAATGCTGTCTGTCGTGAATGACTTTAGCAATGACATCTGCATGAAGTTTGGTCTTGACAAGTGTGCAAAAATCAATTTAAAAAGAGGGAAACTCACAACGTCTGAGAACATTGAAATTGATACCCATACTGTAATTCAAGATCTTGAGCCAGGTAAAACTTACAAATATCTGGGCATTGAAGAATGTGAAACCATCTCGAATGACAGAATGAATGAGAGAATTCGTAGGGAGTATTATCGGAGAGTGAGACTTGTCCTGCAGTCCACTCTGAATTCCAGGAATAAAATATCTGCAATAGGTAGTTTGGCGGTACCTGTAGTGGAATACAGTTTTGGACTAGTGCACTGGACTGAGCAAGAAATTCGCATTATGGATCGAAAAACCAGAAAACTGCTAACAATGCATCATGTTTCCCACCCTCGAACTGATATACATAGACTTTATGTGTCACGTAAGGAAGGAGGAAGAGGCCTCAAACAAATTGAGGCCTCCTGGCACAACGCAATAGTCGGGTTGGGGAAGTATGTAGTCAGCCATCAAGATGACCCATTAATGAGGCTGGTCATGTAATCTGACCGAAGAATGGGAAACAGAGGCATTGTTATTGTAGCAAGAAGCATTGCGAAGAAAACTAGGCAAGACACGTCAAATAACACAGATACTGAATTTCTGATGCTGCTAAACATGAAGTGTGAGAAACAAAAAATGTTAAAGAAATCGTGGAGAGACAAACCACTCCACGGACAATATCTAAAAAGAATGGACAAGGTGCAGATCAATAAAGATCAATCATTTATGTGGCTTAACAGGGGAAGAATGAAGCCAGAATTGGAAGCACTTGTAATAGCTGCCCACGATCAGGCGTTGAGAACACGACATTATGATAAAGCGGTTCGCAAAATTTCCCAAGATGATAAATGCCGCATTTGCCTGGAGCAAGTAGAAACCATTGATCATATTGTCTCAGCTTGTCCAATCCTAGCAAAGACCGAATACCTGAAAAGAGATGACAGGGTGTGTAGCTACCTTAACTGGTAGATCTGTACCGCCCTCGAAGTTCCAAACACATGCCCCAAGTGGTACAAACACTCAGCAAATCCGGTGACGTCTGTTGGATTGTGTACGATATTGTACGACCAACAAATTCAAACTGATCGCACGATAGCGGCAAACAAACCGGATATAGTTATCCGGGATTTGGCGAAAAAATCGTGTTTACTTATCGATGTTGCTGTACCTTGCGATCAAAACGTCGTTACCAAGGAGGCACAGAAACGTCTTAAATACAAGAGTTTGGAAATCGAGATCTGCCGGATGTGGGGCGTAAAAGCACAGGTCGTCCCGATAGTTATCGGACCTCTGGGATTTGTTCCGTAAAACTTGAGTAAGAACTTGTCTAAACTCCCCGGTAATTCAAAAGACTGGGAAGTGCAAGAAATTGCTTTATTTGGAACAGCCCCCATTTTGCGTAAAGTATTGTAGAGGCACTGACAGTCACCGGATATGTTTCTTAGGTAGCTGGTTGCAATCTGGAGTATATTTTATATTCAGCCGACTCATAAGATCTTTAGTCGTGATGTAATGGAAAATAATAATAATAATAATAATAATAATAATAACAATAAGCAATTGGTAGATTGGCGGTATGTATAGTGGAGTAGAGTTTCGGACTACTGGACTGGACTGAGCAAGAAATTCGAATCATACATCGAAAAAACAGAAACTGGTAACAATGCATCATGTTGCCCACCCTCGAGCTGATACCATTAAGAAACGGGGAAGAAGCCTCCGACAAATCGAAGTCTCCTGGCACAATGCAATAGTTGGAATGGGAAAGTATGTACTCAGGCATCAAGATGACTCTCTCATGAGGCTGGTCATGAACTCTGACCGAAGAACGGGAAACATAGGCATCGTTAGTGTAGCGAGAAGCACTGCAAAGAAAACGACGCAAGACACGCCGAATAACAAAGACACTGAATTTCTGATTCTACTAAACATGTAATGTGAGACACAAATATGTTAAAGAAATCGTGGAGAGATAAAACACTCCACGGACAATACCTCGAAGGAATGGACAAGGTGCAGATTAATAAAGATCAATCATTAATGTGGCTTAAAAGGGGAAGAATGAAGCCAGAATCGGAAGCAGTTCTAGTAGCTGCTCAAGATCACGCGTTGTGAACAGGACATTATGATGAAGCGGTTTCAAAATTTCCCAAGATGATAAATGGTGCATTACCGGGAACAAGTAGAAACCATTGACTATTTCGCCTCAGCTTGTCCAATTCTATCAAAGACCGAATACTTGAAAAGTCACGAGAGAGTGTGTAGTTACCGCCACTGGCAGATCTGTACCGCCCTCGAAGTGCCAAGCACGTGCCCCAAGTACTACGAACACTCTCCGAAACCGGTAACATCCGTTGGACTCTATACAATATTGTACGACCAACAAACTGATTCCCCCCGTGGACTATCGAAATCGTGGTAACATCCTAAAATGGACAGGTATCTCGAGTGCTTCTGAGTTGTTCCATGTGGCACAAGACAGAGAAAAGATCGGAGAAGTGGTCGCCAACCTCCAGTAATGGAGAGGGCACTTCAAGGAGAAGAATAAATTGATTTGGAGCGCAGCAAATTATCCGGGATTTGGAGAAAAAATTGTATCTACCGATGGTGCTGAGCCTTGTGATCGTAACCAAGGAGGCAGAGAAACGTGTGTTTGGAAATGGAGATGAGCCGAATGTGGGGCGTAAAAGCACAGGTTCCGACGGTCATCGGAGCTCTGGAATTTGTTCCGATTTGTGTAAGATCTTGGCTGAACTTCCAGGTCATTCAAAACTGGGAAGGGCAAGAAATTGCTTTATTTGGAACATCTCACATTTTGCGCAAAGTATTGTAGAGACACCAACAGTCCCTGTATCTTCTCCTTAGGTTGCAACCTGGAGTAGATTTTATAGTCAGCTGACTCATATCATCTTTAGTCGTGATATTGAGGAATAATAATATTAATAACTCTGCCACTCTGTTGTCTAAAATATCTGCCAAGCTTCATGAACTGCGATGAAACAATGCAATAATAATATAATACCGTTTTACAACAGACTATTAAGAGATTGTATACAACAGATATTCAATATATTCTTCATCGAAATACCTAGGCTCTCATAAACATGAAAGTCCTCTATAAACTCTCGCTCAGAATCGGGGTGAGCAACCCAGTACACTAACGCCGAATTTCCGAACCGAACACAGGCGCTGTTTAGCGGCGCCTCTTGAGAAACCTGGGGAAGACCGACTTCTTCCCCACCTCCGCCTCCTACATATTCCGCGAAATCCTCTGGGAGCGCTTCGTTCTGGACTTCCTAACGGACCCGCGAGGGCGCTTTTACTCCGAGAGCTTCGCCCTCGCCACTCGGCGCCAATTTCGCACTGTTTGGCCGCGTTCCGAAGCAACGGCTCTTGCCGGCACTGGCTGGGTTCGAGTCTAGGATTCTAGACCCGATGGTGGCAGGATTTTCGACACTGGCATCATTGCTAGGTGGAATTCAGCCGCTGTTTCGAGAAGTATTCTAGCGACCAGCAGCTCTGATGGGTAGTTTTCTGTGATTTCGCTGACCAATACCAGGCGAATGTCGGAATAGTACCGTTACAAACGGGCCAAGGACCGCGCGCGATCTTTCCTCTCTCTTAGTTTCTCTTCCTTGTCCCATCCTCACCCCTTACGTACACCACACACACACACACCCACATACAACACTAACAAGTGCTACACTATCACACTTGTCGGAAGATCAGGCGGGAGATTGTACTCCGATTTAAACATTTTGGCACTTCAAGGTCACAAGGTGGATCGACATGGGGACACTGTCATTTATTCGGGAGTTTCATTACGACCTAATGTTTTGGTATTAAAGCTGCTAATCAGACGGCAATGTCTCCATGTCCTTCCAGCTCGTGATTTTGAAGTGCCACTACGTATAAATCAAAATATAGGGCTTATGACGGCTCGGGTGTTGCCTCGTTGTTGGGAGATACCTGGTTGAGGAAAATCCTCGCAAGCCGGATCTCGCCAGCCGTTGGGAAGAAATCACCGCCAGCTCCCGCGTTGATAAGCATGCATCACACTTAGGAGACTAATGACCTTAGCCGTTGACGCGCCCGGAATCACTAATCAATCAATCAATCAATTGAGTAGGGCAACTTATCAAGCTCAAGGCTTAGCAGCTCTTCAGGTTGGCGACAGAGTAATTCCTATCAGCAAATACCAAGCAATCAATCCACACTACTCAGGATTCGGTAAGCAGTTGTTCACCACTCGCCGAATACCGGATGAGAGGAGCCGCATTTCTTTCTTTTCCAGTGAAGAATGCCTCGCATGACAGCGCAGGAGGTTGTCTCGTGCCATACATTTGGTGCGATATTTACAATAACTTGCAATACACAAATGTCAATAGCAGTTGATGCGCTCAGACACACAAAATAATATATCAACCAATGGGAGCCAAGTCCCCACTGGGGAACATCCTGAGTGAGAAAAACCGGCATGTCGCCTCCCCCCGTGACTCCAGCTGAGAGAACCACCACGAAATAGAGCAACGGGCGTTTCCAATTCCCCACCTGAGATATTATGCAGTGTTTCAGAATGAATGTGACAAACGTCTAAGGCATGTAGAGATATCGAAAAATGTTGACTTTTTGCCAATGAACATATAGATGGAAATTTCGTATAATAGAATTATACATGCAACATTCACCCCAGATTTTTAGATGACTCCGTATGCAAAAATGTTGAGCGGGTCACCTTCTGACACGAGGAGATTTTCTCTACCTGCCGAAGATCTCTGTATACGGGGTTGCATAACTATAAGAATGCCAATGTAAATATGAAGACCTTGGAGCAATAACATGCTATGCCACATTTCTGATGAAATTGAGATATTAATGTTTTTCGATGCTCCGTAGATGTATCTAGGTGTTGGGTATTTATTTTACAGATTCGCCGCAAGATGGCAGTGTAATTCATAAATTAATATTCTTCATTCCTATGCGTGGAATGCAATGTCTAAACCTTTATTCTCCGTTTCCTCAAAACTTATGCATTGTGATATAGCATGTTATTGCCCCCGACAAAAACAAATACTCTTCATCCCTTCCACAGGCCCTAGAAGTTTGTAATTTTTATCCTGCGACTCTTGTTTGTGGGAACAAGATCACAAATCCGACAACGGGCCATGACATCAATAGTGCGAGAAGCACTTTAAACGTAAACTAAACTCAGAGAAGGGATATAACGTGAGTCTACAGAGTGTTTCATTTATCTGGTTTCCTTCTTGTCATAAGTAAATGACTCCCACACGTAGTAACAAACAGGGAAGGTAAGACACGATCGGTGAGTCACGATGACGGTTAATATTTTAATAAAGAGAACAGTAATTTCCTAGAGGGTGGTATGTTGCTGGGACCCAGCAGTAGTGAGAAGGGCGATAACAGATCCGGCGTCTTCTAGAGAAAGTAACGCCCCGCCGAAAACGTTTCGCGCGCGCCCGTCTGAGGAGCGCAAGTCCGTCAGCGCGGCAGGGGGGCGGGGCGCGGGGGCGGGGCGCGGGGGCGGGGCGCGGTGGCGGGGCGCGGGGGCGGGGCGCGGGGGCGGGGCGCGGGGGCGCGGGGGCGGGGCGCGGGGGCGCGGGGGCGGGGCGCGGGGGCGGGGCGCGGGGGCGGGGCGCGGGGGCGGGGTGCGGGGGCGGGGCGCGAGCGGCCGCCGCCTGAAGAGCCGGGGAAGTTGATGAGAGAGGGCATTAGGCGCGGTGTAACGGCGCCCAGGCGGGGCGGGGCGAGGAGAGGACGTCGTTACTCCGCAGGCGTTCGCAAGCGCCCCGAGCGGCGGCACGGAAGGCTTCGGCGCCCGAGGCAGGGGGCGGGAGGGACCTGGGACAGCGCAGTGGCTCGCAGTGGAAAGAAGGCGCGAAACCAAACAGCGATTGCAAAACTTCTTTCAAAGTGGACAATTCACTTTGAATAAAGGACTAGCTCAGGACTCAATAAAGGACTCTCCAGGACTAGCTCACCTCAAAACGGTTACAACTTGGAGCCAACCCACTATTTGAGTGGGAGGCCTTGTCCAACAATTAGGATGTATGCCTTTATTATTATTATTATTATTTCACTACATCACGACTAAAGATGTTATGAGTCGGCTGAATATAAAATCTACTCCAAGTTGCAACCAGCTACCTAACGAGCAGATCCGGTGACTGTCAGTGCCTCTACAATTCTATGCGCAAAATGTGAGCTGTGCCAAATAAAGCAATTTCTTGCACTTCCCAGTCTTTTGAATTACCAGGGAGTTTAGACAAGTTCTTACTCAAATTTCGCGGAACAAATCCCAGAGCTCCGATAATTTTCGGGACGACCTGTGATTTTACTCCCCACATTCGGCTGATCTCGATTTCCAAACTCTTGTATTTAAGACGTTGCCTCCTTGGTAACGACGTTTTGATCGCAAGGTATAGCAACATCGACAAGTAAACACGATTTTTTCGCCAAATCCCGTATAACAATATCCGGTTTGTTTGCTGCTATCGTGCGATCAGTTACAATTTGTTGCTCGTACAATATTGTACACAATCCAACAGACGTCACCGGTTTTGGTGAGTGTTCGTACCACTTGGGGCATGTGTTTGGAACTTCGAGGGCGGTACAGATCTGCCAGTGGAGGTAGCTACACACCCTGTCATGTCTTTTCAGGTATTCGGTGTTTGTTAGGATTGGGCAAGCTGAGACAATGTGATCAAATTATTATTATTATTATTATTTTTCCATTACATCACGACTAAAGATCTTATGAGTAGGCTGAATATAAAATCTACTCCAGGTTGCAACCAGCTACCTAAGGAGCAGATCCGGTGACTATCAGTGCCTCTACAATACTTTACGCAAAATGCCGGCTGTTCCAAATAAAACAATTTCTTGCACTTCCCAGTCTTTTGAATTACCAGGGAGTTTAGACAAGTTCTTACTCAAATTTTGCGGAAGAAATCCCAGAGCACCGATAACTATCGGGACGACCTGTGCTTTTACGCCCCACATTCGGCTGATCTCGATTTCCAAACTCTTGTATTTAAGACGTTTCTCTGCCTCCTTGGTAACGACGTTTTGATCACAACGCACAGCAACATCGACAAGTAAACACGATTTGTTCTCCAAATCCCGGATGACTATATCCGGTTTGTTTGCCGCTATCGTGCGATCAGTTTGAATTTGTTGGTTGTACAATATCGTACACAATCCAACAGACGTCACCGGTTTCGGGGAGTGTTCGTACCACTTGGGGCATGTGTTCTTAACTTCGAGGGCGGTACAGATCTGCCAGTGGAGGTAGCTACACACCCTGTCATGTCTTTTCAGGTATTCGGTCTTTGCTAGGATTATTATTATTATTATATTATTATTATTATTATTATTATTATTATTATTATTGTGGATCCCCAGTTGATATGTTTATGTGAAACAGATATTTAACTTTTACATATACGTTATTGCTTGCTATTGCCTTCCATACGGAGCTCGATAAACACTGCATAACTTATCTTGATCAAGAGGATCGTGGTTACGAAGAAAAAATATGAAGTCCGTTAAATGATGCTGCGTGTCCTCTTGTGGAATAACGGCACGTAAATATGGAAAGACAAACCGATTCCTATTAGCATCTAGTTAATAAGTAAATATGTGAATGTGAATCATTAAAACAAAGTAAAATACAGTACAAAACTAGATACAAATAAAATACAGCAAACTCTCATTAATACGAATTCCAAAGGACCGAAATAATCGGAGTTATGTTATAAAAATTTGTGTTATCCGAGTGCTATAAATGCCCGTATTACCACAATCCCTTGCCGAGACCGACGTTTTGTTCGTGTTACAGCGAAATGCATGTTAAGAGATTTAGTGCTAACGGGGGTTTACTGTATGTTATATACCACTATTTTTTATGATCGTGCCGCACTGCCACTTTGCTGCACTAAGCTGCACTTTGTCACTTGACAAAAACCCCGAGGGCTTTTGACATTTGACTTCAGGTTGCCCGAGATATACAATGACTTTGCAGCTCTTATTTCTATCATTCTTAATCAAGTCATAATAAAAATAAATTTGTTAAGTGTATTATGGACCATATTCGAGCCCATAAAGTTACGTGAAAAATTATCGAGAGATTTCATTTGTTTGAAAAGGTTTGTTACATTACAAATATTAGGTTTCATTTTCACCAGTCGGGTGAATCAAGCCATAATGATTAATTCGAAAGACAGTTTAGTAATTTAGGTCTTTCACCACTGTTCATGCTTTGTAATGAAGCGAAATGCGCGTGTTTATTCGTCAGTCTGTCCTTTGACCCGTCCGGCACTTACGGTTAGTTCTTCGACCTTCCGGTCCACCGTTCGGGGCAGACGAGCCGTCGTGTCTCGTTCTCCTTGTAGGGTATAGCTACTTTTTCTATCCTTCTAATATAATTTTAAGATTTTAAATTAATAAGTATGAAGATGTTTTTAAAACTTGTCTTCAACTCTATGTTACTAGTCTTTATACATAATTTGATGGTTGTTAATATCGTGCATATATACAAAGGCTGTGTGTGCTGTTGTGAACTGGAGTAGAAAGTAGAATGTGCCGCCTAGTGCTGTATAGTGCTGAGAAGTTATAAAATCACTCGTTAAATGTTTTAAATGATCATATAAGACAGTCATAAGTATTCACAATTATTGTTAATACTATTACTATTATTATTAATTTCAAAATTTTTAAGTTAATACAGTATTGAATCAAATCGTATTTCATGATGTCCAAAGTATACTGTAGTTATGGTACCACTAGAGGGAGTGAAATAAGTAAGTTGGTCAATATTTATAAGCAGTAAGTTGCCAGGAATACAAACTGTTTATTTCGTGTTTAAAGTAATGAAAACGGTATTTATTTCAACACTCCTATAAAACACATAATTTTCCCAAAAAACAGTATTTTTTTGAAAAAAAGGCATGATAAATCAGAAATTAGTTTATGCATTATGAAGGTAAAAAAATTAAATACCTTTGTAGAGCCAAGAAGAAATGCATTCAACAAGTACGCGCGCGGGATAAGCGTTTGTTTGAAAGAATGACATGTCCTGGAAAATGGAGTAATGAACCCGGATGAAGGGGCGCTGGTTAATGTATATTGGGATGATCACGATGCTGGTCGACGATAACGATAAATTGATTCGCGACAAAACAGCGCAGCAGCAATTCCGCTTGAACGTCTAATTTAGAAACTATTTTGAAAAGTAATAATATTCTGTAATGTTGTTTATTACAAAATTAATTTTGATTTCATGAGATTATGTGGATGATTGCGAAAAAATCGCCGTCAATAATGTTTATCCAGAGAAGCGGACATTCAAAAGGTATATAAACTTATAGATAGATCTAGCATGAAGATCAAGTAATTTTTTATTTAGGGTTGTTTATATGTTTACTAGCTTTATATAGAGAATGATGGGTCGCAATGTTGTGAGATTGCATGCAATGGGATGAAGTTCTCTGAAGTAAGAATAAATAAAAATTAATTAGTAATGCTCAATGTCACTATTAACATATAAATATCTTTAATTGTACTATATGTAAATGATAATGCTCTTTCAACAGGTTGAAATACTTACTACCACAAATAATAAATAGCTATCTCCCACGCGGCAACATCCCTCTGCATCTGTGAACCACCTGCCAATGTTATTCTGTTCTCAAAACTGAAAGCGAGATTTTTGTGAGGAGTGTCTGCGTCTGAATCGTTACGAGCCACTGTGCGCAACGCTTTCCACAAAGAGAGCGGAGCATGGGACGTAGAGTGTGGGAGGGAAGGGTGAGGAGCTCGACGTTGGGTGCCTCTAGACGGCGCTGGCGTCGGGCGCCGGTTGAGTTTGCGAAGAAGGTTGAGATGCCATCGTCGTAAAGTACTTACGACCGTCTCCAGCCCAGCCAGCCACCTCACCTCGCCTCTCGCTCCGACTCTCTCTGGCCCACTCCATCTGCTTCACGTCGCTCCTCTACGTTCGGTTCCCCTCCTACCCTCCTTGCCCGCACCCCTCCTCGTCCAGCTCCTCCTACCGGTAAGGGCGGCTCAGGGCGTCAACCTCCCTCCCGCCCTTTCCGGTCACCATTTTAATATGGTGGAACAAAGTGTCACTAAATTATTACAAAGTCGGTCAGTGCCATACCTACCATGATGCAATATACCGCTTTAATAAATAAAACCGCGAACCTAAGAGCACCAGCTGATGTCATTGCAGAGTCTCCGACCGGTAGGTCCTACGGTTCGAGTCTTGAAGGTGGCAAGGTTTCCGACATAGCTAAGTCGAATTCAGCGGGTGTCTAGAGGAGAATTCTAGCTACTGCCTGCTATGATTGGTTATTTTCCGTGGCTTCTCCGATCAATATCAGGCGAATGCCGGGGCCGTACCTAACAAACGGGCCACGGACCGTCCATCTTTCCTTCCCATTCCTTGTCTTGTCCTCAAGCCTTACTGACACACTTTCATTTTCATAGACTACCTTAACACGCAAGTCGGGAGACCGATAGCGAGCTTAGAGCTTGTCCCGTCTGGGACGGTGCCCCGCTAATGAGGGATGCCTGGTTAGGGAAAACCCCGCTAGCTAGAGTAGCACAGTGTCAGATCTCACCATTCAGGAATATGGCTTAATCGCCGTCATCGCCCGAGGGGAAAATATGCACAACACTTCCTGGACTAATGATTTTAGTAGTTGTCGCGCCCGACATCGCTAATCAACCAATCAAGTGTCTGCCACGCCTTGCCCCACACCACTATACCTCGCCTCGCTCTACCCTGTCTGCTCCTCTCTTCCATACGCCATGCTTCTCCTCACCACACATCAACCCATTCCGCCCCGCCCCGCCCGGTCCCGACAAACGTTCTTTCTACCAATCTAACCCGCCACTCCCTGCTGCCCTCCACTTCTCCCCGCTCTATCTCACACATCCCCTCCCTGACTCGCCCTCCTCCACGTCGTTGCGGTTGCTCCCGCCTCCATCCCCGACTCGCATAGGCCCTTGCGCCCTTATTAGCCGCCCTCGCGCTCTGCCTTCACTCTCCCTTGCTCGAGGTCTGGAATCGGGCGTGTCTCTTAGGCACCATGAGAAACATCAATTCTACACATTGCAGTGCCTCTGATCGGAAGATCCTAGGTTCGAATCACGACGGCGGCGGCAAGATTTCCCACACTAGCTTGTCAGCTATGTCAAATTCAGTCGCTGTCTGGAGGAGAATTCTAGCGGCCGGCAGCTCTGGTCGGTAGTTTTCCGTAGTTTCTCCGATCAACACCAGGCGAATGCCGGAGAAGTATCCTAACAAACGGGCCACGGACCGCTCGCGATCTTTTATTCCTCTTTATTATCCTGCCCTTACGGACACGCTTCCACTTATATGCACTGCACCACTGCCGGGTGACCGGTTGGGGCTAAGTCCTCAAGTAGCTCTAAGTAGCTTGTCCCCGCTAGGGTGATGCCCCGCTGGTGAGAGATATCTGGTTGGGGAAACTCCGCTAGCCGACGGTAGGTCGGCTACGGGCATTAGGGCGCGGGATCTCATCATCCAGTGGGGGAAGATCACGGTCACCTCACGAGGGAAACATGCACTTCACTTAGGGAACAAATGACCCTAGTAGTTGACGAGTCCGGAATCACTAATCAATAAATCGTTACGCTGCGACCGGAGCGTGTAGCGTCGGTATCGGCCTCACGCCGTCGCCACCTTGAGGGTGTGCCTTTTATTCATTCTAATCCTCAACAAATGTATTATTTAGAACCCCATTCATGATCTCCACTCCCTCTTCACGTTTTCATCTCCACTTCTGCCAAATTCGCAGTGCATTCGCATGGCCCGGCCGCGTGGCATTTCCGGCCCATCGCTCGCTTCCCCTTGCAGCGTCGATTTCACTCCGCCCCTCGGGCCGCGCCCTGTGGCTTCTCGGAGCGTCAGCCGATCTGCTGCCGATTCTAATCTCCCGCTCCTGGCCGGCGCCCCTTCGGCGCGCGTCCGCGACGCCGCGCAAAGGCCAAGCGCTGCGGGGAGGGCGCCCGAATCTCAGAGCTTAGCTCAGAAGGAAGTGTCGTCATCATCGGTTTCCATGGATTACTGATTTCTGAAAGATAACAAGGAACGCAGTTTCATGTAAATGTCACTTCCAGAAATACACGTTTCGTGTTTGAATTAAATAGCACTCTAAATTTATCAAATGACTATAGTATTGTTTGATTCGTGAGTGATTTCGGGTGCGTCAACTGCTAAGATCATCATATCCGTAAGTGTGCACGTTTTAAAGCGGGAGGTAACGGTGATCATCCCCCGTCGAGATCTGGCGCTGACCTACCTGTCGGCTTGCGATTTATTCCCCAACCAGGAATTTGCCACCAGGGGGCATCGCCCCAGCCGGGACAAGCTCTTAGCTCCCGACTGGCCTCCCGTGTGTGTGGTAGTTTGGTGCATGTGAGAGTAAGTGTATGTACGTAAGGGCTAAGGAAAGGACAAGTCAGAGGAAGGAAAGATCGCGCGCGGTCTGTGGCCCGATTCTTAGAGTACTTCTCTGGCATTCGCCTGGTGTTGATCAGAGAAACCACGGAACACTACGGATCAGAGCAGTCGGCTTCTAGAATTCTTGTTCAGACAGCGGTTGATTTCTACATCTAGCTAGTGCGGAATATCCTGTCACCGTCGGGAACCCCAGGGCGTCCCGGTCAGAGGAATTTCAGTGACATCAATTGATGCTCTGAGTCACCTAATCCGGTTTTGAGTCATCTGAATTAGTGGCAACGGAAAAGGTTTTTTTTTTCAACAACAAAGAAGCAAGCTGAGTCGGACGATGGTAAATTGGCTGGATGACCAACAAAGAAGCTGACTTCATTAGTTGGTAGCTTCGGAGGTTTCCTGCGGTCAATATTCAGACAGATGCTGGATTAGCACCATTTACAACGGGCAATGAATAACGCCTACCCCCACCTAGGTTGGGATATGGCCTTGTGACGTACTGAAGTAAATGACACGGACAACTGCTTTGAAGATAAAAATATTTACGTTTATTTACAAAGTAATATAAGAAGTTAAAAAACATACAAATACTGATTAAACCCCGGCAACCTTTCTCTTTCCCGTAGCCGCGAAAATCCCGCGACCGTCCTTAGGTCTACAGCCCAGTGCCACTGCCCTAAAGCAGGTAACAACGCGTGATTCGATGCTATCCCCGGTAGCCAAGTACCTACATGGCCTGGCGCCAAACCGGTCTCCGCCCTGAAAACCACGTGCTTGAATGTACTGGAGATCCCACTCAGCCCTTCGACGAACAACGCAACTCTACAAATATCTGCGAGTGCTGACGGCGCACACTTTATAGACACCCACGTCTCCCCCACCCGGCGCCATGCTTTCGGCGTTCCCAGGCTAGCCAATTCCAGGGGTCTTGCACAATCGTCCCAGACTCGCCACTAACCTTTCTCTACAGTTATGTTTACGTGGTAGTTTTCCTCGCGCCGTCACATCCTGGTGTTCTAATTTTAGCGAAGGTGCACCATTCGCCGCCGCCACTACGGCGCAACCCACCCCTTTCCACGATAGCTTCCGACTCAGGCAGGCGCCCGCTTGAAAGCGTTGCCACGACGCCACAGCCTGATCATCCATTTCTAGACGACACTCCCTCATTATGATTTACAAATGCGGTGCATATTCTCCATGCGCCGAACATTGTAGGACTCTTCAATCATAAGGTGATTATTGTTTCATTTTTCGTTCTTTTCACATAACTGGTTTTAAGAAGACAAACTTTACATTTCTGAAAATGTAGCCAGAAGAGTGCCTGAAAATTTGGTTGTCTCTTTTGCATCAGTTACATCATCAAGTTCTCTAAATCATCGAATCTAATTTGTAGATGAAAAATTTAAAAAATGATTTAAGTAGAAAACTGAAATTAACAAAATTGTTCTCATGAATCAATTATATTGATTCAAACGCGCAAGTCAGCCTTAACTAATTTATTTCGAAATTTGTAGATCAATCCTGTACTTTTTATAACTCAAAACTTTCTATAACTAAACTTTTGTGTTAATATTTCGCATTATATGTTCTCGTAATTTAAAAAAAGTTACAACTAAAAGTATACAATATAAATTGAATATATTTTCATGTTAATTGTTACAGTCAATTTACGTACTGTATTTCCTCACTGATTAAAAACGTTCGCTTATAGAGCTTAAACAGCAGATATGAATTTAACGAGACGAAGATCGCACTTCGATTTCTAATTTCTCATTCGTCGTTTCTTTCGTGTTTGGGCCCAACGCTTGTCATGTGTCTTCTCATGTATTGTCTCCAAAGAAATCTTACTTTCCTGAGGCGCTTCTCGTCGTCTGTTTTATTTTACTGCTATTGGACCGAGTTTGCTCCAAGGCACCCGCGTAAATAATTTACTATTTCATTTCGCGCGCGCTTCCCATTTCCGCTGAGTGCCTGTGAGCGGCTGAGGGCTTCTTCTGCTCGGTTGCTGTGCGAAGAGCAGCGTGCCGACGCTGTCTCCCGACCATGCCGAGGGGACCCGCATCCTCTCTGCGTGAAACCTGTTTCTGTACGCGTTTCGACCAAGCGAACTCTGCACTCTTATCCGTTCAGGGTTCACCCTCCGACAGGTGCGATATTGGCATTACCACGAGCAGGCGCGTTCAGCACAAATATATTGGATAGTATTATCTAGATACACATGTAGCGCTAGTGTAGCGTTACAAATTGAAGCCTGCGCCCTGAGCCATATTGTAGGCAACTAATTCCCTGGCAGGTGCTGCCAGGCGTGTGGTGTGTCTGTACGGGACGAACGTCGTGGGTATTTCCCATGTAAATTGTTACTTTGCAGTCCTTTTGTCTTTCTATACAAAGACTGCGTTATTTATGCATCAATAAAAGTATACAATGTATATAATGACGGTTTAATTGTGATCTAAAGATCAAAATGACGCCGCATTAGGGTTATGAGAAGCAAACTTTTAAAAACCCAAATAATATAATATGTTTCATTTAATAACATACGAATATTTTTCATTTGGTCCTCCATACCCACATACTGCGTATATGAAGAATGTTAATATTGTCTTACGTAAAGTATTTTATTCACGTTCATTTTATTCAAACTTGTTCGCATTACTAAAAGTGGGAAAATAGATGCATGCGTTGTGGACAGTCTTAAGCAATCAGCAATCTTAAGAATTAAGTTGTTTGGGTGCCAAGCTTTACTTAAATCATTTTCACATTAAAGAATCATTTGAATCTCTCCTTCAGAAAAAGAAACTGCTTTAGCTAAGGAGGGCAACAAAACGATGCAAGAATGATGAAAATATCTTAATTGAAATTTCTTTTGGAATCATGTTTGATTTGTATCAAACTCTCAGTCTGTTAACTGGAAACAGACCGGGAGAGGTCGCTCAGGGTGTCAACTGATGCCACTGCAGAGCATCTGATCCTAGATTCGAGAACCGACGGGAAAGGATTTTCGACTCTAGTTAGACAGTTAGATTGAGTTCTGTCGCTGTCTGAAGGAGAATTCTTGTGGCCGGCTGCTCTGATCGATAGTTTTCCGTAGTTTCTCCGCTCAATACCAGGCGAATGCCGGGACAGTACCCTCACAAACGGGTCACGACTGCGCGCCAACTTTGCTTCCTCTTTGTTGTCCTATCCTACCCTTTACTCACTCACAGATTTGCATGCATTACACCACCACACTCGGCGGGAGACTGGTCGGGAAATAGCTTGTCCCGGCTGGGACCATGCTCCGCTGGTGGGAGATACCTGGTTGAGGAAAACACCGCTATCCGACGGTAGGTCGGCGGATGATCTCACCATCCAGCAGGAGAAGAGCACCACTACCACCACCACAATAACATTCCGAGCAAAATATGCACTACACGCACGGGACTAATGATCTCAGCAGTTGACGCACCGGGAATCACATTTCAAAGGAAGTTAACTGGAAAGAATGTTAATTGTTTTGAAAGTTTACTAATTAATACGAGTTTTAAATGTGTTTTGCACAGAACTGACAGTACCTTCGTGAAAGCAGTTTGTGCTTAATAGCTGAATGTAACGTAAGTGAGATACAATTGTAAGCAAGGAATTTTCTATTGTAAGTTTATTATATTTTAAGCTGATTTTGTCTATTCCCCTTATCAACAGGGATATTGGGAATTAAAATTACACCAACATAAAAATAATAACATTTATTCGATATGGGTTGAAAGGGTATCAATTGCAAGTGAAACACACGAATTATTTCCAATTATGTTTTTTCAAAATACGTTTAATTTTTACGTAATTTATTAATCACAGTTAATAGGAACAGTTACAATGTGATTATCGAAGTTTTGAGTCCGTAAAATGCCGTGAAAATAGCCTTAAGATACACAGTATTATATGACCGCACCGGCATTTGCCTACAATATGGCGGAAAGCGCAATGTTCAATTTGTTACGCTAGTGCTCACCTCTCACCATAGGAGAAGTGGGCTTGGTTGAGCACTCAGAGCTGAAATATCAATGGCTTAGTGCACACTTATTGTACGTCTAGAATTCTTAGTTTTGAGAAAACAAAGCTTGAAAGTTTGTCGGGGTTGAAAGATTATGAAATGACAATGTTTGGATTCTTAGAAAAGCGTGTTCTCTTATAAAAATATGCTGTCTTTGTACACTAGATACATATGAACGAGAGGTTCCAAAAATGACAGTTACTTAAAAGTGGCCGTGAGTGGACGTACAATGTTTGCGCACTAATCCAACGATATTCAATGCTACTCCAAATAAATGTTACAGCGAGATGGAAAATGGTCAAAGAAAAGAAAAAAAACTGTTAACAATTTCCAAAACTCTTACAATGTTGTGGTAGAACGTTTAGTGACAAGCGCTCTTACTGGGCAAGTCTACATGATTGATACAATAAACAAATGAAGGTTGAAAGTTTAAGCATTACAAAGTATTCTAGAAATTGGAAGGAAAAAAGAATTGTTTACCTAATCACATTTCGTGACTTTACAAAACAAGGCTACACTCTTAATAAAACTCTCATCTCTAGCCATAGTTATCTAGTAGGGGGTCTATATGCTCTCGAATCGCCGAAACAAATTCTCGCGAGATGATTATCTCGCCGTGATCTGCTTTCCCGTGGAGATGGAGAGCAGGTCCAGTCCCTCCACCGCCGCACACACCTCGCTCTCTCGCGGTCCACGCCGGCGCAAGTCCAGCCCTTAATTGACCCGCTAACCACAGACCGCCCTGTGGTCGAAATAACACTCTCCGGAGAGGAGGATGGGCAACCGACCGAGCGGGCGGCGGCGGCGACTTCTTCTTGAGCCAGCGGAGGGGGTGGGCAGTAGCCGTGCCGTCGGCTAGGACTCCTTTACGACGATCGCAGACACGCCAAGCGTTGGTTTTTTTTAAGTGGGACGCGTGAAATTCATATTCGCGCCCCCGTAGCACTATGCTGCACTATGGAATTCCCATAACTGGCGGGAAGATTTCACAAGCAACGCCAAGCTGGGCGAAAGTTACTGTTTATTGGGAGCGCCGGGAAAAATGTGTTAACAACTACATCTTTAACCATTTTGCATGCCTTGGAACTTTGTAACATCTATTCTGAGCCACACTCAGTTAGAATATTAATTGATATGAATTCTTGTGAAAAGTGTGATGATGATAATCTCAGACACATCACTGAGGGTATTTTGACTTTAATTTACTATTTAAATATAGCTCTATCAAAACATATTTATGTAGCCATACAACATAATATTTTCAGAATGAAAGCATTCAAATAATGACATACATTGATCCTTTGATCATGGAAAATGATAGTGACCTAAAACTGGGACTCGTCTAACTCCAGATTCGTATCTTGAACGAACAATTGACATGGTAATCATCACTAATAGAATAGCTTTTTAGACCACCTTCTCTTGAAAGTATAAATGATTCAGTCTAAACATTCATAAGAAACCTAAAATTGAGTGAATACAACTTATGAAAGAAATATTGAAGGTATTTTTACAGGGTGCACATATCTCTGTAAAACAACACACTTTCACAATACACACACATACATATTGGATAAAATCGGGAATAATCAGGAATACAATCGGAGGCATAGGTATAGTCTGCAAAACTATCCAACGTTCTCTACAATGCGTTTATCTGCATTTTAGTCTGGGAATATCGTCTCCATTTATACTCTTTTAGCCGCAGTTTCGTTCAAAGACAACTTTCTTAGAACGGCTTCAACAAAAGTTGTTCCGAGAACGGGAAGAAATCACTGCTTTCTACGAGAATTAGTTTTCGGTGAGATGAGAGAAACGAAGATGTTTGAAATATCTGTTTTGACTCATCGATTCAGTAATTCTTGAGTGAAGGCTTAAGATTTAAGAACTATCAACTGTTTGCGTTATCGAGAATAACTTAAAAATAATTTTAATAATAATAATAATAATAATAATAATAATAATAAAAATAGTAATAATCACAACTAGAAGTTCTAGAACATCACATACTTTCTCGAACGCTTTCTATCATCAGAACTTACTTCCGATAAATTATCAGCATATATTTTTTGCAACATTATTTTTGCAACATTTCTCCATGCCACATTTACGATAATATAACAGATAAGATGGTCAATCCAGTGCGTGTATTCCACTACCTCCTTCGTAATTAATTTTCCTGCCTCATTCTGTCAAAGTATACCGTATCTCAGGATTTGTACTTTCTCGTATACGTACGTATATTATGTAGAATAGAGAAAGTTGTGTTTGCTGCGCGACATAACGGCGAATTTTCTGCAGAAAATCTCTTATTGCCGGGCACTGGTAATGAAAAAGAGAATAAATCCAGTTGCTAAAAAAATCCTCTGACACGTAGTGTAGCCACAACCCATGTTTTGTGGGTCCTTGATACCGAAAAATCCATTGCCGGCAAAGCGTCCGTCCGTCAACGTGTATGTCAACAACACTAGCGTCTAAACTCTGAGTTCGATTTTTTCCAAACAATAAACCTCTCTCAATTTGGGCTGAGTCGAAGTTCTGCGATTTTGAAAAACATTCATTATTTATTCTCAAGGGCTTCATGTAAAGCACCCCCAGTGCTTTACATGAAGCCCTTGAGACATTTTCAAAATTTTCTCAACAATGGATTTATATTTTTTCGGTAGCCTCTAAATTTTCAATGCTAGTCCCTAAATCGTTCAGATGATTAGTTCAAAAATAGATAACCTTCCCACGTTCAAAGAAACTTGAGATCCTACGAATTTGAAGCAATATTTTCAATTTGTTTTTTTTTTGAGGGGGGTACTTATCGTGAAATCTCAAAATCATATTTAAACATTTCTCAAAATGGTTTCAAATTTTTAATTAAACTTTCTCGCCGGATGGACGCTTAATAGAATAGCTCAGGCCTCATCTTAGTTGAAATCTCTGATTTTTCGAAAATTTCAAAAGTTCAACATTTTTTTCGGTGTATTCCCAGAACTACAATATTGAGGAAAGCTATTTTTTCTTTAATTTTTGAAGACACATTTTTAAATAACATCCTGTATACTTTTTCGAAAATATGAGTAGTTTTCGCTTAATTCTGCAAGCAATTTTTTAGAAGTTTTTTCAATACTTTGTTTCTCGGCGAACGTGTGTTTTGGTAATTTTGCTTGTTACAATGTACTCTACTACCATGAAAGTTTTCACACTTTCTCGAGCGGCAGAGCAATCAAAAATATCGTTTTCTTAATGTTCGTAAAACAAAAAGAAATAACGACGATGTTGAAACAAAAATAACCTGTATTATTAATCTCTTAAACTGCATTTGTAACCTCTGCAAAACAACAGACTTAAAATTTTTGGAACTCAAAAACGGAATCGTCTCTAATTGTTGGACAACAGTATGCTTGAGATAATATTCATACGATAGACAGAATACTTCGCGCGAAAAATCTAACGTTAAATGACGATGGGAGAGCGTGGCGGTCAGCATTTATCTTTCCCATCACAATTTGATTGTGAGAGCTATCATGGCTTCCGCGAGATTGGAACCCACAACCCCAGTGAAGAGTGGCTGCGACCATTGAGGTTGGCATGTTATTGGCTAATAAATTAAATCAACTAGACTGAGTGAGGTACAGTTCCAGGCGTGCGTGCGTGCGTGCCACACAGTAATTGCAAGCTATTGCCAATATCACCCACTAATTAGTGTATTTGTGAACGTAACTGATGTCTGCGTTCCTAGTTATGGATCTTTAGTGCTGTTTTGTTGTGAGCCACACTGAAAATGTGTACACAACATAGCATACTTCAAAAGGAAGAGCCCTGACATCCACTTCATCGTGCCTCTATTTTTAATGTTCGGCAAATATTGTGCCAACTGGGCTTTCTCTGGACGTTTGGTGAAGAAAATGAAGCGCCAGCGAATACAATGAGAAAGGTCCTAAAAAGTAATAACGTCTTGAAAGAGTTAAAATACTTTTTTCTACTACGATTGTATAATTCACATCAAATGCCTCCAGCTCGATGCAAAATGATGGTCATTGCTGGGGAAAGGATTTTTATGCCCTAAAAATTCTTGCAATATGCTTTTAAAATATGCATTTTTTACCGAAAAATACTGAAATATGCACTTTAATACGCAAATAAAACTAACAATATTTCATTTCCTCTATGAACCTTTCTTGATAAAATACAGTGAAAACATACTTGGAGTGAAAAGATAGGCTTTCGTGTAAACAGAATATAATCTACACTACTTCGTGAGAGAAATAATTGAAGCAATTATTCATCTTAGTGGAATATATTGTACGTCTTGTATTTCTTCGCACTGGTTTAGAAAATATATTATCAACAAATACCCTACATTTGCATAGCTACCTTATCTATAGAAAAAACCGAAAACTGTGACAAACTCTTCCAAATCTATGAACGCTCACAAATAAATAGATTCTTTGCAAAGATGAAACGTCTATTGTAACGAAATATGCAAAATAAGCCCTTATAATTACACGAATACGCAACAACAGGAAAAATCGACGAAATATGGAGAAATATGCACTAATATATTAATCTATATAACATCGTATTCTAACCGAAAAGTTTAAAAATTTTACTTAGCAATGCACACAAGCAATAGACAAAAATATCTAAAATCATAGAAATTCGCTCCCTAATCATTATGATACAGTTACATTATAGTTCCTGTGTTTGACCAATCACAGAGAAGCATGTAGTTGTGAAGTAATGAAAACAGAACACAGTTCCATTAAATATTTCGTTATAATGTATATATTTCAGAATCGTGATAGTCCGTGAGTGGCGACGGTAAAACCGCATATTCTCTCACTTCTTTTCAAAACTCAGGAGAAATGAAGAGGACTGAATTTCCCTGCGAGGTCTCTATCAGTTATAACGTAATTATGGAATATGAATGGAAAATGAAATTTACGTCATATTAAAGAGTGCAACTAGTACTATCCGTTCGAAACGTTTGAAGAAAAAAAATTGAAGCCATTTTTGAGAAAATGGGGTTTGAGCGTTTCTGAAAATGCGGAATTTTGAGCTGGGTCATTTCACGTCAAATCGGCCAAAATTTCTTGACCATCTTCCGATTCGACTGAAACGTTTTAAATCGTTTTAAAATGACGAAACACCACTAAATATTGTCTTTTTGGCATTAAATTTTACTTCCTTTTGAAAATTTTGAAAGGAGATGTCCTGCATGAATTTCAGAGGGTATTATCTAAAACACTAGTAAAACATCTTCAAATTTAATTTCTCTTTGCAGCTTGCTTTACATTTCTAATGAGTACATCCCACCCTAAATGTTTGATATGATAAACCTAATTATAAGGCTAGTAATAAGGCCATATTAAAGCGTTATTAATCGTAAATAATTACGATTTTTTTTCAAAATTCATTTTCTCAAATACTCCATATTGGATTTTCATTTTTTTGTCGTCAAATTGAAGCGGAGACATTGAAGTTTATAGTAGTTAAAGAATCTCGACGGTAAATTGCAATTTAGCAAAGTTTTTACCAGTTAAAGTTACATTTTCATTTTTGCTTTTTATGGACATAGGAGAACTATACATATATAACCGCTTATCATTATTAAATCTTGCTTTCGTTACTTAGTGATTCATTCTCATACATTTTAAATATAACTGAAGCATATTTTCGAAGGCAGAAACTTCTATTTATAAAGTTCACAACATCGAAAAACAGTTTTCGCTCATCAATGCGGAATCATGGGGCAAATTATGTGCTTTAGAGATATTGTTTGTAATATATTTTAGTTTTGTGCGGTTGAAGTAGCCGACTTTTCAGAGACCTACGCATTCACAATTCCCTGGTAGTGTACAAAAAGTATATTGAAACAATGCTTAAACTATACATGCTCTTTTCGGCCAAGCGAAGAAGCCATTGTTCCAATCAATTTTCACCTCACGACCTCACGCCCTTCGTGCCCTAACGAAGGGCATACCGCACCCCGTAACACATGAGCGTGCACATGCCCGTTGGAACACATTACACATACACATCTACGCAGCGCTATTAATTCCAGCTCTATTGATAGAACCCGCCGTACAATCTAATTACGAAATAGCATTAGAGGCAATACGGATACGTATGTGCAATACTGTGGTGGAAGGCCTTCCTGGGAACTAGAGTAAATTCGGTTTCCGAACTAAACATGTTTCGTGTGACACACAAACATGCTTACGCAAGTTTGGTGCGAAAGGTATATTAGATTCTCTCTAGTTCAGTAACACATTTTGCAAAACCGGCTTTTTCACAACGATGTTAGAGATCTTGTTTGTCTGCTTAACTCATTTCTTTTGAGAGACACTAAGTGAAGCAAGCTTGTTTCTCTTTGTAAACTCTTTTTTATTTCCATGAAATGTTAAACGAGCAAACCTTGTTCGTATGCGAGGCTGCGTTGAAGTTACTTGCGGCTTTGACTTTGTGAAAATTTGAAAGGTAACAAAAAGTATATGTATAAAAAATGTAAAACTCATGTTTTTCAATGAAGATGCAGTACGTGATTTCATTAATCCTTTTACAAATAAAAATGATCTTCAGTACAGGTTCTTTATTATTATTAAATTTATGTAACTAATGCTATTACGTAGCACATTTTAAGAAATTAGTAATGCAATATTTTTGGAATGAGAATAATTAATTAAACGTTCCACTTTGATGTGATTTTAAAGAGATCAAAAGTTTTATTTTCTATTACACTAAGAAGATGCACGCTACTAACTTAACAATTGAAATGGGTTTTTAAAACAGGCGGAGTCTTATTCTTTCTTTGTTTACTTCACACTATTAAATATTTTCTAATAATTTCTCCTATAATTGATTATGTTTGGGCGCCAGAAAACGATTCCAAGTATTTAAATTGAACTTATATCAGCCCGCTGCCTTGCTGGCTCAGTCGTTGGGTTCGGTTCAATGACAATTCGCTTACCTGCATGTGCCAATTGTCACCGGATCTGCGCTCCATATGGAGAAGCGCGAAAGCTGAAAGTTTTTTTTCTGTTCTACTTTTGCACTAATAACGTTCTTGATTGCACGATAATAATCATTTAAGTCATTTGAAAAAAGAACATCAACATTATTCGTGTTTTGATTGACTTTTGTCTAGCTTTCTCGTGAACAATCGTATTCAATTAAATTTTAACTCATTTTTACCGGAATCGTTCAGTTCGTGCATCAGGTGTGCGGGTATCTCGGGGGCAAATGAGAAAATCGATGAAGGGTGGAGATGAGACCCAATCTAGGAGTGGGGACCACCAATCAGAATGCGCAATTCGAACGTTAGCGCGTAAATTTAAAGAGCAATTGGCAAGAACATGATAGTCATATACAGTTCAAGTAATATATTGTCTTTTGTATTATATTGCAAATGTTTGTTCTCGGTATATGACAGGGCAAAATATGAAACTACAACGAATTATACATATTAGATTTCGACACCAAGAATTATAATTGCTTGTAGGGCTGATAATGTAATTCGCTTTGCTACGATGTAATCACAAATTTACTGTTGTGCTAAACACAAACTTTTGATACTGAATTGATTTTGTTTGATGATGACAGCAATCAACTATTTTTATTAACTATGTTTAATTGAATAAGACGGTTCTTTCAAAGCAAAAACATATTGTTCTTGAAAAAAATCATGATTATTTTCTGTTCTAATTTCTGACAGGAGTGTAGAGTCGTTTACGAGATCACATAAAAATATAAAGCCCTTTGCATTCTATTTAACAATACCCATGATTATCTTATGATTGTTCGTAACATATCGTCACAGAAGTTTGCTCGTTGATCTCTTGTGTTCAGTTTCATAATGGGGAAAAATGGTCACAAATGTGCTATTAAACATTACCCTTCTTGGAATTGCCACATATTCTATTTTCGTCAACCTTGATGTGAGAGATTGCTCTCATGATTTTCTTCATTTTTCTATGATTTGGAGATTATAACATTCCTGGTGAACAATCAATTATTAAATTGCAATTTTTTGTTAGATAGAATTAAATAATATTTTTTTATTATTCATATAAGCATATATTTTAATGCTATTGCTTTAAAATAATGCTTAAGAGTCACTATGAGCATGTTATTTTCTTTAAAACAAATTAGGAAATAAAAATACATACAGTGGTAAATACAAAAGTGGATATACAGCAGTGCACAGAACGTAAAGTGAATTATGACCTTGGTTACTTGAAATACTAGACGTAATCCATTTAAACAAATGGGCATATAATTTTGAAGCATGGATCATTGTATTACACGCCCAGGCATTCAATCTACGCGCCGCGTCGTGCTACGTCAGACTTCTCCCCTCCCCGCAAAGCTTCCTACTCCCCACTACTTGCACTTTCGGCGCCGCCGTGGGCAGGGGATCGGCTCGCAAGTGCAGAATGCCCGCGGGAGCAGGCGTTGTGCAGGTCTGCCCTAGAGCTCTCTTGTATGTCGTCCAGACGGCGCTCCGAACAGCCAACCCGGACTTCCACGACGTCTTCCGTTCTTCTTTCGGGCCGCGCCGGGCCCTACTGTCGTCTGCTTCGCTCTTCAATGCTCCTCCTAGCGCCTAAATGTGACTAGCATATGCAGCTATCCTGTCATCTATTGTTACTTTTCCCTGTCTGCATCTGGTATGTATGCCTGTTCACGAACTAAACGTATCGGGAAAATGTCACTGCTATCTACTTTTCTAATCCCTGGATACGCCATGGCACTGCAGAAATATTTATAGTCCCAATCCTGATTATCTCCACAATGAATTTTTTCCAATTATTTAAATTTGCTGAAGCAAATAATTTAAATAGACCAATGACAAAAAATTAACTGCCTGATTGGAATTACAGATAACCGCTACGACACAACGTCAATACAATAAAACCAATGTTAGATTTCGCGTCTGTCACGAGCGTTCCGATCGCCTACACAGCTAGTAGAAGAAGAAGAAGGCCGAGTGCCATTTCCAATGCCCAAATTTGCTGAAGCTCTCTAGATGGAAGCAACGAGTTAGAGATACATAGAGAGGCAATAGCGCCATCTTTGAAACAGTAGAGTCACTCTCCGCCAAGTTAAATGGTGCCAAACGTCAAAGACGCGAGGAAAAAAACGTTTGCTGGTTGGAAACATTTTTGCAGGTTCATGTAGTTTTATATCGCGGAGTCGTTACAAATAATGCGAGATAGTGAATGTTCTGTTGTAGCATCTCTAGTTTTAGAACAAATTTCATTTAAGACAAAAACATTTCATCAATATGGAAGTTCTGGAATGTTAACTTTTTGCAATTTTCGAAATTATTACTACAACTTATTACTACAAGCGGGGAGGCAAGAGCTGGGGAGAGCAGGAAGGTAGCGAAGTTTTGGGGATGGGAACAAGGAGAGGGCAGAAGATGGTGTGGAGAGAAGGATGTGGAGAATGATGAGCACGAAGGCGTGAGGTAGCGGCGGAGAGGGCGAGAGGGCAGGGTAGGAGAATGTGGGGAGCGAGAAGCGCAGCGCGGGGGCGAGGAACAAGGATCGTGCGGGGGAGAAGGGGTAAACGAAGACCGGGCTGCGAGCAAGGTGAACGAAGGGGTGGCAGCGCGTGGCGCATGCGACTGTTCGCGCCTGCAACCCGGGAGCTGTGACGCCGCGCGTCTCGTCCCCAGGGCGAGGGGCCGGGTGCGGCGAGCCGCCAATCACGCCCCGGGGGCAGGCGGTGACGAGCTCGTTTATCCTGTCGCCCTGTCGACGCGGCGGCGCAGTAATGACAGCGGAGGCAAACAGCTCCGATCGCCCGCCGCTCCCCTTCCACTTGCCCCTCCTCGGAGCCTTTGTGCGGCGCGCCGTCGACGCGCTCTACCTGCCTCGGGTGGATCTCGGCCCGCAAGTAATCGCGGATCACGTGGTTGCGCGGGGAACCGAGTTAGAAACGCACGATATATTAATAGAATATCGTGCCGTGTATATGTGTGTGCTTGGTGATAATGACTAAAGTTTACCTACTTAACAGTCTATTTGCAGAACGTGCGCTGCAGGGACTGATACAGTAGGTCATTTTGGGGGAGAGGCATCGTAGATTTTTGTTAAATAATGAACACATTTGTTATTTATTGATTAATATTTATGCACTGTACATCTATATATATATATATATATATATATATATATATATATATATATAAAAATTCTCGTGTCACAGTTTTAGTTACCATACTCCTCCGAAACGGCTTGACCGATTTTGATGAAATGTTATATGTATATTCAGTAGGTCTGAGAATAGATTGTTATCTATTTGTTATACCCCTTAGTGATAGGGGTGGTCCACCTCAATTTTTTTTCGGACAAAACATTTTAGGCAACTCGCTATACACGGTAGGTATTTCACATAGCGGTATTTCACCCGCTACACGGTGTTTCCCCATATTACGCACCTGCTCAGCGATGTGCAGAATCTGCTATTAAATGTGAATAACATGGAGAGAGGCGGTGAAAGAGAGAGAGACGGAGAAAGAGGGAGAGACGGAGAAAGAGAGGGACGGAGAAAGAGAGAGAGACGAGAAAAAGAGAGAGACAGAGAAAGACAGAGACGGGGAAAGAGAGAGGGAAAGAGAAAGAGAGATGTAGGGGCAGAACAACGTCTGCCGAGCTCAACTACAAAAGTGTTTGTCTCCGCCATACATTGTTCCGTTAGGTTTGAGGAGTCTTAAGCATATTAGAGACTACTATATCATTAATTCTATAATTAGCAGGAAAAATGCGCAGCAATTACTATTTGACTACAGGTAGAAATGACACTGGGACTAGGAACTTTGTTTTAATATTTTGTGATGTTTGTTGCTGCGAAATGTTTAATGTGCTTTAATTAATTAATGTTTAGTTAGCCTTCGGAAGTTGATATTAAATTCTCCATTGTACAATATGGGGAACAGATTCGTTGTTGAACAGTTAAAAATGTATACATGTATCTTATAATAATTTTTTAAATGATTGTTCTTTAGAGAAGATTTATTTATTATCGTTAATTATTTCTCCTGCCGTCTTTTAATATATAGATTTTCGTTTTTACTGTCATTTAGTGCAACAATAGGTAAAGAAAACCCTGATTCATTTACATGATATAATCAGGTTATTATCACTTGATTAGTATCGCCGCAAGGGGTCTACCGGCGTCACTTCTGACCAGTGTTGCCAGATTACCGCATTTTATACCGCATTATTAAAACTTAATCCGTATTAAGCGATGCGGATGCCAAAAATTCTGCATTGCCATGATAGTGGATTAAAATCAATTTTTTAATTTTTTCAGTTATAACAACGATCGTTACATGACCCACTAACTATGGTTGACAAAGTTTGAATGTTCAAAATGATATCTCTCTCTATTCGATTAAAGTAGAAAGCAATAAAACACCAATTATCTACCAATCATTAGGACTTTATCCAATTGCCGTATTCGAAAATTGATGACCAAGAACCAAGGTGTTGTCGTGAACTCCGTTCTTTATTGTCTGACTGTTCGAGATTCAGAGGACAAATAGGTTGCACCAAATACGCCAAATAAGAATACGGATCGTTGTTCGGATTCTTACTGCGTTTATTGAAGTCGGAGAAATGATGCACTTTGCGGGATATTAAACTGAGATTAAAAATAAATTGAAAGTACATTTATAACAAAAATACTGAAATTTAATATTTTAAATTCTTGGGTGAATCGAGAACATTATATATAGTGAGAACAAACATAGAACAAATATAGTGAGACAATATCACATTTATTTAATTAATAAAACGGAATTCTATATCGATAAATGAATTATTGATGTTTTCTCCAATTTTTAAATTATATTATACGTAGTAAATCCGCATTCATAAGTATATTAGTAAATCCGCATTCATTAGAAGAAATTCGCATTTTCGAACTTAAAACTTCGCAATCGGAAGTTTCACATCTGGCAACATTGCTTCTGACCCAGTAAGCAGCACGGAGTAGGGATGAGATCTCTCACACAATAAGCCGTTTCTCACTCACTACAATTTTCGGCCATTATTTTCATTGTTTGGGCGTTAATCGTAATTTTACAATTATCATTTTTCTATTTCGGTGTAATTTTTGAATAATTTATGATTAATTTGCAGGGCTGTAATGAAAAATGTTATCGAAGCCATCATTTTAAATGATTGGCATTTGCGATGACTATCAATAAGTCTCAAGGCCAAACGATGTCTGTTTGTGGCTTATTTTTTAGCACACCATGCTTTTCACGCAGTCAGTTATACGTGGCATGCTCTCGAGTGGGCAAACCATCCAGTTTATTGTGTTAGCTAAAGATGGGATAACAAAAAATAATGCACACATTTTGTACATGTTTGGTATTGTGTTATTTTTATATTCCATCATCGTTCACAGCGCTGACAATAAGTTAGTCATTTTTTTCTACTAAAATAATCCTAGGAATAATTTATATGGCAAAACAACGTTTGCCGAGGCAGCTAGTTATACTATACAATATTGTTTAAATAATTACATAATTCTTACGTAAATAATTATTTAAATAAATGTTGCCAATTAAAGGAAGGTAATCCAAAACTCTAGACCTTTGGATCCGCGAGTGGTGTGATGCAAGAAAGTCTTCCTGCACGATGTCACATTTAGCAGATGAGTTCAGGCAAGGCAGAACGTACGCGTAGTAATATATACAATCACTCAATTTTGTAAGAGGAAGAAAATGTTAAAAAATAGTTTAAAAAAGTAAACAAGTATTCTGAATATTATTATGCTTCCATGTGGATGCACCTCGCAGTAAAGTACAAACGAGCATTTATTCACACGTAAATAATATTTTTAATAAATAGGTTCTGCTGAAATTAGGACTGTACGGCATTGAAAATAAAATCAATGTAGGCTGAATACGCCGTTTTCTATTAGCAAGGGGAAAATGTACTAACTGTGAATTTGGTTTCAAAAATGGTGATTCTGAAGGCATTGACACGAAGATTCTGAAGGTGACACGTCTGACGTTTAATATGCTCAAATTTGCGGATGATTACGTAGTTTCCTTTGTAGGGCGTATGTTGTTTCGCACCATTTCTTTTCCCTATGAAAGAAATATATTTATTTACAAGTTTGCCTAAAGGTATATTGGACAATAAAATGGATTACTCTGAAACATGATTTACTTGTAGTATGTAGATGAAAACATGTATATTGTTGTATATTGTATGTTTCAAGACCAGTAATTCTTTGAATGTTTATTAGTCATTAAAATATAAAAAGTTCATGATTTGAAGACGTTTCAGGGTGGTTGTTAGCTCAATCAGGCCTCTTTAATTACGTAAATTACCTTTTTTACAAACATCACTTTAAAAGCAATAAAATAACATTTAATAAAATACATTATAATAGTATGAGTCCAAGTATTATCTATTTTATAAATATTTCATTCTTGACTCATAAAAATGAATTTAAAATCACGTTTACGTAATGCAGCATTAAAACAAAATATGATTTGAAGGTTTTTGAATATTTTGCCACAAAAATATCTACGATAATAGAAAATTATCTTGTAGAGAGGATTTTCTTCGTCTGCTTATCTTGCCAGGCCCTCGCTGTTTAGTTCATTGGTCAGTGTCGACGCGACCCCGAGTTCGATTGCTGGTCGGGCAAGATTATAGAGTGCGTTTTCCTTGCAGTGTCCCAGTATTTGTTGCTGTATGATGATGAGAAAACTCACTTCAGCGGTTGAGAAGATCAGAATATGGCGTGGGGATGTCTTTGTGGTAACCACACGTCCCCTTCACCCATGGCTACCAGGACGGGACACTTCTGGTAGGCCATGGCTCGTACGCGTGCTACCGCGCCAAGTACAGACAGACACACACAGACAAACAGACTTATCTTCTCCATGAATGTACGTCTTAGTCTCTACACTGTCTTTTTACTTTCCAGCTGTCTTAGCTGGCTCGGTGTCAGTTGATATCACTGTTGTGTCTACGACCATAAGGCCCTAGAGTTGCAGTCCCGACGGTGACAGGATTTTCGACACCAGTCGAGTTGGTGTCGAGTTGGGGTGAAGTTGGTGTCGAGTTGGGACCGAGCGGGGTCCAGTGGTCGGGGTCGAGTGGGTGCGGTGGCGGGGCGAAGGGCGCGGTGACGCTTGCGCCGCACAAGGGCGGCAGCCTGGCGCCGCGTCGGCCGCGCCCCTCGCGCAGCTCGCTGTGGGCGCGATGCGCCTCCCCACCGCGGCCGATTAGCGCGCCAGCGCTGCCAAAGCCGCGCCGCCACGTCACCAAGTCATCACTGCACGCAGCTAATTAAAATGATTAACTTGACAGCTTTGAACATCAAGAGAGGACTTTTTAGGTACTAATGGAATTAGGGTGGTTTCTGTTTAATGCTATTTTCCCAACGTGTTGTGGTATGACTCGGAACTGTGTCGTTTTTCTTGTCCTTTCATCTGTGGCAGTTGAAACAACAAAAATTACTCCAAAAGTCCCTTAAACAAGTGAAAAACGACCAAAAGAAGCATGGAACGTTAATGTGAATATGAGTATATATCTAAACAAGGTAGGATCTTGAGTCCTTGGGCCTTTGAATACGTAGAATATGATTTAAAAAATCTCCAAAAATGTTTTCTTCGGTGTTAAAATGAGCGCTTAAAAAAGTATATTTTTTGACATCTTTTCCTGACTTTATGCCACTATGACCCCTCTGTGACATTGAGGTATTGAAAGCGTTTTGGTGTATTTCCTGGATATTTAGCTCTTCTATTTGAATCACCGTGAGTTGTGTGTGCTTCTTTGCTGTAATACTGACAGATTCAAATTATCCTCTCCAGAATCCGCTCGAAGGAGGTGGGAGCATGCCACACCCCAGCATATGCGAAAAAATCCTACGGACGGTTTAGGCGCTGGTAGTGTTCATAGATCGACAGACAGACGAACGGACAGACGTTTGAAAAAAAAACACTTTTTCGGTATCAAGGGAATCCGTATCATGTATTTCCGTTGAAATCTCGAAATCAATTTTCCGCAGCCTTACATAGCTTTCTCTATACTATATACATTACTCCCGTATATACGTACGTATACAAGAAAGTAATAATAGTACACATGTTGTGGGTGAGTTTTAATACTGTTTGCTAACAAACACAAACACCGTTAGCAAGGGGCATAAAGTCCAATAATGCTGCGCGAAAAAATGGTAAAATTTCGTGAGAAAAGAATTCGTCGCCGAGCCGTGATAACGAAAAAGTGGATAAATCAAGTTGCTAAATTAAGAAAAAAACCTAACACGTGGTGTAGCAAGAATCCCTGTTTTGTAAGTCCTTGATATCGAAAAACCAATTGAAAATAAAACGTCCGTCTGTCTGTCCCTCCGTCCGTCCATCTGTCCGGTGTATCTGAACAACACTAGCGCGTAATCTAGGCATATGATTTTTTTAAATTGAAGAAACCCCTGACAGTCTGAGTCAAAGCTCTGAGATTTTGAAAAACATTCACTAATTTTTGAGAGTACTTTACATGAAGCCCCACGGATTTTTTCAATTTTTTTTCAAAAACGGCTCCAAATATTTTCTTTTAATTTCTTGTAAGAATAGAATAAATTATTGTAAATTACTGTACATTGTACTGAATCTGTAAACCTCAATTAATCATGTATGAATTACTGTTATAATTTTTTTTCTGAGTCGCTAATGACCCAGCTGTCGATGTGACGTTAAACAAACAAACAAAAAAACAAACGATAGAATAATATACTCTTATTAAGGTGGCATAATTCCGTTTTCACGGTTAATTCTGAATTTTCAAAAATTGCAAAAGTTTTAATTTTATTCGGCGTCTTCCTCCCAACTACAAAATTGCATATAGAGATTTTTCCTTCAAATACAATTTGTTCTTCATAGCTCTTTATTTAAGATCCTTTAGATTTTTTGAAGATTTTAATAGTTTTCGCGCAATAATGCGTGCAATACGTGCGATTTTAAAAAAATATAAAAACAAGATTTCCTCAAAAACGGCTCCAAAATTTTACTTTGAATATAATACTATGTACTCTAAATAATATAGCTAAATATACTCTGTGAGATGACATAAACGCCATTATGCCATTAACTTTTGTTTTTTCAAATATTAGACTTTTTTGGACTTGTATCTACCGTTAATATTTACATCACCGGCGATCTGTTCACATTAATATATTAATGAGTACATGTGCTGTCAATAATGGCAAGTAAAGTTTCTTTGAAAACTCAACCGTTTTCTGTGAAAAGTAGCTCAAAATTTCGCATTTTCAGAAACGTTCAAACGCCATTTTCTCATAAATGGCTTCAATTTTTTTCTTCAAATGTTTGCAACGGATAGTGCTATTTGCACTCTTGAATATGACGTAAAATTTATTTTGAGGTACTTTTATGTTTTTTCAAGAATTACAGAAATGTAATTTTTTTGCAGGATCTATCACATCTTTAATACTACATTACCAGTAATTTGTATACATCATTATATTTGTGAGTGTAAGTACTTTAAATGAAGAATTTTGAAAACTCAAAAAGTTTCTATGAAAAGGAGCTTCAAATTTCGCATTTTTAGTTGCGCTTACACGCCATTTTCTTAAAAACAGCTACAATTTTTTAAAATAAATTTCCATTTAGGACGAGGTTTTACTGTTCTTTAATATTCTAAAATTAATATTTGTTCTACCATTAGGAAACAGACAAATTAAGAAAATGTAAAAAAAAAGTATTTTGAGCGGCGATAGATGGCAGCTGGCACGAGTATGTGACAATGACAAATAGCTAGCCCAGACTCACGGAAATAGAAAACTGACACGCTAAAGTCTGTGCCATTCCGTAGCACCATTAGTTTGTTTATTCGATCAACCTAATTATCTAAATGACTGTGATTTACGTAGACCCATAGAAGAGGTTCTGTTCTTGACATTGGAAAAACAATCACAATTGAGACTTTCTTATTCTTGTAGATTAATACATAAACATTGTTTATTTACATTAATACACAAACATTATTTACATTAATACACAAACATTGTTCTGTGTCCATTAGAGGTTAGAAGTTCGGATTTGTGGGGAAATATACTGCGACGGAACACGTCGTCTCTGTGCGACGCGCCGGCATCAATCAACCTATGTAGGGTCAAGGCGTTTATACCCCACGAGAAGTCTTTCTGGCGTGGGTGTCACCGGTACCGTGCAGCGCTTCTGTCGCCGCTCCGTCACCAGGCCCTGCCGGTTGTTTATTAATTATCTAAGGTATTCTCCCTCCAGGAAATCCTATTTGGTTAGTGATAGGGGGAATCACACAATTCACAAGTGATTTAAAAATTCATTCATTAACCAAAATAAGTCATACACCATTTACCAAGTTACAGCGGGCAAACCACTGCTTTGCCTCGTTCTGGCGTTACACAATACATGCAATTACTTCCTAGAAATGACTTTAGTGATTCACGTTCAATGCCTGACGCGATTATCACTCTTATCAATGCACGAATTAATTACGTAAATCTTGCTTCCAGCTGGAGCTACCTGAATAACACATTAAAACGTTCAGCGCTCTAACCTCACGTTTACTCCTTTTAAACATTTAGATTTCACACTGTTTCCTTTAACATTATTTGTTACTCTGCTTTGTGGTCGGCTAGCAGCGCCTTCCACATTAAATTTAATTTACAAAAACACTTTGACACAAAAGATATCTGCAAACTAGGATTGTTCATAATAGTCTCTCCTGAGTTTATCAGAATGTTCTACCTTTTCATCAATTTATTGAATTTCACGGGTACTCACGCTCGTTCTCCACAGGGCGGTGTAATACCTCTAGTGACCTTCCCTCTCGCGCTCCGGCGGGCGTCGGCTCGCAGATTAGCAGTCGGGGCTGGGCGGGGTTGATGACCTCTCCGATTTCATGGCCGAGCGAAGGGCTGGGCTCCGCGCGTTCGCAGAGTAGCAGCGGCGCCGGCGGCGACCTCGCGATGCAAACGTCGAGTTTCTCCGCAGCGTCTCTCCCCGTCGCAGATTTCCGTGTTTATCGGACCAGCTTCTCGGATGCGAATCAGGTCTTTTTTTCACACACGTGCCGATTGTTTGTGAATTCCAGGAATTTGGATGTCGTTATTCTTTGGAGCTGATATTCATTTTGGAGGTTTTCCGGCGGCGGGCGACTCGTTCTCGGCAGCCTGGTCGACAAAGAGGAAGCGGCGTGGGGCGTCTGCTTCCACGCTTTCGATGTCTCGGGAACTATATAAATTCTCTGTCGGGCACAACTTCAGTCTCACAGTCCGATTTTGTTCCTGGCCGGAATTTTCCTCATATACGAACTTCGATTAGTAGCTCACTGAAGAATCTCAGACTCTCTTGAAATCCTACTCGCGTAACTTCACTTCCGCGCACTTTCGAAAGTCTTGCTCCGTTGGAAATTTTTACAAGAATGTTTCTCCCCGCAGATTTTCAGGATGCCCTTTTCCCCCCCTTGGCGTGACCTGCACCGGCCAATGGCTAGTTTGGGGCTTATCTGCTCTCACATCATTGGCAAACGTCGTTCTGGTCGCGGGTTTTGAAATCAACCGTTGCCTGCGTCACTCTCTGACGTTGACGGCGCGCGGTTTTCAAAATCGCGTTGGTCCTCAATGCGTGCGGTCACAGCATGAATTCCTCATGGGACGACCGGACTTCGTCCGGTTCGTCTCAATGCATTGTTAGAAAAATGATGATATGCTCCGTTTTCTCAGAAACCGTTTAAGAGAAAAGATGTAACTTTCAGGATAGCTTTATGGAAACGAGACAGAGTGACTAAATCAAAATAATGAGATAGATTGCAAATTTTTTAAAATTATATATTTATGTATGTTTAATTTTTAAAACATTTTTCAACTCTTTTTCAAGAGTCTGTAAAACGATTTTATGATATACTATTCATATAATTCTTCTTGCGTATTATAAGTAGTGACGAAACATACTGCGAAAATTTCAGAGTTCTAAGTAAAGTAGTTTCAGATATAAAGAGTCAGAAATATTGTAAATTTAACATAGGTCAGGTTCCCCTTAATAATTACTATTTTCAGTTTTTTAACTTTTTTCTTTAATTTCATGTACAGGGCTTCGCCTTTGGTTCTAGCATTCCCTTCTCCCCGCGCACTCGCCGCTGTCTCTTCGTGCGTGGGCGGACGCATCGTGTCGTCGCTCGTGAATAGAAGATGGCGCCCGCCTGATCCGTGTCCCGCCGCAGACCGCGCTGCAAGCGGCCGGTGTTGATCACCCGAAGGGGCAGGAGAGGGGGAGAGGGAGCAGCCTTCTGCATGTCACTTCGCCCCCGAAATATCGATTTCGGCGGCTACATGATGTAAGCCCTAAGGTCAGACGTTCGGGTCGCCCGGCCTCGCCTGTTAGCCGCCGTGCAGGTTGAATCAGAATTTGGGATGAATCGGAAAGTACAGGTTTAGTCACAGGCAGCAACTTGCAACTTGATGAGGATACTGTTTTGGCTGAAATATTAATGAAATTATTTGTTACTGTTATGTTTTTCATTATTTGTTTTCTATTGACGTTCTTTGTGTGCGTGTGTGTGTGTGAGAGAGAGAGAGAGACAACGAAGTTTGGAAGGATTACTATATTCTACACTGTTTTGTGATTCCTACTGTATTTTTTATCTGACTTTACACAATTAATGTACACAATTAATGTACATTATTTTGAACACTCATAAATGTACTACAATAGAATACTAAAGTCTCGGAATTTCAATAAATATTCATAGTGCTAAGAATAAATAATGAATTTAGAAAATTTAAGAATAATGAATACAAAATAAATAATATTCATGGTGCCACCCACAATTACATTAAGATATAGAAATGAAAGGAAAAATTAAAATTCTCATTAAATATTCTTAAGAATTGAATACCTATATAATTGAAAAAAAGTTAGCAAAACCCAGAAATGCCTAATACAGACCCTCAAAGGATCTTTTACTCATAAACTCAGTGGTGTAGCTTCAATTGGCGTCGCCTGGGGCAAAGCTAATGGTGTCACGCGCCCCCCCCATAAATTAGTAAATATAAAAATATCTATTGCTGCATAGATTGTATAATATTTTATTAAAAATACAAACATATTTACATATGATAGTTATTTATAATATATTAAAAAATTCTCTGTACTTAAGAATAATTACAATAAAATTTTTAAATCAATATTTTAAAATGAAACATAACTTATCAAAACCTCTTCACAAGATATTAGGGCGGCAGCAAACTTATTTATTATTTCATTAAAATCTACGCTTATTGCAATGTTATTTTCTATTGACAATAGTGTCAAAACAGATAGTCTTCATTAATATAAAGAATTTTTTGGGAAATTAATTAAATTGTATAGTTCCAATTATAAAATATTTTAATTGGTGTCACACTTAGCATGGTGTCACCCGGGGCGCACCGCCCCCCCTGCCCCCCTAGCTACGCCATTGAACAAGGTGACTATATCTTGGCTTCTAAAGCAGCATAATTGATGTATTTGTAGACGAGTCAGCAATTTTTAACCAAATACAAATCCGATTATTCGCTCCCAAATGACTATTGTTTAAAAATCAAAATCAATTCACAGCCCTAACGAAAAAAATTTGAAATAAACTGATAACCACAATTTTTTTTAAACTCTTCCCAAGCTTCATATATTATCACTCGGAACAAAAACACTTATGAAACGGATTATCTACCCAATAAATAATTACATTTTGTGTGCAGTGCCTTTTCTCCAATGCTCTCGTTTGCAGATTTTTACCTCCGCTGTCGTTCCCCACCATTCGCGGTAGTCGGAGGGGCAGTGTAGTTATCGAAGCCTATCAATTCTCGTTATGCGGATCCATTAAATTTTTATTTGTGCTCACTCCGTGAGATGAAACGGTCACCAGGAGGCTGGAAAATGGCGGACGACGCAATTAAAAGTAAATCGGTTATTTTATTTATCTCGTTCTGCGGACAGCGCTCGCCTCATCGCTCCCTGTGTTCGCTTCCAGGAGATTCTGTGGAATGAGCGGAAGGGAGAAGATGGGCTGAAGCCCAGTATTTGAATTAAAGCAGAACATCAGAGTGGAGCACGATGTTGAAGAGTAGAAAAATAAGCGATGTAGTTTACGGGATTCGTCAGAGTATAAATAATTAAACAATTAGTTTGCCGACGTCTCAGAATATTTTAATTCCATCATCAGGGCTAGTGTACAAATAAACAACCACAACGCATGAAGATATCAATATGAATATACAACACACAATAATATGATGTGCAAAAAACGATATAAAATGAAAATGAAATTTTACAGTCACTCAGCAATATTATATCCAATTTCTGAGTAACTATAAAATTTATTAGTAAGGAGTGTATTTTATATAATTTTTTGCACATCGTATTATTTTATGGTGTATTTATATTCATGTTGTCTTCATGCATTTTGTTTTGTAAACTAGCCCTGACGATGGAATGAAAAGATTCCAAAACGTCGTCAAACTAAAGTTTAATTGTTTATACTCTGACCAATTCTGTAAACTACATGACTCATTACATTATGGTCGTGAAATCTACAATGATTAATAGAAAAGTAGTTGTTTACGTAACTCGTACAGATGTGACGTACTTATGAAATATTTCAGATCGAGATGACCAAAGGGACCGAAAAAGCCTGGAAAGCAGTATTTCATGCATTAGAGGATGTTGCTTCTGTCGCCTCTGTACCCTTTTCATTATGAAGTTGCTTCATTTGACATAGCCTGTAATCCTTTGAGCGAATATTACCCTTACTCTCACAAGCAGTACACTACCACTCACATCATACCAATCGGGAACGTAGAGGTGATACTGTCGGGCGGTTCACAGCTGGGAGTGATATGTGGGTGAGGAAAACATTTCAATCACTTACGTTTTATTAATAAAACGTATCCAAATCCAATTTTAAGACATTCACTTTTCTTGAGACAGCATAAATTGTTTTAAAAACAAATTGTATTTTTTTTTTTCATTTTGCAGCGTTTCGGTGATCGAATATGTTTTGATCTTCAGGTACAAATTGGCAGCTTTTATTTTTATTAGTTCAAATTATTCCCAAAAGTACTGATATATAAATATACATGTAATTATTACAATTTTTTAGGTTCATAAATCCATTGACATGAGCAGTGTTACTCATTGCTAAAGTTACTATGAAACCTTATGGATTTATGAACCTAAAAAATTAAAATGACTAATAATATAATAATTACATACTTATTCCTATATCAATCCTTTTCAGAATAATTTAAATTAATAAAAATAAAAGCTGCCAAATTTGTACCTGAAGATGTAGACACATTCGATCTCCGAAACGTTATAAAATTGAATAAATAATTACAATTTGATTTTTAAATATTACTGTTTATAAATAATAAAATACTGTCTATAAATTGGATTTGGAAACTTTCTTTAAAAAACAATTCTCGTCGAATGTAGGTCGGCGGTGGATCGCGAGATCCAACGGGAAACAGACACAACTATCTCCTGTTCTGTAACTTGCTCTTCACTCGTGGAGCTACTGATTAAAGTAGTTGATGTCGGCTAGTACCAGGAAATACTCATTCACTCTAAATGCTAGTTAGTGCTTCCACGTTCTGGAGGGCGGTATTTCGGGCGTTAGAGAGCGCTGCCAGCGGCGTCACTGTACCCTTGACCTCGTCGTCCTTGCAGCTGGTTATTTTCCACCGCAGTCCCATCAATAATTGCAGCTCCCTCCGAGGGCCTCGAGAGGGATAATTTTTCCGACCATGCACTATGCAGGACCCCGCGGACGCGCGCCGCCTTTCAATCAATGTAATAAGGATTGGAAGCGGAAAGCGCAGATGGGGAGAGGTAAGAGGAGGAGCAGGAGAAAGGAGACAGGTCGCTCAGTCATTGGTGTGAGAAAGTGAAAAGAGCGGAAGGTAGATAGAGATATAGACAGAGAGAGGGAGAGCGGAGGATGAGAAAGAAGACAGCCCACACATTAATTGGGAAGAGAAAGTGGAAAAAGCGGAAAGTAGATAGTTAAAAACAGATGGAGATAAAGATGGTAGATAGAGATAGGTTGAGAGAGAAGGAGGAAGAGAGGAGTAAGAGGAAGAGAGAAATGGAAAGAGAAGGCAATTGCTTATGTAGTAACAGAAAAATCGCTAAGTTTAGCCAGAACTTGTGAGAAAATGGTGTTTAATTGGCAAGTTTTCAAATAAATAAAGAAAGAAGTTTCCTGATAAAGGGCTGAAGAGCTGAGAATAAACAGAAAATTAATTGAATATTTGAAAGTTGTTTGAGTGAATCATTACACAGTGGACACAGTGGCTTATAATACTAATAATAATAACAATAATAATAATAATAACAATAATAATAATAATAATATTAATAATACATTATTTGTGGAGACTGTAACTTTATGTTAACGTGTTAAAATGTCTTCATTTGTTTTGTATATTTTGAATATCTCAGTGTTACCATGCTTTGATATTGTATCTGTGTGAGATCAAAGTAAAATGAGAATAAACAAAATAATAATATTAATAATAATAATCGCAAGTTGTTGTTGTTATTGTTATTATTATTATTATTATTATTATTATTATTATTATTATTATTATTATTATTATTATTATTATTATTATTACACTTATTTGCTGGCCTGGATGGCCGAGTTGGCTAGAATGTGCGCCGACTCAGCGCTTCTGTCGGAAGGGTCATGGGTTCGAGTCCTGCCATGGGGATGGTTGCTTGTCCCTTGTCTTTTTTATGTACGCGTGTTGTCGCGGAAGGCCTTGTGGCATCCCCCTGAAGCTGAAAAAAGCCTCCAAAATAAAAAAAAATATATATTACATCTATTTAGCTAAAATTGACTAATCAGGTGGAAAGCATGATATGCAATAATGACGAACGAAATGTGATAAACGTCCGCTGTCACTGACAACAACTACTCGTCTGCGCCTTTTGCAGGGAAAAATAATGTTCTAGAAGGATAATTCAAAAACAAATAACGGTCAGAAATGTTTACTTATAAACTGCTTAGCAATACAAGAGTTGGATAAACCATTGTACGTTCTTTTGTGAGTGTACTACTAAATTCCGTCCAACTATAAGTTTTTTTTATAAAGAAGTTCAGATATGATACTTCTTCAGGAACAGGTTGTTCAGTCCTATTACAAAATTTCATGTACTTTTGGGACACCACATCGAACGAGAGATTTTGTCCTGTTCCCATAATATAGAAAATGCCCACATGTTTTCTTGTTCTACTTCTGGGGGATAAATGTTTTCTCCCCCCCTACATAAAGTTGTCGCAAACTTCGACAAAAATATGTAAATAAATACCATTAATGAAGCCACTCGTCGCATGTAAATCACACACAAAAATGTATCGACCAACAACAATAGTGAACATTACCAACATTCTCACATCTGGCGAGCGAATCTGAGGACCAGTGAAAGAATATTTTAAAAAAAGTGAGCGCGAGGGGCGAGCGAGGTGAGGCGATGCGAAACGGACGGGCGTAGCAGCTGACGGACGGCGCCGATGAATCGTTAATGGGCTCTTCATTAGGCTAAAAGGCGCTCGGGAGGCCCTGCGCGCCGGCCCCGCGGACGGCACCGCCGAGGAATCGAAAGCAAACGCAATTTGCCAACAGACGCGTCTTGCCTGGCCCTCTCCGCCTCGCCCCCTGGCGCCGCCGAGCCTCACCGCGCTCCGCCCACCACCGCCTCCACCCGTTTTGCTTCGGCTCGCTCCGCCCCGCTTCACAGCGCTCCACCCCGCCGCTCCGTCCCTCTCCGCCACACCGCTCCGCCCCTCTCCGCTCTGACTCCGCTGCTTCGTCCATCTCTTCTCCGCCTTGTCCTCCCGTTCCTCCTGCTCCTTCCTCATTTACACTTCCCTTCTCTGGCAGCATCTCAGCCCTTTGAGTTCTTCTATTCCCTCTCCCCTTTCCCACCTCCGAATTGCTTCCTTCGACCTTCTTTTCCCATCTATCCTCATTCCACACCTCTTATCTATCAATTTTTCTCTTTTACTCACTCCCAACCTTTTCTCGCTTTCCTGCTCGCGTCTCCTTTCCTTGTAACACTACTTGCTCTCACAGACGCGTTACTTTTGAGACTTTGTGCTTAATGATGTTAGATAGTGCATAAAGTGTAGTTGGAAGCTGGCGGCTTCTGAGAAGCAGAAGAGAGAAGTTCATGAGGGTGAGACGCCGGAAGAAGAGAGTGAAGGTGAAGGCCAAAAGGTCAGAGAGAAGAGAAATGAGTGGTGAGCAGGTCATTGTTCATGGAAATATTCAGTTCATGTAAGAATGGAAGGGAGTAGGGATAGTGGAAAGGAGGTGAACAGTATTAGAGGGTTTCGACGCGAGGAAAGACTAGGAAATGGGGTGGGGCAGATTCGTAGGATAAGGGAATGGAACATAAATCAGAATATGCAACAAGATGAAAGATCAGGATCTGTGGCTGTGTATCGAGAGAAGAAAGTATTCAACATTTTTAGAAGCTAGAAGGGTCATCATATGCTCCAAGTAAGGGGAGGGATCTAAAGTCAGAGAGAAAGATTGCTACATGTTCAACAGATAATAAGACAGAGCTATGAATAGTTATCATTGGGGACGGGTAAGAGCTTGGGGTTTCATTATATTTGCCTATGCTGATGTGTCTATCTTGGTTGATGAGGGTTAGGTTGGAATAGAAGTTATTGGCCAGGAATGCTATGTGGTGTGCAATGGGATTAAGGTTAAATTCGTGGTGTAACTGCTTATTGGAAATAAACCAAGGGGCTTGAGTGATAGTTCTTAGAAATTAATTTTGAATTATCTGTATTTTGTTGATGTTATATTTAGCTGCATTTGTCCAAATCGGACAAGCGTACAGAAGAAGAGGTCTTATGATGGTTTTATACAAGATGATGCTATTGCTTAGTGAGAGTTTACTGTGATTTAACCCTTCAACGCGGTGCCGTGGGTGAGCGCGGTAGCATTTGAAGGCGGTTTTAAGTGAAAGGTGCGGTCGTCGGCACCGCGGGGGCAGGTAGCGAGCTGAGCGCATCCGGCGAGGCCTGCTGCGGGAGCATCTCGGCTCGGGGGCGTTGCGCTTCCCAACTCTGAAAACGTTCTCTACCCGGAGAATGCATCGCATCGTATCAATAATAATAATAATAATAATAATAATAGTAATAATAATAATAATAATTTGTTATTATAATATGGAAAATGAAGAAATGGAAAGTTAAAATAAATGTGGAATAGTGTCATTCATTTTCGTTTCATAGTGTCAGTCATTCATTCATATTCAATATTTATTAATAATAGAATGTAATTTTAATCATTTTCTTTACAGATACTCCTAATGATAGCTTTTAAAGCAAGTATCAGGGCAAAGTCCAACTTTAGAATCTGGGCACAATTATGTAGGCTCTGGACGTCTCCCATTCTTGTGACACACTACACATCGTTTCTGATGCTGTATCTTGTCACCTTGAGGTGGAATTCTTTCAAGAAAGTGTCTTCCTGTCAAGCGATCTAAATCGCATATCAAACGATATTCACGTACTTCTCTTCTGTCATGTGAATGTGCAGATAGCAATTGCTCGACCAGATGAAAGCGAAATTTCGAAGAATTGATTCTTGTCCTAATACGATTCTTTTCCCAAATAATAAAAGTATTCAAGACAGTGACATTTAACAATCTTGTGAACATGTTCATATTCCATTTCTTACTTTCTTCCTTTCAATAAGGTACGTTTGCAAGTACTGATCTTTCAGATCTAGCCCACCCATTGATTTAGTGTAATCAAGAACGCACGTGGGTTTTTTAATTCCTTCTTTTCTCTTTGTAATTGCTGTTTTGAAATCATCTTTATGGTAGGTGTTTATCATAGAAACAGCCATTTTGTCCATCCATTTCAAAACTGAAACGGGGCCCGAGTGTTGCGCGATGTACTCTTCTCGCTTGAGAAGAATTTCATCCTCAATATCTGACTCGGACAATGTAACACAATTCGAGGCAACCGTATTAAAATTAGTCAACGAAAAGAAATACGATAATTTATTATAAATTTTACATTCAAACTTAAAGCGACAATTTTTTTCAGATAATGAAATAATACATACCACTATTTCTGACAGTCGCAATAATTTAATATTATACGTAGTACATAGAAGACGATGTATTGTCAATTAATTGTTTCTATAAAAACACCCACAAAGAAATAGAAATACTTTAATCGATATTAAAACATTTGTATTGAAAACAACTCAAAAACAAACCGAAAACTCGCCATAACACACTGCCAGCGTCTATGCCCCTCACCGCCAAGCGACCAACGTCTGTACACGGCACACCGCAAATGAGAGGGAAAACAGGTAAAGATCCCTTCCGTCCTGAGACGGCTTACCGCGAATGGAAAGGAAATTCCAAGCCGTCCAGGTACGGCACCCCGCGTTAAGAAGAGAAAGGAAATTGCCGTCTTCAGACGGCATACCACGCTGAAGGGTTAAGAGTGGTTTTAACTGTATTAATTTTGCTTTGGCTTGCTGAACTTTGGTGTCTATGTGTATTATCCAATTTAATGTGGTGTCCATATGGAGGCCAAGGTATTTAACGGCATTGTTATGGGGAGTCCAAGGGATTATGTTGTTGTTCATTTTAAACGGCGTAGGGAAGGAATATGGTCTGAATGTGAAGACTTTAGCTGTAGATTTCGAGGGATTGATTTTGATTTTCCATTTCGTTGCCCAGGTTTCTATTTCATTTAAGTGGGATTGAATTTCGTTGGCTATGTAATTAATTGAGGAGTGGGACAAATAGATTGCTGTATCGTCTGCAAACTGGGCTATGTGAGTGAATCTTGATGTAGGCATATCTGCTGTATATAAGTTGTAAAGTAATGGAGAGAGAGGCGATCCTTGAGGTAGTCCTGCTGTAATAGGTCGGGGGTTAGAATTTTGATTTTCTATTGCAACTGAGAAAGTTCTATTGGTTTGGAAGCTTTTGATTATTTTGAAGAGGTACGTAGGGGTGCCTATTGATAAAAGTTTATAGTTTAGTCCTTCATGCCATACCCTGTCAAATGCTTTAGCGATGTCCATGAAAACTGCTATTGAAAACTGTTTTTTTTGGAAGGAGGAGTGGAAATGTTCAGATATGCGCAAAAGTTGATGTGCTGTGGATAGTTTATTTGTGAACCCGAATTGATAGAATGGTATGAGGTGTATTTTTTTCAGGTATTGGTTTAATCTTCTTAGAATTAACTTCTCAAAAAGTTTTGCTAAAGTGGGGAGGAGACTTATGGGGCTATAGTTGTCAGGGATGCTATGATTTTTATTGGGTTTTGGGATAGGGAGGATGATAGAATGTTTTCAGGTATTAGGGTAGTAGCCAGTTCTTAAAGATGAGTTATACATGTTTACAATGAAAGCTATGGCAGAATTGGGTAGGTTTTTGAGAATTACATTGTTTATTTTATCGTGACCGGGGGATTTTTTTTGGAAGGGATTTGATAACTTTTAGAGTTTCATGTGGAGTGATGTACTTAATTTGTTGTGGAACGTTAAAATTAGGGGAATTCGCGACGAGTTGAATTTGAGTGTGATCTGGGTGGGGAGATGTGAGGTTTGGTGTGAAAGTTGATGCGAAATGGTCGGCTAATACTTCCATTTTATCAGCAGTTGCGTGTGTTTTCCCATTTGAAGTTGTTAGTGGGGGGATTATAGTTTTTTTTCTGAGTATTTTTTTCGTGAAGTTCCAGAGTGAGTTATTACTTGAATTTAATGAATGAATGATATTATTGTATTTAGTTTGTTTATAGTGTTCAAGTGCTTTTCTACTGATTTTGATTAGAGTATTGAGTTCTTTTCTTAATGAGGGGATTCTAAGTGCCATCCATAGTCTCCTGGTTTTATTTTTAGTTTCTATGATTTTGATAATGCTTTGTGGTAGTTTGTCTGCTGTGTGTTTCCGAAGAGTGATCGGTCGTACGGGGATGAGTTTGCCTATTGTGTTAATTATTATGTTATTTAGTTGACTTATTGGCTGGTCTATTTCCGCTGGTGAGTTAAGTATTTTAAAATTGGGTATTTGTTTTTGGATTACATTTTTGAATGTTGTCCAGTTTAAGTTGTAAGTATTTAAAGCAGGAGTGGGTGAATGAGGAGGGGGAATTTGATTTGTAGAAATTAACACTGGGATGTGATTAGAATCGAGTTCAAAATGCGGGGTTGAATAAAAATTGACATTAATGTTTGTTATTCCTGTCTAGTATATCAGGAAGCCTGATTGGGTCATAGGGATAATAGGTTGGTTCTGGGGGTGACATCAATTTAATTCCGTTAGTTACTACATGTTTTAAGATTTGGGCACCTGCTGCATTGGTGACTCTGCAGCCCCATTGTACATGTTTGGCATTTAGATCTCCTAAAAGAATGTAAGATGATAAGCGCGACAGTAAATTATTTAGATCTGTAAAATTTGTTCTTTTGTTGGGGGGTTTATACGCGGCAATGATAGTAAAATTCGGGCAGGTGTTGGTAAGTGAAACAGCTATTGTTTCGATGCCATTGATGGTTGTTGTATTTTCTTCGAAATAGGCGATAGTGTTTTTGATGAGTATGATCACTCCGCCGCCTGGCGAGTTGGCCCTATCCATTCTTGCTGTATTGTAACCTGGTAGTTTGAAAGTAGTTGGAGGTTTTAAATGAGATTCTGTGATGCAAGCAATGTCAACATTATTGGTTTGGAGAAAATAATGGAGTTCGTTTTTTTATTACTGATGCTACATTCGTTCCATTTCATTAGGATTAACTTATGATTTGAATTATTTTGTGCCATTGGGGAAACTAAAATTAGAAGTAATTGCTTGTTGAATATTTTGAATAATAGTTGGGATGACTAAATTGATGATGTTGATTATATGAGTTATTATTTGATTGATAATATTATGAATAAAAGGAGTACTCAGACAGTTGTTTTGGGGGAGCCTGTTTTGTGGGTTGTGAGTTGGGATGTATGTCGGGATGTTATTTGGTGGGCGATTAAAAGCTGATTCATGGGTAAAATTTGGTATGTTAGCAGTTCTATGGAGTCCAGGGAAGTGGTAGGCGTTTTGAGGCGGGGGTGGAGGTGGGGGTGGGGGTGAGGTTGGTTTGCTGGATCTAATGTTTGAAGTGAAGTTTTGGGAAGTTCTAGTTTTATTTTCTGATAGTTTTCTGAAATACTGACATTCATTAGTACGGATATCAGCACGGTGAGTCCCCTCACAGTTTCTGCATTTCGGGGGGTCATTCTTGCTGGGGCAATTTACTGAGTAATGATTCTCGGCACAATATATACATGAGATTTTGTTGTAACAATTATTTTTAGTATGTCTAAAGTCTAGGAATCGGAGGCACTGAATTATTCCTTTAGTTTTTCGTCTTCTTTCGACTTTAACTTTTAAGTTGCAGATTTGAGTAGTTCGGGGAATTAATTCAATTGATTGTTGGCCCGAGAACTCAGCAGCTACAACTGGGATGGGCTCATTGTTTTTATGTAACCTAGTGACACTGTTAAGGGAAGAGTATTGTTCCTTCAGGTCTTTGTATATTTCCTCTTGCGTGATGGAGGGATGAATGTTTTTAAAAACCACGGAAAACTTTTTGTTGGTTGGGTTTTTATACGTATGAAACTGTTTATTAGCTTTCACGAAATACTGAATTGCTTTTCTGAAGTCTTCTATTTTTTGGAAGTTAACTTTGGCTTTGTTATTATTGAATGTTACGGTGAACTGCGCACTGATTTGGGTTTTAATTTCTTGATTTAGTTCAATAATGTTCGTAATATTATTAATGTGGATAGGCGGGATTCTAATATTTTCCGGTACAGTGGGGTCGGTGGGATTTGAGGCATCATTATCAGGAAGGTTAGCTAGAATGCCGAAACTATTCTGAGTGGGAATAGCATAATTAGTATCCGAATTGGTAATTACTTTTTTAGATTGGTTTGGATTTTGGATAGGATCACTGTTACCACGTTTGCCACTGTTCACTTGGGAGACTGGTACAGAGTTTACATTGACATTGTCACTGCAGCTTGAAGACGAGGTCGCGCTTGCACGTAATGACTTCAGCTTGCACGTAATGACTGACCTGATTTGGTTGAATGTTATTTTGCATAGGCTGCTGCATACTTGTTGCCTGCACTGAATACCCTGCCGGTGCTGAATGCTGAGATATCTGCGCTTGTTGTGGTGGAGTTAGTTGATACGCTGGTGTGTATGAAGTTGAAATATCACGGCCGTCGCCTTCCACGACCTCCATTTGGCCGTCAGTTGGATAAACCAGGGCTAAGGCATCGGCGATGCACTGGCTCAGGCCAGCGTTGTTGAATGTTGATGAAGTATTAATAATTTATTAATTACTGCACTTTAGATTGAAGTTTCACACTGTGTAGACAAACTTTTCACTGATACACCTTAACACTTCGAATCGTAAACTGCTACTGACTGTAGCGCTGCGCTCAGAGGTCTGCGCCACTGCCACCTGGCGTGCAAAAACTTGCGCTTCACTTACGGACTACTGGCCTTAGTAGTTGACGCGCCCGGAATTACTAACAATTAATCAGTTATGTGAGGCAGCGTGACAGTGGATGAAGGCGTGAGGGAATGGGAATGCGGGAACGTCAGGTGGGAGAGCTTCAAGAGGGGTTGCACATGCCCATGTGCATTAAAGAGATGTGGTCAGCAACTGCGCACTCTGTCGGAGTGGCTGCCGAACTAATGTCTCGGTGGCTGTTCAAGCTCTCTGGCGTGCACACGTCACATCCGGCTACTTCGAGCGAGGCAGCTGCGTTGGTCTCTCCCCCACCTCTCTCATTCTTTGTTTGGCCGTGTTGAAGGCACGTTGGTGTGGCGTCCCGGCTCGGCGCTATGTGCATTTTATTGAAAATGCAGTGGTATTGAAAATGCATGGTTTGCATGCATTCATGATGCAGTAGCTAGGTTTGGGTGACTTGCACAGATTTGCGATGCAATTGTGGAGCATTGTGCATGGATGGGCACATAAATTTCGTTTCCTGTGCACGGCCAGCCAATACCACGTGGGTGGCCCCCCATACGATGTCGGTAACCGATGCTAAGGCAAATTTTATTTGATCATTATTGTAATTATAACCAATGCTTTGAAGGCATATGTTATTTTATGTTTGTTGTTTCTTTATAATTAATTTCTTTATAATTTTAAGGAAATATTGATTAAAGTTATTTAACTGGTAACATTGTATCATTGGTTTATTTCGTATGTGTGTGTGTGTGTGTGAAAGTGCGAGCTACCAGAGAAAACAGTCGCCATGGCAAGGAAACTAACAACTTTTGTTAAATGTTCCATGGCCGGTGAGAGGGCAGGCTGCTGTGGTGAACATGTTTTTTGGTCGTCCGGGCCGCGATGCAAACCAGCCACTATCTGGTGAAACATCAAGGCTCATGGTCCTCCGATGCTGCCTAGCTGTGATGCCCGCCTGATATTCCTGCTGGACTGCTCCGAGACCTGCTGCGTCGGGAGCTTCATGTGGCTGCATCTAGCTACATCACAACAATCTTTGTGGCGAGTCCACGTGATGCAGGTGGTGTTCTTTCCTTTACGCTTGACCTTGAGACAGCCTAGGACAGTATGCAGTGTGGGCGATCTCGGTCAAGCTGCACGTGTTTGTGCACTAAAGTGAAGGTTCAATTGTTGAAAATTAGGCAGGGTTGTTATGCACAGCTAAGGTCAAGTCTATGTAATTTGGTTTAATATGTTTAGGTTATGTTCAATCTGTGTTTGTAGTTTGTAAAGTTTAAGCTCCTCTGATAGTATTTTCGTAGTGGTGCTTGTCTGTTTAAATATCTCAGTTCAACTCGTTCATAATGCCACCCAAATGGAAATTTATTAATGTTTCCAAGGTGGCTGGACAGCGTATTGATGAAGCAAAGGTAGTAGTTGATAATTTTGATGAGGATAATGGCTCGCTTGAAGAATTAAAGTTACTAAAGTCTTCAATCACTAAAATCTTTGAAAGAGTGGAGGAGGAGTTATTTGACATTGAGGCTGATGCAGAGGACCTTGCAGTGATTGCTGACCGTGAACGGAAGTTCAGGCCACTGATGGTCAGTATTGAGTCGTTAGTCAAGGCTCATACTCCTACCACTCGTAGTCATACTAATTATCTGCCAGCCAATCCTGTGATATCAAGTCAACTTTCGCCTTCATCAGCTAAATTCCTGAATTTAATTAAATTAGGAAAATCGCTTCTGGACAAACATAAGGGTTGTTTAGATAGCTTCAGTGATCATGGGTCACACAGAAAGTTGAAGGAGATAAAGGCAGACTTGATAGACACTCGCCACAGGGCAAAAAATTTAATTTATGACATCATAATTGAGGACGAGTATGTTGCTGAGTATGAAGAACTTGATGAGCATCTTCAAGAACTTATTATTAAAATAGAATCATTAGTAGAAGCAAATGTTCCATTGAATGAACATCGTGATATCCCAGTTAGTAGTCGGGGTATTGCGTTAAAGTTACCTGATCTTTCATTGCCACACTTCACTGGCATCTGTACAGAATGGCCCAGATTTCGTGACCTATTTAAATCAGTCATAATAAATAATCATGGCCTATCAGGCATCAATAAGTTTTGTTATTTAAATTCACGTCTATCAGGGGAGGCTAAACTAGTTGTTGAGAATATTGAAATGTGTGAGGAGAAATTTGAAACAGCATGGAAGCTGTTAGTTGAAAGGTATGATGATCCTAGATCAATAGTGAAGGAACATCTTTCAAAAATTTTAGAGCCACCTACTTTGATATCAAATTCAGCTGTGTCATTGAGGAAATTTCTAGATTTTTATGTGTCCCATGTAAATGCTCTGTTAGCGCTAGAGAATGGGGTAAAGCTCCAAGACCTACTATTGCTGGCATTAATCTCTAAGAACCTTACTAGTGAACTATTAAAGGATTGGGAGCTGCACTTAGGTCAAGATAATGATCCTACATATGAGGAACTCATAAAATTTTTAACTAAGCAACAAAGGGCGTTAGCTTCTATGGGAGAGGCCAACAATATTGTTGACGTTGCTCCAAAGACCACTCCCTCAGCCAAGTCGGTTTGCTACATTTGCAAAGATCATCATGGGTTTATTAAGTGCCCAAAATTTTTGAAATGGACCCCACAAAAGAGATATGAATTTGTCAAATCAAAAAACCATTGCCTTAGATGCTTAAGAATTAAGGGTGGAAATCATTCTTGCCTCATTACGTGCACCTCTTGCCAAAGGCCACATAATGAATTGCTGCATTTTAGTAATGCTCAGCCTAACTCTTCTAAGACGGTTTTATCTGCCATGACAACCAGGTCACTTAGCACTGGTGCGTTTCAACCAACTTTGTTGCCAACTGCTGTTGTTAAACTCTTTACAGGTAAGGGCAAGGAGTTCTTCGCCAATGCCTTGTTAGATTCGGGATCCGAGATTTCCCTCATCTCTGAAATTGCAGCAAAGGGTCTAGGTTTGCCTCGTTCTAGGACTCGTACAGTCATTTCGAGTGCTGTGAAGGGCGAGCTCGTAGCTGACGAGTGTGTGACCGTAGTTATAAGGTCATGTTGTAGTGATTGGCAAAAGGAGGTCACATTTATTGTGATTCCCTCCCTTTCTAATGCCTTTTCGGAGGCATTTCTGATTGATGACTGGGGTATTCCCAATGACATCTGTTTAGCAGATTCTAATTTCAATAAACCCAAGGACATTCATCTTTTGTTAGGGGCTGACGTGTTTTTTGAAGTACTGTCCGAAGGTAAATACTCTCCTCAATATGGGACTTATCCCTTTCTAATGGAATCACATTTAGGTTGGATTGTCGCAGGCCCATTGCCTGGCAATGTCCATTCGCAAATAAACAGATCATGCAACTATACCAAAATCCATTTTGACCTTCCGTCACAGTTGCAGCGATTCTGGGAAATAGAAGATTGTGGTTCATCAGTTGTGGTTGACGAGGATGACTTTTGTGTGCGGCATTACAACGCAGGCGTAACTAGGGGTGATGAAGGCAGGTACTGTGTCCGACTTCCGGTTTTGCCTGATGCCCCTCCGTTAGGCTCGTCTAGATGGCAAGCTGAGCGGAGATTGTTAGCGTTGGAAAGGAGATTTGAACGTGATCCTACTCTTGCTCAGGATTACAGGAAATTTATGTGTGAATACAGGGAACTTGGTCACACGGTTGAATCACCCCCAAGTCAATCAGATGACAAGGTGTTCATTGCTCATCATCCGGTGATCAAGCAAGATTCATCTAGCACCAAGGTCAGAGGAGTTTTTGATGCCTCTGCTCGCACGTCAAATGGAATCTCGTTAAACGACATCTTAGCCAAGGGGCCCGTGGTCCAAGACGACTTATTCTCTGTGCTGCTCAGATTTAGAATGCACCCCATTGCACTAACTGCTGACATTGAGAAAATGTATAGGCAAGTAGGTGTGCATCCTTCTGATCGCCATCTACAACATATTTTGTGGAGGGATTCCCCCGATGCCCCCATTCAGGAGTGGGCATTAGCCACAGTGACCTATGGGACAGCTCCGGCTTCCTTTCTGGCAACTCAGACATTAGTTCGTCTGGCTGCAGATGAAGGTCACAATTTTCCAGTGGGCCAAGCGGCACTTCTTACTGACTTTTATGTGGATGACTTCATTAAATCATGTGAGAACGAATCACAAGCTAGGGAGGTGTACGGTGAGCTAACAAAATTGTTGGAGTTAGGTGGTTTCAAGCTGCGAAAATGGAGCACCAATTGTACTAGTTTGCTGAAAATTATTCCTGAGGCCCTTAGAGAAATAAAAAATGCCACCTCTTTTGATGATCCCCTTGCCCAACATGTTAAAACATTAGGTCTATTATGGTTTCCGGAAACAGACTCTTTCAAAATTGTAATCTCGTCATCCCTAAGGAATGTGAAACCTAACCATGTCTTCACCAAAAGGAGACTTCTTTCAGCCATAGCCAGTATTTATGATCCATTGGGTCTTATATCTCCCATCGTCATCTTGTGCAAAATGTTGTTTCAACAGCTATGGGAATTCCCCTTGAAGTGGGATGATCCATTGCCTGATAAAATTCAACATGATTGGAAGGGAATTTATACATGTCTTCCGTCTATCTCAGACATAAGTATTCCAAGACTGGCATTTTGTTCAACTGGTGAAGCTATTGAAATCCATGGATTCTCTGATAGCAGTCAGCTTGCTTACGGGGCCTGCATTAATGCAAGGTCAGTTGATTTATATGGCAATGTTCAATCTCACCTAATGTGTGCCAAGTCTAGAGTAGCTCCCCGGGCCCTACTGAAGCCCCGAATGGGGGAGAAATCTCTAACAATCCCTAAGCTTGAACTTTGTGGAGCATTGTTGCTTGCAAATTTGTTGCACAAGTTCATGCTGGCCTCTAAGCCTAAAGGTGAGAAAAATGTGGTATTGTGGTGTGACTCGGAGGTAGTGCTAGCATGGTTAAAGGCCCCACCAATCAAGGGAAATGTCTTTGTGCGCAATCGTGCAGAGAAAATCTTGCAACTGACGCAGGGTTGTTATTGGAGGTACGTTCCATCTGAACACAATCCTGCAGACTTAATATCCCGAGGAGTGCTACCAAAGATCCTTGCTACACAAGATTTGTGGTGGCATGGGCCCAAATTCCTTTTATCTGACTCTAGTGTTTGGCCTGGTAATTCAGACTTTATGGTATCTAATCCTCTTCAAGTAAGCAACATAAATGTTGTCAAGGAGATATATTTGGAAACCAAGCTGCGAGAAATCGTAAGGTTTTCTTGTGTGAAGGTTGTTAGAGTTACGGCCTATGTAATTAGATTTATTGCACTGTGCAAGCAAAAATGCCTTTGCTTGCCAAATACAAATTGTTCATGTCGTGATCACCTTCATGGGCCCTTGAGCGCAAAGGAAGTTGATCATGCTCGCCTTAGCTATTGCAAATTGATTCAGGAAGTTTCCTTTTCGACTGAACTCTCTTCCCTTAGACAGGGACATCAACTTCCAGCACGTAGCAATTTAAGATCTCTTTCTCCCTTCATTCATTCTGATGGTTTACTGCGTGTGTTAGGGAGATTAGAAGGGGCCATTATGTCATTTGATGCCCAACACCCCATCATTTTACCCCGTGATCATAAATTTACTAAGTTTTTAATCAGTTGGACTCATGTTAGATTGTGTCATGCTAGCACCTCAACTGTTATTGCTATCCGACAAAGCTATTGGGTTGTATCCCTTAGGAGATTCGTGAAAAGTGTCCTGCACAAATGTTTAAAGTGTTTTCGACAAAATCCAAAACCTTTACAGCAGTTAATGGGCCAGTTGCCCCAAGTAAGTGTTCGGCCTGCACCCCCATTTTCAAGTGTAGGGGTAGATTACACTGGTTTCTTTAATTTAAGGCAGGGTGGGGTCAGATCTAAAACTATAATTAAGGCATATGTGGCCCTGTTTATTTGTATGGTTACTCGGGCTGTTCATGTGGAAATTGTTACTTCATTAACTGCCAAAGCATTCATTGCTGCCTTTCAGAGATTTGTAAGTAGACGTGGCCTTCCCTGCCGAGTGTTTTCAGATAATGCTACAACTTTCAAGCGTGCAAACAAAGAGATAAACACAATGTGTGCTTTATTCGAGTCCTCTGATTTTCAGGAAACAATTACTAATGAGTTCTCCTCCTTAAATGTAGAGTGGCATTGGATTCCAGCCCGGTCACCAATGTGTGGTGATCCCTGGGAGTCAAACTTAAAATCCTTAAAATATCATTTGAAAAGGGTGATGGGATCTGATCCGTACTCTTATGAGGAATTTCTAACCATAACTTCTCAAGTTGAAGCTATTCTCAATTCCCGTCCAATTTCTAGACTACATGATGATGCTGACGATCCCAGTTTCTTGACTCCTGGTCATTTCCTAATTGGACGCCCGATAGTTGCTGTACCAAGTTTGCCCTACCAGAATACCCCATCAAATCGATTAACTAGGTGGCATGAACTTCAAAAACGCACTGCTGCGATATGGAAACAGTGGTCAAGAGACTACCTTCATACCCTGCAACAGCGCCAAAAGTGGCGTGAAACATGCGATAATGTCACGGTCGGTACACCTGTGTTGTTAGTGGATGATAACGTCCCTATAGGTCTATGGAAGTTAGCAGTTGTTTCTGAATTGCATCCTGGCAAGGATGGCAAAGTGCGTGTTGTATCGGTTCGTACCAAGGTGGGTGTAGTTAAGAGGCATGTTAATAAACTATGTCCTCTCCCCATTGATTCTGACAAGCTATTCAACTAGTTGGTTGTTTTGGTTTGGTTGTCGCATTCAACTATTGTATGTACATATCTCAGAGTGTTTCATGTATTAGGTTAGATAACTTATTATGATTATTATCCTCTTTCATGCAGATTCTCTATTGTTTATAACTACTCATTTGTGCAAAGCGTTTGAAGACCCCAATTTCTGTGCATTAGTTGCATGTGTTATGTATTCCATTTTGTTGTATTGTCCTATATAGCAGCCTGGTTATGGCACTTTCATGTGTAAAATTTACATATTTGGCCTTGTGCCGCTGGATCCTGTATCAAAAATTTTGGTATGACGTAAGTGCAGTACTATGTTGATCGTGAGTTTGGTCAGGGATTGTGAGTGTGATCGTGATTCAAGACTGTCATAGTCTCTTGGTGTTCATACAGTGTCTGAAATGTCATTTCACTTTCAATTTGTAAACTGTTCCTCCAAGCATCGTGAGTTTTATGCTTAAGTTTTATAAATATAACAGGTCATGTACATGGCTCCCTTTATATGATAGTTTAGTTCATATTGTTTAGTTATAAACGTGCTCATGGCATTTAAAACTTCAATGTGAAGATCCTTACATGCAAATAATTCATTTGCCTGCAACTACTGAAAGGCATCCTAGTATTTGCATGATGCAGATTTGATACTTAACGTGCTAGTTCATCACCAACAATCGAAGCTCAAATTGGGTTTGTTTTGACTGCACTTCATGGCAGTTCTGTTCTAGGTTAAGTGACATCTTGAATCCCAGTAGCAATATTAATGCAGACATGCGATTTGCAATTAATGGCAAACGTCACCATATGTGCATGACTTAGGTTTTCCTTTGCGAATTAGTGATTGCCTATGCCTAATGTCACTATCGTTCTGAAATAATTTACATGATTTGCATTGCGCAATCATGACCTTGTGCAATTTTATGCATAACAATGAAATTTCTGCCTATACAGAAATTTCAGGGGGAGTATGCACATGCCCATGTGCATTAAAGAGATGTGGTCAGCAACTGCGCACTCTGTCGGAGTGGCTGCCGAACTAATGTCTCGGTAGCTGTTCAAGCTCTCTGGCATGCACACGTCACATCCGGCTACTTCGAGCGAGGCAGCTGCGTTGGTCTCTCCCCCACCTCTCTCATTCTTTGTTTGGCCGTGTTGAAGGCACGTTGGTGTGGCGTCCCGGCTCGGCGCTATGTGCATTTTATTGAAAATGCAGTGGTATTGAAAATGCATGGTTTGCATGCATTCATGATGCAGTAGCCAGGTTTGGGTGACTTGCACAGATTTGCGATGCAATTGTGGAGCATTGTGCATGGATGGGCACATAAATTTCGTTTCCTGTGCACGGCCAGCCAATACCACGTGGGTGGCCCCCATACGATGTCGGTAACCGATGCTAAGGCAAATTTTATTTGATCATTATTGTAATTATAACCAATGCTTTGAAGGCATATGTTATTTTATGTTTGTTGTTTCTTTATAATTAATTTCTTTATAATTTTAAGGAAATATTGATTAAAGTTATTTAACTGGTAACATTGTATCATTGGTTTATTTCGTATGTGTGTGTGTGTGAAAGTGCGAGCTACCAGAGAAAACAGTCGCCATGGCAAGGAAACTAACAACTTTTGTTAAATGTTCCATGGCCGGTGAGAGGGCAGGCTGCTGTGGTGAACAGGGGTACTGTGTGGTAGTGCAGTGAATGTGTGTGTGTGTGTAAGAAAGGGGAAGGGTAGGGCGAGGAATGGGAAGGAAAAATCGCGCGCAGTCCATGACCAGTTTGTTAGAGTAGTGCTTCAGCATTTGCCTGGTGATAATCGGAGATACCCCGGAAAACGTCCGATCAGAGCAGTCGCTGGAATTCTCCGCCAGACAGCGGCTGAATTCGACTGAACTCTGCAGCTAGTACCGAAACTTCTGGCGCCGTGGGAACTCGAGCCCTAGACCTCCCGGTCAGAGGCCTTGCAGTGACATCAATTGATTCCCTGAGCCACCTCGGTGGAGGGGCGCGGAGGGAGAATGTGCGAGGATCGGGGAGGGAGAGGACAGCAGCGGAGCGGAGCGCGCACAACGGCGCGCGAAAATAAGCGGCGAAGAATGGGCTGCCGCCGCGCCCCGCGCCCTCGAAAGCTCTTTAAAGGAGCGCGGGCCAATTATGGATGATGCTATTAAAAGATGGACGGGCTGCGCGTGGGCGGAGCAATTGCCGGCGGGCAGTGGGCGATGGCGCGCCGCGGGTGCGGTGGCAGGGGGTCGCAGACTCTGGGGGCGGGCGCGGGGAAAGGCGCGGGGACGGGGCGCGGGCGGGGAGCTGGCGGGGGCGGGGAGATAGTCGGGGACGTTGCTTTCCTGTCGGCCTGAGTCCTTCGCCAGGAATTATAATGGTGATTGTAGCGCGTGTTCACTCAAGTGGGAGTTTTGGGGTGTACAAAGTGCCCAAGTTATTTTAGTCGTTTGAATTACGAGACTGTAGGGACCGCTTTTGTTTCCACGTTTTTGACGTGTTTGCGTTTACCTACCTTTTATTGACTATGTATTGAAATAGTAAAGGTCATAATGACTTCTCAGTAAATGTAAAAACTCCCAATGACTTTCCGGTGTGTAAATTTTACAAATGCCCGATGTTTTTGTTCAACAAAGAGCATACGTTTCTGCGTGCTGTGTCGTAGTCATGCGCCCAAAATAAAACTTTCTTCCTGTAGGATGAAGCTTCTGTTCGTCATAAAGCATCTCCATTTATATTTGCGGAGTAACTTATTGAATCGGTGCTGGTATTTTCGTGTCAGTCCCGGTTTGCCTTGTCTGTCCGCAGAGTGTCATGTTTTTCTTGCTTGTGTTGGGGTGGGACAATCGGCCGGGGAATTTCTGCCATATAGAAGTTTCATTGGAATAAATTGGTTAATTTCAGTTGAAGGTGTGAAACGAAAATCCACCTGACAGAAGTCGGTAGTACACAAAAAAGGTTTTTTCAAGAGAACTGATTCGTACATGTAAACTAAGTATTAGTAGTGGTGTTTCCACAGCACAAAATGTCCCGATTTATTTGTAAATTTTACAATTTGCGAAAATTCAGAGTTCAATGAAAATGAGATATGCACAATGTTTATGCATAATTTGCTCTATCCGAGGAATAGTTTAAAGAAAAAGTTGGAAAGTTTTTTATGAATATAAATTGCTTTTACATCAAGCAAAAATCAAGTGAAAACCATTGTTTTTTTAAATTTGTACAAAATCTTATTTAAATATCTAATTTTTTCAAAACAGATTTCATTGAAAAATCTCTCATGAATATTATACTTTTGCATTGTTAAGTTTTTGCAACATTCGAAGATACGGAGTTAATGTAAAATATTCTCTGTGCTATTTTTATAACCGTACTCCGCTCTTCGCTTTTGATTACCATCGAAAATACCATTTACTTTGCCAAAAACCGAAAAATGCGGCATAAACAAAACTTTAATACATAATGCACGACGATTAATAATTTCTAATCCATTGTGAGCAGTCATCGATGTAAAGTTTCTGCTAGAATGACAGAAAACTATGTCATTTTCTTTGCATTACAAACGGTGTTATAAAACATCTGTGGTAAAATTAGTAGTAATTGTGCAGTGCTTATAATGGGAATAAGTGTTGTGTAAGACATACTTCTTTGTTTGCAGTTTGTTCAATCTCGCGAACAATCATGAGGAAATTCGCTAGCAGGGCGCAGCCCCAAATTGTCTTTCACCCGCGCGGCCAGTATTCTTCAGCTGCCCCACCCTCGAAGTTTCTCACGGCAGTCTAGCACATCCCTACAAAATATAAAAGTGAAACACCGATTCACAAGCAATAAAACTATCTCGTTGAGCCCTCTCAGCCGCCAGCGCCGAACCGCCGCCACCCATTATACTGTAAGTCAGGGAAGGAACGAACGGGACATTAACGCGGGATTGCCCCTTGCCGGCGCCCGGCCGGCCGCCACTACCTGCTAGCCTGATGAGTGCAAACATTCTTAGAAATCGCTACGTGCATCGCGCACCAATATGCGCGTTAGACTTTTCGCCGACAACGGACGCGGCCGCCCCCGTCTTTCTACCTCCGTCTCCCAACCGGCGCACCGCAGTTCTCGTGGGAAACACATCCAAACATTGCTTATGAGATGCTCGCGGGCATCTCAAATCATGCCAAAGTCACGTGACACACTCCAGACAAAAACAGCAAATAGCAAGCAACTCTCACGGCACCCTGAGTCTCACCGAATGTCATAGGTTAGCTGCAAATGTCACGTGACTTCCCCCTCTACATTCGGAAACATACGCTTTAATAAATACGGCAACTTCGCTCCCACGCGCCACTTCTTCAGTCAACTTCCAACAGTCATTTCTACGCTATTACTATCAGTCACTCAACTACTACAAACTCTTCAGTCAACTTTTACAAACAATCAGTCACTCAACTACAACAAACCCTTCAGTCAAACTCTCAGTCGACTGTTTCAATCAATCACTTCTATCAGTCGTTTCTACGCTACTACTGAAACTTACTTACTACTGAAACTTACACAGCCACTTCGAAACTACTACAGACAACTATCATTGCCAAACTATTACCGTCAACTTCTACGAGACAATAAGTATCATTGACACGTTTGTCAATACATCGAACGAGTGTCAATGCTCGCTCCCCTCGTCAGACAGCCTTCGAAAGAGTCAGCTGTTCTTGCTTTGCCTATCAAGGCTCCGGCAATCAATCAGCGCGGCCAACAGGCCGCGATCTACATTCGGACCACCTGTGAATCAGCCTGCACCTTCTACCGTAACGGGCCGCTCCAGTCAGGCAGAGTACGCGCACATTGCGCCATCCAGGCCGCCAGCCGTATCATCTGCAGCCAATCTCAGCCGACGGCATACACACTCAGCCGTCTGACCTGGGTTGGTGCTTGCTGTACACTATCATCAATCTGTTAGTAAATGTGAACTTCAAGAAAGAAGAAACTTAAACTGTATAAACATTCATTGGTCCTCCGGCTTACTGCAAAATTACTAACTTGTACAACTAACTATCTATCTTCAAGGATTAAATTTCAATTCATTCACAAGTGCATTGCCTTTTATTTGTCTAAAGAAACAATCCCCTGAAACCCGATCTACTGATCCTCTATGTAGTTGAATTTGCAGCGCGAAACCTCCCACCGCGCTGCACCTACTACACAGTTACTCGTACAAACTTTATATCTGGTATAATTCTTCTTCCATAACAAATAAAAATAATAGTAATTGTGAAGTGCTGGCTTACATGTCTTATGATATTCTCTGGTAAACGATAAATCCACCTGCGCATCATTTCCAAGTGAATTGGATCCGGTCATGAAAACGATATCCCGGTCTTCTGTAGTTATGTAGTGGAGGAGGCCATAATGGAGAATCACCATAAACCGCAGAACATAATTCTCGAGATTCCACCAGAGGTCTGTGAAAATTAAAATCTCGTGCGGAATCCAAATTCAGCTTAGAAGAACGTTTACTTTACCGCTTGAGCTTCACGACAGAGGGAGGCTTCTCGTGCCATGGGGGCGCCCTGCCTCGTCAGATCCTTCAGATAGAGTCCCGCGGCTTCCAACGCATCCGGGCAACCGCGAAGGGGAGCAGTTGGCTGAGTTAGGCGCAGAGCGGGGAGATACGGGCTCAGAACAGGGGAGCACCGTCGCCAGGCGACACAGACGACCAAGCAAGGCACTCTGTGTGGAGTGACGGTTGTACGCCAACGAACGTCAAAGGCTTTAGTTTGTTTTTAAGGCTATTTCATTTCAAAGGTAAAGATTTATGTAAAAAACAATACCACTGCCTCCTCAGTAATGATTTACGTTTGTAATACTTCTATAAACACATAGATACACTTAACAATATAAGAAATAAAATACAGCTTCTTCTTCTTCAATATTAGGCTGATAGCCTGTTCCGTCTTCACTTCAACCATCTCTTCCTAGGACGTCCTATTTCTCGTCTTTCTACAGGTTATAAGTTAATATAGATTTTGTTATTCTTGTGTTATCCATTCTATTTATATGTTGTATCCAACGTAGTTTATTTTCTTTAAAACGGTCATTCATGGAATATATATTTAGATCACTTCTAATCTCCTCATTTCTTATTTGATCTAATATAAAGCAACTTTTCATTCTCCTTAGAAACTTAATTTTTGCTGCTTTTATTCGTTGTTGCTATTTTGCTGTGAGACTCCACGATTCACTTTCGTATGTTAATACTGGTACTGCTATTACTTTACGAAATTTCATTCTAGTTTCTTTCAAATACAACAATATTAAAATTAAATAGAAAATGGGACAAATACAAGGAAAATAAAATTAAATCCATCTAAATCAATAGCAATGTTATCTCTCTGAGAATTATGCCAACTTCCCAATCAGTATCAATCAACAATGATTCTATTCCATGATAGCCCAACAAAAAAAACCTATAAAATGTATAGCATTAATCCTAGATACTAAACTGGAATTCATGCATACAAATTAAGATTCGTTAAGAATAAAAAGATTAGTTATAAACATATGAGAGTTTCACTGCCATACGGATCTCCATTCGTGTGATTTCACCAAACGAAGAATGGGACTGGCGTATATCGTCAAATTACTGAAGAATTTGAATTATTGAGGATTTCGACCTGCAGAGGAATATGATCAATGTGAGAATTCGACTCTATGAAGAATTCACGTTCCCAATGTGATATCCAGGTATCACGGTTTACAGTGAAGCCTTCACTATCCCTCTGGGTAGACCTGCATCGCGTCGCGGAGTTCCTCGCGTGCGGAACGAAGCGTGGCGGAGGGTGGGCGGAGTGGGGCGGGCGGAGGGGGGCGGGGTGGAGCGGGGCAGGCCGGAACTGGTCAGGGCGGGGCGGGGCGGGCTGCGAGAGGAGGGGGCGCGGCTCTTCGCCCGCATCTTGAGAGAACTCGCGGCGCCGCAATTATCAGCTGAGTGAGGCGGCGCCGCCTTCAGCGAGACTTATCGCCCTCCACCTGCCGCCCCCCTCCGCCCTCCCCGCCAGATAAGGGCTCACGACACTGGCAGGAGCCTTGACGAGGGCGCGGCTGCGAGACGAGACGAGACTAAGTTGAACGACCCGCGTTGCTTCGAAGACAGTTGGGTCGCTCTGTTGTCTGCGATCTCGGCGGATACACAGACTTCTGAGTTTATTGTAGTTAGTATTGGGTCTCAAACACTAAATTGGCTAAGTATTGTACCAACTGTAGCCTCTGTGAACATATATGGATGGAATGATTTTGATGTATGGAACGCAATGACATAGGCGAACTAAGGGAGCACCCGAAAAGCCTACCACTAAACCGTTTGATCTACCGTAAAAGAACGAACCGGGATTTAAAGTCCCGGATCTAAAAGTGGAAGAAGAACCTGATCATTTCCCCAAGGATCGACGCGTTACAAAACAATTTTCTTAAGAATGGTTTTCGTTTCTGATAGTACGTAACAATTACATTAAATGTACATACAGACATTTTTCACGGGAGCAAGATAAGTATTCGCAAGTGACATTAAAAAAAGAACCCCCGTGAAGCCGTATACTCGTGCTAAAAAAGAGTTGTTCAACGTTTTGTTTCATCAGCTATTGCGCCATACTGTTGCTTTCGATTCGGTCCGTTGGCCAGATTTTACAATTTATTGATGTTTCTGCAGACCGTGTGAGGACATCTGGTTTGTTTCCATAGTGATAGCGGAGAAACCAGAATGGATTTTTCACTAAATACGATTTAATTTACAAAAGTATGGAGTGAATATTTTAGATACTCATTATATTATTGTTTATTAGTTTTAAAATTAATAACGATGTGCAAAAGAAGCATGTAAAAGCACTGTGTACTATGCAAATAATAATGTATCACTGCCAGAAAAGAAATGCTTGAAGGGTCGCGAGAGTTAAATTAACGTTCATGCTTCTCTGAATTCTCGTTCCTGCAGAATTCTGATATTTTCGAGAGAAAAATAACATTGCAATACGATATTTAATGTTACCTCAGATTTCCATTTTATAGTATTTCTTGTGTATGTGTATTTCGTGTGAAAACAAAGGTGAGGTATCTTCATTATTTTGGAATTTTATAGGTGTAACTTTTCTTGTGGTATCCGATAGTTAATTGTACAAAATTACTTTTACAATTGTTATACATTCTCTTGTATGAGGCAAAAAGGAAACCCACAATTTCCGTCTCTCGTTGACTTCCATATTTGATATTCTTTTACCTGATGTCGCTTCAATTTTCGTTACTTCATCAAGTCATTCCATATCTGATATTCTTTTACCTGATGTCGCTTCAATTTTCGTTACTTCATCAAGTCATTCCATATCTGATATTCTTTTACCTGATGTCGCTTCAATTTTCGTTACTTCATCAAGTCATTACGTCACCCAGCTCCTTTGACGAACACAAAGGCGTTCGCGTATGTTGACTGACTAATGTTACTGAGCACATCTCAGTTGGTATGGTCATTATTCTCGTTACTAATTTTTTGTCCCGCCACACGTGGTATTTTCTATACGGTGAGATCAGGTGCTGACCTACACGTCCACTTGTGAGAGATTTCCCTGCTAGAAACTTCCCCAGTGGCCGACCTCACCAGTCGGGACCCACCCTAAGCTCCCAACCAGCCTCCTGAAATGTGTCTAGTGTAGTGCTAGTGTGTGTGTTTGTGTGTGAACTGATCTTTGTTCCCTTGTTAGGTTACTGCATTGGCATTTGCCTGTTATTGTCGGGAGGATCCACGGGAAACTACCTATCACATCAGCCGGCCGCTAGAATTCTCCGCTAGACTGCGGCTGAATGCGATCTAGCTACACAGTGTCGAAATTCCGCCAACGCCGAAGTCGGAACCAAGGACTTTCCGGTGAGAGTCGCTGCAGAGATAGCTGAAATCAACATTTATTTTCTGTCTATAGGCTTTTTAAATTAGATCAGATTATATTGGCCATTTTTTAAAGGCAGAAAATTCTTTAGATAACTCTTTTAGAACTGTATTAAATGTGTGAAACGTTAAAATTTCAGGATAACAGAAGTATCAACCACAATTAGTAGGCTATATAAATTAACTTCGCCGAAAATTCAGCCATACACGTGTTTCTGGATTTTTTTACATCATTAGTGGCTCTACAATATTAAAAATTTTGTTAACAAATTAGCACAAGAATAACTAAGGAACTACAATTCCTTATTCAACTTTCAAATTATTTAAACAGAGTACTTTGCCCAAGTAACTTAGATTAAACACAACATTAAGTATACAGAGTGACCAGTCCTAGGATGCCGCCATTTTGTGATTCGTACGAGGTACGGAGACAGACTGAGAGAAGGTGAGGGAGGAAATAAAATTTGGGAAAGCTAGTCAATAAATTTATAATGGAGGTGGTTTTTAATTGTGATTGTTCATTAAGACATATTTAGGGTAGGATTGTATAATTTTAAAATTTCTAAATCTGTCAAAATATTCAATTTGTTCCCCCTATTTTCTAAATGCAGAATTTTGAATTTGTTATCCGGGTGATTGTTTTCAATTATGTGATTGGCAAGTGTGGAGTATTCCTGTTTCTGTCTCCATGATCTGAGATATACTTTTAGTGTACAGGTAAACTTTCTACCTGTTTGTCCTACATAAGCAGAATAACCTGTGATACATAGTAAAAGCAACGTTTCGGAAATGAATTATTTCTATCTTCATTTTTTTACGCCTGAATGAAAATTATTAATTTCCGAAACGTTGCTTTTACTATGAATCACATATTTAACATTGTTGTGAAACAGCCATCTAAAGAATTTTCTGTCTTTCAATAAATGACCAATTGATAAAAGTTTGATTGATAAAATTGTCTGATAAATTGATATAATTTTTCTGATAAAAGAGACAGCTGAAACTCTGACCCTCGGGTAGACCCAGCCGACGGGCGTTCTCATTTGTGGCGGCTCATCTTCCAGAAGCTAGAGCTCAGTGTTATGCTTTATTGCGCTTTCCTCTCGCCCACTCGCCCGCGCAGGTCCCTCGGACCGCCCCTCGCTGCTCGTCGCTTAGCGGTGGATCGTCGCGATGGTGGTGCGTGGGCGTTGGAGGTGAATTGGTCTTTGACGACTGTGACCCAATTACTAAGAGAGTTTGGATTCTGTACTGCGAGAATAGATCTTTCGGGACGGATCATTTCTCTCCCATTAGTGTCGGAATTAATGGGCATCGGGAAATTTTTGACTTTAACGTTCTGTCAGTGAAGGAACTGGAACTTGGAAACGGCGCAGAAGGCTTCTCACTCTGCACTGTTGAAGTGGGAATCGAAACAATAAAACATATTTTATTGTTTCGATTCCCACATGTCGTGGACCCTCACATGGCTAATGACGATTCGAATAAAACTTGTGGCCTAAAGCAGAAGACATTGCTCATCTATTAGCCACACCTTAACAATACTAATAAATCAGTTATTAATTTTTCTGCCTGTTCTGTCGTGTAGTGCAGAAAAATATTCGAATCACATCAACAATACCATCTTGACTTCTGTCGTAAAATTTGTGTTAAAGCTTCTTTTGAGCTGCATTAGTTCACACACGTCAGGATTCACGTATATTAAGGCTGATCCAAGAATGGGTAAAAATTATTTAAGTGACGTCGAGTGCACACTATTTTGTGCCCGAAAAATGGGATGTGTGTCTGCCTGGATGGATCGGAGAATGGTCGAACGTGCAATGCATAAATCTATGAGATTAGAAGTTTTTGAGCTGAAACTTGATACACACGTGTGGTTTAAAATTTAGATGTGCCTTACCGGAAATGAATATATTTTAATTTTAAAGGATATTTTACATGAAGAATTTTTGTTGAAAAGGGCTGCAATTTTTTTTAATCGATTAGAGGAAAGTACTTTTATAAATAAGGTATTGATCCATTTGCATTAAGATCCCTGATATTTTGAAGATTGCAGATCATCAAATTTTTTTTCGAACGTCTTAAATGTGGATATTTCATTATCAATGCAATATATCTTTTAATTTTGTATCTTTAATGATGTCTGCACTTTTTGTGGAAACAATATGAATTGTTGTAGCGAGATAACTCTGAGACAGGAAAAGTTCAATATGCCGTGCGTTCCACTAGTTCTATTTCCTTCTTACAGCCTCACAGCCCCATTTGGGCAATATTTCGATTTTATATATAGAAATATAGAAATATTTCAGAAGAGCTTTCGACTTAGTGATCCACAATATTCTATGGGAATCATTATATTAATACGGGGTAAGCAGCAATATTAATAAGATTCTCCAGAATCTTTATGGAAGAGCATATTGATGCTCTTCCATGGAAAGTGAGAATCAACACCCATTCTACTACCAATTCGATAGAAGTTGCACAAGGCATACTGCAAGGTGATTCGTTGAGCCCTACACTATTTGCTCTTTTCCTTCGAGATATTAACAGTTTCTTCGTGGATGAGATTTCACTGATATAGAGTTAAAATCTGATATACTTCTTTTTGCTGACGATTTGATTACCCTGGCAACCGATGAGATGGATCTTCAACACAAAATAGATACCTTATCCAAATATTGTCAGAAAAAATCTCTCGAAGTTAATCTAAAAAAACAACAAAATAATGAAATTCAAAAATCAGGCAGAATGAGGTCAGAGAGGCGGGTGAAATACAGAGGAGAAATTATAGAAATGATCAAGTAGTACACGTATTCAGGTATCCAATTCACAACGTCAGGGTTATTCAATTACGCAGTTGCCAGTGCCCTGACCACAGGAAACACGCATTGGGTTCTGCCTGGAAAATATTAATATCAGGGGAAAATTATAGCTGACAGGCTGATAGGAAACTCTGCGATTCCATTGTAGCATCTACTATGCTTTACGCTGCAGGTACCTGGGGTCGAAGATTCACTAATCAACGGGATAAGGTACAAATGAACTTCTACAAACGTCGTTTGGAACTATCGAGAAGAATCCTGGGTACATGTTTAGAAAGGAAACTGGCTCAACTAAGATAGAATCAGAAGTAATTAAAAAATAATTGCCTTACATGACAAAATTGCTATCTATGGAGCCTTGTCGATACCACGTATAATCTTCTACAAACTTTTAGAACCAATAAATGCATATCCAAATTCTGGTAAATACAAGTGGATGTCCGTTCTAGATAGACTGATGAATGATTTGGGCTTTCATAACTTAATTACGCAGCAACAAAGTCCAAATGTAATCAGAAATAGTATTCCATCGATTGTTGCAACAATTGTAGGTAAAATCCTTTTAGTCGATACACGTAGAATCATGAATTCATCATACAGTACAATATATCGAGATATTAGGGTGTTTGCAATCTACAGAAGCTGAGAAATGCCCAGCTTTGTTTCTTCCCCCTCCCATTTCTAGAGTAGTCGCTCAAATCAGGATGTCCAGTGACAATGAGAGCAACATCAATAGTAGAAATACATGGCACAAAATACACTCAGATTCTATCTGCTCACTATGTAATATGAATACTGATGAAATCCTGAAAGATATTTTATGTGAGTACCCAATGTATAAAGGTCTTAGAGGACCACACCAAACTGATGTATTATCTTTTCCAAATTGTCTCATTAAACTAAACTCTGAAGATATAAACCACTGTACAATGTTATTTCATAAATTCTGAAATTACGAGCATTGATTATCAATGAATAATTCAAGCTAAATTCAACAGGTCTCTTGACGCAGGTGTTCCGTATATATTTGTATACTATGTTGTCTTAATTATTTTATATTTTATGTCATTTTATTATTTTGTTATTGTGTTACAGTATTATATACATTTATTGTGTTTTTTACATTTATCTTGTACTAAATACTTTATGCTGTTAGAAGTTATTTGTAATGAAATTGTTTCCGATAAAGCTGTAAATATACACAGCAATTTGTAGTAGTTTAGCACTGCAAACAAATAAAACTGAACTGAATTGAATTGAATAGATTGGCAAATAATGCTGACTTACGCAGTGCAATTAGTAACACAATTTGAATTTTATTATTTTCTATCAGACATTCAAAACATATTTTTATTTAACAATTGTCTTGCTTGATTAGTCATACTGGCGAAAACATACTACATTGTGAGAAACCATACTACCACTACTTAGCTTACAATTACACTCAGGAAGTGTAGTTATTCGTAGGACGAATAAAGAAAAGACAGCACCATCAAGCGGCAATAAAGTGAACAACTACTGAAGAAATTACTGCCCATTTAAATGCTTTGATTTTCTAACAATTACTGGTTACACAAATTGGTAAAATTATTCAGGTGGTTATTTATTCCAGTCTTAGTTATATAAAGTATGATATTTCCGTGCGCCAGTCATTGAACACAAACTAAATTACTTGGCGTTGAATAAGAACAAATTAAAGATTTCAATTGAAATTTAAAAAGATAAAGATATATATATATATATATATATATATATATATATATTGTTTTTTTGTAAAAAAAAGTTTTACGATATGATTTGAAAGAGTGATAGACAGTTGATTAATATAAACTATTATTTTCACCTGCGACATTTGAAAATACCATGAATGATAAGCGTAGTATTTTAGTCTAAAAAACGTTCGTTGACCTGTAGAATATTGCAAAGAAAATTCACTTTCTATTGGTATATTTGTGTCATAGCTCTTTTCGTAAACGCGATTCTCTTCATTAGCATACATTTCCCTACTTGCCTTGTTTAACTTGCCAATTTAAGTTGTTGGCTTTCTTCTCGTCAGTCAGGCGCCATCTTGCCTTCACTTCGCCCGCGCGGCGCAGCTGAGTGAAGCACAAGGGGCGCATGCCACGCCCGCGCCCCGCGCGGCAAATCGTCGTAATTAATTGTATAAGTCGTTTGCCCCGGGGCTGCACCAGTTACTTATTGCAGGCTCTAATTAAATGGAGTGCACGCGACGAAGGCAGAGACTACCCCGTTGCCATCACATCGCCGCCCCAGATCGCTTCCGCCCTCACCATGGAGCCCCCGCACCGCCCCCGCGCCGCCCCCGCGCCGCCCCCGCGCCGCTCCCGCGCCGCCCCTGCGCCGCCCCTGCGCCGCCCCTGCGCCGCCCCCGCGCCGCCCCCGCGTCGCCCCCGTCCTGCTCTCGCGTCACCCCTGCGCCGCCTCCGCGCCGCGTCCGGCAACTCTATCGCTATCCACAAAAGAAGCTTTGGTGCTCTCTCACATTTCCACAACCTCTACGTCACAGAGGCTGTCCGTCGCCGCCTCTGTTGCTACCCGCCACCTTCACTACCACTTCCTCCGCCGCCATCATCGTGGCTCCCGCCGCCCCCGCCCACCGCTGTCGGGGCTCCAGCTGCCGCTCCAGATTGCAGAGGGTGGGGCGGTGTGGGGGCTGGGGCGTGGGCGGCGAGAGACGAAGCTCCTTTGTTTGCTGCTGCGCGGTTCTGTGACCCCCTGCAGGCACCCCTTTCTCTCGAAGGCCTTGATGCGTATTTGCTCTCTCTTTCTTTTTCTCTCTCTCCTCTCTCTGTGAGTATTTATGTCCGACTCTTCCTGCGTATTTCTCTCTGTTTCACTTATTATTTATCTTGGTCAATCTGTGATTCGCTCTGTGGCTCAATCTTTCAGTTGCTCGTTTCCATTCAATTCAATGACGTCTTATTTTGCCTGGTGTGGTTCAGGCCATTAGGCCTGCTCTTCTGTTTGACAACGCAAATTTCACTCTGCTCCTATTACCTTGAAGCGGAGAAAGAATGTATCACTCGGGTGCGAAACAGGCGATTCAAATTTAGCTCAGGGACGTTTTTAGGCTAGCGGACTTCTTTTAGACATGCAGTAAATCTCCCCTTAGAAAGCGTACGAAAGACTTTTCCGTCCTTAAAAATACCCAGAGATCGAATTTGAACGACCGATTACACAGTCCGATACACTAAATGTTACAGCACCGAAGCCGCTATCCTCTTTTTACTCTTTATGTGTATAATAATAAATCCATTTAAACGTAACTCTGTATGTAAATATATTACAGAAACTTACAATTTTAAAATTACTTAAAAACTCTTTAACATCTATCCTGACCAAACAATGTATTGTCTTCCCTTAAATATTCATTTTGACGTTGGTGTTCTTCTATTTTTCAACTAATTTAATTACTACAACGTAAAAGCAGCCAGACCTGTTAGCTTTTTTATCCTGTGTAAATCCATCGGGAACTTCCTATGGGGAAACATTAAAATGGGAGGTTATCTGTAAACTATTCTTATCGCCCCTTCCGCCTCTTGCCTTCTCCCAGGGACTAAACCTGCTGGCAAAGTTACATCTTACATACAAATACACTAACTTATGTTAACCGCTTTTCTTGGAAAAATTGATTAATTCTCATGTACAATATATATTTTACTCCAAAGTATACATAATATGCGAAATGGGCTTTCTGATTATTTACTTATTTAATCTTTAATTTACGATCATTAAATAGTGGAGGTTAAACACGTTGATTTGAATATCATCAAATGAGATTGGAAACATTGCGCGTTGGTAAAATGCGCATGGTAAATGGGCAAACGCGCATGGCAAATGGGCAAACGCGCATTGGTAAAATGCGCGTTTTTATGTATTCCATTTAAGTTAAAAGTTAAACATTATTAACGAATAAAAAATATTATTTTTAACATAACATAAACTCGTTCTCCTATTTAACTAAGCAAGTGAAGAACGAGATTAGCTTCCCACGTTCGCTTTTAAATTCTACATCAGCCTTTCGCACAACCTCCAGTGGCACAGCAATACTTCCAACGCCTTACAAGTCCCCAAAGGGCAATAAAACTCACTTTAACTGAAAGTAAATTTAGGCCCAGACCCTCTTTTGGCTGTCATTGATAAACGTACGACTCGGAGGTCGCATACCCTTTTTCTTCAAGAAAAAGTGTTTAATCCTCATTACGCCTCGCCCCTTAGCAATCCGTCGATCTTTCAATTCCCAACGGCGTGGTAGGTATTGAGGAAAGGCATGGCTGCAAGGCCATTCCATTTTGCTGTGAATATATTTAAGGAGTCAACATGTATCAAAATTGTACTCCAAAAGTCCAGAAATTAATTTCTTATGTAGTTGTAGTGTAGTAGAAATGTTTCACCAAGCAGTGGTAGTGCGGTAGAGTACAGTGCAGTGCATTAGACATTAGGTACATTCAAATTCTATTCATGTTTACTTCAAAAACATATTGTCACATTGAATTTTGTTATATTGTGATGTTGTATTGTTATTACATCTTTCCATGAGTATATTTTCTAGGAAGTATAATTTTTATATAGTTCTATCTTACAGCCACTCAGATATATTCAGTTGAAGTTCAAATATCTGCTTTCTATTTCAAGAAAAGAGGAATAGTAGAAAAAAAATTTTGTAATACAATTTACTTTTCATGATTTTCTACTCTGCTATTCATTGCGATTTTAATATACTTAGAGTAAATGTTTATTTCAAAACAAAATATGTGAGTACCGATATACCACTATACAGGTGTCCGGGGAGAAAACGTCGAAACATCGAAAATAAGCTCTTAAAAAAATTCTAAGCATATTTTGTCTAATAATCTACGTGGATATTCCGAATGGTTGAGCCGCAATGATCACTCAAATGTTGGTTTGAAAAAATGATTTCTAGAGAAACATTTGCATTATGAATGCATAGAAACTCTCCAGAAACATGTAAATTGTTTATTATTTACAAAAGAAATGAATATATTTGTTCAAAGAGAAAAATTAAGCGAGAAATAAAAAAAACAATCGAATTATGTAAATTGGATACTTTTTTATTTCTTGGTTACTTTTTCTTTCTGAACAAATATATTAATTTCTTTTGTAAATAATAAAGAATTTATATGTTTATGGAGTGTTTATAAGCTTGTATAATGGAAATTTTTGCCTAAAAATCAATTTTTCAAACCAACTTTTGAGTGCTCATTGCGGCTCAACCATTCGGAATAGACAAAATATACTTAGAATTGTTTTAAGAGCTTATTTTCGAAATTTCGACGTTTCCTCTCCGGACACCTGTATAAGAAAAACGATAGGTTGACATAAAAATAGATAATTTCACAATGATTAAATTTATGTGTTCTGAGCATTGCATTTAGAACCTTCTATTGCAGTAGTATTCATTCCTATGTGAATGACAAATTCTGACTGCAAATTACTATCTCTAAATTAGAGTATTTATAATAGTTTAACTTCAGTCGTTTCATATCTGGAACATACACATTTCATTATTGCTTCTCAGTTGTTGCAAAATGTAACAAAATGAAATATAATAAATCCTCATTAACACGACTTCAACACGAATTCCGCCGTAACACGAACGAAACTTCTGTCCCGATAAGAGATTACGGTAATACGGACATTCATAATATTCGGTTAATACGAATTTTTATAACACGAACTCCGATTATTTCGGTCCTTTGGAATTCGTGTTAATGAGGGTTTACTGTTGTTAGCTTCTTTACTTTGAGGCACGTTTTTTTAATTCATCACGATGTCTCTAAGAGCAATGTCATTCCACAACGTGACATATAGTTACAGGTTATAGAATAATATCATATTTGAATAATATTAGTACTATCTGACACTCCCAGTTTTATAATATAACTTGAATAGCCTTGTACTTACAGCTCAGTCACTTTGTGAATCAGGCGATATCGACTTTTCTACCTTAGTTAATACAGTTAACTGCTTGTCTTCAATAAAAAATGCATGGTGTAGAATATATTGCCTGACCACCTGACAAAAGCGATCAACACTGGTGCATCATCCATAACAATAACAAGTTTCACGTGTGGGTAAAGTTTTTATGGTTGAAATTACAATTCTTTGCTCTCTATAAATGAGGATGATTTGACGTATAATCCGTTTATATCCGGTCTTACAATGAGAGATGGTGGTTCCGAAAGGTACAAGTTATTTTTGATAAAAACATAATAATTAGTTTTTTGACTGCTTCCTATTGAAAACATCTTAATGTCGATTCTAGTTTCGGTTTAAGTTACACTATGTGATCAAAGGTGTAACGGAGGTACACGGAGGCGGTGGTGTTATGGTGTGGTCGTGTTTATCACGGAGGGGGCTTGCACCCCTTGTTGTTTTGCGTGGCACTATCACGGCACAGACCTACGTTGATGTTTTAAGGACCTTCTTGCTTCCCACTATTGAAGAGCAATTCGGGAATGACGATTGCATCTTTCAACACGATCAAGTACCTGTTCATACTGCACGGCCTGTGGCCGAGTGGTTACAAGACAATAACATCCCTGTAACGGACTGCCCTGCACAGAGTCCTGACTTAAATCCTGTCGATCACCTTTGGGATGTTTTCGAACGTCGACTTCGTGCCAGGCCTCACCGACTTACATCGATATCTGTCCTCAGTGCAACACTCCATGAAGAATGGGCTGCCATTCCCCAAGAAACCTTCCAGCACCTGGTTGAAATTATGCCTGCGAGAGTAGAAGCTGTCATCAAGGCTAAGGGTGGGCCAACACCCTATTGAATTCCAGCATTGCGGATAGGGGGGGGGGGCGCCACCGAACTGGCGAGTCATTTTCAGCCACGTGACCGGATACTTTTAATCACTTAGCATCAACAACTGGTTTATGAGCTTTTTGAACTGGCATAAGTAGTAGCCTCACCTGTTCATCTCTGTAATCTTTCTCTGTTAGTTTTCCCACTCTACATTTGATAAATCACCTGCAATATTGTATAAATAATTATTTTAATAATTGAAATCACTTATTTTGTCACGTTCAACTTAGTAGCCGTTGGAAAAATGCTTGAAATTCATAGCATTGCTAATATAGAGCAATATCTATTAAAAACAATAAAGATAACTAATGCCTATTAAAAATTACGTATGATACCCGATCTCACATTCTAGTTGGGAAAGAACACCTCCCCCTCCCTCAATGTAACATACACTACACTAACGGGATTCATGGTAACAGTTAACTGGTCTCGAAACTCAAAATAATGCTACAATCAATCAATTCAGTCGTCGGGCAGCACCAGCCTCCGCGCCGTCATTCCGCAGCCAGCGGTACTTGACTGTTGCGCCGGTTGCCTACGCACTTTCTGCTGGTCTGACACCTTCGAGACGTGGATCTCGCGCGATGACAGGACAGAAAGCTGTCAACTTAGCAAGGGGAACTGCAGAGATGAATATAAAACATAATAAGAAGTAAGAGTAGAACATCGTAAGGGAGGGGAATATAACATAATAAGAGCGAATCTGTGGGAGAGCGAAACTCGTTGATGTGACGAAGCATGTTGAAGAGGATATGTTAAGAAAATTTCATTCTCATTTTCTCATTAACCCATTACCTGCACCAGGGACCGAAAAGGTATTGAATACCGGTTAAAATACCGGTAAAATACCGGTATTTTTTCATACCGGTATAAAATACCTTTATTCTTTTATACCGGTAAAATACCTTTATAGGACGTCTATACCGGTATGGACGTCCATAAAGGTTATACCGGTATTATACCGGTATTTTCAATGGAAATACTGCCGCGTGCCCCACATACGCGCCGCAAACACGCGCGCGCGCCACAAACGCGTGCGTCACAAACGCGTGCCACACACGCGCTCGCGGCAAACCCACGCGCGCGCTAACAACACGCGCGCGCCAAACGCACGCGCGCGCCTACACACGCGCGCGCCAAACACGCGCCCCAAATACATGCGCGCGCCAAACACGCGTGCGCGTCAAACACGCGCGCGCCAAACACGCGCGCGCACAAAACGCGCGCGCCCACACACGCGCACGCCCACGAACGCGCGCGCCGAACAAACACGCGCGCCCAACAAACGCGCACGCCGAACAAACGCGTGAGACGAACAAACGCGCGCGCGAACAAACGCGCGCGCCGAACAAACGCAAGCGCGAACAAACGCGCGCGCCGAACAAACGCGAGCGCGAACAAACGCGCGCCGGACAAACGCGCGCGCTGAACAAACGCGCACGCTGAACAAACGCGCGCGCCGAACAAACTCGCGCGCCGAACAAACGCGCGCGCCGAACAAACTCGCGCGCCGAACAAACGCGCGCACCTAACAAACGCGCGCGTCGAACAAACGCGCGCGACTAACACACGCTTGCACCAATCATACGCGCGCTATAGACTCACGCTCTATACACTCTCGCGCTATATACACACGCTCTTTCTTTCTCTTTCTCTCTTTCGTTCTCTTTCGATTTGTTTCTCTCTTTCTCTTTCTTTCTCTCTCTCTCTCTTTCTTTCTCTCTCACTCTCTCACAGTACACATTCGGCAAAGCGTTTGTTGGGGCCTACGGTCAAACATCCTTCTCTCATATTTCAATTCTACTCACTGCGAAAAGAAATTAATAGCCTGGAGTAAATAGGTCGAGTGCGTTATCCTCTGCCGAACCGGAGACGCCCATGGGTCGAAACGCTGACCTCCGGAAACTGCCTACGCAACGGCGCAGCTCTTGCAGCTCTTACAAAGGGAAACTGATTCCGAGAATCGGAATGCGCCAAGGAATGTTGCATGAAGTCTTATCAACCGATAGATTCGTAGGCTTCCGCGGCCGGAGTCATTATATTCTTGGCTGTCCGGGATGAGCCGCGTCTCAGTAGGTTTTACTGACGTTTCGGCCATCTTGCTGTGGCCTTCTTCAGAGCTAAACTGCTGCCGAGAGGCTAGCGTGTCGCATAGATATAGGACGGGGTGCAGGAGCTGATAGGTCGCAGCGGCGACCAATGGGAGGAGGGCAGGTGGCCCGCGATTGGCGGAGAGGGAAAGGAGCGATACTGGGAGACCTGATAATGTGGGGGGAGGGAGGGTGGTTGGAAAGGGAGGAGGATAGAAAAATGAACAGGATAGACACCTGGAAATTGCAACTGCGTGGTCGGAGACGGGAGAAAAGGCCGAAAGAAACCGGGCGAATAAGCAGCCACGTCATTGGTCGACCGCGGGGGTGTGTCTTCGTGGGGCGCGACCGTATTGGCGGGGAGCGCCGACCCGCCTCCAGGTGTTGCTAAGGCGGAGCCCATCATCTCTGTTGAGGTTTTCGGGCCTCCTGGAGATTTCCAAAGCCTCTTTGATCACACGAGGCCACCACCGGTCTTCAATAGATAGAGTGCGAGTCTCGTGGTAATTGACGAGGTGACCGGTTTCGGCGGCATGTTGGGCTAAGGCCGATTTGTGGATGTTATGTAGCCGGTCATGTCGCATGTGTTCCCGCATCCGCTCTTCTACCGTGCGCCCGGTTTGGCCTATGTAGACAAGCCCACAACTGCATGGGATTTCATATACGCCAGCGTCTTGAAGTGGGTCCGGGCGGTCCTTCACCTGGACCAGGCTCCCTCCGATTTTATTGCGCGCATGAAAAACGGGGCGGATATCAGCCCTGCGCAGCAGTCTACCAATCTTGTCCGTGACCCCTTTGATATAGGGTAACCGGGCTGTCTTGCGGGGTGGACTGGAGGGCTCGTTCCGTTCACTCGATGTCAGATTTCTATCGCCTTCGTTCTTTCACAACAGATGTCGAAGGTCATATCCTGGCAGAGTCCGCAGGCCCGACCACGCGCGCTCCCCAAACGCGCGTTCGCTCTCCCAAACGCGCGTTCGCTCGCCAAACGTGCGTTCGCTCCCCAAACGCGCGTTCGCTCGCCATACGCGCGTTCGCTCGCCAAACGCGCGTTCGCTCGCCAAACGCGCGTTCGCTCGCCAAACGCGCGTTCGCTCGCCAAACGCGCGTTCGCTCGCCAAACGCGCGTTCGCTCGCCAAACGCGCGTTCGCTCGCCAAACGCGCGTTCGCTCCCCAAACGCGCGTTCGCTCCCCAAACGTGCGTACGCGTCCCCACACGCGCGTTCGCGTGTGCACACGCGCGTTCGCTCCCCCAAACACGCCTTCGCGTGCCCAGACTATTATAATAATTCTTTCTCAACCAACAACAGAACTCGACCTAGGTTGAATGTCTGGTGACGAAAATACGCCCACGTTGAGACTCGAACCCTAGGACCCCCGATCAGAAACTCTGCGGAGTCCATAATTGTTCCTCTGAGCCATCTCAGCGTAAAAAATCAGAACGTTTCCCCTCCGAAACCTGTAAGATTATACTGAAATACCGGTATTTTCTCATGAAAATACCGGTATTTTCATAAGAAAATACCGGTAAAATACCTCTAAATAGAGGTATTTTACCGGTATAGACGTCGAATAAAGGTAAAATACCTCTAAAAATACCGGTATTTGACGTCTTATACCGGTATTTTTTAAGGTATTTTGAATAAAGGTATAATAGAGGTAAAGGTATTTCTATACCGGTATAAATACCTTTGCCGCTTAATAGCGGTATTTCGGTATTCAGTCCCTGACCTGCACGCGCATTAAATATTTAAGAAAGAAAGAAAATTATAGGAATGCAATTTTTTGAATCCCTATAAAAATAATTTACCGCCAAAAAATTTACATCCACCAGCGCTCATGCACCACTCACCAGGACATGAGCCTAAGCTGCGGACAATAAAAGATTGGATGTAGAACTCTCAGTAAACCTTTTACTTAATGTTACTTTACCGTCATTTAAGGCCCTAAACTAGAATTCCATAGTAGAATATCAAATTCAGAATATTTAGTATTTATTACAATTTTTAATATAGTTTTTCTATTCTTATAATATGTGTTACACCGAGAATTTGTAATTCAGATGATATTTCGGACGCAATAAATCCACGATATGTAGATCCACAAAAATATACTAGTTTTCTCGTCGTAATATATACATTGTGAGGTAAAACAAACAAAATTGTCGCAAATTACCTCTTGATATAAATTTTCAGCAATCCGATGTGACATTGATACTCAATATAGTCCGTCGATTGCACCAAAATCAACAACATACATTCAGAAAACCGAACTTCAAAATTAATATGTTCGCTAAATACTGTTTCAGTAAGGATAGAAAAATTCGAATATCGCAGTTCGTACAGAAGTTACACGCATGTAGGGTAAATAAATGTCCGAACTCTATCCAAACTGCATTTACAGTAGAACTGAAGCTCATTCTCGGCTGGCCGAAAACAAAAAGAAGTAAGCTTATTCTTTTCTTAAAAAATCAACAAAAACTTTAAGTAAAATACAAAGAGGAAGGGTTGGTTGGCCGATTTTGCCTCTATTTTTGTCAGCAAACTTTTCTAAGCTGCACTTCTTCTTCTAAAGAAGACCCATGGGTCTTACCAAAAGGACTACTCAATTGGCTATTAGTGAGTCAGCGCATAGCAAAATTGAGCCAAGATTTACGAATAAATTGTTTGTTTTTTGAATTTACGCTAAAATCGAAATTAAAATTGAGCGTATAGTAAATAAACCACTTGAATTCCTAATTCAATCCAAAATTCAAACTAAATATACACAATAAAACACAATATTTGCAGGAAAATATTACACACAGAAAATGAGATACAGGAATGTAAATTTTCTAAAAGAAAGTAATATTTTTTGGAACGCTCATGCTCCCCTGGCCGCGAATGGTTTAATTGAGATTAGTGGCGGCTTGTGGCAATTTTTCCTGGTGGGGTCAGTTGTAAAAGCATGAATATCATCTCAGAATCAATAACTTATTTTAATTAAAGAATCGTCATTTAATCAATTGTTTAATTCATGTTATTTATCAGCTAATTATCCCTTTAAATCTATACGTTTTCCATAAAAAACAGAAGTAGGAATTTTTATTAAGTCATTTAATTAAGTATTGGTATGTCAATGGAAACAAATGATTTTTAACAAAAATTACACTAATGTCATAGCTTATCTTTCGGAATGATGAAAGTTCGAAAGGGGAACGCATCGTAAAATTAAGACAAGTTGACTTCGACTTGTTATGCCAAGTGTTTAATCAGTTTGCAGAGAAATAAAATCAGCTACATGTTTTTCTACATTTCCTCCAAATACAATTCATATATATATATATATATATATATATATATATATATATATATATATATATATATATATATATATAAACGAAGCGCGTTCATAAAGTAAGGGCCGTTTGCTTATATATAAATATTGGCGCTTCAAAGCACAGTTTTACTACTGCAACGCCATCTACTGACTCATTGCGAAGCTACAGCGTCATTTGTTTTGATTCTGAAGTCGTATTTTTGTCCGTGAATGCAAAGAACAATGGCCGCGAAAATCGTTGATCCCGACAACTGTGAAGTGCGTTCTGTGATTCGTTTCTTATGTGCAAACGGATCGTCGGCTGCTGAAATTCATCGGGAGTTATGGCTGGTTTACGGACCTACAGTTATGAGTGAAAGAAAGGTTAGACAATGGTGCCGTGATTTTAAAAATGGCCGAACAAATGTCCATGACGAAGAGCGGAGTGGCAGGCCCAGTACCCAGACCGATGAAATCGTTTCACAAGTGGACCAAACACTGCGAAATGATCGTTGATTGACGATTAGTGGTTGGCTGACAAATTTCCTCAACTTGGACGCACTACTTTTTACAATATTGTCACAGAAAACCTCTCATACCGCAAATTGTGTGCAAGGTGGGTACCAAAAATGCTCACCGACCACCACAAAGAGCAAAGAATGTCTAGTGGACGAAAGTTTTGGGCCCATTATCAACAAGATGGAGATGATTTGTTTTCTCACATTGTTACTGGGGACGAGACGTGGGTATACTACGCCAACCCAGAAACAAAACTGCAATCGATGCAGTGGCGACACTCATCTTCACCAAAACCGAAAAAGTTTAAGCAAACTCAGTACACAAGTCGAAAATTGATGGCTACAGTTTTCTGGGACAAAGACGATATACTTTTGGTTGAGTCCATGGAACGTGGGACAACAATTACAGCTGACGTGTACTGCAAAACGCTCAAAAAATTGAGACGTGCGACCCAAAACAAACGCCGCGGGAAACTGTCATCTGGCATAATCATCCTCTACGATAACGCGCGTCCTCACACTGCTGCCAAAACCAATGAGAAAATTCAAGATTTTCGTTGGGAACTTTTTGACCACCCACCGTACAGTCCAAACCTTGCACCTAGCGACTACTTCCTCTTCTTGCATTTAAAACAGTGGCTCGGTGGACAACGTTTTGAAACCGAAGATGGACTCAAAAACGCCGTTGTCAACTGGTTCAACTCTCAGGCGGCAAGCTTCTATGCAGAGGGGTTAAAGAAGCTGGTGCAGCGGTACAAAAAATGCTTAAAAGTGAACGGCGATTATGTAGAAAAGTAAAGTAAGATTGTACCTAACTAAATATGACAATAAAATTTGTTTCTTATGAGTACATTTTTTTCTGTGACCAAACGGCCCTTACTTTATGAACGCGCCTCGTATATATAATTTAGCAGCTCGTTCTCTGTCATGTGTGAGTTGTTTAAATTATCATCTAACACACTCTATAGATTGCCGAATAACTATAAGTCTATACTAGTTGTGCTACAGAATGGCACAGACTTTCCCGTATTAGATTTTCCTTGGGTCTTCGCTAGCTATTCGGAATTGCGACATACTCTTTCTTGCCAGCTACCATCTATCACCGCCGAAAGTACATTTTTTTGTCATTTTCTTAATTTTTCGGTTTCCTATTGGTAGAACAAACTATTAATTTTAGAATATTAAAGAACACAGAAACCTAGCCGTGAATGGCAATTTTCTTTTAAAAATTATGTGCCGTTTAAGAGAAAATGGCATTTTAGCACTACTAAAAATGCAAAATTTGAAGCTCATTTTCACAGAAAAGTTTTGAGTTTTCGAAATACTTTATTTAAAGTTATTTGAAGCATTTACACTCACAAATATAATAATGTTTACAAATTGCTGGTAATGTGCATATTAAAGATGTAAGAGATCTTTCAAAAAAATTACAATTATATAATTTTTGAAAAAACAAAAAAATAACTCAAAATAAACTTTACGCTATACTAAAGAGTGTAATTAGCACTATCCGTTACAAAAATTTCAAAAAAAAATTGCAGCCATATACGAGAAAATGGCGTTTGAGCATTTCTGAAAATGCCGAAATTTGAGCTACTTTTCACAGAAAACGGTAGTGTTTTCGAGAAACTTTACTTGACATTATTTAAAGCATATATACTTGTAAATATAATAATGTAAAAAATCGCCGATAATGTAAATATTAACGACGTGAGAGACAAGTAAAAAATTTAAATTTTTGTAATTTTTGAAAAAACCAACCGATAGACCAATATGTCTTTCATGTCATTGATAGAGTACACTTAGGGAGAAAGACGCCGAAAAAAAGTCAAACTTTCACAATTTTCGAAAATTCAGAGCTGTACGTGAAAATCGGATCTATACCATGTTAAAAAGTGTATTTTACTCTATTCATACAAGAAATTTAAAGAAAAAATTTGGAGCCGTTTTTGAGAAAATTTTGAAAATCCCCGGGGGCTTCAAATAAAGTACCCCCAAATTTTGAAGAATCTTTTCGAAAATCTCAAAGCTTCGACTAGAATCAGATCGACCGGGGAATATCCATTTTGGAAGAAATCGTACGTATGGTTTAGGCGCTAACAGTGTTCACAGACGGACAGACAGACGGACGGACAGACGGACGTTTTCCTTTCAATTAGGTTTTCGGTATCAAGGACCTAGAAAACAGGTTTTCTGGCTACACCACGTGTTAGGGGATTTTTTTTCGTAATTTAGCAACTGGTTTTATCCACTTATTCGTTTACACGGCCCGGCAATTAATTTTTTTCCGCCGAAAATTGGCCATTTTTTCGCGCAGCATTACATAACTTTCCTACACTACGTATATCACTCCGTGTATACGTACGTATACGGGAAAGTAAAAATTGCTACGGTCTTTTGAATCTTCAGATTCATCATGCCCTCTCAATGCTACTAGTTCATGAATGATGCGTGCCATGGTACTTAAACACTTATTCTATCTAAAATATGTCTATTTTTTGCGACTTGTTCATTATGTTTCTTGATTGAAATGTTCATCGCCAAATCAATCTGTACAACAATGTTCACAGTTCCAAATGTTTTAAATTTTCAAGCATTTTCTAAATGGAATGCACTTTCTTCGTGTTTCTTTATACTTTCGCTCAAATGTTTCAGACCCTTACAACCTACTGTCGTCCACAATCCCTGTCCAAATAATAAACAATTAAAGCAAAATTAACTTTGTTTTTCTTCACTCACATTGAATCATGATTCTATTCTGAAACCTCGAAATACAGAATGTTTGTTTCTTCTTTCCATCAACTTGTGTAAATGATAAGTCACTCGGTTGATGTGCCCTAACCGTTTAATGTCATTTTTTCCCATTCAAATCTGAGTGAAGAAAACGGAAAACAGTGTAATGAATCCACTGAGTTCATCTTACAGCGCGCAGAACTTCACATGCACATTGGAAACGGCGCGCTCAGATTGCCGTTTCTCTGTGAAGGGCCCGGTGGTGCGGGCCTCTACAACAGCTAAAATTAGCAAGCAGTGGTCGCGCCCAGTACGAAAGGGCGCTGACCTTGTAAACGGAGTGGGGTTACCGCTTTGGGGCCCATGCAGGCCGGGCTCCTTGAGCACTATTACCGCTATCTTTGAGTGCGGCAAGGAACTATGACCCTCAATTCTTGATTATTGGGACGGAATGAGTTCTGGGGACGAATTGTCGATCTTCATGAATAAGGAATTCCAGTGAAAGACTATAGTTATGACAAAGAGATTACTGTAAAGGTATATAAACATTTTTGTGCTTTATTAAATATTGGTGGGGCCCGGCCTCTGTGGCCCCTTAGGACGTGCCGCCCCTGATTGAGATAATCAATTACTTAAAATTCGACATATTTTCAAGTCACCATAAAATCATTCCAGAGCAATGAGATGCCTTTTAAAAAATGTATACCTAAAACTCATATATTTAAAGAAAATTAGTATTATTTTAAAATTGTAGAATTAAAAAATAATTAAATAGTTTCATGATTTGTAGAGAAGTGGTCACTGCTACAAAGTAGTGCTTGTAAGTTAGAAGAAAGATGTAGGAGGGCAGAAGAACTACGATGTAACAAAAAGCTATTTTCCAAAAGTCATGACATATCAGATCTGCCTGCATTCAAATTTAACTACGGCGAGCCAATAGTAAAAGAATAAGTGCCCTCTCTTACTTAGAGGAGACAGTAATAACGTCAACTTACAACATATGCATCTTATATAAAGGTAAAATATTCAGGATTTCACAAATATAGTATTGTGCCTAATATTCCCCGTCCTTTATTCGAATGAGTCGAAAGTTTACAATAATAAACATAAAAGAAGCAAATTATATGGTCAATTGCTACGCAGTCACACAAAAGCATTATAATTTCAACTAAAAGAACAAAAATTATGAGGATAATAAAATACTATTACATAAAATAATAAATGCTGCTACATTACTACATAAAATACATAATTGCATTACTACACAACATTACTACATAAAATACTATTACAAAAATACTTTTATACACATAAAATAGAAGTAAGTTTTGGATCTCTGAATTCAACACCTTCATAACACGAATGTACCAGAAGTAAAGTAGAGGTTCTGTTAAGGTTATTGACAATTACAAAATACAAGCCACAATGGTAAATCACGAAACGTTAATGCAGTGATGGGTTTTATTGCACTCGCCTGAAGTTTATGACACCCGCTTGTAATATCTCTGTATGCTCGTGCTTTAATACCCATTACCTCTAATTTCTTACAGTACATTTTACTTTCCCGTATACGTACGTATACACGGAGTGATATACGTAGTATAGGGAAAGTTATGTAATGCTGCGCGAAAAAATAGCGAATTTTCGGCGGAGAAAAATTCGTTGCCGGGCCGTGATAACGAAGAAGTGGATAGAACTAGTTGCTAAATTAAGAAACAAAATCCCCTAACACGTGCTGTGGCCAGCAACCCTGTTTTTTGGGTCCTTGATTCCGAAAAACCAATTGAAAGGAAAAAGTCCATCTGTCTGTCCGTCCGTCTGTCTGTACGTCTGTGAACACTGCTAGCGCCTCAACCATACGTACGATATTTTCTAAAATGGATATTTCCCGGTCGATCTGATTCTAGTCGAAGCTTTGAAATTTTGAAAAAGATTCTTCAAAATTTGGGGGTACTTTACATGTAGCCTCCCGATTTTCAAAATTTTCTCAAAAACAGCTCCAAATATCTTCTTTAAATTTCTTGTCTGAATAGAGTAAAATACACTTATTGACATGGCATAGGTCCGATTTTCACGAATAACTCGACTATTTTTCGACGTCTTTCTCTAACCACAAAATTGAAGATAGAGATTTTTCCTTCAACTAAAATGTGGTCTTCAAAGTGAGTTCTTTGTTTATGGTCACGTACATTGTTCTGGAAATTTTAGTAGTTTTCGTGGAATATTGCGTGCAATATGTGCAATTTTAAAAAATTACAAAAACAAGATTTTCTCAAAAACCGCTCGAAATTGTTTCTTTAAACTTTTGGTAGGGATCGTGCTAGATGATCGTGCTATGAGATGACATAAACGACATATTGCTGTATTCTTTTGTTTTTTCAATAATTGCAACAGTGTAATTTTTTTGACTTCTCTCTCACGTCGTTAATATTTACACTAGCGACGAATTGTTTACATTATTATATTTATGAGTAAATGTGCTTTAAATAATGTTAAGTAATGTTTACCGAATACACTAGCTGAAATTTCCGCATTTTCAGAAACGCTCAAACGCCATTTTCTCATAAATGGCTCAAAAAATTTCTCAAATTTTCGATCGGATAGTACTAATTACCCTATTTAATATGACGTAAAGTTAATTTTGAGGAATTTTTTGTTTTTAAAAAAATTACACTTATGTAATTTTTTTAAAGGATCTCTCACATCTTTAATATTCACATTAGCAGCAATTTGTAAACATTATTATATTTGTGAGTGTAAGTGCTTCAAATAACTTTAAATAAAGTATTTCGAAAACTCAAAAATTTTCTGTGAAAATGAGCTTCAAATTTTGCATTTTTAGTAGCACTAATACGCAATCTTCTCTTAAACGGCACATAATTTTTAAAAGAAAATTGCCATTTATAACTAGGTTTTTATGTTCTTTTATATTCTAAAATTAATGTTTCCGTTCTACCAATAGGAAACCGAAAAATTAAGAAAATGACAAAAAATGTACTTTTGGCGGTGATAGATGGTAGCTGGCAAGAAAGGGTACGTGGCAATTCCGAATAGATAGCAAAGACCCAAGGGAATAGAAAACTAATACGGGAAAGTCTGTGCCATTCTGTAGCACCACTGGTTCTACTCGATTTCTTTATCGATTTCTGAAGCGTATGTGATGTCAAATCAATCGTTGTTTTGTGTATATAAGTATGAACCAATTTAAATACAATTATGAGTATTTCAACGTTAAATTGAAATACAATATAACCAGAACGCATGCGATCAACTCACATATCTCTAACGGTTCTGAAATTATTACTTTCTCGCCTTACGAATACTTCTTAAGAAGAGAAAGTTATGTAATCGTGCTCTGGAAAACGAGGAATTTTCACCAGAAAAGCTCTTATAGTTGGGGTCTGGTAACAAAAAAAGTGGATAAAGCCTTTTGCTTAATTTAGAAAAACTAGTGGTTATATAGAATTACACAGACTTTTACGCAGAACTGAGTTTTCTAATCTCTAAATTGAACTAGTTTTTCTGTTATGAATTATCATCTTTCCAGATACCTTCTTTGAGCACCCAAACGATATTTTTTTTCATTCTCTGGCTTTTTCGGCTTCCTAAAGCGAGAAATGAAGCCATCATTCACGTATTACTATTATACAAGTGTATATGTCATGGAGAGCCCTTGTGGTCGCAGTCTTATTCAGCGAGAATTTGCTCTTCCGAGGGAAGCTTCGCCGGTTGGAGTCCTGGTCGTGGAATATTATTAGTCAAAATTCTCTGTTGTCACAGGAAATAATGGAGAATTCTAGAAACTTTATTGAAAACCATGTGAAGCCATTTGAGTGACAAATGTTAATAATTACGATAAATGAACTGGAAGTGTCTGTAAATATTTTTTAGAATTTTTAACTTTTAACGATTTTTCACGTCTTTTCTTGGATTTGTACCATCGTATCAATTGTTTATTTATAATGCGTTTATTATTTTATAGCACGGTTCGATTTTTTATGGCTCTGTTCCACCCATACAGTGCTAGTGTGGCGTAGTGGTATAAGTGCCGGTTCGTTAACATTGAAGATCGGATTTCGGGTCTCGGAACGGAAAACAGTTTCTGGTAGAAAACGCTTTTGCTGGTTTATGAAGTAGTGGAATACCATTTAGAACCATATAGAAGCAGGACGAGAAATATGCACGTTGGAAGTATCGCTAGTTTGTAATTTTTTTCAAAAACAAAAGAATAGAGCAATATAGCATTAATGAGATCTCATAGAGCACACTTAGCCCTATCCCTACAAAAGGGTGAAAGAAAATATTTGGAGCCAGAAAATTTTGAAAATGTTCGGGGAGCTTCATAAAAAGTACTCCCAAATTTTGGAGAAAGTTTTCCAAAATCGTGGCGCCTCGAGTGGACGCAGATCGACCGCGGAATATCCATTTTAGAAGAAATCGCACATGTATTAAGCGTTAGTGTTGTTTACAGACAGACGGGCGGATGGACTGCTGGACGGTCGGACGTTTTCAAAAAAACACTTTTTCGGTATCAGGGGACTCCAAAACGTGTATTTCCGTTAAAATCTCAAAATCGATTTTCCGCAGCATTACTTAACTTTCCTTACATTACGTATATTACTCTGTATGTACGTACGAAGTATACGGAAAAGTGAAAGGTAACTCAGGTTTTGTCTCTTACCTACCAAAAGGTATTGAGTAGCCACATTTAGAAGAATCTTCAACTTGATTTATATTAAAAATCAATTTTTGGTATTTTGGTCCAACTATGCTAGTACCCGAAGATCTCACCAGAGATTGTCCTGGGTTGCATCACCAAAGCAGACGATATTTATAGTTTGAGCAACGCCATTGTGTGTTTTGTGACAAGATGGTGGTTCTTTCAATTAGGCAGCCGAAAATAGCGTTCGTTGCCTTTTGTTTCTTCCGTCACTTCCGGTCCTGAAGCCGACAGCGCGGCGCTTTTGTGCCTAAATCCCCTGCATCCGTTTGTTGAATTAAACAGCATAAAGCGCTTTACTTTTCTAGAGACGCACACAAAGAGGGAAAGCGGATGAGGAGGCGGGTAGCTTCTCTTCCAGGTTTGTCGCGGTTACAATAAAATTTCGTAGAAGCTTCGTTTTCTTCACTTCTCAAACTTTTTCGAGATGTCGCAGCGGTACGAACAATACGGGCCGGCAGAAGAAATCATTACTATGGAAATTCAACTATCTGGCACTATTCGTTTTTCAATTATTAATATGAATAGCCACTAATATTTGCAAAACGACGGAGGGGATTGCCTTTATTTTAGTTTTAAACGAAAAAAAAGTTTTGAAAAACCTTTTAAAGTACTAAGTAATTCATGTAAGGAAAATTTACCTCTGAATTTAGTGTGTCACCATCTTTCCCATCAAAGACGTATAAAGCTGCAAATCAAATTTGAAATGTATTTTTTACTCTTAGTTACTAAAAATAAATACCATTTAAAAGAAATTGTCTCAGAGTATTGAATGTTCAAATGAAGGCAGAATTGAAATGTTAAATAATTGACTATGAGTAAATTACATTGATTTATTTACAAGTAATAATAGTAACTAGCGTACCCGTGCGAGAACTCTCTCATGCTAAATCTCACCCTTTCCCTATCCATTTGTCTATCCGTTCCATAAAGGAGAGGAATTACTAATGTACTTACAGAATATCAAACAAAATAACAATGCAATTGATGTTTGAAACAAGTTTTCAATTAAATTTTATTCAACATTATAGAGAGATGTTCTTAGAACAATTCATACTTCTTTAAAAACAACATTTGAACAAATATTTCAATCTTCCTTGAGAGTAAGCTTTTCGCTTTCCTTGATAGTCAAATAATAGAAAAGGTTTTTACTCTTGAGAAAGCCAAGTGAAGTAGTGCGAAAATATCGGATCGGGCAAGAACAGACCTACTCATTGCAATATTATTTAACTTTTCTTGATTTGCTATGAGCAACCGAGTGGGTTTGGAGAGTCAGGATACCAGCTTGCTGGGGTGCGAAAATTAAAAAAGTATTTGTATACTAAAAAGTATTGAATTATTTTTTGTGTCCTTACGTACCTCAAGAAAAGCAATTCCGAGCCAAAAAAATAATCAAACTAATATTTTCACCTTTGAGTACTAAATACCATTTGTTAGCATTAGAAACAATTTAGTAGGCAGTAGTAAGCCCACTTCGGTACATGGGAATGTTGCTCAAACGATGTTTGCATTTTAAATATTTTAATAATTTTAACGAACCGATACTTTGAGTTTAATATCAGTGTTTTATTTACAATATGAGTTTGTAGCTGGGAGTTGGAGTACATACTTTCAGATACCGCCAATATTTAAATCGTGCGTTTGGACTGCGATCGTTGGCAGTTGTCGGGTGACTTGCACTATTCTTTCTATAATTTTTAATTTAGTTGTTTTTTAATTGATTCACGTAGTATTGTAGGCTAGCCCGTTTTGATTTTTGTTTTCCATTTATTTCAAGCTATTTTACTTTAGCTACTTTAAAAAGTTTGTTCTTTGTGTTGTGACATAGCACAAGTTTTCCCCCACAACCTCTGCGTACCCGTGCGAGAACTCTCGCATGTTAGACCCCACACTCATCCCTATCCTTCTATTTTCATTCTAAGAGGGAAAGTAGTTAACGAAACGTGTTTATTTGTTTTAAAATCTATAAAGGTAACTTGCAATGTACTAACACAAGTGAAAATAAAAATAAAAAACAATGCAATTAATGTGTAAAAGAAATGTTCAATAAATATTTATTCAATATCATGGGGAATTTGCTTGGAATAATTCCCAACACTTACTTAAAGACATTTGAAGTAACTATTCAATATTCTTTGTCAATTAGGTTTTGGTTTTTCGTGATAGACACAAAAATATTAGCTTTTTACTTTTGAGAAAGCTACGTGTCTGAACCCGTTGACTTGAAAATTTCATCGAATGATAACGAAAATATTGGTACAGGTAAAACATAATCACAGTCTTCACTCTTCACTGTTCACCCACATCTCTCCACAATTGAGTACACAGCACTTACAGATTTTGGCAAACGTTAATTGAATAGTTTCACTACACGCATAAGAAACAATATTCATAGGTATAGGTATTAAGCAACTATAATAGTACTTCTAGTTGTTGCTGGAGAGCAAATCTTGAATTAATGATTATGCAAATAAACCTCGTGAGACTGCACAAACTACGGTGTTAACAGAAAGCGTAAATATTGTCGAATCTAAGCCTTCTAAGCGAGTCGCCCCAAAAATTGCTACCAGCAGGAAGGACTGAAATATTGAGGTGGCCTTGATAGTATTGAAGCGTGGAACCGAAAGTTAATTGAATGGATTGGAGAATATCTCATCTTGTAGATTATGGTGTGAAAAATGTGTCTTTGAGGCCTTACGCCTCATGATTTTACTTTTTAAGGCTCTAAAATGCTTTGTTTATGAGTTATAGGTTGCCATGTGATATAGGTTGGCATGTGAGCCGATATTGGTTGGCATGTGATGCGGATTGCATTTTACGTGAATATTTCGATATGTTTTTTTAAAGAAATCATTCATATTTTTAAAGTCAAAGTGGAATTCGTCAAGTCGCCGTGAAATTCTCTTTCTTTAGAGTCCTCATCTATAAAGATTGGTTGCGTGTGAGAGCCGGAACCCAAAGGTATACTACTGAAATAATACAGGAGACGATAATAATAGTAATAATAATAATGATAATAATAATAATAATAATAATAATAATAATAATTTTCATGATTCAAGAGATCTAAATGTGTTTTTTATAAGAAGAGAATCTCGAATTACAAAATGTATTTAAACTTTATATTGTAAGTTAACAAAGCTAAGAGATGGCCTAGAGAATAAGTGCAAACTGCACTTCATATCACTTTTTCTAAGAGCATGTAAGATGTAATTGTTTCATATTTGAAACAAAAAAATTTAAACGAGTCTTTGTAATCTGTTCAACGAGAACATAAAGTGAGTGTGTTTTATAAATACGAGCTTAGATTGTGTTGCAGTAATAATCTTCTAAATGATTGGAAGGTTCTCCACCTTCCCACTTAATGACTACTCTGCCACTAGTATATCAACAGTAGCCTTAATTTTCTCAGGCACTAGAATTAATTGCAATAACACATCATTCATAAATGTTAAGTATTTCATTTAGAAAATGAAACTTCAGGAATTACGAAATTATGATTAATACAATATGACTCTGATTGTAAGAACATGGTATACGGAACATTTATATAGATGTATGACTGAAGAGTTACTTACAATTCATGTGACCAATTTAATAATGGAACGTCTATCACACATTGGGCCCATTGGGACGGTGTCTTCAAATCTGCTTACCTGAGAAAATAAAAATAGTTCCATCAACATTTGGGTAATCCCACATATTTTTACATGAAAAAATAATCTCCTGGATCTTCATAATACCAGTTAATAGACAAATAGTTAAAACAATTGTAAACTCAAATCACCATTTACTTTAACAAAGCATATAAACAAGCACAAAATTAAAGACAATCAAACTCTAGAATTTAAAGTTGAATATAAAAAGGCAAGAGCAAAAGCTAGATTGGTTCTTAAATCTACTACGATTAAATCATTTCAAGATTTCACCTCATCCATTAGAAAACAATCATCCATATCCCTTATATGGAAAAAAAAATTAAATCTTTAACTGGTAACACTTTTCCTCTTCTTCCACCATTCTTAACTGATGATCAAGGAATTAAACAATATGGATCTCAAAATATTAGTAATTTATTAGCTAGAACTTTTGCTAACAATTCTAACTTCAAAAATTATGACTCCAATTCTCTTCCCTTTTCAAACCAAAATATTTCGGATTTTCAAGATTCATTATGCCAAGTATTTTACAATAATGATGACGATTTTAATAAACCATTTCTTATAGAAGAACTACTTCCAGTTTTACAAAATATTACCAGCTCTTCTCCTGGTCCTGATGATATTCCGTATTCCTTTTGAAAAATTTACCTGAAACTGGAATCCAACACTTACTTCATATTTTCAATACAATTTGGATATCTTAATCTTTCCCTCATCAATGGACTGAATCTATTGTTCTTCCTATTCCTAAACAAAATAAAGATCACACGAATTCTTCAAATTTTAGACCAATTTCTTTAACGTGTACTATGTGTAAATTAATGGAAAAATTAGTTAGTAACAGACTTAAATGGTATTTAGAAACAAATAACCTTCTCTCTCCACTCCAAAGCGGTTTTCGTCCCTTTCGTTCAACTCAAGATCATCTGGTGAACATAGACACTGAAATTTGTAATGCCTTTTCTCAAAATCATGTGATATTGGTTTCATTAGATTTAGAAAAAGCCTATTATTTTTTATTATTTCACAAAAAATAGCTTATTATATATTCACATAGCTTATTATTTCACAAAAAATGAAAATTACTGGAAATATGCTAGCTTTTATAAACAACTTTTTAATTAAAAGATATATCAAAGTACGATGTAATGATTGTACTTCTTCCAAATTGGAATTAGAAAATGGTTTACCTCAAGGATCGGTAATTAGTGTTATCCTTTTTTAATAGCAATTAATGAAGTGTGGACTGTAATAAAACCACCAATTAAATTGTTTTTATTTGCAGACGATATTACCCTTCTTTTTACCGGAAAGAATTTAAAATTAACAATTCAATTAATGCAAGGAGCCCTCAATCAACTCACCTATTGGGCAAAGGATTCAGGATTTACTATCTCAAAAAATAAATCCGAATTTATTATTTTTTCATGAAATCAGAAAATTATTCAATCAACGGTCCATTTAATGATTGATAATCAGCAATTAACCCTTTGAGGACCACAAGGGTTCCACATGATGAAAACTTATAATATTCAAATTAACAACTTTAGACGCCTTACAATATCGTTTAGGATGGTTTTTGACGTCACTGCTTTTACAGTTTGTAAAATATGGTTTGGGACATATGTGTCCCTATGGACCGTAAAGGATGATTTTCAGGAAGAGAGAAAAAAATAGTTAATTTTTAATGAAAACTATTTGGTTTATTTTTTTGTGGAAATATTTAAATAAACATACATTCAAAAAATATGATCTTAAATTAAATTCAGAAAACATCAATTTAATAAAACACTTTAAATATTTTTTTGAATGGAATTCCAAAACATCACTTTGGATGAAAGTCCAATAAGCAGTTACGATTTTGTGTGAAGCACAAAAGAACCCTGCAAATATTGCAAATGCTTTTTGTTCTATTTTCTTTCTTTTTTCTTGCACATTGATCACATCTTCTTCTTTCTTCAATTTTTTCAATCTGATGTTCTGGGCAGATGAGGTGGATTTTCTTTTCAGGGACACTGTTGTTTGTGGTATTGATCTTGCTCTATTTGTATATTCGCCTATTAGACCTTTGGCTACGTGCTGACGGAATGTCATCGAGCTCATTTATTTTGATTCACCATTTTCAGATTTAAGTTGTTGGTAAATAATGCAAGCGTTATTTACGTAAATATCCAAAATGTCAAAAAATATTCTGAGGTAGTACTTGATTTTCGACTTCCTGTCAACTTCATACGTAACCTTTTTCTGATCCATGAGATCGACACCTCTCTTGAATTGTTGTACGTCTGTACCATAAGTGGACATTCCATTTTTAATCCTTCTGTGCTTTTTGATGAATATGTTCTGCCCCATTGGATATCCTTTTCTATTGCATTCTTAGTATTGGAACTTTTTTGTTTTGAATTGTCCGCATTGGAAGTCCCCTCGTGACACGGAGAATCTAGTGCACTTACTTTTGGATGATGTGGTGCATCGGCACCCTAAATAATGATTTCATCTTCAATTTCTGCATAATCCACATCCTCTTCCAGAAAAAGTTTGTTTTCATCCAAAACCAAATTATCTTCATCACCACTTTCTTCTGCCAATAAAACGGCAATATTTCATTCTCATTTATATGAAAAAGTTTGCACTTTCTGTTTTCCATGTCTGCGATGGCTGTATCTAAGTAATTACTTATGTAAGAACTTGCTTGCAACTAGCAGAACTGAAAATTACAGTCAGTCAGTCGAATTTGTGCATGTCTGGTCTTGTTTGATCAAGATACGGTCGACGAAACTGTACAATCTCCTTCACATTATTGTGTCTGTCTCATTCTCAGTTATCCCTACGGTCCATAGGGACATATTTGTCCCGGCTAACAAACGCTCTTATTTTATTAACATTTTCCCAAATTTTTCTCCAAATAGAACATATTTGTCATCTACGATATATACGAAACGCTAAAAAGAATTTCAGTCAGATAAAAATTAATATTTCGTTTAAAAATTTAATTGGTAAATATGGGGAATGTGAAACGAACGAACAGCAATACAAAAAATCACCAAAAAAACGAATTAAGAATAGGAACGGGTTTTGTATCTCAATATTATTAAAATATATGGTGTAAAGATTCGCACACAAAAAACTAGAAGATGTTTGAACATTTACGAAGCCCATAATTAAGAAAATAGAATAAGGGACATATATGTCCCCTGGTCGTCAAAGGGTTAAAGAGAACCAATATCTGGAAAATTCTTGGAATTTATTTTGATGAAAAGCATTCATGGAAATATCATATTAATACTTTGAAAGCTAACTGTTATGCTCGACTAAATATATTAAAAACATTATCATCATTAAAATGAGGAGCAGATACATATATTTTAATCAACATTTATAAATCAATTATTCAGCCAAAAATTGATTATATTTCAATAGTTTATAGTTCTGCAAAACCTACTCTTTTACAAAAATTAGATCCAATCATTCATTCAGCATGTCTTTTAAGTTTAGGAGCATTTAGATCCAGTCCAGTTACTAGTCTTCTTGCTGAAGCTGGTTGACTTCCTCTAGAGTTGAGGAAATTAAATTGTTTAAAATTTTCATATTCAACATTTATTTCTCCAATCCTACTAACAAATACATTTTTGAACCATTTAATCAGCAGGGTTACAATAAATTTCCTTCCCTTCCAAAATCACTTTGTATAAGAATTTCCAAATATATTTCTGAATTCTCTATTGACCCTCCACTACTTTATCAGAAAATATTAAATCCCATTCCTCCTTGGTCCTCGTTCACTCCTTCAATTAATCTAGATTTTACAAATTTTCCACATTCAGATTTACCCTCATCTGATATTTTCTCGTATTTTTCTTCAATTCAAGACAAATTCATTACTAACCAATTTTTTTTCACAGGCGGTTCAAAACAAGAAGGTGGTACTGGAGGTTGTATAATTTCATATCACCCTCAAATTAATTATATTACTCGTTTACCAGACTTCTTTTCTATTTTTTCCTGCGAAGCCTGGGCAATTATTAAAGCTTTAGATCTCTATTTACAAAATAGAACATCGCCAAATTTGGTTATTTTTACAGATTCACTATCAGTCATATCCGATATTCAAAATAAACTATCAAAAAATCCTTTCATTCAAGAAATTCAAGAACGTCTTCTATCCTTGGCCCAAAATCATTGTAACGTCACCCTTACATGGATCCCTTCCCATCGAGGAATAAAGGGAAATGAAGATGCTGACTCCTCAGCAAAGAATGCTTCTAAACTTCCTTTACCCAATAACTCCATCTCTGGTTCACTTCAAGACTTTAAAAAACTTCTTCAATCATCAGCATTAAAAATATGAGATTTGAAATGGAAATCAACACATTCAAAATTACGTCAAGTTAGAAATTCAGTACTAGAACCTCCTCTTCTTCTTCTGAACTTTAAAAGAAAACACCAAGTCATTTTATCAAGGCTACGAATTGGCCACTTCAATTTGAGTCACTGTCATTTATTTCAAAAGACGAATCCAGTTCCCTGTCCAAATTGTGGTCAAACCATTTCTACATCCCTCTTATTAGTGGAATGTCCTTTCACTACTAACCTCAGAAAAAACTTACAAATTGATTCGGATATCCATTCTCTATTGAATTCCACTCCAGAGTGTAAAAAAATTATTAAATTCCTATGTGAAACAAAATTAGATAAATATATTTAATAGTTCCTTTATTGCTACAAAAATGCACATGCCTGTAATATCGAATGAAATCAGAGTTAAATGTTTTATATTGTATTATTGCTAAATATCTAATTGTAATGTTTGTTTATGAATTGTAATATTTTATTATGTAAAATTGTTAAGTAGATATTGATCGCTTATGACCAAGACGTTTCACAGGGATCTGAAATTAATTAAAATAAATAAATAAATAAATAAAGTTAAAGACATACGAAAGAAATTGAGCTCACTTATTTTACAATAATCCAAACTGATAAGTGTTCTGTCTTACGAATAAATACAAATAAAGACGCTAACATCACTTACTATTACATCTATCTCTCTTATTAGTAATTACAGTGAATTCTTTTTGTGTTGATATTATTTTCTCTCCCCTCCCAAATATAAATTATGAAATTAAATTACCTAATTTTGGAAAAATTACTTACAAAACTACAAAAATAAGGAAATGTTTGCTCACAGAGATGTGCATTTGACTGAGGAACAAGAATTCTCCACTGCAAGAATATGTTACTGTAAAAAGCTCCGAAAGACATAAGTCAAACGGGAGGTAACAAAGAAAAAGAAATTATCATCCTGCAGAGTATTTATGGCACGTCACCTTCTTGGGGGCTCTTCGTGACGATTTAGATTGGGAAAATCGCCAAAACGCGGAAACAAAAACACTAAAACGCGAGTTTTATTGTATCACACTTGGGATGAGTTGTTTTTTGACATTTATTTTTTCTTTACTTCTTGTCTTTGTATCTTGTGAAGTGTAAACTTTGTTACAGGTTTCGAGCTACTGTGATGAGGGGGAGGAAGTGGGCGGCGCGTGGGCGGCGGGGGCGGAAGACGCTTCGGACGGGCGGGCGTCCTTGGGCAACGCGGTGGCGTCCGCAGCCAATTTGCCTTTCAATTTGCCGTAAAATTGCTGCTCGTTACGCGCACACTACCGCACGGCAGCGCCGCCTCTCTCACTGCGCGCGCCCGCGTGTGTGTGTGCGCGAGCGCGCTGCCGGGCCGGGGGAGGAAGAGGGGAGGGGACACTAGTCATTTAAGCCGGATGAGTTACTGCCGAGCTCACAATTCCCTCTCTCTATTAGATTCCCGGAGGAACGCGCGCGGATGTGACGTGTGGAGACGCAGCGCGTCGCGCCCCGGGCGGCGGCGCCGGGCTTCGCGTTCTCTCCCTCAGTCTCTGCCTCTGTCTTTCTCTCTTTCGCCTTTTAGTCTGTCTCAGCGTCTCCGTATTGAGATCGAATGTTCCAGCTGTCGGTGTCAACGACTTTCAGTTTGAATATGTCCTAGCGAGTTGCCGAACGTGGAAGGCTTTGGAAGGCTATTATCTTCCTTTGTTTAAGAAGAGATATTTTGGGTAAGATGTTTCATTGCTATAGTTCTTACGAAGACGTTTATAAATGAACTCAACGTTGCCAAAATCTATTAGTACAATTTGATAGCTAGCCATATAAGATATAGTTTAAAATATTATTGCAAGTTCCACTTATTTCGACGTAAAGAAGAAAACTTTTAATCTTTAAATGGAATTGACGGCAGCTCCCGATGTCGTTGGGAGACACTGACAAGAGTGTTGGCGAGATCTGCTTGTGATGTGAAGAGGTGCTTTCTCGCGCCCTTCCGTGCGACTCGTTATAGTAATGAAATACACGGGCTAGTGCAGTCTTCAGTATGAAATTGATCAAATGCATTCTGAGTGTTGAAAGGCAATTTACTTTCTTCTCTGTATTTCAAAAGAGAATGTTTTTATTAACGTATTTATTATTAATGTATAACTGTTACAAAGATTCATGCTGATTCTAGAGATCCAAAATCGATCACTAGAATATGATAAATAAGAGCTTTGGTGGAATTTCAGTAATTATTGTCAGTTGCAATTATTTGTGAACATTAATGAGCACTTAGAAGAATATTTGAAACTTGAATGGAGGACAGCTTTTGATGTCTTTGAGAGATAACGAAAAGTGTTCTAGCTGGATCTGTCCGCTGTGTGCGGAGTTGGTTTCTCTCTTACTTCCGGCTGAAGGAGATGTGTGGTTTCTATCTCACGGTAACTTGACCGTCTTTCGTTGAAATGTTGAAAGACAGAAGCATAGATGTTTGAAGTTTGTTCAGTCATCGGCATAAAATCTCAGGTAAAAACTATTTTAGTATTTTTAGGTATTATTGGGAGGACTTTCATTCTAGACGTTTGAAATTATCTGGTTCATTCGAAGTCTTTTATGCGACTTAATCGTGTTCGTTTTTGTTGACAAAAATTTGGGTTACTATCTATAATTATATTGAATTTTCTGCATCTAATGGAAAGTATGTTTTCTTCTCTATCTTCCAGACTATTGCGTCTTTAGAGGTAGTCTACGAAACGGCGGATATCGGCGCTAATTTCTACAGTTGCTCTTATTTTCTTCCTCTATTTCTTTAATTCCAAATTTCTTTTCTTGGATTTGGTTGAATTTGATCTTGAGTTGGAATGTCCAGTGTCCAAGATTTTACTTTAGAGTCAAAAGATTTGCGCTATGAAACATCAGAAAAATTATTTTAGTCACCGTTTAGGAAGGTGAAGTAACAGCACTGGTATTAGTCTTTAAATGTCCACGGCTAACTGTGCTCATTGGCAACAAACGTTCAAATAAGACGGATACAAACCTTTTTAGTATTATTTTTAACCTCCCTGTTTCTATTGTTTATGATGTCAGAAATAGAATTCCATCAAATTTACCATACACTTTTAACCCTTTTTAGGATCGATTACTTTATAACCTAGCAACATTTATACTACAGTGTAAATAAACTAAAGTTGTATACAAAAATCAACTCTTTCACTAAGGGAGTGGGAACATGTATAACAAGGCACCTATAAATCTCAACTCCGAAAGAATTTTAATTTTTTGTTTATAGTTATGATTTGTATTTGTTGATACGAAAACGTACACTCATATTCACTCTTCTAGAATGTCTTAATTTCATTCGAGAAAATTCGCAAAATCGTTTCGAAACTTGCTCGTTTGTGAAACATAAATTAAGCCCCTGAAGTATAGCATTATAAAGAATTCGCGTTTTCATAGTTTGTGATAGTCTGACAGACACATTATTTTATCCCTCTTATAACGTCTGACTGTTAGACCTGTTTTGCCAGGCAGGAAAGTCTTCACCATGTCCCTCATCCCCAGCATGGTAGGCCAGGACCGTCTAGCAGCTTACCTGCTTAAGCTCTGTCCGAAAAGCTTTCGTGTAAGCGGTTTACAGAGCTCCTCTGACAGTGGTCACCCTTTACCACACTCGCGAAATGTCTAGAGACAAGTCTCTTCAACCCTCTTTCAGACGGAGGGTGTTTTTCCTTTCATCCTTCTACTCTTTTACAGCTTCGTTCATAGTTTTGTAAAGGGAGGACAGATGGGTTGCTGATTTATTTCCCGGTTTATTGAAGGTTGTGCATTATTAGGCATCTTAACATTTTGATGTCAAGATATTGATTTTAAACAGAGGTTGAATACGAAACAAGGAGTCTAGAATATAACTAAAAAGGCCTTTTATTCTCTCCTTCCAAATAAAAATTATTGTGTTTCAATAATAGTAATAATAAAAATTCATGTCCTACAAAAAACTGGTTAAGGCGTTTCTTCAATGTTCTTCTGAAAAACGGATGATAAATTTTTCTGATTTGCCTCGCTCTCACATGGAAATGCTTTTATTCACGAAAGTTGCTGACTTAAACGATAACCTATCTATTGTTGACATTCAATACAACTTTTCTTTCTCAGTATGGCTCGAACAAAACAAATCTATTACACTTCCGATAATCAGTTTTCTGTCAAATTTTTTAAACAAAACGTTTCTCACATTTCAACAACAAAATTTTTCTCACGCTTTTTTCTGCATTTCTCTTGTTAAACTATTCTCAGTCTCAAGCGATTGGCTTCCTCTATCAATTATATATTTTTTTGTCTTCATGATATTCCCGGAGAGGGAACAAATTCCGCAAGCCAACGAGTTGGCCGGCGCCAATATAAATTTTCAGTGGGACGCGAACACCGCTATTTCCACGATGTAATAAACACTACATTGATTGATTGTTAAGTGATTCCGTGCGCGTCAACTGCTAAGGTCATTAGTCCCGTAAAAGTAGAGCATGTTTTTATCTCGGGAGGTGGCGGTGATCTTCCCCGCAGGATGGTGAGACCAGGGCGCAGATCTACCCTCGTGTAAAGGGGTTTTCCCAACCAGATATCTCCCACCAGCGAAACACCGCCCCAGCCGGTGCAAGCTCTAAGCCCGCGACCGGTCTCCCGGCATGTGTGTTACTGTAATGCATGTTAGTGTGTGTGTGTGTGTGTGTGTGTGTGTGTGTGTGTGTACGTGTGTGTGTAAGGAGTGAGGATAGGATACGAAAAGGAAGATGAAGGAAAGATGCCGCACGGTCCTTGCCCATTGATAGATTACTACTGCTCCGGTATTCACCTAGTATTGATAGGAGGAACCACGGAAAACTGTCGATCAGAGCAGTCGGCCGCTAGAATTATCCTCCAGACAGCGACTGAATTCGACCTAGCTCTCTGGCTAATGTCGAAAATCCTGCCACCATGAGGGCACGAACGTAGAACCTCCCGGTCAGAGGCAAGTCAGTTAATATCCTGAGCCACCTCTCCTGGTATCCACTCCACTTACAGAATTAATGATTTAATAATGAAGCGCCCGTAATAAATAAATTGAGCGCCCTGTGCTCGCTCAACACTTGACGATTCTCACTATTTAGATGTTCTCGAAAAACTCTGTATGAATGTGAATGTACTATCAAGGCTCGAATTTAGATGCATTGCAATAGGAATAAGTAAAACCAATATCGCTGTTAAATATTGGTAGCGTCTTAGGCGTGAAGCTACTGGGAAGATTTCTCGGAATTCTATTGAAGGGTTTTGAACAACTTTGCGTTATGTTTGTTTTTAGGTCAATGATTTCATTGTTTTAAAATTGTGAAATGTGAGTTAGTCTCAGTGCTTTCTGTTAGTCTAGGAAAATATTGTACAATACTAGTGTATAAAAACGATATTAGTTGGTACTGACAAAAAGCAAAATTATGATTTTAGGTGAGTTTATGAATACGAGGAATAAATAAATATTATTTAATTTTTCAACAAATATATTCAAAATTATCAGGAGCCTCATTTTATATTTTATGTTTCCGACCTCAAAATTTATTGATTGAACGAGTCTTGTGTTGGATGGAACAAATATTCATAACATCAAAATGTGACGAAAGGGTTAGCTTCGACATTTTCCCATTAAATCTCCATTTTCTTCGTTTATTTCAATTCGCTGACATGTTATTGGAAAATGGACGTGTATTTGTAGTCTAATAATGTGGATGTTTCGGAATGTCAAATATTCAATACGAAACTCGACCAATCATAATTCACGGCTATTTTCGGAGATATTGAATTTTAGAAGCTTAAGAATATTTGCAATACAGTGCACATATATTTATCTCTTTTTCGTGTTTTTCAGTTATAAGCTTAGAATTACTCCATCAAAATATAGTGAATGTATCTAAAAACCGAGATATTAGAAACAAAAAAGGAATATAAGATAAATACTTTTTCAATTGGCTAAGAATTTATAAAATACTTTTAGTAAAGGAGAGAGTCAAATCTCACCATTTCTCTCCATTTTTATATACGGCAAATATTGCAAGCCATTGTTATATTAATGTATAACAATAACGCAATGATATATATATATATATACATATATATATATATAAATAAACACTACATTAAAAATATTATCTGCAATTGAAAGTAATTTAAATATATTCCTCCCTATTGAAATTCGATTCGGTCTTATGTCATTTTGAAATATTTTTAAAATAAGTCTCTGAAATTTTTGCTTGTACGATGGAGAACTGAATTTAGGTCACCGTCAACGATTCAAAGTGACATATCCTCTCAGGTGTTCTCTCGTAGCTATGTCAGTCCCCTTTCTATCGATGTTCTCCTTTTGCAAAGGTACGTAGATAATATTTCCAATTTCGCCACCGACAGCAAAGTTTTGTATTCCAAAGCACCACGCGAAGCAACGCACGAACACGGAAAACACGGCGCCGAGATGGAAAGAACATTTCCGACGCGATGTCGAAAACGATAATAGGGCGAACAGCAACGTTATCGTATTGCCGTAAAAATATTTGAACGCAGCGGCAACTCTGTCGCGTTTTATTTCCTTCCAACTTTGTCGGAAGACTTGCTCTCTGCCACGAACTCTCCCTTGACAAAAGAAATGCGCTCGTTACGGAGATATTTATCAAAGAGCGGGCGCTTGCATTCGTTCCGTTCTCGCCGAGTGATAACATCAAGGACGAACTCAAAGTACGCGAAGTCTATGGAGCCTAAAAGAAATGTTTCGCTCGTTTTGAGATTACACGCAGTACTTATCAAAAATATGACAGAATTTTGACTGTTATACTAAGTTGTAAAGATATCATAAAATTTACAATATGCTTGCAAAAGGGATGCACTTTTGGGATGAAATTTTTGTACATACATTTAAATGAATTGTAAGTGTGTTTAAATAAAAGTGTGTGTTGAAGTACAAATTAAGTTGAAGAGACCGACGTGCAAACATCTTAGACTTGGTAGGATTAGTCCTAATAAATTTATTAATTAAGAACAGAAGCCAGGAAAAATTATAAAAAGCATCACGGAAAAACTACGAAACAACAATGCAAGAAACCAGGACAACAAAGTGGTAAATCAAATCAAATGTTTTCGTTATTGAAGGTAATATATATATATATATATATATATATATATATATATATATATATATATATATTTTGACCGTATGGTCAAAACACCAGCATTAGGCAAATCACAACATTCGAAAGTGGCGCGCAGTCAATGAATCGTCGTGGGGTAAATCAAACCGGAGCCGTGAACGAGCGCCTGGAACGAGGGATTGGTCGGTCACATCGAGCGGAGGCCAGTCGGGTGCGAATGATGGACAGGTAACGAGGGGAGATGGCGACAAAGGATGTGATGATGTTATGGAAGAAATCGGGAGTAATCGAGGCAATTTGGATCAAAGGAAGGAGAAGTATGACAAACTCAGTGATGAAAGTGATTAAGGATTGTTATAAGTGTGTTCGAAAAGACATAATCACGAAATTAGGCGAGAGAAGTGCAACATTGAATGGACACGTGGGTGATACTGCAATTGCGACAAGGTGGTGTGAGAATTAGAACATTAGTGGTGATAGTGATGATTTTTGGGGAAACCAGTGGGACGGAGGGAACAGAAAGGAAAGTTTAATGTGTTACGGAAATAGATAAATGCAATCGAAAAGAGAAAACGATCTTTTATTAATCCTCAACCAGTCGGTGTAACTGTGCGGGTGCGGGACCGCGTTGTGGAGCCCTGCGAGTCGAAATTGGAATTCCGACGTGGGGGAAAAGAAGTTGGCGGTGAAACAACGCCGGTGTGCGAGGACGGACCGTTGCGCGACACGTGTGCAGACGCAGAACGACGGCGGCACCAAGGCCACCTGACGGCAACGGCATCGGGTAGCGGCACGTGGCGTCGCATCGCACGGAAGGCAGCAACAGTGGAAGACTCAGATAAGTAACGATAAGTAACGTGGGATATGCCGGTTGAGGATGCTCATCGGAGTAATAAGGAAAAGCAACAGTGTCTGTGATGAGAGCGGATGGCATGTAGTTTCAGAGAGATGGAAGTATCATGAACGGGAATAAAAAATGTAAAAACAATAGGAACAATCAGAGACATATAATGTAAATCGTTTAATTAGTATTCATTAATGATCTGCGATCATTTCAGTAATGTAAATTGTATTATTAATGTAAATTGTTAGTCTTAATAAATTCTGTCTGTGTAATAATAGATTCATCGAATTCAGATATGCTGGTTAAAGTATCCCCCTCAACGACTTCCTGTACCATAATGAACAAAAAAATTTCATGGCATGTGCATCCCTGAAGACCGATAAAGGTAAGTATACACATACAATAATAGTCACAATATATATATATATATATATATATATATATATATATACACATACATATATTATATGCAGGTATGCAGTTTATATACAGGTGAGTCACGTAACTTAAGCATCTCGGTTGAAGTTATTGCGATGTAGTTTTCACAGAAGTGCATGAGGTAATAGGGCTAATTAATACGTGTATTCATTTCTGTTTTATCACTTGAATTATACGAGATTTGTTAGGTAACTTTGTTTTTTCAAATAAAACTATACATATTTTTTCAGTCTATCATGACGAGCGTAAAAAGACGAATCCACTGATATACATATTGTCATATGTTAGATAAGCATTTTTTTGCGTAATTTTGATTTTTGCTACTAGGGTTTAACGGATATTTTGAATGTACTTGTAACAGTCCACCACGCAAGGTCACGCAGCGCTCCACCGGCAAACGCGCGTCTCGGGAACGGAAGGGGGTATACTACTTGAAGATAGGAAAATATTCCAAATATTCACAAAACTGTTATAGGTTTTTCCCCTGAACTCTTCTTTGCATCCTTCTGCATATTCAGTTTTTTTTCTTTCTTTGGTTGAAGGAAATGAAGGATTGAAAATGAGAATTTGTCATAACTATGTATTGTAATAAAATTGTTTATTACTTCAACTCCTTTCAATGGGGTTTTATATCATAGGATATTAATGGGATCTTGAAGCAAAACACTATCAGAATAAATATTAAGACTGTATTTGCAGGATATTGCATATTGTGAGCAAACAATTTAAATGTTAATAAGCCTATAATAATAACTTAAGGATGGACACAAACGTATTTCAGTACACACACTACTTATGAAAATGCGAAAGGACTGAAAGTAGAGTTCAGGAAAAACTGCAACAGGTTTGTGAATATTTGGAATATTTTTGTATCTTCAAATACTAAACTCCCTTCCCTTTCCGGCGCGCGTTTGCCTGTGGAGCTCAGACAGAACCTCCGTGACCTTATGTGGAGGACTGTTACGAGTACATTCAAAATATCCGTTAAATCCTAGTCGCAGAAATCAAAATTATTCAAAAGAATGCTTTTCTAACACATGATAATATGTATATCATTGAATTCGTCTTTTTACGCTCGTCATGATGGACTGAAAAAAATATGTATAGTTCCAGTTGAAAAAAAACAAAGTTACCTCAAATATCTCATAAAATACAACTGATAAAACAGAAATGAATACACATATGAATTAGCCCCATTCCCTCGTGTACTTCTGTGAAAACAAAAAGGCAAACCAAAAATTTGGAAGTCAAGATAAGCAACAACATGAAAAAATCCTCCCTGATTGTATTTGTTCTTTCTTTCATGGCCGAGAAGTGTCCTCGCCTTTTACAAATGGGTCATTTCCGATGTCCAAATTTTACCGCATTAACAGCCAGCACCAAAGAGCACATCATTGCCGCGCAAAAAGAGCTGTAGAAGGCAGCATCAAAGCGAAGGCCGTCCTCCGCCCACCGCACGTGGCCGCTGGGGGCCCGTGCACCTGCGACCCTCCTCCCCGCTCCCCCCCCCGCGCGGCGCGGCTTTGATTTATGGCGGAGGCGATGCGATGCCATCGGGTGACGGCCTATCGACCGCGCATCGAGAGGTGATGAACGGCCCGGCCACTTCCTGTCCTTCACCGCCCCTTGTCCTCCGGAGCTACGTCACGCCGGCAGCAACCCCCACGCCTCCCTCCCGCATCACCGACCTCTCCGCCCCCCACCATCGCCCGTCATCCGTTCCGCCTCTATAGCGCCCCGCCGCCCGGTTGTTCTGCCACTCCGATGCGCCGACTCTGTTGCCGTCCGCCATCCACGCCCACTGCCGCCCCTCGCCGCTCTGTCCATACCCCGCTCATCATCTACCCTACACATCGATGCCTGGAAACGCCGCCCAGACAACAATTCCCTGCCACCCAGACTCCCTGCCCCCCAGATCCCTTCCGCCCAGCCTCGCTGCTAACCAAACTCCCAGCTACCCAGACTCCCCGCTAAACAAACTATCCGCCACGTACACTCCTTGCCACCCAGACTCTCCACCACCCAGACTCTCTACCACCCAGACTTCCCACCGCCCCGACTCCCCTCAACCCATACTCCCCACCACTCACACTCCCCGACACTACACTCCCCGTTACTGACACTATCCGTCACCTGCACTTCCCGTTACCCACATTCCCCTAAATAAAAGCTGGATTAGTTTGGCTGGTTAGTAGCGCCCGTTATTGAGACATGACATTTTTTCACACCTATAAACTTTATACAATTTGCTTTATGTGTAAAATAAATACTCAGAAAAGATGAAAAAGTGTTTATGTATTCTTGAAAGAGTTCTGTAAAATATAACAGTACAAGAGTAATGTCGGTAAAGTTTATTAATAACAACGCTAAGAGCTTTATCACTGAAACTTTTACTTCTAATATGCAAAAAGATCTAACAACACATGTTTAGCTTTAGCAATCAGAATATTGTTTTGTTTATTGATATAAATGATCTTGTGCTGTTTTCCTGAGCAATTTTCGTACTTCCACAGCTTCCACCTTCTCTCCGCCTCCCCTCCCCTCCTTTGGCCCAGTTCACCGTGCGTTGCCTTTCCCAATCTCCAACGCACGTAATTTCCGATTTGCTTGCAGCGTGAAATTTTTCGATGAGCAGATAATCTGAAATCGATGTTCGCTCGTGAAAAATTCACTGAAACCACCCAGCGCCCAGCTCGTGAATAGATTTACTTTGGCGCACAAGTTTTAGGTATCTTAAATTATTTTCTCGTACGCTTACATTTTGCTACAAGAAGCTTTTACATGTTCGAAATTCTTTGCTGGCGTGAGAGGGGAAAAATAAGGAAAACAAAGATAAAAGTACCGTTAAGTGGTTTAAAATGATAATATATTGCGTATTTTCGTTGCTTCGCGGCTCACATGGTAATATTTTGAATATATTGAGAGGTGTTTTGCCATTACGAGTACCGAGCGAGCGCGAAAGTGTGCCGAGGACCGTCTTATAAATTTCAAACTTTCCGAACAAACATTCGAGGCCCGGTACTAGGGAGAGGTACTGGGAGATACATGTTCTGGGGCAGCAAATTGCTACTTCGAGGAAGAAAAACAAGAAAAAGAGACAAACTTCGTCGGTACCTTATCTTTGTTGGACACCCCGCTTTTTCTAAATGAATTCATTTAATGTGGCATCAACAATGTCCTTAGTTATAATTAGTCATTAGTATAAATAGTTTATATTTTTTACCTTACAAGTTTCCGCAATTCGTTCAAAATTGTTTTTGTTTTCATAAACAGATTTTACATATTTTACTTCATTATTAGATTCTCGCCAGATTATATCTTGCTCGTCTATAGAATTTTTCTCAGATTCTTTCTCCTTCATGAACGTTTCTTCAAACGTATTGTATTATTTATTACGTTCTGTTATTTATAAATAACGTATAAACGTTTCGTATTATTATATTTCCTAGTATTTGTATGTATGTATCTTTTAATTTTAATTTTTGTACTTTCTTTTTTGATTATCTGACACTGATTTGCAATAGTAATTTTATTATTATTATTTTAATCAAACAAGAGCAAACCCAGGCGGGCGGGCCGGAAGCGGTCCTCCACCCTTCTTGATCCGGCCCCCGTTCGTCTGCTGTCCTCGGCTAGCGGAGTGTCATGGCATTTTGACGTGATCTTGTACAAAGTTGTCGTACACAGTCACAGAGAATGTCCCACAATTATTTTTCATGAGTGAAATCTGTTTTTAAATAAAGATCTTGAAGTAAGATCATATACTTTTTAAAATATACTCAATTTTGTGTGAAATATAGGTAATGTTTAATTTTACAAAATTTATGCTGGTCTCATTTACAAATCTGTAATTTCGAAAATTGCAAACAGGTAGTATTTCAAAACTAGCCTTACAAAGTGGAAGGTAGAGATTGTTGCCTTAAACAAAATCTGTTCAAAAAATTCAGCTCTTGCCAAAAGGGTGTGTACAAATTTTTAAAAAAATGAGTCGTTTTTACTTTCCCGTATACGTACGTATACACGGAGTGATATACGTAGTATAGGGAAAGTTATGTAATGCTGCCCGAAAAAATGGCCAATTTTCGGCGGAAAAAAATTAATTGCCGGGCCGTGAAAACGAATAAGTGGATAAAACCAGTTGCTAAATTAAGAAAAAAAAATCCTCAATCTCGTGGTGTGGTCAAAATCCATGATTTGTTGCTTCTTTATACTTAAAAATCGATTGACGGCATTCCGTCCGTCTGTCCGTCTGTCCGTCTGTGGTCAACGCTAGCGCATAAACCGTTCCGTCGATTTTCTTCAAAATTGATATTCCCCAGTCGATCTGATTCTAGTCGAAGCTTTGTGATTTTGAAAAAGATTCTATAAAATTTGGGGGTACTTTATATGAAGCCCCCCGGGGATTTTCAACATTTTCTCAAAAACGGCTCCAAATTTTTTCTTTAAATTTCTTGTATGAATAGAGAAAAATACACTTTTTAACATGGCATAGGTCCGATTTTCACGTACAGCTCTGAATTTTCGAAAATTGTGAAAGTTTGAATTTTTTTCGGCGTCTTTCTCCAACTACAAAATTGAAGATAGAGATTTTTTCTTCAAATAAAATTTGTTCTGCATATTGAGTTCTTTCATAAAGGTCATGTAAATGTTTTTCACAATTTTGGTAGTTTTCGTGAAATGTTGCGTGCAATATGTACAATTTTAAAAAATTACAGAAACAAGGTTTTCTCAAAAACGGCTCCAAATTTTTTCTTTAAACTTTTGGTAGGGATAGTGGTAAATGTACTCTATCAATGACGTAAAAGCCATTTTGGTCTATCGGTTGTTTTTTTCAAAAATTACAAAAATGTAAATTTTTTACTTGTCTCTCACGTCGTTAATATTTACATTATCGGCGATTTTTTTACATTATTATATTTACGAGTATATATGCTTTAAATAATGTCAAGTAAAGTTTCTCGAAAACACTACCGTTTTCTGTGAAAAGTAGCTCAAATTTCGGCATTTTCAGAAATGCTCAAACGTCATTTTCTCGTAAATGGCTGCAATTTTTTTCTTGAAACTTTTGTAACGGATAGTGCTAATTACACTCATTAGTATAGCGTGAAGTTTATTGTGAGTTTTTTTTGTGTTTTTCAAAAATTATATAAATGTAAGAAATTTTTGAAAGATCTCTCACATCTTTAATATGCACATTATCCGCAATTTGTAAAGATTATTATATTTGTGAGTGTAAGTGCTTCAAATAACTTCAAATAAAGTATTTGGAAAACTCAAAAATTTTCTGTGAAAATGAGCTTCAAATTTCGCATTTTTAGTAGTGCTAAAACGCCATTTTCTCTTAAACGGCACATAATTTTTAAAAGAAAATTGCCATTTACGGCTAGGTTTTTGTGTTCTTTAATATTCTAAAATTAATGTTTCTGTTCTACCAATAGGAAACCGAAAAATTAAGAAAATGACAAAAAATGTACTTTTGGCGATAATAGATGGTAGCTGGCAAGAAAGAGTATGTGGCAATTCCGAATAGCTAGCGAAGACCCAGGAAAATATAAAACTAATACGGGAAAGTGTGTGCCATTCAAATAAGGTCGTGTTGAATTTTTTGAAAATATGAGTTGTTTTTTCTATAATTTCCTGACAAACGAAAGTCCGCTCGGAATTGACTGCGCTTCGCTTTCGTCGTATTTGCAACTAAAATTTTAAAAATACATTTGTTTCTGAATTACATGTATTTATCAAAACCACATCTTCAAATAAGGTCATGCTTAATTTTTTCAAAATACGAGTAGCTTTTCTATAATTTTGTGACAAACATAATAGCCCGCTGTAAATTTACAGCGCTTCGGACAGCTGGGTGCGTCGTAAATTAGAATGGGCAATTTTGTATATTATTTCTTTCTTCGTTTCTTACATTAGAACTTTTGTTATACACTTACACATTAATATTTTATAAATAGTTTATTTTGAAATATTTGAATTAAGTAAAAAGAATTAATAGCTCTCAGAATATCGACAATGGAGGGTCTGCAACAATGGAATTCACTTTGCGCTCGCGAATTTCTGTGAATTACGTATCATTGTTGTGACCTGAAGGAGCTGTATGAAAAGGAGTTATAATTGTCTAATTTATGTTGATATTTGCATGAAAATATTCAGTTTTCGCACCAAATGCTGTAGCATTTGTAGTGAGTAGAGAATTTGTTGCATGGTTTTAAAATACTCTTCTCTAATCATGGCCCTATGGAATGCATTTCTATATTGTCAGGCTTCTTTTTCCAATATAGGTTTACAAAACTTTTGTATTAAATTTTGTGCAGTTGTAGAATTCACACAGTTCTGACAACACTGCGATGGAAACAGTGAGTTGTAAGCTAAGATGTTAGTAGCGCACAAAGTGCAATATTTCAGTACTATATAGCCGTTTCCTCTAATACGGGAAAGTAAGTGCTGTTGTAGCACCACTAGTTTTGTAAGTTCTGCTTGAAATGAATGCATTTCATAAAAAACACATTTTCTAAAAAACACTCCATTTTTTATTCAAATTGTTTCTAACTAAAACAAGAGACGCGTAAAAGAATTGCGCATGTCTGAACTCCCTACATTTTCGAAAATTGTAATTATCTAAATAATGTTAGAAAGCATATGGTGTTGAAGCGCTACTAGTTTCCTAATTAAATTATCTCACGGTAGTCTGCTTAGGTGCGGGTGAATATTTTTTGACAAACGGCTTAAGCAAAAGGATAAATCTAACACAATGGAATGTTCTATATAAAAGAAGGTAATTCAAAAATGAGAAGTGTTAAGATAGTTGGGTTAAGTTAGCTTAGCAAAACAATCAGCAATTCGATTGGGCCAAAGTGACGCGCTCGCTGGCATATTTCCTTGTCGACGATGACACACTGACGTTCGGGCACCTCCATTAACCTAAAACACCCTTCAGTCCCGCCATCTAAAAATGTACAACGAATTTTACAATAAAGATAAAGCTTGACTTATTTCGCGTCCCTCGCGAAACTACCATAAAGAATTTCTCCTTAATTGAAAATACAAATTTCTGATAATCTTTGGTTTTGTCAAAAGAATACATGAGTGCCGAGGCACGATTTTTGAGAACCATTTTGCTAGAGGCTTTCGTTTTGTGACCTCCTTAGAACTTTCATCAAAGTCAAAAACCATTCGCAAAATCCCCCGCCACCCCTGCGTCTGAGTTCACGCCTCCATCACTGCCAGCCATTAACCTCACTTTCTTCTTCTGCAGCAGAACTGGCTTCGGTGGCTCAGGGCAGCAACTGATGCCCTTGCAGGACCTGTGACCGGGAGATCCTAGAGTTCGAGTCCCGACGGTGGCGGAATTTTCCGAAAGAGTTGGACGGCTAGATCGAGTTCAGCCACTGTCTGAAGAAGAATTCTAGTGGTCGGCTGTTCTGGTCGGTAGTTTTTCCGATAAACACCAGGCAAATTCCGGAGCAGTAATCCTATCAAACGGGCCACGGACCGCGCCCGATCTCTTCTTCTGCTTCCCTGAGCTGTCCTCACCCTTCACTTACAGACAATTACATTTACATGCACTTAACTACCTCACAGGTCGAGGAAGTTGGGAGCTCAATTTGTCCCAGATGGAACAGTTCTGATGCGAGATACCTGGTGGGGAAAGCCTCGAAAACCGACGAGTATGTCGGCGCCGGATCTCGCCAACCATCGGGGTGAGAGCACCCCCACCTCCGATTAAAATATACATACATGAGACTAATGACCTTTTCAGTTGACATTCCCAGAATCATCAATCAATCCTGGGCAGCAATGTGCTCGTTCCTTCAAATGATGGAAATTGTTTTGTAAAATAATCGTAAAAGAAATAAATATTTTTAACAAGAATGATGGGATTTGAGAAAAGGTGCCCTAAATCACTAAGAGAATTATCGTAAATTAGCAGTATAGAATTTCACGACATTCTACCATACGTTACTTATAATAATTGAACCATGAATCACCCTCAATCATTTGAGAGTAATTCAGATTTTTACGTTACTTTAAACAATCTTATTATTTACAGAACTGTGATTCACTGCGAGATCTAGGCTGAATGAGAATCATTGAATCTCTAGTTTAAAATGCGACCCTCAACTGTAAATGTACATGGGAGAATCTTGGCATAAATATATCGAGGATTTCTACTCGAAGTGAGCGAGTGTCTGAGATGTGATTTTTCATTCAACAAAAAAATTTATTTAAGTAACATTACACAAGAATGTTTTTGTAATAGCAAAGGATCTCGTCTGAGATTATTTTGATATTTCAATGAAGTTCTACAGTTGACTCGCGTGCTAGCGCTTGGGGTCCCCAAATGTGTTCGAAAGAAAAATCGGACAACTTTTTAATTTTTTATTACCTCATTAAAAATGACTGAAAAGGTTTAAATTATACTTTTTTTTAATTTTTAGAATTTAATGCCACTTCTTTTTAAAAATTTTGACACAATGTTTGCCCAAATTTCCAAGATTCTCTTGACCGGACGAGCATAAAGAACGCCGGACTCTCCGGTCGAAAACCGGACATCTGGCAACTGTAGCTGGCGCCAGTGACAACGTGGATCAGTCCGTAATGGGTGTCGTTGTTTCACAGTCAGTTGATTGTCACGCACTCGTAATGGTTTGTTGCATTTCCAGGCTGTGCAATTTGAAATCGCTCTCGCCCGGGTGATTGAATATTTGTGGCTGTTGTCCACAAATCGAAGTTATGTCCAGATTGGTTCCGTGGGCCGATATGCGATTCATCGGAGCGGAGCGAGAGATTGTTAGATGCAACCCGGTGGTTTCATCGGAGGATTGTTTGATGCAGTAATGATGCGGATATTGACAGAGTTCGTGAACTGTGCAAACACACGAACCTTGTGTCTGTTGGTCTGCGCAGTTAGTCTGTTGCAGTGGCGTATATTGCTTTCATCCCCTGGGCTACCGCTCTCTTTAGAAATAATCTTTCAATATATAACTTTATGTAGTTATAACAATTATGTAGTTTTTTCTAGTTTGTACTATTTTTATTGTGCAATATTATTTCTGTTAAATAATTATTATAATGATAAAATAAAATTATGTCTATAAGTTTGTTTGCTAAACAGCATCTAACCAAATTGACAATAGTTAACTTTGATACTATCACATACTTAATATGTAGCAATTTTAACAATTAAAACGCACTAATATATATATCCGAACGTGTCAAGAAATCGCTCGGTAAATCGACATATTGAGCCCTTGGCTGGCCTATATCTTCCTATAGTAGGGGGGAGTGAATCACGCAACGAACGCACGCTGTGAGGACGCCGCTGAGTGGCGGTTTCTTCGCGTTGCCACCTCTTAAGAGGACTGAGGACCTCTTAAGAGGACTGACGTGCCAACGACCGAGCGATTGAATACAGATCTCAACAGAGCAGATGTATAGAATCTTGCAAAATGTATGTCATTGAAAAATAATGTGTCCAATAATTATTTTTAATATAATTTTTCTTTATATATTTTTGTTCTCGTAATTTTCTCGGGCTACCGCCGCCGGTAGCCCTGTTTGCTCACAGTATACGCCACTGGTCTGTTGTGGAATCGAGGGCGTCGATTGCTTTGAAAAATATTGACATGGAGATTAATTTAGAAGTGCGATTCACACTTTGATGGAACGCGCAAACCCCCGTGAGATAGGTTATGCGTCCGACTCGAAGGAAGGTTTGTCCGCGTGACGTACGCAAAATGGCTAATACAGAGACCGATTTGAGAAAGAATACGCTCCTCCTCGCAAGAGAGATTCTCCCACTGCTTTGCGGTCCTCTGTGGATATTTTGTATTATGCATAGAGAATACTTTACGCATGCGTGTATTATTTAATTGTATCAGTGTTCATTTAATAGTCATGGAAAGAATTCGTGCATCGTAGTCACTCTAACCCGACCATTCGTTATTATTTCTTATCAAGCTGTTATTTTGATTTATTGTTTTTATTTAAATGTATTCCATGCAGGTACATTCACTATATCTAAATTAAATGAACGACTTTACAGATGACGCACCTGAGTCGGTTAAGCTTGTGGCACGGGTGTGATGTCTTATATAATTTAGAAATTACTCCAAGAGTTATTTTTTAATTTAAACAGTTTAAACAGTGGCCGTTTTAACTAGTTGCCAGAACGTTTGCTGCAAAACCTCGCAATCCAAGTGTAGGTTGGCGCCGGATATTGCCAAATAGCGAGGAAACATCACTTCCACCTCCCTCGAAAAAACACACACTATACATACGGCACGAATGATCTTATCAGTCGATGCGACCGGAAATATCAACCAACAGAGACCGAAAACAATCTAGCACGTCTTTGCTTCCTTCTGCTTGGCTTTATTTGCGACATCCGTTGCGGTGACCACGAGGGCAGTTGGCAAGGAGGACATTCCCCGGCTCAGCGACTTTGCTTCCACGATAGCCAGTTGGCCCCGGCCTTCCTTAGAGGCGGCCTCCTGAGGCATTGCGATTTCGTCAGAGACGCCTTTCTCTCCGTCTTGCATCTTATCCTCCTTTACCTTTCCTACTTTCTCCACCTTATTCCGTCGAGGGTGAAGGGAAGGAAGATAGAGTTCATTTACCTCGCGCCGCCCGAAACGGGATTCGAACCTGATACCCTTATAGCCTATAGCTTTCCGACGCTACAGCTTGAACGACATCGACAACCCAGGAGACCTGATCAACGCTACTACTGAATCAGTTTAGAGTAGCATCTCCGACGCTGTGATAAGTATCATAAAAGTATAAACATTTATTAATTTGTTTTATTGGATACGAAAAAATACAGTCCCATGCCAGCAAATCGAGGCGTATTGAAGGAAACCTCACTTGATCCAAACGGTGGACCGGAAGTACTCCAAACGTGAGGAACGGACAGACGGTCGAAATCACTTACGTTACGTGATTAAGAATAAAATTGCTCAAAGCAACCACAATCCTCCGGTAGATTGATTGATTATTTCGTATCTTTGAGCACGTCATTATTCTCGGTCATTATTCTCGTAAGTGTAGGGCATGTTTTGTCTCTACGAAGGTGATCTTCCCCGCTGGATGATGAGATCCTGCGCCGACCTGCAGGTGGATAGCATGGTTTCCCCAATCAGTTAACACCCACCTGCAGGGCACCCAGCCTGGACGAGCCCTAAGTTCCCGAACGGTCTCCCGGCATGTGTGGTAGTTGAAGTGTAAGCGTGTGTAAGTAAGGGGTGAGGATAGGACAAGGACGAGGAGGGAAAGATCGCGCGTGGTCTGTGAACTGTTTGTTAGGGTACTGCTCCGGCACTCGCCTGGTGTTGATCAGAGAAACCACGGAAAACTACCAATTAGAGCAGCTGGCCGCTGTATAAAGACTATCTGAACTCGATCAAGCAATCTAGCTAGTGTCGAACATCCTGCCGCCGTCCTCATTCGTTGAGGATCATTTGTTAACCAATACAATAACAATGAGAGCGAAAACAACGTCGCATGTCTTCGGTTCCTTTCGCGTGACCTTATCTGTGACATCAATAGCGGTGACCGCAGGGCCGTCGGCGTGGAAGGCATCCTGCTCCTCAGAGCGGCTTCCGGTCGGCCCCGGCGACGCCACCGCTTCCGGCGCCGCGGGCCCCGCGCTTTGTCTCCGCCTCCTCCTTCGCCTTCGCCTTCGTCCTCCGTGGGGGAGAGGCGGCCGGCGCCAATTTGCAATGAAGATAGAGCGCGTCCGCGCCGCAAACAAACGCTGGTCGATCCGGCGGAATTGCTTCCGAGAGCGCGCGCCCGCGCGGTCGGCGGGCGAGGTGCGGGGCGCGGAGGGGCGCGGAGGGGAGACGGAAGAAGTGCGAGACGGAGAACTGGTGGAGTCAGAAACGGTGGGAGATGAAGAACTCGTGGAGGCGGAAACGATGGGAGGCGGAGAGCTGGTGGGAGTGGAAATGGTGGGAGACGGAGAGCTGTTGAAACGGAAACGGTGAGAGACGAAGAAGGGCTGGAGGCGGAAACGATGGCGATCGAAGAACTAATGGAGGCGCAACTCAAAGAACGGATTAAGGAATGGGAGGTGGAGACAAAAATAAAGAAGATAGGCGAAGCGGAAACACGAATAGGCGGAGATGGACGACAAAGTATGTAAGAATTGCCGGATGAAACAACAAAACGGTGGAGTCTCCCGAAAAGATAGAGGCTGTGAATGAGATGGAGGTAGGAGACAAAAAGTGCTGGAGGCAGAAGATAAAGAACAGAAAAAAAGAATGGGAGGTGGAGGAAAACAAAGAATGAAGGAATAAGTGCAAAGAAAAACTGACCGTGATGGATTACAAAGGTGAATGAATTGCTGGTAAGAACAAGAAGAGAGGAGGTGAACAGGGAAGATTGGAGTCAGTGATGAAGCCAGAAAAGACGGAGACACGGGATAAAGTGCAGAAGAAAAAGGCTTACCAGATTAAAAGGACAAAGAATCGACTCTTACTAGCAGCGTTTGTAATACGACTGTGAGGTTGAGTAGTCAGAACGAGGTCCACAGAGCAGAAAAAGGCAATTGCCAGTCTCTTTGATCTGGAGCTTAGGTTCTCCAAGTGGGCAATACAGTCCCGAACGGAGGCGACAGTAGAACGTCTCAGGAACGTAATGTGATTTTGAGTAAAATTTGAGGGCAATAGAGGGACAGTGCACCAAGGAAAAGAAAACAAAGAAACAAAAACCAAATTATTCACGTTTTAACTGTTGAGTAATTAAAAACTAAAAGTAATTCCAAACACAGCAAAGAACATTTAAAGATCTGGGCGCAAAAGAACTCCCTAAAATAGAAAAATGCGTTATTGATATGTTTTCTAAGTGTAAGAAGGTGAACGTCCTTGTGTATTGTTGGCTCGACAAGTTTTCTTCTATAACGTAATGATGTCGCTATTTTTTCTCTTCACAACACTTTCCTACTAGTCTGTGAAACTTAAACTTGATTTTTCTCCGTTTCCATGAAATTTAGATTAGACTACTATTGCACTCATCCCTTCATTTTAACTATTAAGGTTTGTCTCAACAGTAGGCATATAAGGAAGGCATCATTGCCATTCATGCGGGCACAGAATGGCAACGAAACTGGTAGAGCGGTGAAGTTGGTCAAACGAATAAGGAATTAAGGCGGCTATTGCATCTTCATGACTCGTCAATAACTATGAAGAAAGTGATCAAATTGGAGCATGAGATAGGGTGACAGCCAATCACTTCAACTTGTAGCACTTCCATACACTCAAGAGTAACGAGATTCGATCAATTTCCTGCGCAATGAAATTTCCTTGTATATGTTTTGGCATTTGGCGACGGCATGTTGTTCAAAGTAGGGGTTTGATAACAAATGAAGACCAATTTCATACATATTTCCGGCTAACAAACAGATAATCATTTAATATTTATCATAAGTGAGGAATGTTGTCGACTCCATTTCTTCCTTTCCCGTATACATACGTATATACAAAGTAGAATAGGGAAAGCTATGTAACGCTCTGCGAAAAAAACGGCGGATTTTTGGCAGATAAAACTTCATTTCCGGGCCCTGATAAAGGAAAAGTGGATAAATCCAGTTGCTAAATTAAGGAGGAAAATCCTCTAACACGTGGTGTAGCCAGAATCCCTGTTTTGTGAGTCCTCGATACCGAAAAAGTGTCGTTTTTTTTTTCAAAATGTCCGCGTCCGTCCGTCAGTCTCTGAACAATACTAGCCCCCAAAACCACACGAACGACTTTTTCCAAAATAGATATTGCCCGGTCTATCTGCCACCACTCGAGGCGCCGCGATTTTGAAAAACTTTCTTTAAAATTTGGGGCTACTTTACATGAAGACGGCAGGTGGCAATAGTATGTGGGAAGTCCGAATATCTAGCCGAGTCCAAAGGAAATAGAAAACTAATACGGGAAAGTCTGGGTCATTCTGTAGCACCACTTGTTTAAAATTGACACTAGTGTAACTCTAAATGAGTTCAGATCAACCCCAGGGAATTGATATCGACTACTTTGAGAATGAATTATGTAAAACCTCCATGCAAAGTAGCCGTAATGTAAAGCAACGATTGGTGACAGAGCAGGTCTTTCACTCTATTACGATATCCGAGATACAGTGTTATATTTCTAAAGGAAAGTTTTTAGTGTATTACTTCAACTACGTGCGCAGCGAATTAAGATAAGCTAAAGTGTCAAAGCTTTGAATTTGGGTTGGGAGCGAAAATGACAGAAGTGGAGATGCTAACAGATTGGGGGAAAACAGGTGAAGGAAGTACCGCTGAATTTACTGATTCGCTTTTGCCTGAAATAAACCGGTTGTCAATTTAAGCTAAAACCGACCCAACGAATAAGAGGAAGCAATACAAAGACGATAGTAATGTTTGGTGAGTTACAGCGTTCAGACCAGCTCCACAATCTCAGGATCGTGTGTTGGATCGATTTCTTTCTTCCACAAGACGTTCCTTTGTCATTCAACAATACCCCTTGATTCTTATTTCCCCGTGTGTGTGCGCTTGTGTGTGTAAAGTTCAGTCAGCCAATGGTTGGTTCAGAGGTCGAGGAAAAGGGTAGAAAAGCAATTGGTGGAAAAGCAAAGGAGACGGTGACGGGACAACTGTTTGGGAAAAAGGACGAAGTAGATACCTCATGAATACTTCATGTTTAAGAGGAAATGATAGGATGACAGTGAATATTCTCTGATGTTTGCGGGTAAAACTAACTTCATTAATGCCTGATTTGAGTAATGTCTGTTGAATTTAGCCTGTATGAAAAAAAGTGGATACAAGAAAAACATTTCGTTTTAAAATGTTATCTCTTAGTTAACATAATGATTCTCAACAAAAACTGAAAGTCCTTTTTAAGTACCTGCCAAAATCAGTTACTATTTAAGAGAAATTTCTTATAATTGGTACACTTTTTGGTCAAGATTCTAGATACACGTTTATGATCGCCTAGTACATTCAAAATGTAAAACATGTTGAGGCAGTTAACGTCTTCGTGAAATAAGGTGAAATAAATACGATTTTCGCATTTCTAAGGACGAAATCATCTTCGCAAAGTATATTAAGACATAGAGTCATCAGTAAATAACATCTGAGTTCGACAAAAATTGATGTTATGGAGAACACCTACTAGCTTTCCATTTAAAAAATGTTGAATTATCACGAACTAATTACTTCGACATAACAGGGAAAATCATAATAATTAGGGAGCGGATTTCTATAATTTTGGATATTTTTGTCAGTTGCTTCTGGGCATACCGAGGTGAAATTTCTTGACATTTGGTTAGTATTGGGTGCTATGTTGACCAACATGTTAATGCACATTTGACCGATTTTACCTGTTGGTGCATATTCGTGTAATAATAATTAATTTGTGTTCTTAGCAGTGTATTGTGTCTTGGCCTTAAGCCACCATCCTGATTGAGGTTTACCTGGGTTTACTCAATCGCTTAAGGCGCATGCCGGGATGGTCCCTTTGTTTGCAGTCCCAGGAATAAATGTAGCGTAAATCGTTGGCTTGCGGGTGAGATATGTCGGGTCGGTTTTTCAGGTCTTGGAAATATTCTAAATGGTTAACATTTTCCTACATTATTAAAATTTCCAATTTTCTAGGTTGGGAAATATCTTTATATTGTAAACATTTTCCTAAAACTGAATTGATCTTTTCCACGTTTTTAATTATATTTTTTACTAAATAGATTGATAATACATTATTTTATTATTGCCAATTTTCTTATTATTAGTATTATGAAATACACGTAAAATCATTTTATCATTATCTTTCAATGTTCTCCGTTTCTCTTAGACATGAACTTTTGACTTGATGTGTTTTCGCTTGTATGCTGATGAGACTCCCTCCCTTTCTAATTTTCATTTAGGAGTATTTCAGAAATACGTACGCAATCATAGCTTCTACTGAAACCTCTTTGAAACAATTAGAAGTACATATTAATACTTCACCGATTTAAACAATCTCTATCAAATCCACTTCAATATGTAACTTGCCTAGTCACAGAAAGATAATTTCTCTAAATTTTGAGTAAAATCTCGCAGTGTTTAACTTTATATATTTGGGATCAATTCTTAAATTACATTCCTAACTCGAAATTGATAACTTTAAACATACAAATGCTGTGAAAGTATTTCTCCTCCACCAACTCTTTCCTCCCTCGCTTTCATTCCTGTCTTCTATGTGAGAATACTTTCACTCAAATTGCGTACGTATTTTTCATTGAATGACCTCCTTCTATTTTTCTCTGTTCGCCCTAAGAAAAAAGTGGTTATAAACAATAACACGTGCTTTGAGATGCTTGCCATTGGTTAGTTGACACGATACCGCCTCAGGCGTGTTCATGTGCCTAAGAAAATAGTTTTCGATTTAGTGGCTCATTTCTCTCACGAAGTTAAAATTCCAGATGAAACTTACAATCTATAACTCAGATTCCAAAATAAGGAGACCATTGTTCCCACGCCTGCCCTTCCGGAAAAGGAGTTATCGATGTCGGTGACAGTTATGTGTCCAGCGCCTGATTGGTATCAGCTCTAGCGGAAAAAATGAATCCGTGCGAGCCGAGAGGCGAACTCATCCCACGCACGTGCGGTAGTAACCAGAGCTGTTGATTTCTTAAGAACTGATGACAGTCGCAGTCACGCACGATGGGAGGCGGGCGAAGCGAAGCAGATCAGTTTAGAGATTTTTGTCAAGCAGTTCGAAATGTTCGCTTAAAGACGTCGGAGTGCGGTCCAGGTCATTCCGCAGTAAAACACCACAGCTGAAAACTATTACGAAGTGGTGAAAAGCATGTGGTATTAAACGTTTTAAATATATTTTTGCATAAAAATCCGGACTTTGGTATTATGAAAATCGCTGAACTGACTGCAGAATTTACCGGAATATCATCTGCTTCAGACATGGAAGGACTTGAACCTCTTCCTGAAGCAGAATGATCGTAAGTAAATTGTTTGCATGATATTAAAGAGTGAATATTAGTTAATAGTCAAAATATAATTTAGATATTGACATTCGCTTCCTCCTTCCTTCTCGTATTTTTTTTAAAATTTAACTTTGCAAAATGGTAGTTAAGAGTGATTTGATTACTTTTACTATCAAGTAGTTTCTGTTAATGTGTGTAAAGATGCGTTTTCGGAGCTATTAGAAATGTTAATATTCGCCAGTGCTCTGCAGAAGACGGTTTCTCTTTTCGAGGGATCACTGACTATACCGAGCGCGCGTGGCCGAAAGTAGTGCGAGCGGAATCGACGATAGAGAATCGGAGCAAGGCGGATGAATACCTCGGGTTTGTTTACATCAGCTTTTTTCTTAGGGCAAACGGAGAATAGTATGCACTAATGTAATACAATTTTGAAAGTGGTTAGGCGGAAGAGCAGGCTAAATGGCCTGAGCCTCGCCACAAATAAAGACATTTATTTATTTATTTACTTATTTAATATTAACTAATATTTTGTATATTTCTTTAAAATAGATACTTATCTCTAAAACGTTTCATTTTTTCATTGAATCTACTATTTACTTGTGAGCATTCATTAATTATAATGAGCTTGTCAAAGTTTGCGTTTCTTTTTCATTTCTGTAATGTAACCGTCACGTACCTATCCGCTGACTGGTAGTACGCCGAATTACGAAAGTAAATCTTTAATTCACTTATTTCGTGACGTGTGGCTGCACCGTCACGCAAACCTGGGAATATCTCAATTAAAGGATAAAATTCCCTGTCGGTGGTGGGTTCGTCTTTGTCAAACTAATTACTAATTAACAGGCAAACACAATTTAGTAGTTTGAAATAACAGTGTACATATATTCTGACGAGTGAAATTCTTGTACAACTGAATTTACAAATTCTCCTATGTTTTCAGTTTCTTATATTAAATTATGGTAGCTAATTTCCCTACCTAAACTGCAGTTTTTCTAATACGATCTTAACTTCAATCCCTATTTGCGAGTAACAACCTACAAATACATATATACACTTCACACAAAGAAAATCACTGATGAAACACATAAAATACAGTTCAAGTAATTGTCCTGGGAAAGAAAATACGTAGACACAATGCTCCAAGTTCTCTAACACCTTGTAACCATTAACAATATTACACTTAATGTTCACAGTTGAAATTTGGCTTCTACGTTGCCTTTCAGTATAAAACTGCGTTTAACAACGCCTTTGACCTGTCCTTCAAATAATATTGTGAAAGAAATAATTGGACGGCTTTCCCTCCCGTTCAGAATTCCACACAAATAACTTTTGTTAAATGGTTTTAACACCCTTGAATCAATTACATAAGAATCCAGTCAAATAATTATATACAAGAACAATTTTACATTAACCACAAGGAATATCCTGATCTGATTCTAATTACGACTATACAAAAAAGAAATGACTTGACTAGCTAGCAAGACTACTGTTCCGCGGTCTTCCAGATTGAAATTTAGTGAATGTTCTTTCAGTTTTGTTTGACTCACGGCCGGCGAACTCCCGAAGAACGTTCCGCGCTGCGTAGTCGGCTGCCGAACGGTGTTCACGCCTCCAGGGTCGTTGGATTCCTGCAACACTCCGTGTGCTGTCCGTCGCGTCGAAATTGGAATGCCTCCGAGCGCCGTCTCTCCTTGCTCAGCGACGCTTCACCACTGCTCACTCAAAGGCGATGGTCGCATCAGAATGCGAGTTCGGAACTTCCAATTATGACTTTGTGATAGCAAAAAGTCAAGCTAGTTGTGGTGTCAATCAGAATTTTTAGAATTCTCAAGCTTCTATAAGTGGATTTCACGAATGAAATTCCGGAAAATAATAAAAACTCTTATTAAAGCTCTCTCATATGTCGTACTCCTCCACGTGTCCCTCGTCGTCTGCGCAGTGCACCAATGGTCGATCGCTCACCTCGGCGACTCGAGCGAGAAAAAAAAATTCTTTTGACACAAGTTCATGCCGCGTCCGTCCATTCGCAAAAGTTTCTGATTGGCTGACGTCTGAGTGCGTTCCGAAATAATTTTTCTGGCTGTCGCCATCTCTTCGCCACAAGAGAAACTACTTGTCGGTGGTATGGTGTCGGGCTTTTCGCTTCTATTCTCTCGTTGGTTTTGAATGTAACCGACGATGAGCGGTTACAATAAAATGATAAAATACTGGTGAGAATGTGGATATTTCTTGATATATTTTTTACACCAGATACAAGAAATGTTACACTAAGGTGAATATTTACATCAAATATTATCCCGCGAAGTAAAGTAGATTGTATTATGTTTGCACAAACATATATATTCTAATTCGAAGTATGCTGCTTCTGAATTTTGTCAAGAAAGGTATTAATTTTTATTGCATTTACAGAAAATGAAATAGTGTTAATTTCAATTGCATAGTGAAGGGCATATTTCGGATTTTTAGGTGATAAATGCATTCTTTTATAGCATACTTAAAGATTTTTAGGGCATAAAAATCCTCTCCCTAATAATAACCATAGTGACGATAAAACTTTCTTAGAAGAATCTCGGAAGTAATAAAGCATAAGGAAGGAAATCGGAAAGTAATACCGAGAGAGTTGTGTGGAATGCGAGGGAAGCGCGAGATGCGACATCACCGCAGACCAGAAGCACCGCGGGCGAAGTCCGTTGAGGGAGGCCAACGACGCCGACCGCCGACCCGCCCGCCCGCCCGCGGCGACCGAAGCGATGTAGCAGAGTGCGGGCGACTGCATCAGCGGAAAGCATCTGAGGGAGGTCGCCCGGGGGAAAATGAGGATTGCCATGGCGGTAGCCATTGCGGTGAGCAGCCACTGCCATCGCCCGATTGCCGCTCGGAAGACTGGCCTTTCAAAGCGAAGGAGCGAGGCGGGAAAGTGCGGGGCAGGTGAGGTGGAGAGTTCAGAGGAAGGAAGAGTAGGGGTGGAATATGAAGGAATAAGGTGTGTAGGAGCAGGGAGTGTTAAAACAAAGAATGCAGGGTAAAGGAGAGTTGAAGCGAGAAGTGGAAGGGACGGATATCTTGGAGTGAGAAGTGAAGAGGTGGGGAGAAGAGGAGGGAAGAATTGGGGAAAGATAGAATGGGAAAAGGAGGGGCGAGATGCTGCAAGGGCGGAATGAGAAGCAGGAGGTGTAGGAGATTGTGAGTCCATGAAGAGAGCTATAGAGAGCAGAGTTGGGAAGAGCACAGGGGCGGAAAATAGGTGGACGTTACCAAGTACGGGAAATACAGGGACGAAAAAGGTTAGTAGGTTAGAACCAGGAAGAGGAGAGGCGAAGGGGGAATATGTAATGACGGCATAGGTATAATGCGAGAAGAGAATATGTGAGCGACGTGGAGGGAAGAAGTCGAGATGTGTGTCAACGACGTAAGAAGTGAAGGCCGAGGGACTTCGTAATAAATTGAGCATTTTGAGAAGTCGGAGGCGTAAGGAATAGACATGAATAGCTGTTACGTGGGAATCGGGGATATCAAAAGTGGGATATCACTTGTGTGGATGGGCGGGATGGTAGGGGCAATGCGGCGATATAAGAAACGAGGAGCAAAGAAGAAGAAATGCTTGTCGCAAGCGAGAAAAAAATAGTAAGGAGAGGGCTGATGAGAGGTGGGATGGATTGATTGATTGATTAGTGATTTCGGGAGAGTCAACAGCACAAGTCATTAGCCCCGTAATTGTAGTGCATGCTTTTTTGCTGGGGATAGGGATATCCAGCTCCGTCCTACAAGTCGGCTTGCGAGGGTTTTCCCAACCAGGTATCTCCCACCAGCCAGGCACCGTCCCAGTCGGGAGAAATTCTAAGCCCCCGACCGGTCTCCCGGCATGTGTGGTAGTGCAGTGCAAGTAAGTGCAGGAGTATGTATGAAAGGGGTGAGGATAGGTCAAAGAAGAGCTCGTTTATTAGAGTACTGCTCTGGCATTCCCTTGATATTGAGCGGAAAAAAACTCGGAAAACTTCCTATCACAGCAGCCGCTCGCCAGAATTCTCTTTCAGACAACGGCTGAATTCAACCTAGCTCTGTAGCGAGGGTAGAAAAGCCTGCGACCGCCGTTGGGACATGAACCCGAGGTCCTCCGGGTCAGAGCCACTGCAATGACATCAAATTGTGGCCCTGAGCCACATAAGCCAGTGACTTACTGGAATGTGAGTCGGCGTGTCGTTGAGTGGCGCTGAGTCCAAGATTTGCGGCGTGCGAGGGAGAGGGCGGGGGGGAGCGGTGGAGAGGGAGGTGGGCGGGGCGGGTCAGGTCGGGGCGGGGAGCGTCCGCATGGGCATGCGGCGAGGGGAGCCGCAACGGCGGCGGTACAGCCGAGGGTGGACTTCTTATCCCCAGCTGCTTTCGCCGTTTGCCTCGACTATCGACTGAAGTTCGGTTTGACCTCGCCAGTTCCTTTTATTTCCTCGCCACCACCGCCCCCCGCCCCCCTTGCACAGTGGGCAAGAGCTATTCCACGGCTCCTCTTTAATATGTGAAGCAAACTTTCTGTCATCTTTAAATTTTGAAACAATGGAAGTAATTTCTCTTGACAACAAACGTTTTAGTAAATACAATGTATGTGTCATTAAAATTACATGTCTGTTGCAAAAAACAACTACACACAATTATGAATCAGCCTTATTAGGAAATGTTACTCATAAATTTTGAAGCAAGTATTACGTATTTTTGACATACAAAAATGACTTTTTAATCCTTGAGCCTCCGTGTAAAAAATAAAGTTTACGATTTCACAAATACTCCAATTTGCTTGTGAAGCTCGTAAATGTAGAATAAAATGCTGCTCATTCTAAAAATGCACAGCTCTGCATGCCAGAAAACACGAAATTACATTCTATTCTGAATTATCAATTTAACTGAAACGCTAATGCATACTCAATTAAAATAGGTATTATTACGAAATAAGATAAATCGTTATTTAGAATGTACATTCATGATAACACTTATTTATCATTCATGAAAACACTTATTTATCATTCATGAAAACACTCACACATTTACCAATAATTCATTCGATAAAATATTTCTATAAATGATATCATAAAAATTAATCAAACCACAAAAATTAACAATTGAACCAGATAATTGAAATCCAATAGCCTTCCTAATTCATTTTAAAACTGATTGATTTAAAATGTTGAAAGATACTTTAATTACATTAGTATTGACTTGTCCGGAAACCGTAACATTTTTATAATGGTACCAAGCCTCGAAGTTCGTACGTTTTGTGATTATACTGCGCAACGCTGTATTCAAATTCTACAGGCCCCGGTTTCTCATCACTACTGTAACAACAGTATATGTCATTGCCCAGAAAGTGGGTTGTGTGAATGCGAGGATGGAGTTTCCTTGATTTTACATGTACTATAATATCATAACTTTCAGGAAAAGTAACGCACAGCTTTTTTTTTGTACTTTTTCTTCTTTATAATTTAATGTTGTAAACTTCCCTTCACAATGTAGGAGGAAGATGCAGTTAATTTCACAGGAATTTATTTCAAAGTTTGAAAGCACTTTATAATGCTATGGAAAATATTTATTTTTTCTTGAGAGTTTGGACTATGATATATTTTGGGCATTTAATGTGCTAGAATGTAGCACTTGATCCCTACAATAGCATAATGTCAGAATCCAAAATATCGTCCCAGGTGGATTTGCAACATTTGCAGCCTGATCCTTCTCTACTCAATTGCTATTTAGAAACAAATTTCAGCACGCATTATATTGCGGAAAGAGAAGAAAGTGGGAGCTTACAAAATATAGACACATCTAATGACGTTAAACAAAAAAAAAACGTTAATAATCTGCATTGTAAATTGAAAAGCAAAGAAATAATTAGGAAATAAGAAAAAATTAAATAAAGTAGGAAAATATAAATAAAATAAAACGGAAATGTTTTTGAAGGATTATTTTATGTTTTGTTCCATATCGTCGTTTGCGGTAGTCATGTATTTAGAAAACAAATCAGAAAGGATTCAGAAACTAAGTATATCGTTTTGTTCCATTTTCCTGACCGCTATAAGTATGTTATGCAATCAATTTTCGACAGAGGATGATGTGCAACTAATTAAAAGCGGCACAGTAAAAAAGATGGCATTTACCAATCTTGGCCAGCTAAAGTACAACTTCCTGAAATTGATAATGAAGTTAATTGAAGGCACGTTTTCTAATAGTCCACTATTTACAACAACAATTTCGAAATGATATGAAAACTAATTCACTTCAATTAGTAAGTATCAACATCAGTTTATTATCTTTCGCAGGATGAAGAGTCAAATTTAAACAAAAATTTTACTTTATTGGAATTTTTACGAAGTGGATAAAACCATATAGAATATTCGTATCGTAACAATTCTTATTTCATAAATAACTACTGTGTTACAACTAAAACTAAACTTCCGCTGCAACTAATCGCAGGCCAAAAGGAGATACATCCTCAAAATAATAAATCAAGATTATTGGATATTTGTTTTCTTTTCAAATTATTCTACACAATGCAGAAACCGTCAGTTGAGAACTATGATTGACGAAACAGAATATTTCACATGGTATTGCCTCTAAAGAAGAAATCTGTGGTCACGGGGTAAAAGTTCTTAAATAAAAAATATTAGTTTGGAGAAAAGAAGGGTTAGATTACTGAGCCATAAGCTACGAGTAAGCTAATTATATTTTCCAACGGTTCTTTGTCCTTAAGGAGGCAACATCAATTCATCCCTTTTACTAAAATAAAATAAAGAAGCTTAACTCGTAGTTTCAGTACTTAACCCAACAAAAAATGACTTAAGAATGTTTACCTCATGACCACATATCACAATTTCAATTATCACATTGAACGTGGATTGGTCTCTTTCTGCACACCACTGTTCGATTAGTTCCAACTCCCTCCGCCAGACGACCACTGTGACCCTCCACCTCTGCTACTGACCGCGGCCACCACCGCCGGCGTAATCTGCCCGCCCGCCCCCGCCCGCCCCCGCCCGCCCCCGCCCGCCCCGCCCGCCCGCCCCCGCCCGCCCCCGCCCGCCCCCGCCCCGCCCCCGCCCGCCCCCGCCCGTCCCTCGCCCACGACCCCCCCGCAGTCGGCGCTTTCCCCTGCGCCCCGGCGCCTTCCGGCCCAGCAATGTCTCCGCGCGGACTCCGATATCCGGTCCAGCGATGCCGTCCGAAAATAATGTCTGCCGGTCCGTCCGTCTGTGGGCATTGCGTCAGAGAAATGACGCACCGCACTGGTGCAGGAAAGCTGATTGTCAACGTATTTCAAAATTATGAACAATCACTTTGTAAATCTCTATGACCAGGACTTCAAATAAAGCACTCAGATATCATTAGCTACCAAAAATCTTTCCCTTGATAACAGTTTTATTTACTTTAAACTCACACTTTGGGCTCAGTTTTGAGATGCATTTCCTACGAATAGGAGAGACAGTTTTTGGAATGACTAGTTGTTAGTCTTCGAAATAATAGCAACACAATTATACAATAAAAAATAGTTATTCTGGAAGAATGTCGTTAAAGTGTTAGAAAAAATATTGTAAATCTTAATTATAATCTAGTGGTGCTGAAACAGCATGTACTTTCTCACCCGTACTTTTACACAAAGTTACGCAAAAAGTACTGATTCATGAACAATTTTCAAAAAATTGTACATGATCTTATTTTCAAAATCTATCTTTAAGAAACAGATTTTATTATGAGAAAGAAATCTCTACCTATAATAGTAGTTGTAGGAAAACGCCGAGAAAGTTTTGAATTTTTGTGATATCGAAAAATCAGTTTTCAACCAAAAATAGGCCTACGCCATTTATTTAAACGTCCTTCACATTATCCAATGACAAAGTTTCAATGATGGAGCCTATTTTTTTGAACATTTTCCAGGGGCTACATATAAAATACTCCCCAAAAGAAATTAAAATATCGGTTTCAAATTCAAGGGGTCGTGACATTAACCAGATTGACTGGGGAATATCAAAGAACGGAAAGACAGGCACAGGGACGGACAGATGGACGGTCACAAGGGTGGACAGACGGACACACAGAGGGACGGACAGACAGACGTTTTACCGTCATTCGATTTTTCGGTAAGAAGGACCCACAAAACATGGGTTCTGGCCATACCACGGGTTAGAAAACATTGTCCCTTTTAGCAACTGAATTTATCCACTTTTTCTTTATCAGGATACGTCAATAAAAGTTTTTCTGCCAAAAATTCGTGTTTTTTTCGTCCAGAATTACGTAACTTACTCTCGCTAGCGTAAGCGGTAGCGAGAAGGTATAATGTATCTTAAATAATGTAACCAGCCGAGTCAGGAGATTCCAATGTCCGCCCAGGTACTCAGCAGTCTCAGTTACTAAGCTACAGATGCAAAACACTCTCTTTCCCTTTTGCCCCCATCTTCGTGGTGATCTTGCTCCGCAAAGTGGCAGCTTACGAAATGATGAAGAAAATTGTAATGAATTCATGCTGCCGGCTATGCACGCGATATTCGCCACAATATACATTTCAAAAACTGAAACAATAGTTCACCTGAACAAGTGATTCGCAGCAAAATATGTTAGGCACAGTAATAAAAATTAATCGTGAATATAATGTTTTCTTGATGTTCATAATAACACTTAGGTGTATTACACATTTACTTGTATTTAGCCTTGTTTATTTAATGTGCGTAAATATTTATATTTTTTAATTTGTATGTGCCCACAGCCAAGGCGTGATCCCAACCAAACGAGGCATTCCAGCGCTTACGCCTTCGACTCTGTTTCTCCAATACTTTCGTGGATTCTGTTTTTTGACCCCAAATGTTTCGCACAATAGTGTACAAACATTTGATGCACGATTGTTATTTGGAATTATTAATTGAGATGGTGATGGTATTTATTTAACATTTAAAACAGTGCTACCAAATCGTAAGAGACAAATTATCACTCAGGAACCGTAACATTAAGAACACAGAAAGCTCACTCAGAAAACAACTACAAAACGGAAGTGAACACGTTTGAAGAATTTTTTTGTAATTTCGATGTCAAATATGGCATTTCTGACGCCAACCGCATTAAAATCAAATTATTTTCAACAAAAAAAGCAACTTAAAATACTATTTTTCAACAGATGTAAAATAGAACATAAATAGTATATATAAAAGTAGCAGTTCATGGGATTAATTTTCATTGTTGCAAAACATTATTTGCCTCTGGGGTCAAAAAAGACCCTAAACAGAGTCGAAGGGTTAAAAAAACACGAAATGGCCTTCGGCATTAAGCCCCATGGCGCTGGGCGGCAACACTCAAAAGCAAGGAGCATTCGCGGTCAACATATTTTCCCCGTGTAGTCCAAAATCCGGGCGAGCGACGGCGTCCGAAAACAATCTCTCTCCGTCAATCTGTCGGTGTAATTTTGCCAGCAAAATAACACAGAGTTTTGTCGGATCTCGGATAACCAGATTCTCAACACATTTCATAATTAGGAAAATTTTGAAATATTGTTTCACAAATGTTTACTATCAATGTGTGAATATCTTGGAAGAAGATGACGTAAACCCCTTCATCGTTTAAAGATATACTTTTTCAAAATTACTTCATTTCATACAATTTGACTCAAATCATCATTGATGATCTCAGTATTGCAATGATTATTGTTCCTTAAAATAAGAAGCATTTAAAACATGAAAATCATATTCTTCAGAGAGGCGACTAACAGACCGATTGTTTTAATTAAATTTGAGTTTAATGAAGCAAATAAAACCATTGGAGCGAAAATACAGATTTTTTTACTTCACTGCGCACGTGACTTAGATTTATACATTTCTTAAATGGCACTTTTTCACGATGTAATAATTGTCTACGACAACAGTGTTCATGAAATCGTTTGAAAACGACCATTTTCCCGTGTAATATCAACAGCAAAACCTCTTGTCGCAAGAAAAGCAATATAAAACTCCAACATAAAATCTCGGGAAATCCAAACGTATTATGTTGACGGAAAATTATTAATCTCGCCAATTCCCCTCAATTGCCTGCTCTCTCATTCGCTAAGTTGTAATTACTTCGCGTTCTGTTTGCATAATAAACGCCAACTCCCTCTGTAAAAGGCACCTTTCTGAGGCAGCTATGCTTCCGCAGGCAACGACCTCGTCCATACAATTTCATTACCCACTCCCATTTCCCGCGCTCTTTGGAATGTTGATTCCGACCGTACGCTCGTAAACCTTTCGCAGATCAGATTAAGCTCGGTTATTTAGTGACCGGCGCGGGCGGGCGCCGCCTCGCCACCGCCGCCGGCGCAAATCGCAGTAAGAAGCGAGGAAACGAAGCGGAGGCGAATTGCGGGGCGCTGGGCGAGGTGTTGGCGGGGCGGAGAGGAAGGGACACGCCAGAAGGGCGAGGGGAGGAGGACAAAAGGGCAATGGGAGATGGTGCTGGGAGAATCGGGGGTGAGGAGTCGAGATAGGGGAGTGACGAGACAGCGGGGAGATGAATTGACGGGAAGCCGAGGTGATGGGGAGTCGAGGTGGAGGGTGACGAGGCAGCGAAAAGATGAGGTGACGGAGAGTCAAGGTGACGGGGAGTTGAGGTAACAGGGAGGATTGGCGGGGAGTTACGTGGCGGGAAGAGATATAGCGGGAGTCGAGGTGGCGGGGCTACAAGTGGGTGTTGGGTCAAGTGTCGGGAAAACAAGGGAGCTGGGAGATATGGTGGGGAGGAGGAGTGTCAGGATGAGAGGTGGTGGAGCAACGAAGTGGCCGGTGGTCGAGATGACAGGGTTACGAGGCTGCAGCGAGGTAAGTTGACGGTCAGTCGAGATAGCGGGGAGTCGGGATAGTGGGGAGTAGGGACGGCGACCAAAATTGCAGAAAGAAACGAAGAGAGAGACGATCGAGAGGTTGGCGGGGAGAGCTGAGATAAGGCGAGGCGGATCGTGGGATCGCAGAAAGCGAGGAACAAGAATGACGGGCAGCGTTACGAGCAAGCAAACCGTACACCAAGACGAAGTCTGGCGCGATGCGAGGAGACGAATCGCAGAGATGATGAAATGGCGGGGAGACGGCGAGGGGGGCTGGCCCTGGGGTGGCGGGGAGGGGAGACCATACTGCCGGAAGATGACACGGCCAGGGCGGCGTGGTGAAGGGGACAGGCGTGAAGCACACAAGACGAAGCGATGATACGGTGACAGGGGGCGGCCACTGAAGCTAGATGCGTATGGAAGGCGGTGTAGGCGTTGGGGTCTCTTAGGCGTTGTGTGGAAAAGGGGATGGGCATAGAAACAAGATCGGGTGGGTGTACGAAACGTAAATAGGAATTGTGGGTACGAAATGTAAATAGGAAACGCGGAAAAGACGGAAGGCGTGGTGTGGGACTCAGGTGAGGCTGCAGGAGGAATGGCAAGCGAATGAGCGACAGACGGGAGGACTGAAAGAGGCGTGCTGAGGTGGGTGGAGTGTGATTGGGCGGAGGGTCGGGGGGGGGGACGCGGCGGAGGGCGGCCGTAAGTGGAGCTTCGTCCTCAGGGCGCGGAGGTGCTAGGGAAGGGCTGGCGAGGCGGATGGAAGCGATGCATGAAGGTGAGGCGGTGTGACGAGGTAGAGAGGCGGAGTGGCGAGACTTTGACGGCGAGACTATGATGTGAGGATGTAGAATATGGTATTTGGCGAGGTGAGGGAGGCGAGACACGATGTCGATTGATTGAGTGGTGAATCCGGGCGCGTAAACTGCTAAGGTCTTAGCCCCGGAAGTGAAATGTTTATGGCGAAAAATGGCGGTTAATTTCTCCCGCTGGATGGCGAGATCCGGCACCAACCTACATGTCGGCTGGTGGGGTTGTCCCCAACAAGGTACCTCCTATTAGAGAGGCACCGTCCCAGCTAAGAAAATATCTAAATTCACTACAAGGCTTCCGCTTTATATGTTATTGTAATGTGAATGTAAATGCTTGTAGATAAGAGATGAAGATAGGACAAGGAAAGATAGCGCGCGGTCCGCGGCCGTTTGTTTTTGTATCACTTTGTATTATTAAGTAACTAGATTATTTTAATATAAACATGAAATCACTTTGCCAAATAATGTTAGGTAACAAAGGAAAACTCTAGGCCTTGGGGGGCCATGGCCTTCATTCCCCCCCCCCCCGATCCGACGGTGGTGCACTGGTGCCGGGCGCGGCGGTGGGCGCCTGTGCGGGCGTGGCTGCGGCGCCGGTGCGGGACGGGAGCGACGGAGAAAATGAGGAAGTCAGATGAACGCCTGTTCGCCCCGCCTCTCGCACGCGAACTACAAAACCCACTTGGGGCTGCCGGCAGCATCTCGGCCTTCCATCGCAGTCTTTTTAAAGAATGACTTACTTCTGTTTCTTACTTATCGCTGATTTTTAACACGAACCCTTCTGCCTGAAATAACATAGTCGGCATTTAAATCATAACGATAATGTGTAACTCACAGATATATGTTTTGCGTAATAATAATAACTACAATAACGTATTATAGATATTTTCATACTTAAAAAGGCCATAACTTCTTTTGTTCTAGACGCAAGAACACTGAAATGTAACGCTGGGGCAAATTGTCATTATCAACTGTCAATGTTAACATAATTACTAATTATTGTAAAGTAAAATAGACTATAAATTTGCTTTGTTCAGATGAAAGGTCAAGATACTTATTTTTTATTACCTTGTTGGCGGCGGCAAACTTGGAGTAGGCTTGTGAAATGTTTAATTGTTTAATTGTTTTCTCCGTGTAATTGTGATTTATTACTTTGAGGTAACTTATACTCTGTTTAAAGATCTAAATCTCATTTAATTTTGTAATAGCCTAGTAGTTCACAGGTACAACCGATAGGAAGAGTGCAATGTGACCAGTTCTAGAGAAAACGTTTTATTATAAATATACGATATCTTATTAATATAAATATAAATTCAATAGGTACCCTCGTGGAAACATAAAATTTCGCGTCGAAAATGCCTTGGCCCGCGGGCTTGATGGCGATGGACATCCCTCACTGCCGAAAGTGACATCTAACGGTGGGTTTGAAAACTACGATCTCTCAACCGAACTATGAAGATGAAATTCATTTGATTGGGGCGTATGAAATATTTTAACGTCCATTGAGAGCTACAGAAGTAAAAGACTTCCGTGATTCCTACCCATGAAACTAAATTGACATTAATTTTTGTATACGTAATGTTGCATTCAAGTTGTTTAGTTTAAAATGTGTTGTTATAAGAAAGGTAATTGAGCAGCGAAAGGATAGCTCAATGCCAAAGTGTTGTTCCCGAACTGGAAAAGTGTAGGGTTGGATTCCGAATCTAGGTAAATATTTTTATCCATTCTACATTGCCACAAGACCTTCTAAATTAAAACATTCTACATTTGTCTTGTGAAAGTTATGCTTAAAACAGTCAAAATTCGCTTTCGTAAAGAAGGAAAATATTTGAATTCTGAAGAAATTAGAAAATTGATCGCTTGTATTTGAAATTGAAAATATGTATAATGTACTATGGAAATAATAAATTTTAACCTTCACCGTGCGCACAACTTTTTATAATTATCTTTTATTCTGCTCGCCTGGCAGTGTTTGAACCGCCCAGGGCTTTTGGGGATTTGTAAAAGATTTCAGGTAGCATGAGAAGGACCAGAAACTCAAAACATTACAAAAGTAATTGTTTTTGTTTAAAAGCATACAGAAAAATTCCCCGACTGACGTGGAACAATCAACACACGTAAAAATTAAATGTTAACTGATAATAACCTGCCTATACTCGCTATATTGGCACAATATATTTATCTCCGTAGTATTGACATTGAATGCAATTTGAGATTTCTTTCGTTTTATAAAGAGTTTTCTTATTTTAAACAACATCAAAACAAAATAATATAATTATTCTTTTTATTTCAAAATAAACAGTGAAAACACAAACATTGACTATCACACATTTAACATTTGTGATAGGAAATCATGATGGAAAGAGGTCAAGACTTTTAGTTTTCATCTTCGGAATCACGGGTACTGGATAAATCATTTGTATTTCTGCGCTGACTTGTGCTTCCCGTACACAATCCGGTGATCGGTATCACAGGTAACCCCAGCACACTCTCTAGCAACGTCAGATATCCTCAGAATTCTTCAAAATACTTTGAGACTTGGAACAATATAATGCCAATTTCTTAGAAAAATGATCTCTAAATTAAAATAATAATAATAATAATAATAATAATAATAATAAATATAAAATACATTTGAAGAAATAAAAGTAGAAATGTCGGTGAAATATAACATTATACAAAAATGCTTACATTTTGCTTGTGCTGTAGAGTTTGTTTCACTAAGTTGGCGCGCGGGAGTGTTAAGACGCCTCCTGCATGTCGTTCACACGTCAACGAAGTCACTCCACACACGAAATTTGATGAACCCTTGGGACCCCTACACGATGAGCAGGGAGCGAATTTCTAAGATTTTGCATATTTTTGTCCGTTGCTTCAGTGCATAGCTAAGTGAAATTTCTTGTCATTGGATGAGAATATGATGCTATATAGATTAATATGTTAGTGGATATTTGACCGATTTTTCCTGTTGGTGCATTCTCCTGTAATTAGAGGCGCATACTTTGCATATTTTGTTAAAATAGAGATGTCTATAAAATGTTTCTTTTCTTAGAATCTATTTATTCGTGAGGGTTCATTGATTCGAAAGACCTTGTCACAGTTTTTTACAAAGATGATAAAATACTTTTGCAAATTTAGGGTATTTCTTATTTTGTAAACCAGTCAGAAGAAATACAACAAAACATATATTATGTTTCACTAAGGTGAATATTTACTTCAATTATTTTTCTTGCGAAGAACGCAAAATTATATTATGTTTGCACAAAAATTGTATATCTTTTCGTTCCAAACATGCCTCTTCTGATTTTTATCAAGAAAGGTTTATAGAGGAAATGAAATATTGTTAATTTTAATTGGATAAAAAGTGCATATTTCAGAATTTTTAGATCATAAATGCATATTTTTATTAATAGTTTTTGTGCATGAAAATGCTCTCCCTAATGATGAGTAAAAATGTCCCTAAGAAATATCTGGCCTATCATTGGCTAAATTCAGTCGAAAGATTGTGCAGGGAAAAGTGTTGAGAATGCAATATAAACACCGTCCGCCTGCGTGATGCATAAGTAAATCGCCAGGAAATAAATATAATAGCGCCATATTTTGAGCTATTATATTTATTTTCACACGAATGTGCACCAGCAACGGGAAGATAACATAGGAGAAGATACCTCAAGAACGGGACCACTTAACGAGGAAGAATTCTAGCAGCTCCAATATGTATTAATTTCCAAGATTATATCACTCAATCGTCGTTTGTGTGGGAACAATATACTCCAAATGTTGAACTAAAACAAACCTCTAAATTCCTCCCTCTATAGTTAAATTCTGTGTAGCAAACTACATGTCACATATGAACGTTATTTGTAAATGTCTATACAGGGTGTCCCATCAACTATGGACCACCTCCATAACTTCTAAACGATTCAGGATATTGAAATGCAGTTTTCGATTAACAATGCGGAATCATGGGGCAAGTAACATGCCGAAGAGAAATTGTCTATAATATTTTTAGTTTTCGAGAAATTTAATAATCTTTGATTTTTTAAATGGAACTATATATTTTTAGTATAATTTAGTATATTTTTGAGTATAAAATCTAATTTTATACTCAAATTACTATCATAATACTAATATATGATACATTATTTTTATTCCTCTTTTCATGATCTATCCATTGCTGGTGAGAAAAATATATAGTTCCATTTAAAAAATCAAAGATTATTAAATTTATTGAAAACTAAAAATATTATAGACAATTTCTCTACGGCATGTTACATGCCCCTTGATTCCGCAATGTTAATCGAAAACTGCATTTCGATATCCTGAACCGTTTAGAAGTTATGGGGGTGGTCCATAGTTGATGGGACAACCTGTATATCTTGGAAGATTTTCAAACGATGACCAAACTTTGGCACAATAATTAATCCGATCAACTGTAATACAACACTATTCGTTTGGCTCAATGATAGAAAGTTTTCTTCCGGAACCTTAGGTAGCATAATCAAATCCGGTAAAAGACGCATTCCTTATCCGTGATTTCTTGTCAAATTAACTTATTGTAGTACTCTCTCCTCTGCATAAATAGGTTTTTACGCATTATTAAAAAGGAAATTAAAAAACATCTCCGAGACAAATAGTGTCTCTCTCCCACTAATGAGATAACTGGCTCTCTTGTGACATGATGGCCCAGTCGAAAAATTGAATACGGAGAATAAAGTTTCGTTTGCTTACCTGTGAGTGAAAATATTGATTTTTCTTTGTGACAACGTTGCATTCTTATCTCATTCTGCCCAGGAGCCGAACCTACCAAGGACAGTTGAAATCCTGTTGCTTAGAAAGAGAGAAAATCGATAATGTCTCTCAACAAATAAGACGAGTATATTCAACTCTCCTGAACTATAAAATTTTAGCAAGCAGAAAGTCATGATCGTATAAAAATACTAGAAGCAGTCCTATTTTACATGAAGTTTTATAGAAATCGTTTTATTAAATCGAAATTACGTAATCGTGAAATACGTCATTTTTTCAGATTTAAAAAGGTCGCCTTGTTCGCGAATGCAAATGTTGGCTGCTTTATGCATAACATTGACAAGACAAATGTAGAATGTTTTAATTTAGAAGATCTTGTGGCAATGTAGAATGGATAAAAATATTTACCTAGATTCGGAATCAAACCCGCCACTTTTCCAGTTCGGGAACTACACTTTGGCACTGAGCTACCACTCCGCTGCTTGATTTCCTTTCTTATAACAACACATTTTAAAGTAAAGCAACTTGAATGCAACATTATGTATACAAAAATTAATGTCAATTTAGTTTCATGGGCAGGAATCACAGAAGTCTTTTACTTCTGTACTACTTTTTAGCTCTCAATGGACGTTAAAATATTTCATACGCCCCTATCAAATGAATTTCATCTTCATAGTTCGGTTGAGAGAACGTAGTTTTCAAACCCACCGTTAGATGTCGCTTTCGGCAGTGAGGGATGTCCATCGCCATCACGCCCACGTGCCGAAGCATTTTCGACGCAAAATTTTAGGTTTCCACGGGTGTACGTGTGTAATTCAAGTACATATAAGATATTTCGTTTAATATATACTGTTGTGACAATCATAGGTCTTGAGCTTGTGTAATGCTTGAATTGCTGCTTGCTAGGCCCCGCTCGCACTCACAATGATATAGGCAGGCAGGGCGTCGCAGTTACAACAGCAAAATCAGATCACAAATATTTAGATTTATGGGTCCTTGGGAGCTAAGTCCCTTCAGAAGACTGCAGGATGGTGGATCAGCACAAGTGAAAATGAAAAATAAAATATGTTTTAACAAATGTCGAAACAAGAGTCCTTTACTTACTAGAAATCAAGTTACAAAGTGAAGTTACATGAAAGTGACGTGGAGACCTCCGTCCAAGTAAACGGTAGCTCAGAGAGTCCCGCGGGCGGTGCCCGTGGGCGTACTTTATAGTACTCAGATCTTTGTTCATCATGCGCTTCCACTTGGGTGGCACGTGGCCTCCCTCCCCAAGAAAATGACGTGGCCACAGGGCGTCGAACCGCCTCTCTGTGCTCGTGCCTCTGCTCCGGACATATCGTCCGTCACCTTAAGGGCTTGCTCTTGGAGCTGGGGCTGCGAGCGGGTGACCTCATGTCTTGAGAACCGACGTGCCTAAGTATCCATACTAATGGATACTTCCCAGTGGCATGCGTCATGATCAAAACTCCTACCTTATAGAAGTTAAAAATATAATTACCATCAAAATACTTATTACAATTATTACAATAACTACTGGTGGTTACAATCATTACAATAACTACTGGTGGTTACAATCATTACAATAACTACTGGTGGTTACAATCATTACACTTGTGACGAAACATAGATCTTCTGATTCAATAGATCCGACTTAGAAATGTCTCACATAAACAGGTACTTTTAAAAAAATAAGAGAGATTCAATTATTTCAGCATTCACGCACGGAAATTAGGGCTTACCGTCACTATATTTGCTGATACTGAAAATGTACTTTGCGTATACTGAAAATCATTACTTTGCGGTATCACGAAACAAAGTCATGGCCTTATAAAACAACAGGGCACTGCAACACTGGCGCAACATGGATTAGCAGGGCTGCGCCTCAAATATAGAGTAAAGTTACTGGCAATATCCACACTCCCGTAGTCCTACATTCAGTAGACCTTCATAAGGGTCTACAGAGAATATATATTTAAGTTTCCATGAATTCATAATAAAAAATTCAATAGGCAACTCGTAGAAAAGTGCCTTTGGCTCACTAATATCAAAATAGCAGACTAGTTTCCTATCGTCGTTTTGTCCATCAACATGTCATTGGTAGGCCAAAGACTGTCTATACCTTTGGCTAACAAATGGCCATTGAATATTAACTTTTCTGTCGTATTTATTTTGAGACCCAATAATATTGGGGCATTACTGACAAGAACTAGTATAATGCAATTTCAAAATAATTTCAAATCTTATTGCTCACGCCTTTTGAAGTGACAGAGCACACATTTCAGTGATTAAAGACTACCCAACTCCTTAGAATAACCCGCCAATTCAAGGTATAAATCGAAAAGCTAGCGAACAGGCAGTTGAGAGATCGTTCGACTGTCTACCAATAAGAAACAAGCAAAGAATCGGTTCGGACCCAGAGCAAAGCAGGAATAAATACGTTTATTTCCACAATGCAAGGTAGAACAAGTTGTACTGTAATCGGTAAGCGCGCGGCCGTTTGCCGCGGGATGCGTGTCCGAAGACGCCGCCGGAAGCCCCCGTCGGCGAGCTACGCCCACGGCATTCTCAGAAATCCTGCCCTAGCGCACGTGCGCGCCTCGCTATCTGCACCCCTCGCTCCACCCGTTGCAGGAGCAACGGACAAAAACCGTCCAGAATCTTCCATGTCCAAATCAAATGGCAAATTGTGATAGGCCACTGCTATCCTCACCCCTGACGCGCAAGTGCTCGCAATTCTGACGACACCCGTCGCCTCCAACCGAAAACTAGTCCAGTGCAAGGTACCGTGAGAGATGCACGCGTGCGTTGAGGGCTCCGTGCGGAAGCGTGTAAAATAATGTGTAATCGTGCAACTTGAGCTGCAAACAGCTCGCGCACATTCATTAATTCAATATTTGCAGTAAGCATCTGAATTGTGTCTATCGCTCTTGCGTAAGTTTACGCCCGTAATTGTTGATTCAACTGTGTAACTAGCGGCTGCTTCTGGTCGGCACTAAGGTAATTACTACAGTGTACAAGGTCCCTGCAAAAAACGTACTTGGACAAGGTGTGAATTGACGCGCCAAGTGAAATCTTTATGTTTGTGTACTGTGTTCCTGTAAGTGACAATTCAACAAATCTGCAAATTAAACCTTGCTTGTGCTGGAACTTTACTTTGTATGTATCCTGCAACTCCTGCGCCAATCCCACGAGCTGTCAAAGGGTTTCGGGACTATTGTATATCATCACCATTAATCATACAGTCCACTTATAAAATAATGCATTATGAGTATAGTAGCCCCGAACAGAATTGTTGCGCCGACAAGCTTCGAACAGAAATTCATTAGTTGCGGAAAGACACGAGAGAAGGCGGCAGCGAAGTGTGCAACACAACCTTCTTTTTGATCTACAGTTCGAATTGAATTGCAACTTACAAATTTAACACCAATACTGCTCATAGTAAGAGGTAAATACTTTGATCTTGCCTGATGTAGAATATAAAGTGTTTCATTAATAAGAAATACGATGTACTTTTACTCCGCATAGTTCAATTCAAGAAGTGCGATGTGACGGGTCACGGGACGAAGAGAAAGCAAAATGGTAATTAATGTTCTCTTATGATTATAATGTCAATCTGAAATTCTATAAAGCTTTAATATCTGTTGTAACTTATAAGAATTTGTTTAAAATCTGTGTCTTACAACATAGGAAAACTGAAGAGCTAGGTTGGATTCCAATTGATACGTGGGAGAAGAGGAGCAGCAACCTGAGAAACTACATGAGGCGAGGACAAGAATCTTTCGACCAGCAAGTCACGGTATAAGGAGTCTATCGAAGGTAGAAAAAAAACCTTTTTTCCAAAGAGCGAGTAGGTCTTGCAAATCTGTTGCGTAACAGTATCGAAGAGAGTAGAATAGATAATCAATTTTAGTGTAATCTACTATACTAGGAACAGTTAGTGTTTACGGAATTTAGAAGTTTTCAATTTATTGAATATTAAAAAAAGGCGTAAAATCGTCTACTGCGATAGGTAAGTTTGCAGCAAGCAAAGGGCAGCCTTTGTGCAACCTTCGTAGAAAAGTGCAGGTGGAGGCGAGAGCCAGGCGCTCAAGGTCAGTTCACGGGGGAACGCGCACTGAATTAGCGGAATAGATCTCTGGAGTAGCGAGTCGAGTTCGTGGTGTATTGGTAACATTTGTAAAAATTTGAGCTGATCCCGACTGTACGGTACCTTTGCTGTCACGGCCTCCTTATAAACGTTTCGTATGTATTGTTCACTGCGCAGTTTAAATACTGAAGTGATTTCTTATAAAAGTGAATTGGTGCGATATGTGATGTGCGGGTCACTACTTTCACCGGATGGTGACGGCCACCCGCTGCCACCAGATGTGACGTGCCTCCCTCGGAGCTGACTGGCTTCAGCGTATTCCTGAGGCGGTGCGTCACTTTGGAGTACTGTGGTTGATCTGGAAGATTTTTATTGAGATGGGGGTAGGGAGGGCAGTTTCCTCAAAAAGAAGTCTTGTTCCAAACAATGCACCATTTATTACGGTTACATGAAGAAAGGGAGAGAGAGAGGGGGGAACGATAAATCAGATGAGGGAATGTATAGGAAGTCGAGGTCAGACGTGGCGGCCTCTTACCCCATCACTCCGTGGTCCAGGCGCGGCGAAGACGACAGCAGCGGCGGCGGCGGCGGAGCTTTGCGAACGAGTCATCATGAAAGAGCGTTCTTGTTATCCTGGTGCAGGTCGTCCACAGTTTTCACGTACGCCTCTGACTCGCCTGTCACTCACATGGGACTCGCCTGTGACTCACATGGTCCCGTCTGCCCCCGTCTGCTGCTCCTGGCTCCGCGGGGCCCATATATATTGGCCCTCGCTTGCATGCGGCAGCACTTTTTGGAGATTGTGCCGCCGAGATGTTATGCTTGCCGATGCAAGACGCTAACCTTCGGTGTGGAGTAATGGTGGCTCGCCACAGATAGATAGACTCAAGGTTGTGATGTGCGGGTTGTGATGAAGGGTGTATGATGAACGCGAGAGCCGATGGCGCGAGCCTCGCCGTGACTTGGATCCAGGCGAGCGAGGCGAGAAAACTTTGAAAGTAATTTGGCATTATAATGTGGCGGGGAAAAATCGCCTATCGGTACGATACGTACGAAATATTAAGGAGGCCGTGGCAGTGAGGGGTACCGTTCATTTCGGATCAACCAAAATTTGAAACAGAAGAGGGAATAGTTTTCAGTCATTTCAAAAGAAAAGCTGTAAACTGTAATTGTATCATCGTACAGAGTTTTGACTGGTTTATTGTTTTGTAAATAACATTAATAAAGGTATTGTTGTATATTAGGCATTGCATTATACCTGTTTTTATTTGGAACTAGTTAAATATTTGTAAGGATTTATTAGCGTAATTTGAATCTTCTTGTGGTGAAATAAGGTCTATCTAATGTGGAATATAATTAATGTTTTATTAATTATAAATACAACTAGGATCGTAACGTGCCATGATAAAACCCATGCCCAAAACAAGAGGAGTATCCAATAATTAGTTGATTTTTCTTCTACTTTATAAAAACTCACAAGTGATAACAACAGTAAACCGTTGGTTTATTTGCATCAATTATTAAATTCATCTCAGGTTGATAATAAGAAAATGGATTCAAAATTGCGTAGTATTTAAATCGAAGTAGATTACACGTTAGTGGGATCCCGTATTTAGGTTGTGTAAGAGAGTGTAGTTCTACTTAAGACGGGTTTTCTGTATTTTATTTTGATTTCTAGATTATTGTGCTAAATTAGTGTACTTTTTGTATTTCTCTTGCAGGTGTCAAGTAATTTGTTAAATATATTTATTTCTTTGAGTGTTAATCGATGAGGATAATACATGTAAGGTATGCCTTGTCTCTGAACGTGTAGTTTAACATTTTTCTAATTTGTAGTTTCCTAAAATTTTTATAGTTTTCGTCACATTCTCTAATACAATACAGTCAGATACAGATCACTCTTTAAATACAGTAAACTTCTGGGCAGTTATATTATTATTTATTATTTGCAGTAACCATCGTCAAATTGATTTTTCCCAAAGCCAGGACATTTCATTCCGAAAACTAAAGTAAAAGGAGGAAGAAGGGGAGATTGCAAGCATTTAAATCACTGAACAAAACAATCTATAAACCTTGTAAGCAATTGAGAAGTTTGTTTAGAGAATAAAACCGTTTTACTAGGAATAGGAAAAGATGTATCGTTAAATATGCGTAGGCAATGTAATGACATTGAAGGAATCAAATTATTTGTATTGACGCAATATTGGCCGTCTATATTATAAATTAAATTTTAAAACTGCAGAAGATATTGTCTTTAATTATTAGCACCTTTGCAGAATATTCATCATTTAAAAAGGACTCCTGACTCCTGTAATAATATTTTCTCCACTTCATTAAAATATTACATTAAAAATAAATGTTGAACATACAAAACTAAATAAAAGATGAAAATACGTACAACTAAATAAAGGTGCATGTTACAACAAATAAATAGTATTTGTACTTGTCATTTGCAAATAATTTCGCTCACAATCTCAACGAAACTGACAGCTTTACGTTTCAATCGATTTTGATTGGCCATGTCGAGACCTATAATCGATGACGAGTGGGAAATTCCTAACTAAGAGCACGTAATGTTGAAATGAAGTGTTTTGGAAAGTCCCTCACTATTACCTCGGTATGAAAGATATGTTGACCTGTTACCGCACCAGTACCTGACGTCTAATTAAATGAAATCGAGTGATTTGTCTGCATGTGGTTCCTCCCCTCTTAGAGCTGCTTTCTGAAAGTGCCACTCTTCACCGAATCTACAGTATTTAAAAGCACGAACCACGTCAATATTCTAAACTATAAACCAAATTTAAATGGTCAAAGTTTCTACAATGTTCATTACCATTGAATGTAATAGTAAAGTTTCTCCATTTTAACGAGTTCTTTTAAGCTTCACAAGATTTTTAAATAGTAGCTTATGCAACTAGTTTATAATGTTAAGCTTCATTTAATGAGTAAATGTTTTGAAAACGAGCGAGGTTAGAAGCGAGTTTCCAAATCTGTACGAATGCAATAAAACAACATTACAAACGAGTTGCATTCCTTACTTTTTGTATCACAGTTTTGTAAATTTATAAGAGAATCAAACTTTATTTTGCGAAACAACTTTCTGATGACGTCTCGGGTATTTGACATCTGTGCGAGAAAACTGTGATCAACTGTTCCGTTTACCCTACCAACCTGCGATTCTCTCGCTGCGATTGGCTGAGTGTGTGACGATGCAATCATTCGTGCAGTGTATATATATACTATATATATATATATATATATATATATATATATATATATATATATACAGGGTCTTTAGTTTATCTTGCAACCCATGATTGCTAGCGCCTGTTCTTATTTCGGCAATTTGGCAACCGCTTGCCTCTGCCTTCTTTCAATACTGCCGTGGCTGACTCGTTGGGACAGCAGAGAAGGAAGTGAGCTGCGCGTCATAATCTGCAACTTTCCTCTTTCTGTGTTTTTCCCATTCAAAGGATTCCGCAGGCAGGTATGCGGCTCACAAGCCGGAATCTTTTCGCGCTGCGCAGGGTGGGTGGAGGCATGAGCCAGCAAACAAAACGTATCTTCAGACGAATCTGTCTGCTTAGGAATGGCGAGTCTGTGTGCTTCAGTATGCTTAAGAAACGAAACTGTAACATAGAAGATGGGGAGGGAAGTTATGACTGATTTATCGATTTATTAACAGCAAAGTAACAATAATTATTATTTAATGAACGCCGGCTCGGAAAGAAATTACGAAGATATCTCGTGAAACATCGCCGCCAAGCTGTTTATAATTTATAACAATAATTAATTATGGTACCTGGAAATTAAACAAATTAGAAAATCGTAATAAAATTGATAAAAATATTAATAAAATAAATCTTGAATTTTCTAATAATTTCTCCTCCTTTAAAACAGGCACTGCGACTCCGCTTCCTATCCATATCCCCCGTGTCTCTGAAGCGCTGGATTAATCTACAAATTGTTGATTTGTTGGGAACTGGCGTTTCCAAAAAAATTTCTTGAAACATTTCCGGGCTCTTTAAGAAATATTTAGTGCCAAAGTAAACTTCCGCCAGAGATACACGTTGAACCTTCGTCAATATTTTTGAAGCAATTCTTCTTTCCTAAACGCGAGTTCCTACAATAATGAATGAAACGTGAACGAATGACTGCCCAAGGACAGAACAAGTGCTTGCTCTTTCTTCCAACTAAAATAGCCCCGTTCTCCTACCCCGAAATATGCGACGAGGGGTGGGTCGTTAAAAGTGAAAGGGAAGCCAAAGGTATTTCACGCGTTGCCAAATTACCAAAACAAGTGGTTGTGTTCTCAGATACGGGTTGCGAGTTAGACTAAAGACCCGGTATATATATATCATAGCGATGTTTACAGCTCTATGTTGGCCGTTTATCGCATCCAAGGCGCCATTTTGTTTTGTCATGCCAAGAGTGTTGTAACGTATCTCTTCTTTCCATTGCCACTGTTACACCATCCTTCCATTTCACTCTTGGCCGTCCTCTTTTCCTGTCTTGCTGGTGTCCAGTTATAAACCTTTTTGGGCAGACTTTCTGAATCCATCCTTTGTAAGTGTCCGTACCATAACAATTTTTTCTTTTCAACATCAGTTAAACATGCTCCTATATTTAATCGCCTTTTTATAGTCTTTGTTTGCGCCAATTACAAGGGCTTCAGTGTCATCCCATCAACAGGAAGACTGTATAGACGGGTTCTAAGAGGTCGCATTGAAAGGGATATGATGGAACTTGAAGAACAGAGTGGATTTGGATCTGGTCGATTCTGCACAGATAATCTCTCTTGCCTGAAACAGCTGATGAAAAAGTCCATAGCCTGCGGACGCCCATTCCATCTAGTTTTTGTAGACCTAAGAAAAGCGTACGATAGTGTACCAGTGGAAAAGTTGTGGGAATCAATGAAAGAACAACATCCACGGGCAGTCCATAAATGCTGTAAAGAGACTCTATGAAGAAAATAGTAGCCAGGTTAAAACTTACGCCGGTTTATCAGAGTCTTTTATGACTAACAACGGATTAAGACAAGGATGCTGTTTATCCCCAACACTCTTCAAAATATACATTTCATCAGCCTTGAGAAAATGGACAAAAAAAGTGCACTAAAAAGGAAATTCAGATAGGGGAAGAAAATATACATACTTTATTGTTTGCTGACGATCAAGTGGTTCTTGCAGAATATGAAAATAATGCTTCCTTCATGATGAGAAAACTTGGAGAGAAATATGAAAAATAGAGATTAGAAATTAACATGGGGAAAACACATTATTTGGTAGTTGTTGATGCACGGGAATATTTAATTCTAGAGGATTCTAAGATCAAAAATGTAAAAGGTTTTAAGTATTTAGGAGCAATTCTGAATGAAGAAGGTACGGATCAAGCCGATATTTTATCAAAAATCGGAAAAGGATCCACAGGAATCCACAGATAATCAGCAAATTAAACCCACTATTTTTAGTTCGTGTTATATTCCTATTTAGCTCGCTGACCAGTTGCTGTCAACGAAACATCTTGAATTTTCAGCAACGTCATTGTTCCTAAAGTATAATCTATTGTGCTGTTGAATTTTCGTGAAGGTTTGTTTTAACAGAGTGGTGTCTGTCATTCCTTGCGCCAAGGCTCTCGTTTTTCAGACTCCCGGTGCGAACAAAGGTAAACATTTCACCATAAAAGACGACTTGGAGCTCTTCGGATTGGAAAAGCTCTACTTCGTTTTGTGTACAAGTTTGTTTTATCGATTACCAATTCTTTACAAACATATTTTTTGGGTAAAAATACTTTAAACCCTACGTTTAGTAATCGGTTGATGGTTGAGAATACACCGATTCATAATGAAATAAATTTTACAATTCAAGGAAATAACAAGTTGAAATTATCTTCTTTTTAATATTTCAGGAAGAAAAATTATGGTGACATTATAATTGTCACTTAAATACTGACAATTTTTTCAAACTATTTGTGTCTGTTCTCTAGTATCTCGAGCTTTAAATATTATACTTTTTGTCAGCAATGTAACTCCACAAGGCTGCAATTTTTTAAGGGGAGTAACAGAGTAAAGATCTGAAAATTTTCACCGAAAACCTGCAAATTTAAAAATATGAAAATTTTTATTTTTTAGACTCATTAAAACATTAATGTTTTCGTAATAAAATGATACATCCTGCATTGTAGAAATGGCATTGGTATTGTGTTTTTATGCCATTGTTGTTTTGTCTGCAGCTGTGACATTCCCCTCTATGTTTACAGATGTTCGTTCAAAATGTCATAACTCAAAAACTTATCAACAGTTTAAAACGGTGTAGTTTCCAAACACGCGTTTAGAACATTCCAATATTGATGTTAGATGCATTGCCAGATCAGTTTGGGCGGCGTTGGGTTTCTTTCTAGACTGTTTATTATAACGAGTCCCTTAATTTGAACAGGACCCCTAAAAATGAATTTGTGGGGATTAAAATATTTAAATTGGGAGTTGTGATGCAGTAATATCATTCAGTGATGGAAATTATGGAAAATTAAAGCACTGCTTCTATTAGATGTTGTACCAGGAATTAATATAGTGAAAGAATTCCAAGATATGGATAACAGAAGAATTCAGAATGCACAACGAACGGCAGATTTCTCGTCACAGGAGGCAAGATTACTGAGAAGAAAGCGAAATTTGAAGAAAATGACGAAAAGGAAGATGATCCTGAGTATGGCTGAGGGTTATACTAAATCATCATGTTGTTAAATATGAGTTTCTGTTACTTGTAACCTTAAAGTCCTTTTTTGCTACATTTGTCCCAAAATTTCAAAAAATGTTTAAGCTACATTGTTAAAATTTTCGAAGTACATTCTGTTGTGGCGACTTACCACAGCTGCACTTTGTCACTTTCTCCTCGTCGCCAATGTTGTGTTTGCCAATGAACGGAAAGCACGTCCTCTTAACAACAATTTATTTATCCTTTCAACCAATCTATTTACATTATACAACACAATATACCAGGAGTTATTTCCTTCAGGCTGGCATTAACGCCCAAGCCCGTGTCTCACAAGTGCGTCACTTAGCACCAGTTCTGTAACACACGTCTTACTGCGCGACTCCGCCGAGTGCATATCCAGCACGCAATCTCGCCATGCATCACCAAGCACGGCGCCTCCAGGCTGGCAGTCGCATCGTATTCCGCACGACTCTGGTGCGGCCTCTCCGCGTGTGTTTCCCCTCCTGGCTGTAGGCTCTCTCCAGCGGCTCCACTGCGCTGTCACACTGTTGTGCCTCGGTGCTCCTCAGACCGCTACTGCCTGACTACCGTGGCCGCCACCTGCTCCCGCCTATATAGGGGCGGCGTGGCCCGGGTTACCCTCGCCTCGAGGCTTACCCGCTCGCTGGCCAACGTTCCGCGCAAGCGGGTTCCGTGGCGCTCGGCATACAGCTGCGCGCGCGCCAATTTCGAATGCTGTACACAGCACATTCCTATAATAACAAAACAACCACTGAACTATAATTAATATATTTGAATTCATACTTTTTTCTTACTAAATTATGTTTTTTACAAAATGTTTAAAAAGTTTTACTAACAAAATTAATTTGATAAAAAAATCCAATGACACAATTCGTATAATTGTAGTTCAGTAGATATACAACAATAGAGCATCTGTTAAAATTTCAGATTCCTATTTTTAATACTTTCTGAGAAAATTGGGGCACAAAATGGAGTAAATTAACACAGCTGGTACAGGGGTTTGTTACTCCCCTTAAACACATCATTAGCGTAAGTCTCATCCACATTTCTGTATTCACACATGCGCCGCATTTCGAATTTTTCCTGATCTGAATAATGAGGTCACTTTTCGTATAGTTTTTTCTCATGTCCAACAATTGATGTGAGGAGATCATTCATTTCACTTCCTTCACTTTAGGCAGGGAAAAGCGCTTATCGACTTCGTCCAGTCAGTGTCACTTAGCCGTACGTTGTCCTTTGTCAGTTTTCTTGTCTGATGATCATTTTTTATGTAAATGAATATCTAAGCTTTACTATGTAGTAGTAATTCCCATTCAACCATCACTTGCACCTTACGCGTTAAATGGCCGTCTGATGTTGCTGACAGGTTTGGTATCACCAATTTATCAAGGGATGGCAAACGATGGTACACGCGAGCACTTATCTAATTATGTCTTTTAGAAAAGATGTACGAGTAATTGCTACACTCATCTTTATGATCTTTTGTTATTAAGATCTCCATATTCTTAATATTTAGAATATTTGCATTTTATTACTCTACTCTGAAAAGGTAAGTCATAATAAATACATGAATGACATTTTTATATAAATATTTCATAGTAAATATTATATTTAAAATTTGTGTGTTTGATATAAATTAAAGTTAAAGAATGAATGTTAAAAAATTATGAGATGAATATAAATATATCAGAATCATCATTAATTTAACAGGCTACAACAATATCCAATATACGTCAAGGAGAAACAAATATTAATATTTCTGATAAAAACACCAATTTTTAATTCCTCGATTCCACTGGAACACCACTGCATAAATATTTCGACTTAAACTGACTCAATCAATTCACTACTTTGCGTGCGGCTACTACGCATTGACGAATATAATTCATGGCGTGATGTGAATGAGCATTCTGGCGCTGAGCCCTCCGCGCTGATTTACGCAGCCGACTCGAATGCCCCCTATGCCCCGCGCGGGGGCGGGCGAGAGCGCGAGCGCGAGGATGGATGGACTGCGCGCGGCCCGGCGCTCGTCGCCTGGGTGACGGACGTTTGCCCACGCCCAACACTCATTCCGCCTTGCTCCGCCCGCCCCGGCCCCAGTCCGCCTCCCATTCCATCAGCTCTTCTCCGCTCGCCCGGTCCCTTCGATCCGAATCGCCTCGAAAACCAGCACGTCTCCATCGCTCGGCCTCATTCACCCCGTTCCGCGGAGTACCACCCTGTGTGTCCGCTGTTCCGACTGGGGCGGTGCCCCGCTGGTGGGAGATACCTCATTCTGGGGAAAACCCCGCTAGTCGACGGTAGGCCGGCGCCAGATCTCGCCATCCAACGGGAAAAGATCACCGCCACCTCCCGATGAAACAACATGCGCTACACTTACGGGATAATGACATACGTACTTGACACATCGGGAATTACTAACAAATAATCAATCAATCTGTGTGGGTCTGCTTCTTTCCTCGACGTTCCGACTCGTTCCGTTCCTACCCTTTCTGCGTCGTTTTGCCTCGTCTTGTTCCGTTCCATCCAGTTTCGGTGGAGTCCGCGCCTATGCGTTTCCTCTCGTTTCATGCCGTTTCCGCCCCATTCCACACTGGTCGTTACCTTCCTTTCCGTTCCGTATCGTTTCGGGCGCTCAGTTTCACACCACCTCACTTCTCTCGATCTCGTTTCGCTCTACCTCGGTTTACTTTACCCCACTCGACATGGACCCGTTTTGTTTCACTTCGCTCCGCTCGACACCGCACCGCTCAACACTGCTCCACTCAACCACGCTCCCCCTGACTTCAATCCGCTCGATCCCGCTTTGTTCGATCCACTCGACACCGCTTCGCCCAAAACCGCTCCGCTCAACCTCTCTCCGGTCGACCCCAATCCGCTTGAACCCGCTTCACTGTACCTCGCTTCGCTTCGCCCCATCTTCGACCCCGCTCCATCCCTCCCCGATCCGCTTCACATCGCTCTGTTTCACTTCACCTCACTCCGATCCAATACGTTGGGCTTCTTCCCTTCCAGCCGTCCCGCTCGCCTCGCCTGAGACACCTCGTGCTATACGTACGTCTTTCTGACCCAATCAGCCGTCCGGCTTATCCGGTTTACCTTCCCTCGGACGCGGTCCATCCCTCTTGTCATCCGTACTTCTCTCTATTCACTACACCTGCTCCACCCCCCTACACCACCTTTCCCTTTCCCTTTCCCTTCCCGCCCTATCGTTATTTTACGTTTCTCCCCGCCAGCCTTGCGCCGCTGTGGCTGCCGCTTGCCGTGTCCACATTTCGTCGGCTGCGCGGCGGCGCCTGTCACTCCCAAGCGACGCTCGTTTGTCGGCCGCCCGCGCTCGTCACGAGTGCGCCACGCTTTATTCACCAACGAAGGCGCAGGGGCGGCGGTGGCGGCGGTGGCGGCGGTGGCGATGGTTGTGGCAGATGATGCGGTCGATGGTTGTCCGCAGATGTAAGTAAAGAAGGGAGTAAAGATGGGGACGGCGACGGCAGTGAAGGACGGGGTGGAACTGGTGGGAACGGCAGCACGTTCATGGATTTTTGTTTCTGGGAGCTTCAACTGGTATGGTCATTAGTAGAGACCTGATTTTTATGTAAGTACATATTTTATGTCTTTCTACTTACCGTTCTCATCTTGACGAATTGTCGCCGTCCTAACACAGTGTCCAACTTTTTCGTTACATATTTTTGCATATTTGGCACTATATTACATATTTAGCTATTTTCGCAACATATTTCTTTTTTTTCTATCAATTTTCTTACATATTTTATGAATAGAAGTATTTTCAAAACAATCTGCTCCTGGTACGCTTCGTGAAGACGCGGTCGGATATTCAAACAGTCCGACGCGCCTGCTTCAGTTATCTCAGTGGCGGGAAGTGCGCGTCACACCTTTAGGTGTGAAAAGTATCATTGACGCCGCGTTTGCTGACTTTTAACTTCAATTTCCAAGAAATACTGGCGATCGCCGTTGTGTAACAGTTCGGTGAGAATATTCCGTTATGTAATGATTGTTTGCTGGTCGTAGATTTCGCCAGTTTTGTACGATGGTTACTATTGCGTCTAGTCTGGCTGCTAAACTACATTCCTGAATAACAATCTGTGAAGGTTTTACTGATAGGAAAGTTGTATGGTGCAAGTGAGCATTAACTTGTGCTTTCCAAGTGGTTTTTAAAATATTTGCATTGTTTTTAAAATTTGTATAAGAATTTTTTTATAAATGTAAGTTTGTATTATGTAAATGAGGTTTAGAATTAGATTAATTTAATATTACATATTATATACCATTTTACATATTTATTACATATTCGTAGTATTTTCATTACATATGTATGTACAGAATTTGACGTTTCATACTACATTTTTTCCGGTCTCTAATCATTAGACTCGTAAGTGTAGTGACAGATATTATATCGGGGATGATGCGTTGTTCCTCGCCCGCTGGTCAGCGTGATTTACACGTCGCCTTGACACGGTTTCTCCTCTTCGGGTATTTCCGTCTGCAAGGCACCATCCTAGCCGGCTCAGAAATGTGTGATAGTGTAGTGCACGTAAGTGTAAATATGAATGTAAGGATAAGGGGATAGAACAAGATGGCGCGCTGTCCGTTGCCCTTTTACCAGAGTGACTGATCTGGCATTTGCCTTGTATTGAGGCAGCGATGGCGATGCTGCAGGGAAGAGGGAGATCGACTTAGCGGAAGAAGAGAGAGGAAAGGACGAGGAAGAGGAAGGAAAGATCGCGGGCAGATCATTGCTCTAATGTCAAAGTACTGCTCCGACATTCTCGTGGTACTGAGGCACCGACGGTGAAGCTACCGGGAATGGAAAAGCGGAGGATGGGCTAATGCAGGGACGGAGGTAGAGAAGTTGGAGCAGGCGGCGGCGTAGAAGAGTCGGCATGTGATGGCTTGCGGCGGGGTGATGGAGGCGGTGGAACTGGTGGAAATGGTGACGCGGGGCTGTGGCGGGTAGTGGTGTAAGTGGAATCGGTGACTGATTCGCGGTGGTGTGCGACGCTCCTCCGCCCTCGCAGCCATCACTCCGCTGCCCGTCTCGCAGAGCTGTCGCTCGTTTATTGTGGACGTCGCTTATGGATGGACCTGTTCCTGTGCAGTTGGATCTGCGCTTGATCGGGGTCGACTGTTTCCTCAGTGCACTAGATGCAATCATTCATGTTTGTTACATGCTCTTCTATTCCTTTTTCTCTATCGCAGTGTTTCCTTAATCCTGTTATCGTTTGTACACTTCAATTTAACATTCTGTCTTACATTGTATTTGCCTCATTTGTAGATAAGACAACCATCATCCTTCCATTAACTGAAAATTGCACTGGCTACATTGGAAACACTTCCTTTGCAGTTTATCGATACTAATTCGTTTGCTCCATATCAATGCTTCGATTCATCCGTTTGCTTTCTTATGCAAACAGATAATGCTCAAAAGTTCTCAGACAAAAATAACTGTACTCTGAATAAATAGGAAATTATTTGTGCACAATAAAATATTTGTACAGAATCGACTTTCAACTTTTTTTAAATAAAATGCACTCGTTTTGGGGACTGCGTACAACAAAGCTTCTTAAATTTTTATCCTTTCGTGTTACGTGCTGCTTCTCGAGTGACTGTTTCGCGTGCCACCACACGATCACGTAATGAGGGATCTTTCATTGAATATTGATGATTGAAGTTTCGTCGTAAAAAAGTCTCTCCAAAAAATGATTCTCCAAAACCCTATTTTCGAACTTGAGCCTCGTATTTGCAATTCCTACTTTATTTCGAACCATCATCGAAAAACGTGTCGGTGCCCGACATGCTATTCTGCAATTTATCAAGCAACAATGAAGGAGAAATATTAAATAATTTTACGTATATTTGAAAGGTTTATTATTACAAATTGATTCGTTTTAAATAAAATTAACACTGTGTGTCAAACAATTTTTCTCACGGATGTTGCTTTATGTAAGTGTAAATTTTTAGAGACTATTCCACTCGTGAAATTAAAACCAATAGTGTTTAACTATGCATAAAAAAAGCCCCAATTACGGCAGTGTATCTCAAAACATTTATTGCTTTTTCTATCCGATTTTTCTTACCGCTTCTCCTTCCTGTCCAATCATAAGCTATGTCTCATTTATCTTAGAAAGTGGTATACATCAATCGCTATGTGATGTCCAATAAACCGCGTATGTATTCTATTGTAACATAACCTCTTTAATTTTAACATAGCTTTCAATTATTTTCAATATTTGGCGCATTTTGGAATCTGTTAAACTAATTTCTGTCGTGGACTCGTCACTTCGCGAGCCGGGGATTTATCGGCAATTTCCAAAGCAAAGATAATTCCCAATTCCAATTCTTTTGATATCTGTTCTTCTGAGATCTAATTTTGAGTACAGTTACACATCATTCATATCTGAATACCAGTGATAGGAAAACATGTAATTAGGTCGCCTCAATGTGCTGGTGGCCTCTATACATGAATGAATGTAAATCATGATGGGTTGGAAATACGTGTTCCTGTGTATGCAAAATGATTTTGGCAGCCTAAAGGAGTGCCTGATGCGAGTGACCCATACCGGCGGTCTTACACGGCCGGTCCGCGGTTTGAATTGGAATGGAGCGAGGGGAGCAGAAATGGACTGCCCGCGGCGCGACCTTTGATTGATAGGTGACGAATTCGCCCTCATCTAGCATCTCCCTTCGCATCGCTCCGCTGCTCGCGCCCGGTCGACACTCCCGCCACCAACACATGCTTCGCCCCGATGCGCGCCATCCCTCCAGTGGCGGCTGCTCCTTAAGGACGGCGCCCTTCCCAGAAAAAGCAACATCGGGAAAAGTTGGAGAAAGTATTAAACTTGCAATAGTTGGACTCGTTAAATTTGTGCGTACCACCAGCGCAATTGTTCAGGACGAATTTAGTTTCAGTTGCTCGATTTTGCGAAAGATAAATATTTTTAGAATGGATAGCATCTAGGACTATCGTTAGTTCATCCGTAGCTGGCGCATGCGAGGCAATGGAAGCTCGAGGAAGAGAGGGGGTACTGGGAATTGGGTGGGGGCAGCGTGCTCCTATTTGGGTGTTGTTCGACAGAATCCGCGGCTGTTTACTAAGCCAACATTACCAACCCTTTCATCTGATTTAATAAATTACGGTTTTTTATGGAAGTATGTTTTTTAATCTCTTATTTTCGCATGAGCACAATTGTATATTTTCTTATCAACGTGAAAGTTGTCTTAGACAAGGACTAAAATTCCGATTTGTGAAAATCGGTTGTACTCACATTTGTTGTGCATGACACGCTCCGCCCCAACACGTTCCTCCCCGACACGCTCCGCTCCGACAGGCTCCGCCGCAACGCTTTGTCAATGTATTCACCTTCAATTGTTCCAACCTCGAATCTACATCGACCCTATTCTCTGCTTCCTTTATTCGTCTCACTTTATCCTGTTGTACGTGTCTCAATTCCACCGCACTATTCGCCGTATACAATTTCGGCCCGTCCTACTTCTCTCCGCCCCACCTCACCCCACTCCACCTAACCCCGTCCTACCTCACCCGTGCCATCCTATTCCACCCCATCTCCCCTCATTCCCTCTTCCAGGTCCCAGTCTTCCCTTTCCTGCTGGAGCCCTTGAAGGGATCTAGCACACGGAACGAAGAATGATGAGTGGGATGCCCTCGTGCCGTGCATGACTTTGGCACTTTATTCCAGAAGCTCATGCACGCACGTGAAGCTCGCCTGGTCCTGCTGTTCATGCGCTGTCCCCGGGGGCCTCGCAAGCGCCGACGGCCGGAGGGGGCGTGGCCATCTCATCCATAGTGCAGCGCCGCGCCGCGCTGGTCTCCCCGATAATGGCGGCCGCACTTCAATATTGCATTGGCGTGTGCTTTACGCGTGTCGACGTGCCGTATCACGCGCCGGCCAGCTGCCGCTCACCACGGCCACCGCCTTCGCCTCCGCCTCCGACCCGCCCCCGCCACGCCACGCCACGCCACGCCACTGCCTCCGCCCCCGTCCTCGCAGGATTTTCGACACTAGGTAATATGGCTGAAACGTCAGTTTGCCGTTAAGAACAATATTTTGAATGTGTGTGTTAGAGGGAAAAAATACAACATTATATTATTTTAGAGCTTTCACTTTCTCATGTAAACAAAGTTGTGAATTTCCGTTAAAATCTCGACATAATTTTTATAGGATTATGTTTTGGGTGTGCCTGATACCAGAAAAGGGTACTTGTCTGTCACTCATTCCGTCCATCCCCCGTCCATGTGGGAAAACACAAACGCCTAAACCCTACATAGGATTTTATTCAAAATTGATTTTCTTCGATCGGTCTATCCGATTTGAAAGGAAAAGTTGCTAATTTCAAACGGATCATTTAATTTTTATGTCAGTTTACGGGATACCCTCAGGACATTTTATAAATGTATGCAAAATTCTCCCCACTTTTTGTTAATTTTTTTGCTTAAATTTTAACTTTCTAGAAATCAAATATTTGAAAGATTTCATCTTTTTATATCTGTCCTGTACATGGTTTGCTATGTTTAAGTAGTAAGGCGAATGATTTGCACACGATAGTTTCAATTTTAGGAGTATATAACTCTCTAAATAAGTATCGTTTTTCATACTCATTACAAAAATACAAGAAAATATGTGTGCCGTTGTGTAGGAACTAGTTTATTTTCATCTTTATATATAGATTATTATAAACATTTTACAAACATAATTATTACGAACTTCAATAACAAAATATTTTTTTTCAAATATAAATAAAATCAAAATATCAAAATAAAATAATTTCAAATATGCAGGTTGTCTGGGGAGGAAACGTCGAAACTTCTAACTTTTAAGACAATTCTAAGTGTATTTTGTCTAATTAACTACATGGATATTCCGAATGGTTGAGCCACAATGAGCACTCAAAAGTTGGTTTGAAAAAATGATTTCTAGGGAAAAATCTCCATTATGAAAGCATAGAAACTCTCCAGAAACATGTACATTGTTTATTATTTACAAAAGAAATGAATATACTAATTTTTCTTTCTGAACAAATATATTAATTTCTTTTGTAAATAATAAAGAATTTATAAGTTTATGGAGTGTTTATATGCTTCTACAATACAAATGTTTGCGTATAAAGCATATTTTCAAACCAACTTTTGAGTGCTCATCGCGGCTCTGCCATTCAGAATATCCGAGTAGTTAATTAGACAAAATATGCTTAGAATTGTCTTAAGAGCTCATTTTCGAAGTTTCGACGTTTCCTACCCGGACACTCTGTATTAAAATAAAATCTTATTTAAACGAGCGTTCCGTTCTTTCGCGCTCTTTCCATCTCGTTCGTTCCTTTGCTTCACGTTCCTTACCCCTCCTCTCGCTGTACGCCCACCCCCCGCCCTCGCACGTCGCCCTTCGGGGGCTCTAAATCGCGGCCGGCGCGCCGCCCTCCGCCGTATATCGCGTTTTCTGTCGCCGCACCGCCGCGCCGTGTGTGATTTCGTGCGGGGGCGACCTCCGCCAGCGCCCCCTGCGCCGCGACCGCCGCCGCCGCCTCCTGTCGCAGCTTCCATCTTCCTGTCGGTGATACCCTCACCGCTGCCCGTCACGGCGCGGGGGGGGGGCGATCTCTTTATTAACAATTCTGCCGGCTGCGTGCGTCCGGGCGGAAGCACACGAATTATATCTCACGGACTTGGAAAACACCTATAAATTCTGAAGTTAAAATAAATATTTTTGAGCATAAAGAAACAGCAGTCAGGAAATTGCGGCTAAGATGCAGCATGCCAATCCCCTCAAACATGTAGCCACTTGGCCACTTTGCACTAGTGTGTGCGTGGAGTCACGCAGGAACTTCTCTCAAAAATGGGAACAACTGCTTAAAAGATGTCGTCCCTCAGGCGATTGCTGGCGCCTGCCAGCGGCACGTGGCTGTTAGTCACCCGCTACGCAGCGGATATATAAACTGAGGTGCCCTGTGAGGTGGGGGCACTATTAGTTGTAAGCTGTAACCAGATCTTTCTGTACTCTTTATTTGGAATAAACGGCTGTCAACAGGAGCTGGTGTTTGACTTTCGGTCTATCCGAGCCAGTTGCAGCAACGCAGTGCGAACTTGGACCGCACTCTGGAATTTCATTTTTAAAATATCGTACATTTCTTCGACAATCCGTTTGACGAGAATTTTAATAAATGTTTGCATCTGTTGAGAGAAAAATGTCTAAAGTTATTTCAAAAAACGTGGTGTTAGGTTTTTCGTAATTCAAATTAGTTGAACCTCGGATTTCGTGATTTATTATAGAATTTACTATAGACCACCTACGCCAGAATGACTACGGTTGATATAGAAGACAAACTCAAATGTAAAGTTCAAGCTAGAAATAAGAAAAATCACAATAAAATTTCTAGAACCGTACAATACTGTTGTGTTGAATAAATGTGGAACAGAAAATGGAACAATTATATAATTCGATAATCAATAATTGTCACCTGAAGTAGGGGTGAAATGGAAAGCATTATAGAAAATACGAATAGACCTCCAAGTAAAAGTGAATTCAACTCTTTCTTATTTCTGGGAAGTGATGTAATGCGAGATGATTCGAACCCCCTTGGGAAAAAAGCAGCCAGGATTGAAAATAAGAACGTGGAAGTTCACTCTTCAACATTAACAATACCTGTATATTCTTGTGAAAGAAATTTAATTATTAGAAGTTTTAATTCACTTACTACTTACGAACAAGAAGTTTTATTTATATATTCTTGACAACAAAACAGCAAACCAAGAAATGCCTACAGCTACAACTGTGTGGAAAAATGAGCACTGGGGTTATAAGCAGCATACTTTGACGTTTGTTTGCTTTGGTCTGTCTCGGCGCATGAGAAAAAAAACAGAATTGGAAATCGCATGCTGCTTGGTCGAATCATTCGTAATATCATTCGAATCGTAATCGTAATCATCATCGCAATCATTCGAATCGTTGTTGATATCATCAAACACTGACAGAATTGTAAGCATTTCATGAAATTTCTTACTCATCCTCATTGGCCACTTGTGATCATTCTATCATCCATCGAGTGAAAGAAAATGATAATAGTAAACAGTCACCGTGATCTGCTCCGGAAACCAAAATGGTAAGTAAGCCTTCGTGCCGAACAGAGTGCGGCGCTCATCGCGGCATTTTCGTTGAGCGTAACGCAGAGATATTTCCAGAGGAAGCGCCTCGTGCAGCGAAAAGCGCGCGCGTCGGACAGGCGGATGATGCGATCGCCGGTGGGCGCCGAGCGTAGACGACACGCGACAACTTCACGCGAGTTGCTTGCCTTCCCTCCCCCTTCCGCTGTGCTTCGCAGCGCCCTGTGGGGAGCGGCGGGGACGCAGAGGAGGAGTGAGCAGGGGCAGAGCGGACGGGGAATGCGCGCAGGTTGATTGATTAGTGTTTTGGGGCGCATAACTGCTAAGGTCAGTCTTTTGCAACTGATAGACGTAAGAACAGTCTTTAGTTGATTACATACATATTTTAAATAAAGTTCCATACATATTATAGACAGTCATATTTATTAAACAACAAAACATATTTTTTTCACATTACACACATTACATTACATTACATAAAATTGTGCTGTGATCCTATGTCTTTGTATGATATGTATGTAAGCGTGTATGTTTGTATGTACGAATGTTGGTGTAATATGTAACTAAGTTTATTTACTTAAATGTTAATATATATGTAGTTTCATTTGTTGTATATGTATGTAAATGCATTTGCATGTTCTAGGTTAGGGCGAAGATAATTTGTTTTTTATATAATGTTTTTATTGTTAATTGTGTTTTGTAATTGTAAATGTACTTTTATGTTTCTGTATTCTGCCACCGGGCAACATCAGGCCAATTGTAAAATAAACCTTATATCTATCTATAAACCTTATAATATCTATGTAATGTGAAGAAAAAATATGTGGTGGAAGCTGTGGCGCTTCTCTGGGTCTCGACACGGCAGCTGATGTGCAACTAACTGCTTACGACCTCACCTCGCCATTGTGCCAGCGGGGAGCTTGTTGCCTGCTAGCGTTTTGTCACACTCATCTCGTTACATTGGCGGGGTTTACTATTTATATTTATTTGGTCAAAAAACTGTATATGACGTACGTGGGAGGAGATTATCTGCACACATTTTCTTGAGGTCCAGAATTTAGAAAGAAAAGAAAAGCGCGAGATTAGCAACATTATTTGAAAAACTAGACATTTTCGTTCCCAAGTTATAGAAAACATACTTGCAACGGTAAACGAACTGCAGATGTGATTTTTCAGCATTGCTAACAAAATAGTTACTCACCCTTAGCTCTACTCCTACCACTAAAAGCAAAAGGACTGCTCAACAAAACGTGCGCGTGGTGAAGCTACATTTACTAGTCTGAGAGCCAACCGCACGTGGGTATGCATGTTTGGCTAATATGTGTGGCTGCTGTCTTTGCGGCATCCGATTGTCTGCTACTATGATTCTTTGCTTGCGAGATTTTCTGACCACGTATTTGCCTCCTTTGAATTTCTGTATGATTCAGAAACTGGCGATCTCGTTATTTGTGTTTATTATAGTCTACTTCTTTGCCTACTTCATGGTTTACCTTCTCAGTCTGTCAAATCTTCCCTAAAACCATTTACTTGTCAGTTCTCTTTCTTTACTATTGTCTGCACCCTTAAATTACCATATTTTTTACTTTCCAACCGTATAACAAGCTATCACTTTTTTTGCATTTTCAAGCGTAAGAACCGTATGTAGCTTTTCTCACTGGAAGAGTACGTTTGGACATTTCTGCGTATCAAAATTGGGGTATAAATCACATTTTAAAACTTTTAAATTTTCTCCTTACGCACAGATTTGCAGTTTTCATTATTCTGTTTTCATCACTTTTTCTTTTTCATCAAGTCTTTTCTTATTTTCTACAATGCTTTCCATCTTACTACTACTTAAGGTGATAATTAATTTGTAGTTATCAAGTTATATTATTCCTCCATTTCTCTTCTCCTCTTTTATTCAACAGCACAGTACTGTACGGTTGTATAAAGTTTTAATGAATTATTGTGATTTTCTTTTTTCTAGCGTAAATTTTAATTTTGAGTTTGTCTTTTACACCAACCATAGTTATTCTCGGGTTGGTGGTATAAATTATAAATAAATTATAAAATACAAAGTTCAAGAATGGAAGAAGTAATAATACCAGATGTTCTATTCTTAAATGTATTATATTGTCTTACATGAAAATGATATTTTATTTGACTCGAGGTCTAATGATTTAAAATGTAATTGAAAAACATTCGCCTTATATCATTCATATTCCATTTTATTAGGTCTTTATATTGTGGTACATATTTACGCCCTGTCCTCAGCCCCTCCTCTACTGCATTTCTCGGAATGTTTTCATCACTCTTTCTCCGGCAACCACCCTCGTTCTCAAGTCTGCACTCGTAATTGCCCTTCTCCCCCCTCGAGCACCGTTGTTCTTGCAGCGTCCCCCGTCTGCGCTCGCATCCCCTGGCGTAGTTTGCAGTTCTCCCGCTCCCTCTCCCACGCCCCGCCCCTCCCCGCCTCGCAGCGCCTGTATTACCTCACTTTTCAGTGGAATTAGATTTTTTAACGAGCTGACGAAGGAGGCGCGCGGGTGCATTCAGCTCCGGCCGACGACGAAGTGCCCTCGCCGGCCAGAGGCAGCACAGGAGGGGCTCGCACGGTGGGCGCGGAGAGATAATAGAGTGCGGAGGCATGGATTGGGGATAAAATGTGTGGTAGGCGTGGCGGGGAGTGGCGTGGTGGGGAGCGGCGTGACGGGGAGTTGCGGGCGGGGAGCCATGTCGCATGGAGTCATGGAGTAGCGTGGTTGGGGGGGGATTGGCGGAGAGTTTCGTATGGGTCGGGGCGGGGAGTGGGGGAGCGTGGTGCGCCACGCAGATGTTGAGTGCCGCGGTGAGGCGGTGCCTGGGGTAGCGGCGCGCAGCGGGCGTGAATAGACGTGTTGGATGGGCGGGGGGGACGTGGGGTGGCAGAGCTCTAAGGAACGATGTTCTGCGTCCTCTGACTGCTGGTGACTTCCCCTTCGGGGAGTTTCTTCAGGGGAAACAGGGGGCGCGCCCTGTTCGTCTTTTACATGTTTTGTTCTATTCAGGTATTTTATTTTCGTGCGTATTGTGGTTGGTGAAATATACGTGAGATGGGGAAGGGCAATTGTTTTCTCAAGCAGGAACAGTCTGTGAAAAGCGCTAACATGTATTCTAGAAACTTTGCTTTTAGTTGTGTAGGTGTTTTTCTAAGGATTGGGGACTGATGAATAGACGAAAAATCTTTGTTCAGAGAAACATTTTCAAGGGTTTTGTGTAGTATATATTTTGAAAATGAACTGTAATCATTGTAGATATAACAATTGTAAATGAACGCCAAAGTAGCTTAAATTCCACCCCAGGTTCTTGATGTGGAAGTAAGGTGTGTGATGTGAACATACATGTTTAATAAAGTATACCAAAACGTTTCAAGAATATAGTAACCAAAAGTAAACCAAATAGAATAGTCCGATCAGATAATCAATTTTAGAGAATCTGGTTATTATGTAGTAACTTTTCCGTATACATTTTCAGGTTTTTAAATATTATGAGGTACCAAGATCAATGAGGTAAATTCGAAACTAAACGAAAAAACTAGTGGTGCTTCCAACGCACATACTTTCTCGCTCTACTTCTATTCGGTCCTTATTGCTATTCCACTACTTCAGAAACAAGCAAAAGTGTACTATACCAGCAAACCATTTCGGTACCGAGACCCGACAAACGAAACTCAAATTCAACGAACCGGCACTTATAACACTACGTAACACCAACACCGCCTCTGTCGAACAGAGCCATGAAAGAAGAGAACCGACCTATAAAATGGTAAATGCATGACAAAAAAACAATTAAAACGATGGTAATACGCTTTACAAATATAAGAAGAGATATCAAAAATTGTTAAAACTTAAAAATTTGAACAAATATATACAGACATTTCCACGACATTTATCGCAATTACTTATATTTGTCAAAACTTAATTCTATCAATTTTATCATTAGAAGCCGGTAATTTTCAACATGCGAAAAACATGTCTTTCAAACTGACCAAGAAAGGAAGCGATAAACCGCATTACGAAGTATTCGCAAGCCTAGAAATTAATAATAATTTCTAAACCGTTAGGGATTGTAAGTTTATCGCATGCCTTTTGGTTATATTGTAATACAATTTAGCGTTAAATGCTCATAATTTTACTTAAATTGGTTCATACAGATATATACTAGACAACTGTTCATTTGACATGTCATACGCTCCAGAAATCGAATAACAGAGTTGAAAAATTGTTTAAAAACGCAGTTAGGGAAAACACAGACAAGTCCTGTCTATTTATCTATATTGAATCTATTCGTGAGTAGAAGTACTTCAAATGATTTTCAATAAAGTATCTACACTCTTCAATGTTTTTTTCCTGCAACATCACATTCATCAAATTAAAATTCCCCTCGGAGGATCGAACTCGGTACCTTCCTTATTGAAGAACTCAACCCAAGGTGCATTAACCAACCGCGCTATAAAACCGACCTGCGGGACAACTGCTTATATTTCAGTCAAAACGTACTTGTACCAGTTCTATCATTGAGAAGCCGGTAATTGTCAACATGCGAAAATCATGTCTTTCAAAAAACATGACCAAGAAAGGCAGCGGTGAACTGTTGACTCCACATAATTTATCGGATGATCGGCATTTGGAAAATAACTACTGCGAGAAAGTATGTGCCATTCTATAGCACCACTAGTTTATTTATATATTTACCTTCCCTTCTTACACACGTGCAGAAAATTTAAAGAAAAAATTTGGAGCGGTTTTTCAGAAATATTTTTTTGTAAATTTGAATCGCAATTTACGCAAAAACTATTCGTTTTTCCAAAAAATGGTACATGACCTTATTTGAAGTGCTAATTTTGTACAACCGACTTTGTCTGAGGCAAAAATCTCTATCTTCAATTTGGCAGTTATTAAACAGTTTTTTGCAATTTTCGAAAAATAGGGCCTATGAACGAAAATGATGCCTACGTCATTCCCTTCAACGTTCTTCCCACTATTCAACAACAAAATATAATCAAAAAATTTGGAGCAATTTTTTTTAATTTATAAAATCTCAAAATGGGCTTCATGTAAAGTATCCTCAAATACTAAGATTTCGATTTCAAATTTACGAGGCCTTGAGACGAGTAAAAACCATCGGGGAATATCAATTTTGAAAAAAATCGACCGAACGGTTTAGGCGCTAGCGTTGACCACAGACGGACAGACGGACGGAATGCCGTCAATCGATTTTGAAGTATGAAGAAGCAACAAATCATGGATTTTGACTACACCACGAGATAGAGGATTTTTTTTTAAATTTAGCAACAGATTTTATCCACTTTTCTGTCACCAGACCCCTGCTATAAGAGATTTTCTGGCGAAAATTCCCCATTTTCCGACGCACGATTACATAACTTTCTCTTCTTACGAAGTATTCGTAAGGCGAGAAAGTAAAAATTTACAAAAAATTTATAAAGAACTCCCGTATTTAATATAAAATAAAATATAGTTGCCTAACGTTGGGGCATTAATATGCTATGCCACATTTCTGATGTCATCGAGACATTAGTGTATTTCGACGGAGAGTGGCGTGATGCACCTAGATGTTGGGTTTTTATTTCAAAGATTCGCCGCGAGAAGGTAGTTGTTGGCATAAAGTAATGTTCTTTATCCCAATGTGTAATATGCAACGTCTAAACCTTTTCTTGCCTTTTTCTCAAAACTTACGTCTAGTGGCATAGCATGTTATTATCAGCAAATATTCTGGAAACCGTTTGAGGTGTCGGGATGTGGTTTATGTCAAGTTATTTCAGAGGTGATATAACACATTACGTTGTCTTCTTTATAACATTTTTAATTTGAGAGATATTGACACAAATATAATTTTGAAATGGAAATATATATTTTTTCTATCACCATTCTCAAGTACTCTACTCTAACACTCGTAAGTTAAAATTTAGTGCATTCGTCAAGAGACCAGTCAAGAGCGTTGAGCTTGTCTCAGCTGGCCCCGTACCTGAACTGGCAAACACTGTAAGGTGAAACGTAGGTCGTTTCCGGATCTTACGTTGTAGCAGACAAACAGCATTGCTTGCTTACGGCATTTAGCATTCACTTAACCCAAGAGACTAATAATGAGACGAATTGTCTAGCCTCGAGCCCAGAAACATCAAACAATGAACATAAACATCAAACAAACAGTTTCTGTCTAATATAGGTTTGTGGTTAATAAATTCCCGGACATTACTGGGATACTTAATTGTGTATACGTGTATCCCAATACGTACTTCACTTTCCAATTTCTTTTTGCACCCACTCATTTTTGTTTTAAACATCACTCTACAAATTTATTCCTCTTCAGTGTATAAGTTTCGTACTCCCACACTACGTCTGCACAAAAACTGCTGGAAAACGCGTTTGTATGTTTCGAGTTTGTTTTTGTCACAGAGTTTATCAGCCAGACACTAAATGTTTTTTTATATCCACAAGAAATCCACCTCCCTGCAGAACATGCGGCGCATGTGCGTGTGATAACGCGCGTGTGATTATGCAGCCACAGCGCGCACGCTCTCAAGCAACTCCAACCAGTGGACTTCAAAATCAGCAACGCTAAGACCATTTTTATAATTTAGAGGATAATCATTTTATGGAATAAGGGTTTATTGCTTTATAGAAATATAACATTTTATTTTTTATTTTTTAGATTTGATCAACTTCTAGTTATGGTACGCAAGCATGCTCTTTAAGATTCTTTACTACGAAAAAAGTGAAAACCAAGTTTGAGGTATTGTAGCGATCCTGAGCTCGCTCAGTCACTATTTGGCGATAAGAAAGACCTTGTCTGCGTGCTTCGCCGCGCGATTACGTAACCCGTCGCCTTATCAGCGGTCGCTGGAGGGGTGGCGGGGGGAAGACAGTTGTTCCCTCCACTACGCGGAAAAGAAGGGGTTGTAACGGCGGTGTCTGGAAAGTGCGCAGAATGTTTCGAGAAGCGGCAGCGTGAGGTAGCAGCGTGAATTTGGAAGCTGATGGTGTGGGGCCGCGAGCTCCAGTTAGCGAGAAAGAGGTTTGGCCCAGTGGTGGCTAAATTCACACCGCAGATGCGCGTTCGACGGAGGCATCTGGTTTTGGAGTAAGACGTGGTTGCAGAGAGAACCCGTGCTTAGGCCCAGGACAGAGCGTCGGCAGCCGCATTAGTTCGCTGTGAGTTGTGCGCTGGTGGCGAACGCCACGGTCATCGAAATAAGGTCGGTGTTAAAGACAAAACAATTTTATATGTGATACTATAAAAAGTAATGAGAATTTGGAAGCAATTGACTGTAGAATGCAGGTTGAAGTGTTGTTCCTGTAGTTCACTGTCAGATTGTTTAATATTTTTTTTGGCCATTAACACTCTTGCATAATGTATGATATACCCGACCATTGATATTTCCATAATCATTGTGGACTATTTTTAAAAGATATTTGAAGTAGTGTGTCTTTCTAAGGGGAGAACATCACTTATTTATGATAGAATCTTGTCATGTTAATACACTACAAGTGCAGTTTCTGTCTTTAAATCAAAAAGAACATTTTGATGATAGTGTAAAATCCAAATCAAGTTAGAAACAATTTGGGTTATTTATGAACAATTAAAGGGTTATAAAAGTATATTTGTTATGAACTGATGAATTTAAGTGAACTTAAATATCTTGAAATATTTATTGAAATTTGGATGCCTGTTGAGTAAAAATACAACATATTTTTTTAATTTCAACCAAAGGAGTAGGTTGTAATAAATGTTTCACGTTTATGGTGTAAACACACATGTTTAGTTTTTTTTGCAATTTCTTTTGAATATTCTGTGTTTTCAAAACTATGTTTATTCATTTTAATTGTACACAACATATGTCTTTGTAATTGAAGTGAATTGTTTTGCAAGAAACTACTATGTATGCTAATGCAGTGTATGTTGAGGAAGGGTTAATTGCAATTTTTGTAAACAGAAAGTGCTGAGGCATTTTGTCATCCGAAATGCCTGTGCTCTACCCTCTGATGTACTATTATGTGTACTCATCTCCCCAGAGATATCTTTGATTCAATTTGTTTGATTTCAATTTATTTTTGTCACAGAAGATGTTGCTGCGATGCTAGTTTGTGCCAACTTTGAAATTCATAATTTCTGCAGTTGATTTTTCCTCAAAAAGTTTTTTTTACGCTGTTCAGTGTTGTATTTTTCTTTGTTCATTTGTTTATCTGTGCATGTTAGGTAATTTTGTAATTTGTGTTTCTTCTTTTTTGAGATTCAATTATATTAATGTTTGTGGCTTTCAACTTTGTGTTTTTTTTTCAAAATTTCAACAAGAGCCAAATTACCCACGAAATTTCCCCACGGCCGACCTACACGAACGGTCACATAAATGGCGCCCAACTGGCTGGCTTGAAATTTTGAGAAATTTACACTATAGCCAAAGCTATTGGTGGTTCCAGCAGTGTTTTTTTAGTATCTTTGATGTTTGACAAGGTTGTGTTGTGTTTGTTAAAGGTATGCATTTCTATAGATATTGTAGGTGGTAAAATACTCACTGAATAGTTAATATTAATTTTTTGTCAATTTGAACTCAAATTACGACTGGTTCATTTTGTTAGATAAAATGGCTGATAAATACAACCAAGCTAGGGATTTGGGAGATCTTTCTTCAAATGAGGATGATGGGGAGACTACAGTCAGGGAATTAGTTCAACAGGTAGAATCACCGGTTGCTACCGAAGAATATGCTACTCTTGGTACGTCGGGAACTGAATCTGCGTCTCCTCAAGATCCAACGACATCAGAAATTGACATTGATAGGGCGAATAATATGATGATAAGATTAATGTCGCAGTTTATGATTCAGATAGATGAGAAACTTAGGTCCTCGAATTCGGAATTAAAAGACAGTTTATCTTCTCAATTAAATGATAAATTAGCGGATCAATCTAATCAATTAAAAGACAGTTTATCTTCTCAATTAAATGATAAATTAGCTGAACAGTCCTGTCAATTAAATGATAAATTAGCTGAACAGTCCTGTCAATTAAATGATAAATTAGCTGAACAGTCCTGTCAATTAAATGATAAATTAGCGGATCAATCTAATCAATTAAAAGACAGTTTATCCGCTCAGTTAAATGAAAAATTTGCGGAACAATCTACTCAGTTGGAAGATAGATTAACTGCTAGTTTTAATGCAAGACTAGTTCACTTAGAACAAGCCATAATAGAAAAGACTTCGCAACTTTCATTAGAAACAAAACAACTATCTGAAAATATAGTACAGATGGAAAAGAATTTTCAAGATAGGACGGAACAGTTGTCAAGAGATCTTTCAGACAAAACTTCACAATTGGAACAAAAGTTAACCGATACGACCTCTCAAATTAGAACTGAATTAGAAGAAAAGCTGGAGGAACAGATGTTACGTTTGAATATTAATTTTGAAACAAAAGTTGATAAGGTCAAAACAGAAGTCGACAAAAACGTTTCTGATATAAGGGCAGAAATAGTAGACAACGAGCACAAAATTTTGTCGCAATTAGACTCAAGGAAACGGGAATTAGAAGCTAAGGTAAACGACCTCCAAGAGAAGATTGATGGTTTACCTGCGGGCCCTATGACTACACATCCTATGATGGTTAGCTTACCGCAAGGTTTAACTTTTGGAGCCCATGGGAAGGAGAACCCCTGCGCATTCATAAAGGCAGTAGAAAATTTTTTTACATTGTATAATCTGCCTGAAAGCAAGAAAGTCAGATTGGTTTATCAGATGCTAGTGAGTAATGCGAAAATTTGGGCGGACACTCTGGATCCATTACCGACTTCAATGGAGGGATTTAAAGAAAAGTTCTTCATGAGGTACTGGAATCACGAAACCCAGGTTAATTTTCGGTTGAAGCTTATGTGTAGTACCTGGAAAAAAGGTCAGAGCATGCAAGACTACGCTACGGAAAAGCTAGCAGGCTTCAGATTATGCTCTCCCACGATTCCAGAAAGTGAAACCGTTTGCCTTATAATTAGACATTTTCCAATAGGCATTCAGAATTTGCTAAAAAGTCAACTGCCCATGACAGCAGAAAAGTTAGTGACGCAGTTAGGTCTGTATGATGCAACTTATGAGATGTCGGGTAAGCAGGATACAACAAAACCGACAAGCATTTCATCAGCAGCCATCATACAAACTTCTGGCACTAATATGGAAAATGGAAATATGAAGAAAAAGGGAAAGAAACACGAGATATCAGGAGATCATGAAGACACTTCTACTCCGTCGAAAGTTGCTAAATCGGCTTATTATCAACCTGAAGCAGCTGCACAACTGTACAACGCAGAAAAGGGAAAGCAGAAAATGGGCAAGGATAATCCAACACCATCTACTTCAAAAGATCCTGGACGAGGGTTAAACTAATGAGGTTTGTCTCGTGTGGTCACCCCGAAACAAACCAAGAAATCAAGGAAGTAGAAGAGGTGACGATACAGTCTGTGACGTGTTTGCAACCATACTCAGAATCTGAAAGGATGCCGTTTACCAGTGTCAACGCAACCAGACGTAGGTGCCCGATGATCAACATAATATGCGAAGGAAAAGAAATCTCAGCATTGGTTGATACAGGGTGCACATGCTCTGTGATTGTAGAAGATCTGTTAAATGAAATCTCTAAATTGAATCCGAATATACCGCAACTCCCTATGCACAAATCATATATTGTTGGAGCGAACAAAAAGAGGTCGCGTCCAATATCTCGACAGGTCCTATTGCAGTTGACAATTGGCCTAAAGATGTATGATGTTGTCTGCATAGTAGCAAAGGAATTGCTGTATCCACTCATATTAGGGATGGATTTTCTGCACGACTACGGAGTGGTGATTGACCTATCTAGGAATGCTATACAATTCCCGTTGGACAACACTGTAAACTGTAATCCAGAAGACGACGAGCAGTGCATGGATCTTCACATCAACTGTGTTACTTCTACTAACTTATTAACATCCATTGAAGATACGATTAACAAAAATGAAGAAAAAACCATCAGCAAGGAAGAAAGGCGTTGAATTTCAAGATTATTTTTTCTTACCATTTCAAGACGTTGATGATGCGAAAAAAAAAATCTTATTCATTGGGGGGCTATGTAGCGATCCTGAGCTCGCTCAGTCACTATTTGGCGATAAGAAAGACCTTGTCTGCGTGCTTCGCCGCGCGATTACGTAACCCGTCGCCTTATCAGCGGTCGCTGGAGGGGTGGCGGGGGGAAGACAGTTGTTCCCTCCACTACGCGGAAAAGAAGGGGTTGTAACGGCGGTGTCTGGAAAGTGCGCAGAATGTTTCGAGAAGCGGCAGCGTGAGGTAGCAGCGTGAATTTGGAAGCTGATGGTGTGGGGCCGCGAGCTCCAGTTAGCGAGAAAGAGGTTTGGCCCAGTGGTGGCTAAATTCACACCGCAGATGCGCGTTCGACGGAGGCATCTGGTTTTGGAGTAAGACGTGGTTGCAGAGAGAACCCGTGCTTAGGCCCAGGACAGAGCGTCGGCAGCCGCATTAGTTCGCTGTGAGTTGTGCGCTGGTGGCGAACGCCACGGTCATCGAAATAAGGTCGGTGTTAAAGACAAAACAATTTTATATGTGATACTATAAAAAGTAATGAGAATTTGGAAGCAATTGACTGTAGAATGCAGGTTGAAGTGTTGTTCCTGTAGTTCACTGTCAGATTGTTTAATATTTTTTTTGGCCATTAACACTCTTGCATAATGTATGATATACCCGACCATTGATATTTCCATAATCATTGTGGACTATTTTTAAAAGATATTTGAAGTAGTGTGTCTTTCTAAGGGGAGAACATCACTTATTTATGATAGAATCTTGTCATGTTAATACACTACAAGTGCAGTTTCTGTCTTTAAATCAAAAAGAACATTTTGATGATAGTGTAAAATCCAAATCAAGTTAGAAACAATTTGGGTTATTTATGAACAATTAAAGGGTTATAAAAGTATATTTGTTATGAACTGATGAATTTAAGTGAACTTAAATATCTTGAAATATTTATTGAAATTTGGATGCCTGTTGAGTAAAAATACAACATATTTTTTTAATTTCAACCAAAGGAGTAGGTTGTAATAAATGTTTCACGTTTATGGTGTAAACACACATGTTTAGTTTTTTTTGCAATTTCTTTTGAATATTCTGTGTTTTCAAAACTATGTTTATTCATTTTAATTGTACACAACATATGTCTTTGTAATTGAAGTGAATTGTTTTGCAAGAAACTACTATGTATGCTAATGCAGTGTATGTTGAGGAAGGGTTAATTGCAATTTTTGTAAACAGAAAGTGCTGAGGCATTTTGTCATCCGAAATGCCTGTGCTCTACCCTCTGATGTACTATTATGTGTACTCATCTCCCCAGAGATATCTTTGATTCAATTTGTTTGATTTCAATTTATTTTTGTCACAGAAGATGTTGCTGCGATGCTAGTTTGTGCCAACTTTGAAATTCATAATTTCTGCAGTTGATTTTTCCTCAAAAAGTTTTTTTTTACGCTGTTCAGTGTTGTATTTTTCTTTGTTCATTTGTTTATCTGTGCATGTTAGGTAATTTTGTAATTTGTGTTTCTTCTTTTTTGAGATTCAATTATATTAATGTTTGTGGCTTTCAACTTTGTGTTTTTTTTCAAAATTTCAACAAGAGCCAAATTACCCACGAAATTTCCCCACGGCCGACCTACACGAACGGTCACAGTATTGTATTATTATTATGACTCTTAATTGGAATGATCAGTTCGTAGTATTTTTAGTGTTCTTGGATGTGAAGAATTTATGTTAGAAAATTTTAAAAAGCAAAATATGAAACATTTTCAGACATATATGAGAGAAGTTCTAGTTTGTGTGTGAAATACTAAGAAGTGAAGCGTCGAGAGGATTCTTTTGAAAAATTGTTTTGAGTTAAAAATGAAAATAGAAGAGAAAAAGAAACAAAGAAAGGAAAAGAAAGAAAGAAATAAACAGAAAGAAAGAGTAACATGGTAGCTTAACGAGCGCGCCTAGCTCTCCTCACCACGGCTCTCCGACGCAGCCCCATCTTGCTTTTTCCAGTGGCCCGAAACCCGCTGCTTTATGCCTCGTTGGTAATAGGCACTTTGGTGAGGAAGTCGGCCCAGTAAATAGCGCGCCGCGTGATAGATGTCCCTGTAAAGCCGTTTCATTTGTTGCGCTGTCCTGCGCCGGTGCTTCGCCCAAGCAACCAGGCGCTTGCGGCGCGCGAAGATGAGAGCCAGGCTGCGGCAGGTGCTTGCGCTATACTCTCAGTAAGGTTTTCGCAAGCCACTGCTGGTTGGTAGCAATCTCTGCTCTTTTCAATAATACTATCGTACATATGTTTGTGTAGCACATCCTCATATAATTATTTTAATCACCTCAAATTGTATTATTTATTTCTTAGTTTTTTTAAAATTCTAACACCCACGAGTACGATACAGCTTTTAATCGTGTTTCTGACTTTCAAAGAGCAGATATCTGATGATTATGGCTCAGCCATTAAAGCTGCTGAAAATATAATAAACAAAAATGCTGGCAATGACAATATCTTTCATTCACATATTCCGCACACAAGTTGCGCTACCCTCTCGTATTAAAGAAACAAAACTCAAAGCTGAATGATAAAAATACATCCGTTTAACTATATTGATAATTTTCAATCTAGCGTTCCTCAAATATGATTTATAACTAAGCTTCTCAACAAAAATTTAAATATTAACATACAATGTAAATAATATTTAAAAATAGTGTGTGATAATGGTTAAATTTAGTCGAGATGGAAATTGTCGTACTAACACTTTACGTTGAAGTAATTTTATAAAAGCATGTCTTTTTTCAATTTTATTTCTTTGTATTATATGATTTCTTTTCGCATTATATTAACGTTTATAACTTATGAATATATCTAAACATAAGTTGTAAAGGCTTGTGAAGGGGAGAAGGAACGTTCGAACAAATGTAGACTATAAATATGAATATAATTCTTTTGGAACGAAAATGTTCAGGCACTCAGCAATGAATGTAAAATATGTATCGGTAGAATAATTAAGACAAATATCCGGGTTGCCATTTTGCCTTTTGCAGAAAGGCATGGATCCAGCATACTTATTTCATATCATTTCGTTTCTCACCGTTCTCCACAACTGAAGTTCTCCTACACGTTTGATTTTTCCACTACGTGGCTCTGCTACATCCTGTTCTCTTCCTTCGCTCACGGACCTTCGCGGTCACTATCGCCCGCCGTCCCCTCTCTTATGAATTTTTCAACTTTTTTCACTTTAGATTAGCGCCCGCGCGCGCCACGCATGGAGGCAGCAGTCCGCCCTCGCCCTCGCCCTCGCTCCGAGCCGCCCGCCCCCGCGCGCCCCGCCCCGTCCAATCTGCGGCATAAAATAATAAAAAGAGCGGCGGTCTGCGCAAGGGGACGGCGGTTGGGGAGGACGCCCCAGGACGCCGCGCCGCGAGCGCGGAGATTCGTTCGGTCGCTCTGCACACGCTCTCAAGGCGGCTCCACACATTCGGCGTTCGCCGAGCAGCGAGCTACTGCAGATGTGTTCGGCGAATGTTTGCTCCCTTTGACCGACACGCGGTGGGTACGGCGAGCGCCGAATGTTCGGCACTCAGCAAATAGCAAGAAACTCATTCATACTACACGAGATTCGGCGAGTGGTTGCTCGCCTTTCGCCGAATAAAGCATGTGTGGAGTCGCCTTCATGCGACGCTTGCCAAAACAACCTCACCAGCTGAGGTGGCTCAGGGCATCATTGGATGTCACTGCAGTATCTCTGGCCGGAAAATCCTTGGGTTCCACTCCCAACAGTGGCAGGAATTTTGACACTACCTACATAGCCGATATCTGGAGGAGAATTCTAATGGCCGGGTGTTCTGATCAGGATTTTCCGTGGTTTCTTCTATCAACACCAGGCAAATGGCGAAGCACTATCTTAAAAAACAGGCTGCGAACCGAGCGCGGTCTTTCCTTCTTCTTTGTCTTTTTCTCACCGCTTACTTACATTTTCACTTACATGCATTACCTACCACAAATGTCAGAAGACCAATCGGAAGCTTAGAGCTTGTCCCAGCTGGGGCAGTGCCAAGCCGGTGGGAGATAGAAAAAAAGCTGACATGTTATTCGGCTCCGGATCTCGTCATCCAACGGGGGAATATCACTCCTTCCTCCCGCGGTAAAAAAGTACACTGCACTTACTGTTCTAATGATTTTAGCAGTTGACGTGCCTGGAATCACCAATCGATAAAAAAGCCACAACTGACTTTTGATGTAGCTTCTGAACCATCGACTGAACAGGAAGAGTCAAAATTTAAAGTGCTTTGACTCTTAAAACAGTGCTACCGAAGTATTTTGCTGATAACGACGTCTACTAATGCAAGTCCTGAAGAAGACCACGATATGGTGGTCGAATCATCGGCATCAGTGCCCTCGTCGTGGCCGCACCCGGACAGCCGAGAGCCTTCGCAGGCCTCTGACCGCGGAAGCCTGCTATTGCGTCTCTCGAATGGCCGTTCATGTTTGTGTGCATGACAGATTGGATGGACATTTGTTAAATGCTCTTTAAAGCTGTTTTTGAAGACGTCGGTCCATCCACGTGCAGACTAGCCCTTGGTGGATTCGCTAAAGAACTCTGCTTCCCTTGCATCGCGATCTTCTCCGCAGCTCATTTTCACCCCTCCCCATCATTTCCTGGCTCTCCCCTCCTTCCCCTAAGTCTAGACCACCTCATCCCAGCGGCTGTTCCTCCCACGCAGACAGCGCCCATCGGGCTGATTCGAGCGACGCGTGCGGGCTGGAGCGGGCAGTGCGACGAAACCACGGACCGTGGGAGGTGGCGCAGGGCATCAACTGATGTCACTGCAGAGCCTCTGACCGAGAGGCTCTAGCTTCGAGTCCCGACGGTGGCAGGATTTCGACACTAGCTACAGAGCTAGGTTTCAATTCAGTCGCTGTCTGGGGGAGAAGTCTAGAGGCCGACGGCTCTGATCGGTGGTTTTCCGTGGTTTCTCCAAACATCAGGCGAATGTCGGAGCAATACCCTAATAAATGGGCCACGGACCGCTCGCGATCTTTCCGTCCTCTTCCTTTTGCTATCCTCTCCCCTTGTGTACGTACACTTACATTTACATGCACTACACTACCAGACATATCGGGAAACCGGTCGCAAACTTAAGGCTGATTTGCGCGTTGCCAATAAACGTGCCAGTTGAGGTTGCCAGCTACTGGCAAGTGGAGACTGACAACGTATAACCGCCTTCTTGCTAGTAACTGGCAATACCGACACGCCAGTTACTGGCGTTGCCCGCTGAACAATAATATTTGGTTTACTGGTTTGCTCACGCTCTTCCCCACCACCATGGCGATCCCCCGGCTCCCAATACGTGTGTACACTGCCAACGCCATCTATAGATGTAGATGTATGTGGCGTTAACACTGCTTTATTCTTGCGCGGTAATCAATGTAAGCTTATTATTATTATTATTTATAAAAGTGATTGGGAAGCAGTAGTCTCCTTGAATAACGGAAGAACAAACTTACAAGTTTGACTGGTTTTATACATATCGGAACATTTGCTTTGCATCCTGTTGTCGAATACTATCAGTAACACGTCGCAAAGAGCATACAGAAGCTAAGAGCGGCGAAAAAAAGCCTCATCCTGCATGCCATTACTAGCATTGTGTAAACAACTATTGCCAGTCGCACAGAGTGCCAGCGCTGTCTAGGTGCCGGCAAACCCCTAACTGGCACACCAATATTGGCAGCGTGTAAATTAACCTTTAGTTTGTCCCAACTGGCGCGGAGCCCCCTGTGGGAGGTACCCGGTTGGGTACGCTAGCCGACGGAAGGTTGGGGCCGTATCTCACCGTGGGGGAAGATCACCGCCACCTTCCGAGAAAAAAAGCATACACTACACTTACGGTATTAATGGCATTAGCAGTTGTTGCCCCCGGAATCACAAATCAATCAATCAATCAACCATCGTAACCATGCAGGATGCGGATACACGTTCCATCTCATTGAGAACAAAGCATCGACGAGTTGACATACGTTTTTTGCTTCACTTTCGTTTAATAAAAAATGGTTTCGGTTTCAGTTATTTTATCTAGATGCACAGTTGATTCTAAAACAATATTTATGATTGCAGAACCTTCTGTTCTTCGTTATAATGTCAGGCTACGCTTCGTGCTAATTATCGCATGTTGCCGCGACTCCAGAGCACTGCGTCATCAGACAAAGGTTCCGAGCAGTGCGAGAACAAAACCGTCCTTTTTCTGACTCCAATTACAAAATTTAAAACTTGGCGTTTTTATCGTGTGTGTTTAGAGAATTAACTTTCATTTCTCGTGAAACAAGAACTTCTATAGAACACTGTGTCATGCTTCAAAATTATTTCTTATTCTTCTAAAAGCGTTAGATCTGAGAAGCCAATTGGTACTGTTGTACTGTTGATGCCATCTTCTGACTCCTCACCCAACTCTTTCTTTTCTACGAGCTGTGAAATACACTCTTTAATTTTGTTTTGGCATTCTGACACTCCGTGTGACATAGCTATTTTTATACTCATCAATAGAATCAAAAGCGCAATTCATCGCAGTACTAAGGTCCGTTCGCTCTAACTTTACTCAGCACGTAAACAAATGCACGTGGTCGTCACTTGTTCTCATTGGCTGACCGACACCATACTCCCCTTCAGGGCGTCGTGCGCTATAGGAGGTCCCTTTCAAAATTGATTTATTTCCTGACTTTCTACACAAACAGTCGACATAATATTCTCCTTTGCTTTGAAGTAAAATCAGACACCGAGCGTGACCTTAACTGCCAACGGACCTCTTTGAGATAACGTTCGTTCGCCAGGCCGTCGCGACGGCGCCGCTCCTGCCAAATTTTATCAGTTCTCGAATGAGAAAGTTCTCAAAGACTGCTATATTTTTGTTTGGTTAGTGAAAGGTGTGTTTTCTCATTGCGTTGATTTTTGTTTCCACATCGAACACAATAAGTGAAGCAGTTCCCATGATAATCCGGTTTGAAACATTCGCAGGGAAAATCCCTCAAAAGTGGTGAGAAGGTTGTAATGATGTGTTTGAATAATTAGCGTCTAAACATTTGTCAATGAATTTGTGGCAGGTGGAATAAATGACTGCTGAATTGCAGGTGTCGGTGTCAGAAGTGTTTGAAAACTGTGTAATGCATTAAGTTATTGGAAAGGTAACTTCTCCACGTACGAAGATATGTAGAGCAAAACATGTGGAAGGCGAGAGCGATGAATTTGTTAATCTGCCATTCGTATTTATATGCACATTTTTTTCGTAGAAACGAATTTCCAACATAAAATAAAATTCTTGATGTGGTTAATGAAGATTCAAGACTGCCAAATTTTAAAAGAACGTCACTGCATGTTCTATTTAAATTCGTGCTTCGGGTGGGATTTCTCTGCTACCTTACAAGAACACTCGTAAATGTAAATTCTGTGATATTAACGCAAAATATCTGCATATTTTGACTGGTATTTTGGGCGTATTAAAGAAGTACTAGTGAAAATAATATGCAGTGACAGTTCTGGCTGTGACACATGCGAGCATTTGAGTACGGTCGTGGCGCGAATGGCATAGCCAATCACGAACTACAGAGCTGAGGGATACACTCAAAGTTTGTTTACATGCGGTGTGAAGTTACAGCGAACGGAACTTAGCTTTGATTTCTTCATTTTGTGTCTATTCTGGGTTGAAAATTTTTACATTTCCTCTAAGAAAAATCATTTATGCATCGAAATAGCTTGATCGAATTCAATCATTCTATTGAAGAGATTTCTAGCGAATAGCGGCACTAATCGTTTCCTGTGCTTTGTCCGATCAACACCAGTCGCATGCCGAGTGGTACCCTAAGAAAAGGACCACAAATCGCATGATATTTTCTTGCTCTTCCTTGCCCCAATTCTCTCACCTTACCAACACACATATATGCACCACTCTACCGCACATGTCGACGGACTAGTTGAGAGCTTAGCGCTTGTGCCGGGTGAGGCGGTATCATACGGGAGGAGATACCTGGAGGCGAAATTCCCCCCAAGATTGTTTGATTGATTGATTGTGATTTCGGGCACGTAAACTACAGATGTTATTAGTCCCGTAAACGTAGTGCGTGTTTTTTGCTCGGAAGGTCACGGTGATCTTTTCCCCACTGGATGGCGAGATCGGCACCGAACTACCGTCGACTAGCGGAGTTTTCCCCGCAACCAGGTCTCTCCCACCAGCGAGGCATCGCCCCAACTGGGACGAACTCTAACCTTCCGACTGGTCTCCCGGCATGTGTGGTGGTGTACTGCATGTTTGTGTGTGTGTGCGTAAGGGATGAGGATAGGACAAGGAAGAGGAAGGAAAGATCGCGCGCGGTCTGTGGCCCGTATGTTAGGGTACTGCTCCGTCATTCGCCTGGTGTTTATCGGAGAAACCACGGAAAACTACCGATCAGAGCAGCCGGCCGCTAGAATTCTCCTCCTGACAGAGACTGAATTCCACGTAGCTGACAAGCTAATGTCGGAAATCCTGCCGCCGTCGGAACTCGAACCTAGGCCCTTCTGGTCAGAGGGACTGCAGTGACCTCCGAAAGACTTCCTGTAGGTAATCGCCTTATGTCCCATGAATCCACGCCAACCGTCATACGAAAGGAATCACGACCACCTCCCGGAATGAAACATCCACTACAGTAAAGGTACAAATGGCCATACATGGGGTCGTAACCGGAAACATCAATGAATCGAATAACCCTGTGTTTTTTTTATTTTTCTCTCTAATTTCCTCGTGTGTGTATGGCATCTCGCCTGCCCCAGCAACCGCCCTGTCTGGTGGCGGTCTCGTCGTAGAAGGTGAAAGGTTAGCTCAGGGACCCAGGAGAGGAGACCTCCCGGGCCTCCGCCTCCGCCCCCGCGCCTTTTCATCCTCTCCTTTGTGCGCCGTCCGCCGAATGGGAATGGAAGGGGAGAGAGGTTGGTTGGCGTGAAACATCGCTCTGCGGTCCTGCTCTTGTTAGAGATGTCCTCAAATGTGGTATCGATCTCCTAAAGATGTGGGACGTTTTCCCATAAAAATAGTTGTCAATACATACAATTCCTTTTCGGAAAAGGGCTTGTCAATTCTTCATTAACACTCCGTCACTCGCACCGGTGGATAGTGTCAAACAAGCGTTTCTTTTCTAATTAAAAAAGGAAAGTTAGCCTTTCACGAACTAAAAATACTTCTATTCCTCTGTCGGTGTCTGAGAAGGGTATCAATAAACTTTTTATCTGTTATGCACTGTGTCACTCTGAAGTAAAATAAATGTGCCTGTTTGGCAGAATCCAACATGCGAGTACTGGAGTAAGTAACAGTGTTCTTGCATACTTGATCAAAATGACGTTTTTTTCAGTAATATGAGAGAGTTTAATATTTCGAATGTTGTGTTAATGCGTTTCTCTTCGTTACTATGCAAAAACCTAAATATTAGAAGACGTAGAAAACTAAATAATGCGGACATTGGAGGTAGTACAACGCGTGAGTACTCCTGCTACTAAAGGCCGCGAGTGTGACGGAAATGCAATAGAAATTTCAAATATGATTTGTAATTATTTATTGTTTCTACAGTGTATTCAATTATAATGTATCACAGATAAATGAGAAAAGTGTATCAATGATATTAATAAAAAAACTTCATAACGTGTGCGTTGGACAGAGTCCATCCCGCGAGTACTCGTGTTGGAATTGAAGCCAACAGAGGGTTCGCTATTACGTCCGATTCTCAACCGTAACTCTTCTTTAAAACTTCATTCCACTTTAACCATCTCCCAAGCTATTCTTCGGTCGATATTAACTTATCCATGCCCTGTATGGATTTCAACTGCCCCAACCACATTAAATAAGTTACAAATCTTTCAAAACAAAATTTTAAGACTAATAGTAAATGCCCCCTGGTTTGTCAGCAATAAGACACTTCACAATGATCTTGTAATACAACTAATTACTTCCTTTATTTCAGAACTTGCACATAATTTTTTCAATAATTTAAATCATGTACAAGGAGCAGTCTTTTACGAAATGGGAACTGATCAGCACCCACTCTCCCGCCTAAGAAACAGACTCGCATTTCACATTCTCCTTCAATATCTCTCCGACATTACATAAGGTAAGAACTTTTCTTGCAAATACCTGTTCCTGCCATCGTATTTCCTTTTTAATCAATCAACTGAAGAGCCTCACGGCTCCTCACATTGTCGCCATGCCAGCACCATTCATTCCAGTCTTCATTGTAGTTTAAGGGATTATACAATAAGTAAAGACAAAGATTTCCTGGCCCAGTGTCGACCAAACGTTTGCAAGCCGAGTTTACATCAATAGCATATCCAACAGCTTGAGTTCATATAAACTGGTTTTGATAAAACAATTTACATTATAATTTTTCTCTACTTTTAGGGAATATTTAAAACATTAAGAGGGCTTTTTAATGACCATTTTTGGCAATGTTGTATGTCATTAAAATCCGCCCATTACTTAAAAGACATCCACCTTGTTCATTGGCAAAAAATAACTTTGACCCCTATATTCCCTGAAGGCTATTAACATATATTCTGAGAAACATGTAAAATAACCATTATGTTCTTAAACAGAACTGAGTGCAATAATTCTTTTTAACACTGAAAACGATAAGAAACGAATTTTCTATTGGAAAAAATAAAATCCGTGAGAGATAGAGTTTCATCACTGAACACATCATCTTGAATAAATTACATTTCACCGTGACATATTTACATGTATCATTGTATGAATAGGCCTGACGGTTTGGCTTGTTGGTCAGCGTGCTCGGTTTCCATGACACGACCGCGGGTTCGATTCGCGGTCGGGGCAAAAATTAATTGTGCGCTTTCCTTGCAATGGCCAAGTATCTGTTTCTACGTGACGTGAATATGGCGTTGGAATGTTTTTTTAGAAGACCAGAATACGGCGTTGGGATGTCTTCGTGCAAACTACACGTACCCCTTAACCCATGGCCACGAGGCAAGGACGTCGCCGGTAGGCCTGAGCCCGTTCACGGGCGAATGCACGAAGTACAAAAAATTGTGTGAATAATGAAAAGCTATACTGGCAGAGTAATAAAATTTCTGTATGGCTACGTCGCTTTTACATAATTTTAGGGAAACAACAGTAATTAATGTAAATGTAATCTTTAGAGAACTACAGGCGAATATTGTTCCAGTTAGACATAACATTTGCGTTTCACACTGACGCTACACAATCAATTAGAATGTAAAAAATAATTACGCAATACTCGAATAAAAATTGCAGAATGGCATTTTCCCATTTCCATAAATTATTTGTTTCAATTAACTTCATTATAGTGACAGCTTTTAATATGATACTAATTACAGAATTACAACATTTCCATTTAACTATATATCGACACAATTCTCACAGACTTGAGTACGTTTATATAGAATTGGCAAATCATTGGAAATATCTGTAGAGACCATTTATCATTATAACTTAATTTAATGACTGCATTCGATCTATGTTGTAGAATTATCTCATAAATGCGAAATGAATATTTCAACATTAATTTTCCTAGTAAGATAAAGCCCAGTGTTGTTGCAGGAATTCACATGATCCTGTCTAAATTGGTGTAACGAATAAAAACTAGTGATGCTACAGAATTCTTTCTACGAAGGGTGTTTTTTTTCAACCTCCGATAGCTCATAAAAACAATACAAATGTAAATAACAAAATGAATTTATTACCAAATATAATGTACAAATATGGTTACTTTTCGACATAGTCGCCGTGAAGATTCAGGCATTTGTCATATCTATGGACGAGCTTTCCAATCCCCTCTGCGTAGAATGTTGCCGCCAGTGAGTTGAGATGGTTCTTGACAATGTTTTGAAGTTCCTCTGTACTCTGGAAGCTCTGCCCTCCAAGCCACTTTTTCAGTTCAGGAAAGAGATGGAAATCGCTTGGTGCTAAATCGGGGCTATATGCCGGATGTTCAAAAACTTCCCATCGAAACTGCTCAAGAAGTCGTTGGGTTACAGCAGCACTGTGAGGGCGAGCATTGTCATGAAGCAGAAGAACTCCAGAAGTCAGCATGCCTCTTCTTTTGTTTTGAATAGCTCTCCGTAATCGTTGTAAAGTCTGACAATAAACAGCTGCATTGATTGTAGACCCCGGTTCCATGAATTCAATAAGCAACAATCCCTTTTGGTCCCAAAACACTGTAGCCATAACTTTTCTGTTGTTGAATGTTTGTTTGAACTTTTTCGGTTTGTTTGGTGAGTGTGAGTGCATCCATTGTTGTGACTGTTTTGTTTCTGGAGTGCAGTACTGAATCCAGGTTTCATCTCCAGTCACAATAGATTTCAAAAAATCTTCACCTTCAACCTCATAACGGGTGAGAAACGTCAGCGCTGATCCCATTCGGCGAACTTTGTGGTCATCAGACAACATCTTTGGAACCCATCGAGCGCACAGTTTTTTGTACCGTAGGTGTTCTGTGACGATTGTGTACACACTTGATCTTGAAACTTCAGGAAATTCTACGCTCAACTCACTAATGGTAAATCTCCGTTTTTCACGAACCATTTTGTCAATTCTTTGAATAATGTCTTCTGATGCGACAGACTTGCGTCCTTGTCCCCCTTCATCGTGAACATCGGCTCGTCCTTCCTTGAACTTCCTGCACCATTCACGTACAACACCATCCGCCATAAAGTTATGACCGTATACTCGGCTCTTCCTTCGATGAATTTCAGCTGCGCTATTCCCTTCTGCTTGAAGAAACCGAATTACACTGCGCAATTCCCACTTGGCGGGAGCATCAATTGTAGCAGCCATGTTTATGTGTCTGCAACTGAGCTGAAAATGGCGTAATGACGATGCTAGTGGCAGAAATTATAGAGGGGGAAATGCGCTGTCGCCTCCTGCGCATCCCCGCCTTCCAACACTCACGTGATTTTTTTTATGAGCTATCGGAGGTTGAAAAAAAAACACCCCTCGTACATTCTTCGATTTTGTTCTTCAGATTGTAAATTCCAAGGTTCCAAGTCTTGTTTATCAGTCTGTCTCTTCTTGTTAGTTCTAGGATCGACCTCAAAAACCTTATCACAACAGCCTGTTCTCTGCTGTAGGTTTTGGAATTTATAACCCAGCTTTAACTTCCATGTAGGCCACAGGGCACTGCCACAACTTTGTAATTTTTTTTCGTACTTTATCTCTACGTGTTCTTTTAACGGTGCCACACATTATGTTGAATCTCTCGATCTTTCTTTCAACGTCAAGGTCTTTTTGTCTTAGAATTACCAAGTCAAGTTTGGCTCCCTTGGCTTCTTTCATTAATTAACGTTCTTTGTGAGCTAGACCACCTACATTCCTAGTTCCTATATTTACATGTTCCGACAATCCAAATCTTTTTAGTCAAGGACACTTATTCGGTATTTTTTCACCCTCTTCCTAGCCGCTAGATATCGGCGCCAAAACGAAATTTTTTCACATTTTTCTCAATTTTTCGTTCCCCTAATCGTAAAATGGACATATGACTTTAATAATATTATGGAAGAGTAAAACATAGTCCGATGTGCAAATTTTTATTTCAAAACGTTCAGTTGTTTAATATATATGAAAACGTGAAATTTTGAGCTCATTTTCAAAGAAACGTTTTGAATTTTTGAGAAACTTCATAGAAGCTATTTTGTACACCTTTTGTTCACAAATGCAATAATGTGTAGAAAAAGACCCTAATGAAAATATTAACTACGTGACAGATATTTCAAAAAAATTAACTTCGTGCAGTTTTTGAAAAATCAAAAGAAAACATTAAAGTGACATTTATGTCATGTTATTCAGTGCATGTAGCACAATCTGTACAAAAACGGCAAAGAAAAAATTTGGAGTACATTTGAGTAAAACTTGTTTTTAAAATTGCCTTTCTTGCTCACAAAATAACTTGAATATTATTCATATTTTTGAAACAAATGTGTACTCTAACCACCATGTGCCAACATTTTTTGCTCCTTCTGTCCGAGCCCCGTAAATCTGACTTCAGCATTGTAAAAGTGTAGTAAAACTTTCAATTCAAACTGAAATTCAGATTGCTTCTCATAAATGTATTTTTGTACAGAGAAAGTTGTTCTTTGCTTACGAATTTATTCATAACTATGAGTAAGAGCTTTTAAAGCGAAGTGTACTGAAACGTTTGAAGTTATCTTTAAATCGTCTCAGCGCTCATTGTTTTAAAAGAATAAGAATTCAATGAAAATCTCTTCTGCTCTCGTGCAAACCCATTATTTTGCTTACATTTCTGCCTTACAGTCCTTTTTCAATGATCTCCCCTACCACGTATTCTTATTCGAAAATGAGAAAGCGTGTTCCTTTTTCCCGACAAAATTGTTCCGCATTCAATATTCGGTTTCAATTTTCAGCGACAAATTTCGGTGCTCGCCAGTTGTTCCTACGGAGCCATGAAATATCTGTGCGACTCGTCGCACTGAATGTTTTATTATTTTGTATCCCTCATCGCGTGCAAAATGGAAATTTCTCCCTTCGACTGCGCGAAATAACAAATCCACATGCAACGAATGCATTCCAATATGCGTTCACAGCTGGCCATTATCGCTGCTGGACCCTCGGCTCCCATTTTCTGTATCGGGTCTGTCTGCGCATATCGATCATATCTCCGTTAGTTGGCCTTTCAAAATTTAATAGTTTTATCGTGAATACATATTGAACAGAATGAATATGCTTGAACGTATTGAAAGTGGTTGTGTGGCAACAGTGCCAACTAGGCATACCCGTGAATGCAAATTTTAGTGAATGATTCGTGGAACAGCGATAAATTGGTTTTTGTCTCGTTGGTGAAAGTGTCTTTTATTGTGCTATCCTCGCAATTGTGTTACTGCGTCTGCGGAGGAGAATATTAAGTAGAAATATACTGTTTAATTTCCCCAGGTATTAATATATTTTTTCATATCCTTGCGTTCTGAAAAAAATGGGACAGATAACTTCAATATAAATAAAAAGTAATATTTGGATACTCGGCGTCTAATTCTGTCAGTGATATTACGTCTTCGGCATAATTCATGTATCTGTTGAATCAGCATATGATCTGTTACGTTTAATATTCTTCAACGCGCACTATCACTGTCGGCAAACTTGAGGGCTCTTTTCCCACCCAACAAGAGTAACTTTACGATCTGTGAGAGATACTTAAAGACTTACAGATCTATCGTATCTATTATTTAATGCCTATTGTGTATCGATCAGGGATGTATTCATATGTTTTACAGCAGACCTGCACAACGCCTGCTCCCGCGGGCATTCTGCACTTGCGAGCCGATCGTCTGCCCGTGGCAGCGCCGAAAGTGCAAGTAGTGGGGAGTAGGAAGCTTTGCGGGGAGGGGAGAAGTCTGCCGTAGCACGACGCGGCGCGTAGATTGAATGCCTGGGCGTCTAATAATGATCCATGTTTCAAAATTAAATGCCCATTTGTTTAAATGGATTATGTCTAGTATTTCAAGTTACCATGGTCTTAATTCACTGTTTACGTTCTGTGCACTACTGTATATCCACTTTTGTATCCACCACTGTATGTATTTTCTTTTTCTAATTTTTTTAAAGAAAATAACATGCTCATTGTGACTTAAACATGATTTTAAAGCAATAGCTTTAAAATATATGTTTATATATAAGAAAAAATATGATTTAATTCTATCTAACACAAAATAGCAATTTAATAATTGATTGTTCATCAGGAATGTTATAATCTCCAAATCATAGAAAAATGAACAAAATCATGAGAGCAATCTCTCACATCAAGATTGACATAAAAATAGAATATGTGGTAATTCCAAGAAGGGTAATGTTTAATAGCACATTTGTGACCATTTTCCCCCATTATGAAACTGAATAAAAGAGATCAACGAGCAAACGTCTGTGACGATATGTTATGGACAATCATAAGATAATCATGGGTATTGGTTAAATAGAATGCAAAAGCTTTATATTTTTATGTGATCTCGTAAACGACTCTACACTCCTGTCAGAAATTAGAACAGAAAATAATCATGATTTTTTTAAGAACAATATGTTTTTGCTTTGAGAGAACCGTCTTATTCAATTAAACATAGTTAATAAAAATAGTTGATTGCTGTCATCATCAAACAAAAACAATTCAGTATCAAAATTTTGTGTTTAGCACAACACTAAATTTGTGATTACATCGTAGCAAATCGAATTACATTATCAGCCCTGCAAGCAATTATAATACTTGTCGAAATCTAATATGTATAATTCGTTGTAGTTTCATATTTCGCCCTGTCATATACCGAGAACAAACATTTGCAATATAATAGAAAAGACAATATTACTTGAACTGTATATGACCGTCATGTTCTTGCCGATTGCTCTTTAAATTTGCGCACTATCATTTGAATTGCGCATTGTGATTGGTGGTCCCCACTTCTAGATTGGGTCTCATCCCCACCCTTCATCGATTTTTCTCTTTTGCACCCGAGTTGCCCGCACGCAGCTCCTGAGGTCAGTGAAAGTGCAAAATGCTGTGCAGGTCTGTTTTACAGTGACATTTTCTATCATAGGCCATACTTACACGTTAAAACAAATTTACGAGGAAGGGAGATAGTGACAAAGGTCCTTTATTATCTGATAATCTCAAGAACTAAGAATTTTCGACGACCGCTCGCCTCAAAAGTATCGTGAGAACGGAACATTAACATGATCTGAAAAAAATAATGAATAATATATTGATTAGTCTTTCTGTGACATGAATTTGTATAGACGAGCTTACTTTGCAGAATTCTGAGTTCCATCCTACCGTTTCTCTACGAGCAATTTTTTCCACTCGATATTACAGGTTTCTATTTCGCAACCATATGTCAGAATATATGTCATGTCAGTAAATAACATGACCGTTTTAGCTCTACATTAATTTGCAAGGGATTGCTAAACATTAAAGGAACTCTCTTTCCGAACTACAGGAGCGTGTCTCATGACTATCCATCGCCGAGCTGCGATTAATATTTCATGTTCTTCAAGAAATAAAATAACGCATTTAGTCATTTAATATCGATCGTGTATAGATTGAACTTCTCCCCAAAATATGTCACAAACTTTTTTTAAATTTTTGCTTGATATTAAATAAATAAAAAGTGTAATATCAGACTTTAATTTTCAATTTTGATACTTTTGTTATGATCCGACCTTTTTGCACAGGGACTTGGCGCTACGTTATATCAACGAACCTGAAGGCTGGAGTTCGAGTTTCGCCAACACACGGGTGTTTTCAGTACGTGATTGGTTGTAATTGAATTTTTCATATCACCACTAATTACATTTGATATTCATTGTATCCATAAGCATTCATTTATCCTCATTGTTCGTCTTGGGAAGGACGATGGTCAACCCTATCCAGGAAGGGAATATATGGGTAGAAGTATCCTCTCACATCTATGCACGTATATCTGTTTCGTAGTACCATACACTGATTCTAAGAGAATTCATTCAATTATACACGTGCTTCTTCATCCTTGTGCGTCACATTCCTTGTTCTTTCATCTCTTTGATTTCAATAGGTTCTTATATTTCTGACTTCAACTACGCAATATCCGCTTCCCCAATTGCAGTTCGTATTTCCTTTTCTGTCTACTGCAGTACGAACCACGTCGATCTCCACTCAACTGTTTCCACTGTCAAACCCAATCCTCCTAAAACACTTTGCACGACTGGATTTAACGCTTCTGTGCTTCCATTTACTACCTACGCCTTTTGCTGTGGGTATCTGGTTCACGCTGAACCTTTCCTCGTCGTGGTCTCGATTACTGACGCTGCATGTGCTACCGTCGCCGTCCCGCTCTCGCGCATTTCTGCTGCTCATTCCACCCCCTCTTTCAGGCGTCTCTGCGCCCGATGCTCTGCCAGAGACGCCTTTGTCTCAACTTCCTCCTTCCTGGGCGACGCCGCCATTTTCCAGCCCGCTCCGTCCGACGGCATCGTACAGTGAGCTGAAATGGCAGTGCACGGGGACAATAACGGTAACTTCACTGCACTGCGGTAACGCAGCATCATTCCTCAAGGCAATGTAAATTGTGGTAGATACAAGAAATGTTTAATTAAATAAAAATTAAATGTAAAATGTCAAAGAAAATGCATTTTAGTGACACGAGGAAAGAATCTAATTCTCCTAAATATTAAAGATATGAACGTGTGTAAATAAAAAGTAAGACGTAAAAGGAATTTGTTCTATAATATGTTGCATTCATTGCAACCCATATGACGCTTTGCTCTCGAGGGAAGAACTATGAGATGGTGCAATAAGTACAAGTTAAGAAACATAACGAAGCTGCACCAGTTCTTCCCAGACCGAATGACCTCACGATTTGCAGATATCCCATGATCGGTAAGAGCTCTATTGTTTTCTTTAGGGCCACCTGCAAGGGAAAATTTTCTCTCAGCTACTTCACAGAATTGAAGAACTAAAAATAGCAGACAAGACAGAAATTCAAGCTACTCCACGAAATATTGGTCTTAACAATGATATTAATGAATCAATTACCATTTAGACCGTATAATTCTAAAACACTAAATATGCCTGTAATAAGTATTGTACCTCAACTTCTGCCTCAATAACCTCCATCTCGTTCACCTTTCTCGTTCAGTTACCCTGATCCTTTGAGCAACTGCTCATATGACCTCTTGTTTTGTTCTAGACATAAAAGTAGTTTCATTGTGCAAGTTTTCTGGAACTCTGTAGGGAATGTAAATAATTAAATAATTGTTCACAATTTTCTCGCTGCAGTTTAGTTGATTTCTTGACATAGAACGCTGGGGATGATTGTCAAATTCTATTCCTAATTTACCTTTGGAAATAGCTTTTATTACATGGGAGCGAATATTTTCATACTAATTCTTACTAAAACGTCTACTTGCTACTGGTATTCACAATTAAACGTAATATATACTATGAGTTAGGACAGAGGTTCCAGAATTGAAAAAATTGTACATTTCATCAGTTGTTGTCTGTTTCTTGGCGTTAAATGAATAACAAATAAATAAATACATCAAGCGTGAAATTATCCAGCATGTCACATGGTTTGTTTACAAAAGACGCGAGTTTTGTTCAGTCGCGTTTAAAGAGTTGCTACATTTGCAACTTATGCGTAATTACTTACTATCCAATTGTCAGATTTTACTATCTATGAATTTCCGACGCCTATAAAGATTCAGGAATGTTATAATTTTATATAATTTGAAGGAATCCGATATTACTGAAGTCTGGCACTTCTCGTGAGCGCCGGCTGCGCGTTGGGTGTGGTGGCAGCCGGCGTGACTGTCTTGGGGTCTCCGCGTTGGGCCCAGCGCGCGCCGACGCCGCCTCCGCAGCAGCTTATTTCACATGCGAGCGCATCGCGCGGCTGCCTGCGCTGGATTTCACGCCGCGACTGCGCGAGGCACCGCGCGCCAGGGGGCGGGCGGCCCTGCCTGGAGCGGCCAACCGGCGAAAAATTCCCAGCGCGCGCGCCGTGTCATTTCATGCCGGCATGTGTCGTGTCGCGACGCCCCGTGTCGCGTGGTCCGCAGCGTCGCATTGTATCGTGTCGTATCAAGTCGCGTGGTGTGTCGTCGCGTTGTGTCGTATGGTGTCAAGCCGCGTTACGTCGTGTGATAGATATCATGTCGTGTCGTGCCATGTTGCATGATATCTTGTCGCGTCATATCGTGTCGTGTCGAGAGGTGTCATGTAATGTGGATTGCCTCATTACGTCCCTTTGTCTGACGTTGCGACGCGACGCAGACAGAAGTGTCGGTGTGGAGGTCCAATCATGGTGTAGAGGACGTCCCAAGATTTGATCGCCTTCCACCACTGGAGCCACGGTTCGATCCCAGTACGATCAAAGGGAATTTGAGGTGGACGTAGCGGGTACTTGACGGGTTCACTTTCCTTCCGGTTCTACCGCTTACTCCGCTTTTCATTTCACCGTTTTAAGCTCATTATTTACATTGTAACTATAACTGACAATACATCTCAACACAAAGGTCTCACTAGAGTGACCCGAAAATATCCCGTGTCCGGGAAAAAATGGTAAACTAATAAATAATAAATGAAGGAGGTGTAAAGCGAGTCAGATGGACTAACAGAATGAGCCGAGGAAGGTAAGACGGACAAAGTAGCGGTGACGAATGAGGCGAGGAGAGATGTGCTGCAGGGCTGGGGGAGGCGATGCGAAGTGGTGCTGGATGACGGAGTTACGAAGGCAGAGGATGAACTGAGAGAAGCAATGAGGGCGAAACAGCACGGGTCTGCGTTTTATGGCTAATATCTAAAGCAAATGGAAACTGGAGGGGGAAAGCCCACAAATCGACGTGTAGGTCGATATCGGATATAACGTTCCAGCGGAAAAGGAACTCCTAGTAGAATATAAAGTGTACTGTGCGTGCAGGACTAGTAACCATTCAATTCAGTTCAGTTCAGTGATCCCCTATTTCAAGAGGCGAGGTTCAGGCTGTCAGCCCTACTCTCCACCCCGACCACGAAACTTTTGCTACGCTCTTTTAGACATCTAGCAGCGAAAGAATGTATCATTTGTGCGATGGAACAGGCGATTAGCATTAGGAGACTAGTAACAGGCAATTTAGATTAGAGTATTCTTTTAAGTGTGAGGATCTTCTGCCTGTGGTACATCTACACAGGGACAGTCGGCTTTACTTTAGGAAGGCGTACTTTACTATAGGAAAGAGTACGAAGAATTTTTCGCCCTTTAAAATCCATAAATTTCATCAATTTTAAAACCAGAACTTACTGGCTGAAGCGCCCGGAAACAACAATGAATCAGTCATGGTAGATAAAATCCAATCTCATAGAAGAATGATTTGTAAAATGCGTAATTCCTTTGAGTCATATTTGGAAGTTTTATTCTAAAGAGGTCAACTCTTTAGAACTCTACATTTAAGGTATCTCCCCCGTCCGCCCCAGCCGGACCAAACTCTTTTTTTAAATTTATTTATCCTTGTTCGACTTTCAAGGTTTTCAAGGTTTTTTTATAATTACATAATTGTATTCCATACCAATTTGTACATATGGAAATTACATACATGTTTTGCATTGTACAATTCCACATTAACATTTTGCAGGTTAGCCCATTTAGGGACTTTTAACATACATGAAATATTTTATATACTTTTAACAATTTGGAATTTTAATAATTATCAATACAGTTTTGTCTGCAAATTATGGAGGATGTAACAAGTCTTTAGCATGACGGGTTTTAATTCTTCGTTGTGGGTAGGCTGATTTTCCGAGTGAAAATGTCTTAGTGGCAGGGCATAAGGTTAAGTTAGTATAGAATTTTGTTGCTAATTTAGTTACCCAAGTTTTTAATGGTACATCAGAGAGTTCTTGATGTATTTGTTAATTATTAATGAACCAGGGAGCTTTTAATGTCCACCGAAGAAATTTATTTTGAATGACTTGTATTTTTTTGAAATTGGTAGGGACTTTGGTAGGGTTTGAAATTGGTAGGGCCTCCCCATATTTGACAGGCATATGTAAGAGAGGGCCGAATAATGTATCTAAAGTTGGATAGTGATCTTTCTATGTTAATTTTAGAATTGCTAGCTATTTTTGAAACATGGTCTTTCCATGTTAATTTTTTATTAATTAGTAATCCTAAATTTTTTGCCGGGGTTCTAGATGGAAGCCATTGTATTGCTTTATTGTTTAAAATTAAGGGGTATATTGGTTTTAGTCGTTTTAGTGAAAATACTTTGGCTTGGCATTTATTAGGGTTAATAGTTATGTTCCATTTTTGAAGCCATTTAGAAAGTATGTTTAAGTCAGCTTGTAATTTGTCTCTACCTATTGATAGGTCTTTATGTGCAGTAAAAACTGCAGTATCATCCGCAAAGAAGACTATTTCAGAATTATGAAAAGTTGGGACATCAGAAATAAATATATTAAATAAGGTTGGTGAAAGTGTGGAGCCCTGAGGAACTCCAGCATTTATTGGATGACTTGTAGATATTTCTGTATTAACTTGAACTCTAAAACTTCTAGATGTGAAACTTTTAATAATTTGTTGTAGGTAATGAGGAAAGCCAATTTGCCGCATTTTATAAAGAAGACCAGTATGCCAGACACTGTCGAATGCTTTTTCTATATCAAGAAATAATGTGAGAGTATGATATGACTTTTGAAAATTTGATGCTATGTGATCTTTTAGTCTTAATGGTTGATGTGTTGTGGAATGATTGTTGCGGAAACCAAACTGTGCATGGGGAATTATGTTATTTTGATTAATAAATTTATTTAATCTGGCTAAGATTGCGTTTTCAAAAATTTTTGATAAAGTAGGAAGGAGACTTACAGGTCTATAATTTTCAGTTTTAGTATGGTCTTTATTTGGTTTTGGAATAGGTATTATTGATGCAATTTTCCAGGATTTAGGGAAGTAGTTCTCTCGTAAGCAAGAATTGTATATTGACGTGAGTGAACTTATTACTTTTGGGGGTAGTTTTTTAATATAATATTAGAGATCTTATCAATTCCTGAGGATTTTGTATTTTTCAGATTCTTAATAAAAAATTTAATTTCAGATAGTGAAATAAATTTTATTCTTTCTGGTACTGTATAAAAGGGTCTGTTTAACTCTTGTGAAATATAATTAGAATATGAAGAATTTAAAGAAGAGTTATTAGAGAAGGTCATTTCAATGTGTGTTGCTAAGGCTTCTGCTTTTTCTTCATCAGTAGTGGCTACTGTGTTTCCTGTTTTTAATGTCAAAATTTGTTGTTTGTCATTAGGTATTACTTTTATAGCTGACCATAGTGAAGAAGAGTTAGGTTGTAATTGATATGTAAAATTATTAAATTGTGTAAGTCTATGAGATTCCAATTTATTTTTGACTTTTCTTATTAGAATGTTCAGAGTATATTTAATTGATGGATTACGAGTTATTTGCCATATTCTCCTTATTCTGTGTTTATGCGTAATCAGGTTCAGTGAACTTTTAGGTATTTGATTTGTTGATATTTTATGTGATAATGTTGTTTAGAAGTAGAGTGTTGAATAGCTGTGTATATGTTATTTTGAAAATTTGAAATTGCTAGGTCAATGTTCTCAGGTGTATATAGTTTATCTGGATACGAGTCTAAATTTATTATGTTTGCCTGAAAATGATCCCAATTAATGGGTCCGCAAATAAGAGAGTAGCGAGAATAGCTGGCTGGAGAAATTTTATGAAAAGTTATCAAAATCAGATCATGATCCGAATTTAAGGCTGGAATTGGGTATTGAAATATTGGTATGTTTACATTCTTCGACAATATTATGTCGAGTATGTATGGATTTAAATTTGTATTATAAGGATAATGAGTGGGTTGAACTTGAGGTTCCTTGAGGGGTGGTAGTTCTACATTCCCATGCTTTGTGTTTTGAGTTTAGATCACCCATTAAAATTATTTTGTCATTGTTAGTAAACATTGATTTTAGAATGCTTCCAATGGAAAGAGTTATTTGAATGGCCAACATTTCTAGGTCTTTTGAAGTTGGTACTGATATATTAGTATGAATAAGCTTTCTTTTTATAATTATAGCTACTCCCCCTCCATTATGGGTCGAGAGTCTGTCTTCTCTGTAAATTTTGTATCCTGGTATATTAATCTTTAAATTGTTGTTAAGATGTGTTTCTGTCACACAAGCAATGTCTATCTTTTGATCATGAAGAAAATGCTTAAATTCTGGGAATTGTCTGAATAATCCATTGGCGTTCCAACTACCTAATATAGGTTTAGAATTGTTGTCTATTGTTTAATATTGTTGGAAATATTTGTTGAATTAATTTTTGTATTTGTGGAACTAATTTATTTATTACTTGAAATGTTATAATGGGAATCATGGAATTGTAATTAGTTGACTGAGCTGCTGAAATGGAATATCTATTCCTGAGGACATTTTGTGATTCTAATGGTACAGTTGGTAAATTTGGAAAATTTCTTGTATTATTTATGTTAGGGAAGTTATTTGAAAAACCTGGGTTTTGAGGATTTGAAAATTAAATTGCATAGACATTTCTGCTGAGGAGGATTTTGAAGAATCATAAGATTTGGTACTTATAATTTTAAAATATTCACATCCTCTATAATTTGCAGAGTGGTTTTTATGACAATTAACTCATTTAGGAGTTTGAGTTTTTGGTTTATTACATTTTGAATGGTGATGATTATCTACACATCTTACACATCTTGGTTCTAAGTTACAGTTAGCTTGGGTGTGATTTATTCTCTGACAGTTTTTGCATTGAATTGGGAAGTTTATTTTATTTCTTATTTTAACTTTATACTATTAAATAATCTTTTTAATTTAAGTCTTTCTCTGCGTTGATCATTGTCTACAAGTTCAACTGAACAAATTTGTAATTGTTCCCTTTTTTTCCCAATAAGCCTGTAGACAGAGTTAATTGTGAAAGATTGATTATTTAGTTTTGCCTTAATTTCGTCATTTGTATAAGAGACTGGTACATCATACAAAAGGACTGAACGTGTTTTTTTAGTTTGATCTCTATGTGAGAAGTACTTTTTTCCGAATCACAGAAACGACGATATTTTCGAAAATCTTAAATTGAAGTAAATAATATTGATATATGGTTTTGAGTAATTTTTGTTGAAATATCATTAGCAACAATGTTTTTAACTTCCGATACAAATGCATGAAAATTGTGAGTAATTTCTGGGGTTTTTGAGACATATATTGGTGGGATTTTGATATTGACAGAGTTTAAATTTTCACTTTCATCTGAGTCAAAATTTACGCTTTCCCCTTCTTCAGTTTCCTCTGGTAAATGTTCAAATCTGTTTGCTGTTGGTAAATTATAGCTCATTTCCCCTTGTTCATTAGAATCCGTTAATAACCCTCGCTTCCTTTTCGTGCCACTGCACTCACCTTCTAATGTAGATTTTGCCAAAATTGTGAAAAACATTTACATGACCTTTATTAAAGAACTCAATATGCAGAACAAATTTTATTTGAAGAAAAAATCTCTATCCTCAATTTTGTAGTTGGAGAAAGACGCCGAAAAAAATTCAAACTTCCACAATTTTCGAAAATTCAGAGCTGTACGTGAAAATCGGACCTATGCCATGTTAAAAAGTGTATTTTTCTCTATTCATACAAGAAATTTAAAGAAAAAATTTGGAGCAGTTTTTGAGAAAATGTTGAAAATCCCCGGGGGGCTTCATATAAAGTACCCCCAAATTTTAAAGAATCTTTTTCAAAATCACAAAGCTTCGACTAGAATCAGATCGACTGGGGAATATCAATTTTGAAGAAAATCGACCGAACGGTTTAGACGCTAGCGTTGACCACAGACGGACAGACGGACGGAATGCCGTCAATCGATTTTTAAGTATAAAGAAGCAACAAATCATGGATTTTGACCACACCACGAGATAGAGGATTTTTTTTCTTAATTTAGCAACTGGTTTTATCCACTTATTCGTTTTCACGGCCCGGCAATTAATTTTTTTCCGCCGAAAATTGGCCATTTTTTCGCGCAGCATTACATAACTTTCCCTATACTACGTATATCACTCCGTGTATACGTACGTATACGGGAAAGTAAAAACGTTAATTGAATAGTTTCACTACACGCATAAGAAACAATCTTCATAGGTATAGGTATCAAGGAACTGTAATAGTACTTCTAGTTGTTGCTGGAGAAAAAATCTTGAATTAATTATTATGCAAATAAACCTCGTCAGACTGCACAAACTACGCTGTTAACAGAAAGCGTAAATAAAGATTGTCGAATCTAAGCCTTCTAAGCGTGTCGCCACAAAAATTGCTACCAGCAGGAAGGACTGAAATATTGAGGTGGCCTTGATAGTATTGAAGCGAGGAACCGAAAATTAATTGAATGGATCGGGGAATGTCTTATCTTGTAGATTATAATGCAGAAAGTGTTTCTTTGAGGCCGTTGGCCTCAAAATTTTACTTTTTAGGGCTCTAAAACGCTTTGTTTACGAGTTTTTTGCCGATATAAGTTGACATGTGATGCGGGTTGCATTTTACATGGATATTTCGATGCGTTTTTTTAAAGAAATCATCCATATTTTTAAAGTCAAAATGGAATTCGTCAAGTCTCCGTGAAATTCTCTTTCTTTAGAGCGCTCATTTATAAAGATTGGTTGCGTGTGAGAGCCGGAACCCAAAGGTATACTACTGAAATAATACAGGAGACGATTGAGTTCAGGCGAACAGTGAGGCTGTTGTAACACAGATAAATATTATACTGGTGATTACAGACACTTATACATTGTTACAAGCAGATCCGTTGTTTGCCCTGGCGGGAGTCGAGCATTACGCTGCCTAGGCTGAAGGTGGTGCGGGGCACTAGGCGACACTCGGCAATGTCGTCACACATGACACGTAAGATGACGTATCTTGCATGCGGGAAATCGTTATAGAACTAATAAGAATTTTGTTGTTATGCATAGCGCAATTAGTACGGTGTAGTAATGTCAACACACCACGTATTAAATGGTCAATTGAATGCACTAGGCGAAACTGCTGGTCGTGTCATGTTGCACAATGTTTTGAAACCTCACATTACACACAGTTATTTTGTAAAAACAAGCACATCAAAAATAGTGTCACGGCACGAATACAGCACTATTGCACAACACATGAGAACCAACTTTTGTGCTGCATAGGAATACTTAGTCACAGAATAACTGTACAAGTTTGCCGTTGCAAATAACAATGCGAGAACGTAGATTAAATAACACTTAAGATGCAGTTCGTGATTCATATTCAGCAGTTCACATGAAATAACAAGAGTTCCATACACTGACATGAAATAACAGAGTTCCATATATGAAATAACAGAGTTCCAAGACATTGGACAATGGAGAAAAAACTGAGTCATGCACACGTGTATGAAATGCATCTTACGTTTGAAGAGAGACTAACGCTGAGCGAGCGACACACGTCTGAACGTTCTGACGGCGTATACTCAACTGGTTTGTGCAAGGACGCGGCGGCAGGCAGTCACAGCCGCTTCGGCGCCTACAGTTAGCGCGAGCCAATCAGCATGCAATTCTTTTGAGAGGAAAGTTGTAACTTGAATTATTAATTAAACAAATTATATAGAAATGTAAGTTATTAAATGTCATAATTTTTAGTGCGCTTGATGCGGTTACGTTTATAATGAATGAAATAACTGCGTAGGATTGAATACGTTACAGAGAGCAGTTCGTCAGAATGCACAACGCGGGCGGCAGTTACAAGCGTTCCGAGATTCAGAAGGCGTTGGCAAACGTGCTTTCGTAGTTGAATATGGTTGAATATATAAAATGAAAGTTGGAACAGTTAACTTATGTTATGTGCATATGATTAATTAGGAAGTTTTGCTTGCTTGTACGAACAGTCTCCTATATTATTTCATAATATACCTTGCCATTGCAACTCTCAAACGCAACCAATCTTTATAAAAGAGGTCTCTAAAGAAAGAGGATTTCTTGGAGACGTGGCGAATTGCACTTTCCCTTTAAAAATATGAAGGGTTTGTTTAAAAAAAGCATCTAAATATTCACATTAATGCAACCCGCAATACACGTCAGAAGTGTGTGTGTTTTTTTAATCTATATCGTTAAATAACTCCTAAATGAAGAGTTCTAGGGCCTTAAAACTAAAATGTTCAGGCCAAAGGCAGCAAAGAAACATTCCTCTCAGGATGAGATTTTCTTGACCATTTTTATACCTTTTTGGTGGTTCGACGCTTCTCGATTCTACCCCACCTGTTCAGTGCCTGTAGAATCTGCGACTGTATGTGAAATTACTAATTACTTGATATTCTATAGGACTGAAATTCACGGGTGTATCTCTTTGCACGATAATAAAGTTAAATAAGAATTGTGTGTATTGACAATGGTGTATTATATTGTTATCAATTACACGGTGACCTATAGAACAAGTGACGGATAGGAGGGTCTTGAAGAAAAATGTATATTACAGGCTTAATATGGAAATGGAAAAATGAGGAAGAGGGTGGGGTATAGCAAGCGAGGGTTCTCGCACGGGTCCACTATTCATTTACATTCTCGTATTGCTGTGGATAGAACTAGAAATTTCTTTTGGCGCTTTTTGGGTCCGTCTAAAACTTCCGTTCAGGTCCCCGCACCACAAGATCTATCACACAAATCCGCTCCTGGCCACAAACTGCGTGAATGTGGCAACACTGCGCGCCGTTGCCTGCATTAAAGCGGCCGCCGCATAGCGCGGCGCGGCGCCGAGGAAGCGCGGAGACCGCTTTTGCGATTCCCAGCGAAGCAATGGACCTCCGCATCGCCGCGGCGGCGATTACGCGAATTGCTTCGCGCGCGAACGGGTCCCGGCGGCGCGTGAACGGGTCTGCCGCTGAGAGACTCCCTCTCGCAGAATGTGCCCACCGCCTTCTCTCGGCGTGCCTTGCCCTTCCTTCCGCTCGGCTGCGGTCGCCGGCTCCACTTCGTATTTGCGTCGATGCGTTCGTGGTTTCCTACTGCGCTCGTACGTCTTTTGACGACTGCAAATATCGACTGCGGCAGCTCAACGACAACGTTCTGCACTGCACCTTCGGTACCCGGGATGTCCTGGGTTCGAGTTTCGAACGAGGCGGATTTTGTTTTACTCAAGCAAAGTAACTGGGTCGAATTGAAGAATTTTAAGGGCCAACTGCTCTGATCGGTAGTTTTCCTTGGTTTTCCCGATCAATACCAGGCGAATAACTGAGCAGTGTTCTAGAAGGTCAAGAACCATGCGTAATATTTCTCTCCTAATATTTGTCACTTTCACACACATACACACACTTAGATGCGTTCCACAACATCACAAATTGGGAGTATAGTGGCGCGCGCTTAGAACTTGTGTCAGCTGGTTGGGCCTCCTGGGAGAGATATTGAATAGAGAAAACTCTCAAGCCATCGTGTAGGACGGCCCCTGATCTCTCGTTCCCGCAGAGAAGGAACACTGCCGCCTATCTGGATATAACTTGAATTACACAGGAAGGTAAAGTTGTGATTCTCACAATAGGCTTTGTGAGTGCGCTCTCCAACCATATGAACGAATCAATGGATTTTCGCAGCGGATGAACCAAATGATGAATTATTACCATGAGTGTAATATAGGCTGTATAATTAAAATAATGTATGGGTAGTTAATAATGAAGATTAACAGTAACAAGGTAAAATACTGAACAGTCTACTACGAATACTCCTCAAACAACTACAAGTTCAAAGCATTCTGTTCACTATTCATTAATGTGATTTCAATTAGAGAAAATAACACATTATTTTCTCTAATTGCACAGCACTAAAACACTGTTTTTGATGTTTCAACAATAGTATTCATAGATTCATTGTAACACAGAGCCATATCTATACGTAGGTTGTATTCAAAGGAAGAATCTCAGGGGAAAATGAATTAAAGGAAACTAATTTTCGCTTAGTATGCACGTTTTATTATACGTTTTCTTGTATAACAAATTTTGAATCAAATAAAATTCAACTTACGTACTGAAGAGAAGAGACGTTCATTGTATTCAAACGTCTAGTGATAATAAGTTTCGTCATCAAGAACCTCCAACCAACAGCAATTTCTCGCTTACCTGAAACAGAAAAATTATAAACTGTAGAAAAAGATTTTTTATACAGGCACTTATTTATCTCTACTAATAAAATACTCATATATGAAAAATTGAAATACTATATACTTACAACGATCCATTAAAATGAAATAATACATCGATTTCAAATTCTGAATTGAGAGTAAAATTAAATATTTTGAATCAAAAGTATCTTGATTTTGTAATCGTGTTTACTTAAGAGTGATATAACAGTATTAACGTTGAGTTTAGGTTTAACAGACAAAAATTCTTAAAAAAGCCATCGGTCTGTAAGCGAAAATTGTAAACTAATAGAGACTTCTTAATTTATTTCACATTATTACTAAATGTAATAAATAATTGAATTATTTAAAAATACAAAAAAATGGAAACTTGGAAAGAAATGATCCTTCAGACATATTCATGTCCCTAGGCAAAAAAACTTATAAAATGCAGAATTTAAAAAGAAAATAAATATAAAATGGTAATACATAGTGAAGAATATAACCATAATTCAAATCCCGGTTGTTTGGTAGGACATATTTGCCAAGCATATTTTCGTATGAAGCGACTATACGAGTCCACTCGCCGCTTCAGCTTGCGCGTGTATTAATCGCGCAACTTTTCTTGAACGATGACCTTGCTTCCCTCTCCCTGGCACAATAAACAGTTGAAAGCAAAAGCTCGCAGCGAGCACTGATGACAACATTCCAAAAACACATATTCACTAGCGTAAAATATAAACTATTTTCTGTTGAAAATGAGATTGATTGATTGATTGTGATTTTCTCCAAATAAAAAACTAAAGAAATGACCGAAGCAGGTGAGGATCCATCGCAGGAAATACCACGAACTCCTGAGCAAGTTTGAACGTAAATTATTGAGAAAGTTGCGAAGGCACGACTGATTCTCCAGAGATTGGCATTGCTTCATAAAATCTGGCGGCCGATTTGGTAACTACTACCCCCAATGTTGCCTCGTTTCTTCAATCCATCTTTGAGGAAAAGTTGCGCGAGTAATATATCCCTTTGTGGATGCGAAGGGGAAAGGGATATATTCCTCGCGGGCGGAGGGAGGGGAAGTGACCCGTGCTCTAGGGGCGCCGAGTCTCCCAGGCGGGCAAGTTGCTCATGCGGGCGCGATCTGACGCGCTTGCTCCAAGCGAACGGTGATGATGTGAATGTGACTCGCTCCTGCCCTGTCTCCTGCTCCGCCGCCCGGGGCGAGTTAATGAGCCCGCGCGCCGCCCGCTCCCGCGTTGCGCCCAGATAAGCTCAGCCCCGGCGCGCATGCGCCGCGGATTCATTTGCCGCCGCTCGGCTGTTTTGTTTCCATTGACCTCGCTCTGTTTATCTTCCTTGCTTTCTTCCCGTTTTTTCTCGCTTATTTACATACGTCGCATCCCGGAGAGGAGGGCAATGTACGACACTGGGTGGTTGGACAGTATCATAAAGCATCCAGGAGTGGAGTGAAAAAATATAAGAGAAGTAATTCTTCGTAGAAATCTTCTAAGCGCGAATTGAATTATACAAAAGAAAATCGTGAATCGAATATTAATATTGCAACTATTGACATACAACATAATTCTTTATGCATGAATGTAAAAAAGAGAGGATGAATATTATTTCATGCAAAAGAGATTTCTGTTCTGATAACAGACGTATTACTATTTATTTTGACACCAACTACATCCTGCTTTATATTTACATTCGTCGGAAAAAATATGGTTTAAAAAGATATCCAGCAAGTTGGAATTTGCTGGACATAGAGTTATAGAATTTTGATTCCCATTTTAACCATTTAATAGTTGGAGATATATCTCGCAAATCAACTGGTCGTTTCGAAGTTTCAGAACGATTCTGTTCCTAAACAAAATTATTTATTTGTATTGAATCATGAAAGTATGAATGAATCTACGAAGCATTGTTCTGAAAATTTCTGAAGTCTTGATCATTAAACATATTGTTGAGAAGACGTTTCACTTTCATTTTAAAAAAAATCAGAGAAATTATAAGGAAAGTAATGACATTTTAAATAGAAACAGACAATTTAGATGTAACTTTCGAACGTTCATGTTAGGAGGTACGGCAACTGACGATGTGAGTAAAACAGCAAAAGCTAGAAAAAAATCAAGTTATGTTTTATTTCTTTGTCTCCCCATCTCTTTCTAAGTTTAGAACTTAACATTATTATAGTAGAGACTAAGTAAATTATAAAGTCATATTTTTATTAAAATTGGTCGGATTGAACAGAAGTGCAATCTTAGAGCAAGCTCTAATCCTTTAGAGCACGGACAGAATACGGCAGCAAGTGAGACATCAAAATTAGTGTGAGTTGCAGATTGCATCGCTGAAGACTCTTTCAACTCAAAGCAAATGGAGGCAGTTGACAATTAACGCACTGAATAAATGATCCGCAGGCGAGCATGAAAGCGACGCCTGTTTACCGCCATCTCCTTTAGGGGCGTCGCCGTCGCAGAACATGGCGAAGTCTCGTCGGCGAAACGTGTTGCTGAAATTTAAGCAGTTGGGAGCTACTTTCCAGGGAGCTCAGAGAAGTTCCAACTCGCGTCTCATCCCGCCGCCGCCGCCGCCGCCGCCGCCGCCGCCGCCGCCGCCGCCGCCGCCGCCGCTGGCTTGTCTCTGCTCTGCCAAATCCTACTGCTCGCAGTCCTGCCCGTTATCGAGCCCACGCCACATTTGCCACCGTCTGTTTGTGTTTTTATTTTATTATAATTTAGTATTGCTTGTTTATTTGTATTATTTACCTTTTTTAATATTTATATGTTGTTTTTTCAATTTTATGTTGCCCTTTTTTATTAAATGCCACCAAGGTTACGCTCTTTTGCAGTAATAAATAATAATAATAATAATAATAATAATAATAATAATAATTATCACATCGTGTATGCAACTGGATATCTAGTATCTCAGATAATCTTGGGGCCAGCCAAGAACACCAATGGCCGACAGCCAGACAAAGTAAAAAGCTGCGTACCTCCATGGATGAAAAGAATTATAAAACGGATAGTCGACACACGGCGTGAAATATCACTCCTAGCCGAGACATCTTCTAAGTCAAACCACACATATAAAGTTCAACAAAAATACTCCATGTTGAACAAAAATACCTAATTGACAATGACAGAACAAGGCTAATGGTAGCTGAAAAGCTAAAAGAGAAAATCCAAGCATGGGCTCAACGAATAAGACGATACAAACGTAGAGAAGATTTCCGCATACAGAACCGGTTGTTTGAAACAGACGCGAAGAGATTCTATCACAGTCTGACTGAAAAACCGAACGGCAATGCTGCCCCTCCTTCGAAAGATGACGTCGAAACATTTTGGGCAGGAATCTGGGAGGAAACCAGATCCTACAACAAAGACGCATCGTGGCTCCAATCTGAAGTTGATGCTGCCAATGGACTCGTGGAAACAGTGGAACATGTTCAAGGATTCTCGAAAGGACCTATGTCAACCAATTAAGAACATGGGAAACTGGAAATCCCCTGGGGTTGATAAAACCAGATTTATTGGATTACAAAATTAACAGCATTACATTCTCATCTAGCAAAGGCTGTTAATAAAATTTTAGAAAACCCTAAGGAACTCCCCGAATGGCTCACTCGCGGCATTACGTATTTGCTACCCAAAGAGGGAGACAGCTCTTTGGCGAAGAACTTCAGGCCAATTACTTGCCTGCCAGTAATGTACAAACTTATAACTGCAGCCATAGCTGACAAAATGTATAGGCACCTAGAGAAGAACCATCTGTTGCCAGCTGAACAGAAAGGATGTCGTGAAGGTTCCTATGGCTGTAAGGAAATCTTGCTTCTGAATAAAATAATTTTGAATGATGTAAAGAAACGAAAACGTAATTTAAGCATGGCTTGGATTGACTACCAAAAGGCCTTTGACAGTGTACCACACGATTTGATTTTAAAGACCCTGGAGATCTATCGATTTCACCCTAGACTTGTTGAGTTTTGCAAGGCTAGTATTAAGTCGTGGAGCACCAGGTTACTAATTCACAACGGAAAGGGAGTAGTAGAAACAAGAAATATTCAGATTAACAAGGGAATTTTTCAAGGAGATTCACTATCCCCTCTGCTGTTTTGCATTAGTTTGATCCCTCTATCGAGACAGCAGTCGCACACTGACTTTGGTTACAAGCTCCATGGTGATGAAAGGCCAATATCACATTGATTTTACATGGATGATCTTAAAGTGTTTGCTAAGAATGAAACGATTCTCTCCCAAATGCTGTCTGTTATCAATGATTTTAGTAATGACATCTGCATGAAGTTTGGTCTCGACAAGTGTGCAAAAGTCAACTTAAAATGAGGCAAAATGACCACGTCAGAGAATATTGAAGTTGATAGAAACACTGTGATTCAATATCTTGAGTCAGGTAAAACTTACAAATATCTGGGCATTGAAGAATGTGAGATCATCTCGAACGACACAATGAAAGAGAGAATTCGCAAGCAGTATTACAGAAGAGTGAGACTTGTCCTTCAGTCTGCTCTGAACTCCAGGAATAAACTATGAGCAATAGGTAGTTTGGTGGTGCCTGTTGCCGAATACAGTTTCGGACTAGTAGACTGGACTGAACAGGAAATTCGCATCATGGATCGAAAAACCAGAAAACTGCTTACAATGCATCATGTTGCCCACCCCCGAGATTATGTACATAGACTTTATGTGTCACGTAAGGAAGGAGAAAGGGAGCCTGAGACAAATTGAAGCCTCCTGGCACAATGCAATAACCGGGATGGGAAAGTATGTAGTCAGCCATCAAGATGACCCACTAATAACGCAGGAGATGGAATCTGTCCGAAGAATGGGAAACTGTGGTATTGTTAGTGTAGCAAGAAGCATTGCGAACAAGACTATGCAAGACACCGAGAATGACAGAGACACTGAACTTCTGATGCTACTAAACATGAAATGTGAGACACAAAAAATGTTAAAGAAATCGTGGAGAGACAAACCACTCCACGGACAATACCTAAAAAGAATGGACAAGGTGCAGATCAATAAAGATCAATCATTTATGTGGCTTAAAAGGGGAAGAATGAAGCCAGAATCGGAAGCACTTGTAATAGCTGCCCAAGATCAGGCCTTGAGATCACGACATTATAGCGGTAAAGCGGTTCTCAAAATTTCCCAAGATGATAAATGCCGCATTTGTCAGGAACACGTAGAAACCATTGATCATATTGTCTCAGCTTGTCCAATCCTAGCAAAGACAGAATACTTGAAAAGACACGACAGGTGTGTAGCTACCTCCACTGGCAGATGTGTTCGAAGTTCCGAACACATGCCCCAAGTGGTACGAACACTCACCGAATCCGGTGACGTCTGTTGGATTGTGTACGATATTGTACGACCAACAAGTTTAAACTGATCGCACGATAGCGGCAAACAAACCGGATATAGTCATCCGGGATTTGGAGAACAATGGTGTTTACTTGTGGATGTTGCTGTACCTTGCGATCAAAACGTCGTTACCAAGGAGGCAGAGAAACGTCTTAAATACAAGAGTTTGGAAATCGAGATCAGCCGAATGTGGGGCGTAAAAGCACAGGTCGTCCCGATAGTTATCGGAGCTTTCGGATTTGTTCCGCAAAATTTGTGTAAGAACTTGTCTAAACTCTCAGGTCATTCAAAGGACTGGGAAGTGCAAGAAATCGCTTTATTTGGAACAGCCCACATTTTGCGCAAAGTTTTGTAGAGGAACCGACAGTCCATAGATCTACTCCTTAGGTAGCTGGTTGCAACCTGGAGAAGATTTTATATTCAGCCGACTCATTATATCTTTAGTCGTGATTTATATGAATAATAATAATAATAATAATAATAATTATTATTATTATTATTATAATACGTATTATTGATTATAAATTTTACTCTTGCTAGCAGCTTTCTAAAGAGCAAATCTAGGGACTGTCTAGGGAATGTGAGCTGTTCCAAATAAAGTAATTTCTTGCACTTCTCGGTCTCTTGAATGTCCTGTTTAGCAAAGTTTATTATTATTATTATCCGAATTTTTCACTCTCTGCACTATGTGCAGGAACATTCACCTGACCATTGCTGGTCTAGGCTCGGTCGGTCTCGCTGAGACAAAACACGAACGAATGTTACTCTTGACATTTCAATCAATCGTGTCCCAATCAGTCGTACATCCCAGGAATTCTCTTACTATTCTGCAGCTATCCAGTATTACTGCTTTTTGCATTCGTTCCACGCATGAGAATGGTAATTCCAACACTTGAATTGCATGCATTGTGTGTTTTGGTACTAATCCTGTGGTGGACATTATTATCGGTAGTATGCCGATATTCTCAAGTTTCCATTGGTGGCGAAGCTCGTGAGTCAACGGTACATATTTCTGAATTTTCAAGCTATGAACAGATTCTAGATTCTTATTGTTGACGACTGCAAAATCGATGATCATGGCTGTTTTCTTGAGCTTGTTCAGAACTATTATATCAGGCCTATTGTTCGAAATTGTGGTATCTGTAATAATGCTTCTGTCCCAGTACAGCTTCCATTCTTCATTTTGCAAGACTGTAGAAGAATGATATTTGTAATATGGGACATCACAGGACTCAAGTCCGTATTTTCTTACTAGTCGTCCGTGAATTATTTTCCCCATATTATAGTGTCTAACTTTATAGGCAGTGGGAGCCAACACACTACAACCAGCAAGGATGTGCTGGATGTTTTCATGCTGTGCACCGCATCTTCTACATTCATCACTTACTATGGAGGGGTTTCTTATAACATATCGTAAGTAATTTCTTGTTGCGATAACCTGGTCTTGGATGGCTATCATAAAGCCTTCTGTCTCTGGGTACAGTAAACCACGTGTCAACCACCTGTTAGAAACTCTAAAATCAATGTTCTGGCCTGATAGTTCATTGGGATGTCTACCATGTAGCTCTTTTCGACACCAATTTTGCATCAGGCTTTCATGACTAGTGTGCTCTGGTTGAAACTGAGTACTTACAAGATTTAAGGGGGTGAAACTCAAATCAGCCTCTACGATAGCCTTATGCATTGCCGATGTTTCTGCCCTTTCAAGAAAGTACTTTCTCATAAGAGAGATATGATTGGCATTACTGTTAGTTATATTTGTAATGCCTCGACCTCCTTTTTCACGAGGTAGATTGATCCTCTCAACAGCAGATTTAGAATGATGATATCGATATTGAGTCATTTGGGTTCTTACATATCTATCCATTGCTTCAAGATCTGTCTGACTCCATTTTATTAAGCCCATTGAGTAGACGATCACAGGAATAGCGTATATATTTATTGCAGTGGCAAGATTTCGCGAATTCAAAGATGTTTTGAGAACCTTTGTGAGTCGGTCCTTGAATTCTGCGGTTATACGTTTCTTCACTTCCGAGTGGGCTATTGTTCGAGACTGCTCTAGACCAAGATACTTATACACTTCATCATGGTCTAACGATTTAATAAGTTCGCTTCTTTGCGTCGCGTATTCCAGACCCCTCGTCAATTTGCCACGTACCACGTTAACCGTTCTACACTTATCTACACCAAAACACATTCCGATGTCTTCAGAGAAAGTTTCTGTGATTTTTAGGAGCTGCTTCAACGAACTGGCTGTTGATGCATACAGCTTTATATCATCCATATAAGCCAGATGGGAAAGTCTGTACGAGGAGTGCCGACTCTTTATCTCGTAGCCATACTTACTGCTGTTGAGGATAGTGGATAGCGGATTCAAAGCCAAGCAAAACCAAAGTGGGCTCAAAGAATCTCCTTGGAAGATTCCTCGGTTGATGTCAATTTTATTTGTAATAATATTCATTTCCTTGGTTTTTAATACTATTTCTGTCTTCCACTTAGTTGTTAGGGTTGCACAGAAATCTATCAACTTGGGATGGATTTTATATATTTTTAGCACGTCTATAAGCCAGTCATGTGGGACCGAATCATAAGCTTTCTGATAATCTATATACGCTGCAAATAGATTTCTTTGTTTATTACTTGCTTGTTTCAAGACTACTGAGTCAATAATAAGTTGTTCTTTACATCCTAGCGAGCCTTTCTTACATCCTTTTTGTTGTTCTGCTAGGATACTGTTACCATTACAGTGATCTTCCAGGATCTTAGACACACATGATGTTAAGAGTTTGTAAAACGTGTTCAAACAGGTTATAGGCCTATATCTTGCCGGATTACTACTCCTGGAGCCCTTCGGTATGAGATACGTCACACCTGTGGTCAAATGATGAGGAATGCTTTGAGGTTCTTCAATAAAAGCATTTATACATTCAACGAATTTGCTATGCAAGGCTGATAAATTCTTCAGCCAGAAATTATGAATTTTATCGTTTCCAGGACTCTTCCAATTCTTTAGTTTGGCAAGAATAGGTTTTATTGTCTCAATTTGGAAGCTCTGCATGGGTACAATCGTTTCTGCTGATTTGCTAATTGTTTCCAACCAGCTTGCTTCAGCATTATATTTAATTCCAGTTGACCATATACCTCCCCAGTAGCCTTCGATTTCGTCTTTAGTTGGCGGCAAGTTTGTCTCAGTATCTTGTTTATGTAAAGATTTATAGAATGCTTTCTGGTCTCTTTTGAAGTTGGCATTATGCTCCTTTCTCTTCTGACTTTTTTTATAACGTCTTAACCGTTTTGCATACGCGCTCAATTTTGTTTGACTGTGTCAAGATATTCAGATGGTATGCTATTTGGTTTATCAAATTGGGCATGCTTGCTGTACTTTTTGCGAATGGCGTGCATTTTCTTCTCAAGTTTCTTATTTCTGTTGTTGATATAGGTTGTTATTATTCCGGCATCAGCTCTCAACTCATTTATTTTTTGTTCTAATCTCCTTTCCCATGGTGGTTTCTTTCTCTTTAATTTTGACTGCTTCGCAAATGTTTCTTTCAGTTTACCTCCGTTTAATTTGACGATTGTTGCTGCTGAACTGTATAAATACAAATTTAGATCTGAATAGATGATAACATTATCAATCTTTGATGGGAGAACAGAGTTGTTCATGATATTCATCAGATCTCTCAGTTTGGATGACATTAATTGTTTGGGTATACTTGGTCTCTTTTCTGGCATTAACCCATTGAATTTAGTCAGCATGCTATTTAACTCAAATTCCATCTGTTGTTTTATCACATCATTCTGATGGAAAATGCATGGTCTCTCTGGACTGGTGGTATTTTCTAGTGCATCTTCTTCCCCTGTTCTGGCATTTACGTTTTCTTCGGAGTGTTGTTCTCTCTCTCCTGCAACTTCTTGCAGAATACGCTCTCGTATTGCCAATGGTACCAGGTTATTTCGCACAATTGACGCTCTTTGACTAGCTAGACCCTGTTCAGTAACACGTAGATTGGGAAACTGCTGTACGAATCGCGCATGGAGGAGCTGCCTATAGCCAGTCAATTCTGTTTCACAGCGGGTCACTCTATAATAAGTGCGCAGTAGGAATTGGTTCATTTCCACATTCCATTGTATCCGCTGTCTAGGCAGTCCTGCTCTGGTGGTCAACGGCTGTGCTGCCGCTGAACATTTCGAGCAGTTGACTCTTGATGGTGGTTGTCTCTCTGTTCGATTCGTTCTGCTTCTTCCGATGGTTCGTAGCACATGTCATCATAATGGGGCTGTCGTCTTTCCTCATCTGGAGCAACCCCATTACCAGATGAGGCCGAGGCTTCCTTATACCTAGTGGCTGCTTTTCAAAGCTTCTCTGAGTGGCGGGGTGCAAACCCGAGACCCAGGTTCCCTCTTATTTCAGAATAAGGGTGAAAAAGAGGGGAAAAGTCCCTGTGGATTGCGTTTTATCCCTACAGCCAGGGGTTTTTTGTTGGGGTTTTCTCCCTCAGGGAGTAGACTCCTCGTGGGTGCGACTTCTCCCTCGCTAGATCTTCGCCTGTGACTCTAGGCAGGGGCCCTTGCTGGGTACTGACAGCCGGAGCCAGCTGAGCCCAGGTTGTTTTATAGAGGTATGCTCCTCTGAAGACTCGTCCGCGCCAGGAACCGTTGGAATCCAGGGATCCTCTTCCGCCTCTTGGCCCGTTGATCTTCACAGAGGTCCGTTAGCATCCATATTATCTATACGGAAGGTCCCAGGGGGCACGTCGGGGACGTGGACATGGCTCGCCCCCCTTATTATTATTATTATTATTATTATTATTATTATTATTATTATTATTATTATTATTAGCGGCGATGGTGGTTTATTGTCAAGATGATAGACAAGAGGCTAGTTTCAGTGAAACCTATGATTTAAAGGTTAACCTAGAAAATTCAACATGCAATTGTAGTTTAATGCGTTTTAACCAAAAAATTAGAATTATATATTAAAATAGATATGATTGGAATATATTACGGGTCTGTTCCTTTCAGATATTCCATTGGTTTCCATTACTTCGTCCCCTCATCTTTCCGCACCCCCATCCATTCTCCTCCGTTCTACCCCATCCTTTCGTTTGACGACCTCTGAAGAGCTCTCCAATCTCTATTGCACTAGATCCCTCTCCCTCTCTGCATTCTTTCCTCTGTTCTCCTTCATTACTCATATTCCGCCACCTATTTCTTCTCCTCCTCCATCTGTACCACAGTTTCTTTCCGTCTTCTCTATCTCTACCTCCTCTTTCTCGTTTCTCTCCCCTGTTTCCATCTCTACCCCCACCTCTACCTCCGCGTCACCCATCCCCTCCCCCAGCCCCCTCTATACTTCGGTTTTTCTTTCTTGGCGCACGGGGGGTGTCATCAAAATGGAATATCTCACGGTATTTCGCGTTGTTCTCCGTTATGCTACCAGGAGTCGCATGATCGCCAGCACTACTCGATACAGTCGCGATCATGTGATTCCTAGCGGCACAAACGAGAACGACGCGAAATACCGTGAGATATTCCATTTTGATGACACCCCCCGTGCGCCAAGAAAGAAAAACCGAAGTATAGTGACAAGTTGGCCTCCCCTCCCCCGTCGCTTCCCCTCCTCCCTCGGGCGCCGAACTTCGCGCCACGGAGCACGCGCGCCTCCAGAGCCTCCGCCCCAGTGGCGAAGGCCCGCGTGGGCGCCGCCTGGGGAGGGGCGGCTCGCTGAGGTTCGTCATGCCCCATTGGGCTTGGGCTATCGCAATAAAGTATTCATTCACAAACTTGCGTTTTGGTCATGTAAAATTATGTTCTTTCATCTGCCAACACTTCGGACTCTTCATGACTACATATTTACTCTCCTGTTCCTCTTGATATTTCACGTGGAAGCAGAGTTTATTGACCAGTTGCTTGTCGTTTTTAAGCGATTTTCTCTGATCTCAGTGAGAAAAGGAAAAAAACACTAACTTTTCGCCAAACCAATTGAAAGTTCAGTGTGTTTGATATTATTTTTCATGACCTAAACTTAGTTATATGTCTCTGTTTTGAACTAAAATGTTTGCTTTTTGTTTGCAAACAAAATATAAAAAACCTGAGTAGCTTTCTGAAAATTGAAATAAAATTTAATTTCCTGTTATGTATAAATATGCGAAGGTACTGCTTAATAAGGTTATATTTCTCGTAAACGTATTTCATCATAAGTTAGAGCATTGAAAGCAATAAACATCATACTTTAGCCCTCATATTATCTTAATACATCGGTAAGTTTACGTCTCATACAAATTAAATTTCATTATCGTTTCTTTGTGTTTTCTATACATACATTTGCATAATTGGTTCCATTTCTTCCAGAAGGAAATGTACTTTCAAAACACATTTTACGCGAAACAACGAATTTCGAGTTAGGAGGTAATTATTTTTGTGGAACAAATCTGAACTGTCTCACGTACACGAGATAGATGAAACAATTTAAGCAACTCGGACGGAGAGTTCGGGATAGTTACAAAACAATCTCACCTTTTCTCGGCGCCGCTGGGAGTAGCAATGAGTGATTGTGTTTGTTTAGGCTAAAATTAGGCAATCCGTTGAGTCGGGATCCCGTGTCGAGCGCAATAACAAACTTTTCCTATCTGCTTTGGGACATATTACAGGAACATTTCATCGCTTGCCTCTGCCCAGTTTCCTGTTCGGGGAAGAACTTCCGTGAACCATTTATCTGGAGTCGGCAAACCACCAATCCTATTAAGCCTTGTTTAATCGCAGTACACCAGTTATGAAAAAGTTCTCAGAACAAAGTGTAGAAAAGTTGCTCGCTAATCAAGATGTATGGTGGGTGAGAAATTTACGAATATATGGAAAAGAAGGATTCATTATTTATAATAATTATCGCGTGGAATATTTTATACACCTATGCAGTATTTTAGATTGTGTTAAAACTCAATTTCAAACCTTCGACTCCACAACCATCACACATAACTTTATCTAAATGGAGTAATGAATTAAATCTCAACATAGAGGGCGAATTTAATAATTAATCAATTAAATATACCACTACTAGATTAAACATAAAGTTTTTGCTAATTTGTTTCACCTCACCTCAATGATATCAAACGAAGGCGCGAGAATGAAATGAGTGGAATAGAAAAAATTTACATTTTAGATGTGCAAAGTATTGTGATTTGGTATGTGGATTCTGAGTTCATTGGGCAATGTCTCTTGGATCCACCACCTACCCCGTGAGGTACTTCGAAGGGCAGTTACCAAGTTCAAATTGCTAAACGTCATAAAAGTAAAAACATTGTTCCGTGACTTAAGGGGTGAGAAATACCATTTTCTAGTATTGATATTGAAAGGGAGAATCAAAAGTCGACGTCATGTTGCAAGAAGACCGTCATGTCAGTGTAATACAATAGAATTTTTTTTTGCTTGGGAGCATCATCTGTTCTAGAAACAAGCTTGTAGACTAAAACACTTGAATATCAAATTTTCCCATCCCTATACAGTATTTAAGTGACTCCTCTTGCGTGCGTGTGTTAGGAGATTGAAATTTTCTGACAAAATTATATTTTCGCTGCCTTTTGTTCCGAGTGTCAACAACTATATAAAGAGGATATTTTCAAATAATTTCCCCAGTGTGATCCTTGTCAATTTGACTATAAATAAATCTAAGGTCGTCCATCTTGTCAAGGATCTGATTCCTAAATTAAATATACTCAATTCTATATACTCCTTAAAATGTTCAGAGTGTGATCTAACATATTTCGGACAAACTCGGAGTAGGTTAGGAGATAGGATCAAAGAACAAAAAAAATAACATCAAATTACCCTTCGAAAAACAAAATTCCGTAACCGCTCACAGAATAAAACACGATTATTTTATTGATTTTCTCAACCCCACAATTTTAGCTACAGAATCTAACTGGTGTTCGGGACTAGTTCTGGAATCATTATTTATAAAAATTTACCCTTCGATGAATTCTAATCTTGAATGCAATCAGTTTTCACGAAGTTATAATTCGATATTAACAAGATTTAGTAAAAAATTCAAAAATCGTCCAGCCGTTATTTCTGACAAAGTTATCTCTCCCAGAATTTCTGAGACCCAGGAACATTCATGTCCGTACTCTCTAAGAAGTAGGAGTGCTCTTGTCCAATGATGAATAATGAATAATAAGAAAAGAATGTCCAATGATGAATAATGAATAATGAAGAATAAGAAAAGAATAATTTCATAATGTACAGCTTCATGTGAGTATGGAATTTCTTTTACTACGTGCTTGCCTTCATTGTATTTATTTAGTGTAGTGTAATTAAAAATTAATGCAAGTTTGTAAAAATTTAAAGCGTTGATGTTTAGTAATTTTATTATTTCATCTTATAGGTTATGAAATTATATTATATTTAAAGGCCTGATGATGGGGACACATCTAGTCTCCGAAACGTAGCCAAGAGAATAATTATATGTATAATTTTGAATAAACATTACGACTGTCTGAAAATCATTTGGAACTTTCATTAACTTAACAATGAATGAACTTTGTTATATTCGATTTCTCATTTTTACGTTCTTAAGTGTACAAATACCGATTTTCAAATGACTGTGACCCACAACTTATTAAACTTAACTAATACCTTTTAACATAAACATACAAAACAGGGGTCTTTTAATGTTTATTTAGATTCGCATACGAAACGATTAATAAAGCAATTGCAAACGTGGAAGTGAACACAAATTAGACTGGGTTTGAGAAGTTTTTATCTCTTCAAATATTATGGAAGAAAAATATGAGTGTTATAAAAATCCGAGTAAGGATTTACTTAATCATTTAGAACTACATTTAATATAGTTGTAAAAGATTTTGAGAAGAATTTGAATTTCGAAACTAATTGAGAATGCGGATTGAGAATCCATTTTAAGTGGTCCAGCACTGGTCGCTCGACCATCTCGAAAAAAATTCATATTTTGTACTTAAATTGCCTTATGTTTTGGCTGTTCAAAACCATCTTCAACTTTTTTTTATTGTACCTGGTTTACAAATGGCGGCAAATGGCATACATTCAGAAATAGTAAGCAGAATGGCAAATTTAAACGCGAAAACACACCCAAAACGCTGAATTGATTTATTTGTTGTATTTTATAAACAATTTTTGTGTTAAGCGGTTCAGCTTCCAAAATCAAGATAAAAATTCTTCAATTACGGACGTAGATGTCAAATTGTAAGTCTGTGAGAGTAAAGTATACGTAATATTGAAAATTATATATTTGGTCACTTTTAGGTACATTAATTATTAAGTATAATTAATTATTTTAAATCAATGTAGATTTTAGTTTAAAATAGCTTCAAAATAATGTGATTACTACTTGGCACAAAGTATCCTCAATGGGAAAATGAAGCCCTTTTTTTCGTAAGTTTTCAATTTTTTTAAAAATACTTAGAGTTAAATTTAAAAGTTGTAATTTTTACTGACGTTTGGTATGATAGCGGTCTAGCATGTGTGCAATTTTCAGATTTTTATCTGGTCCTCCAACAGAGATATAACAGTTCAAAATTGGGAAAAAATCCAAAATTCCAATTTTCAAGAGGATGTAATTTTCAAGGGGTGCGTTGTATACCAATGATATTTTACAAAAAGTAACTATACTGTTGTGTGTAAAAGCACAGAAAAAACTAAGGCTTAGATTCTATTCCTTCTTTAAAAATTACTCTCTGAAAATCGAATTTTGTTCATTCGCGTTCCATATATTTGGTTGCAAATATTTCCCAAATACAAACATACAAAATAGGTAAATAATATTTCGATTTGCAGGCCAGAGTATGCTGAATCGAATGCTTTTTATTTTAGAATGCTAGAACCACCTAGAGCTGAGTAAAGTAGGAAAGAGTAAATGTCTGCGAACGCGAAAAATGGCGCACGGCGCGAAACAAAAATGGCTGCCATTTGTAAACCAGGTACAATAAAAAAAGTTGAAGATGGTTTTGAACAGCCAAAACATAAGGCAATTTAAGTACAAAATATGAATTTTTTTCGAGATGGTCGAGCGACCATTTTATTAAATTCTGGACCACTTAAAATGGATTGACCCATGCTCTTATATTAGGATTAGAGAATAACCTAGAAGACCAACTTACAGGTGATCTTTGTGCATTTTTGTACATATTAGCAAAAATCTTAAAAGTGAAGCTTGACTAAACTTTAACTATTTGCAACAGCAATACTCGGACCGACCTTTCCTCTTTCTCTTCCGTTACCATTAATTATTTGTATATTAAAATGCTCATAATATTAGACGTAGTCTGGTCATGAGAACATTTTTTATTGAGCGGGTTCGATACGTCGCCTATACAGGATCTCGACGATACAATATTTACGCATGTAATCTTTTATCTTTCTACATGGGATCGGGAATTCTCCTCGCTGTTACAGAAAATAATGATTCTTACTTCTGTAGGATAATATGTGCTATCAATATTCTGCAAGAACCAACATAAATTACAAACATCCCAGTTGATAAAATAAATCCAATCCCCCCAAAAATCATTAACAAAACATTATTCTTAATTCCTCATTCTTACATTTGCACTTTCTATGTTTTTAATTCCCTCCCTGAATGCAGGCATGGCCACTGACTTCTTTCAAATATTAAATTAATTCTTAAAATTAAACAAGACTTGATTTTTCTACATTATCTCAATTTTGAACAGAATTTCCCGTTGTTTACTTTCCTGTTGCAGCTGGGGTGCACTCTTGACCGTCGTTCCCAATTCGTTCCATCTCCATCTTGCTGTTTAATCCACACAAAAATGTCTGTTTATACGCGCACTCATTTTCACAAGTACTTCCGAAATCCCCTGATAAATTCCGTCTAAAAGGTCGTTATTACCTATCACACTTCCATTCGCGTTCACAACACTCGCGTTAAGATTAAAGTTAAGACATTTTGTATCCTCACTTAGCAGCAACTTAACATTATTCTCGCATCCGATCGCCATCGAGTCCAAGCATCGTCTGCTGCTTTGTTCATCTTTCCCGCTCTTCATTTGTCCCAGAGTCCTGCGCCAACTAGTACCGAAAAGCGTTTCTTCTTGCTTCCAACGCATTTCATTCGATTCTCGAACACTATCCATTTTTCTGATTAGTGAATTATTATTTCCCCCCCCCCTCCCGGACTTACTGACGTGTCCTTTCATTAATTCAATTTATCCCAATAATTTATCACAATACTTTAAGTATTTCTTACGACGATTATAATTTTTAAATTGCAATATTACAACATCATATCTCATATGAAGGTGGCGAATAAGGCCATTTGATGTTCAGAATTTTTGAAGGCAAGTGTAATATTATTAGCTACTACGATTCATTGGTACGTCCAAAACCAAATACTGTAAGAACATATTTGAACAAAGCTACGTATGAAAGAAATGAAGTAGGAAAGAAATGTTCAACACATGAATATACTTTTAAAATAGTTCACAGTGTCGGCGACGCCACATTCAGCTAGTTAGAAATAATTGATACGCTGATTCGTTCAGAACCCAAAACAGTTTATTCAAATAGAATGTTTAATAAAAAATCTAACCACAGTAAATATACGTTACCGTACTTGTACAGTGAGGGAGACTATGTAGTTTAGATGAAGAGAAAGTTTTTAACCCATTTTTTTAAGGACGCATCAACTACTAGGTCATTAGCGACCACTATTGGATTTAACTTTATGGTATGAGAATGAATCAGCATAGGGAGGGTAGGGAGTGAAAAGACGAACCCATGCAACCATGCCCGAGGCGGGACTCGAACCCGCAACTCCTCGGCCCGGCTACGGCACTATTGTCTTGGCGATTTCGGCCAAGGGGCCGACTGAAAGATTTAATGTTTAGCGAAAATGAAATCACCGTCATCTAATCATTGTTATAATTTTCCCTCTTTAATAAAACACCTGTCTAGTGACTGTTGATTTTACCTCATTTTCAGAATTTCTCCGAAATAAGGATAATATGGAAACATGCCAACTGAATCAGGTATTTGAGAAAATTGCTCTACGCCCCATTACGCTGCAAAAGAGGGGTAGGGGAAAACCAGCTTGTGAATTGGTGATGCTCATTAGTGCTACTCATGTTGTATAACGACGCTCGTTTTTCAGGTTAAAATCCCTTGAAATTTTTGCTTGCCTTGTAAAACGCTCGCAGACCAAATTTCTTGCAATCCAAGGTTCTACTGTGTAAGAGCATGGACTTCTATTCTGCTGCTTTCTGGAAGTGATTCGGGCTGCTGTTAAGTGATGAGCAATTTTGAGTTCCAAGAGACTCAGAAGATATCCCAAAATTGATATTACATGCCCAACAATTACGATGTGACCCATGACGAAGAGGTAAATTAAATAAGATTCGAAAAGAGGTAAAATGTTCATGTTTTGGGAAGAATATTCAAAAACGCATTCTTGATAAATAGAGAATAAAGTAATATTGCTTCCGTGCATTGAACATATCATAACGTCATTTTTATAAGGGCGACATAAGAAATAGCCTTGCCGTAAATAAAAACAAATTTTTTCGAGAGTATAACTTTAAAAGGGTTAAATTTACAACAAAATCTTACATAAACTTTTTTGTAAAATAATTGTGTCTACTTCATCATTGTAAAGAGCATAATTTTCTGAAGGATATATAGTTCCGGAGATATGTGAAATAAACGAATGAAGAATACCTTTAAGTCTCTCCATCCCCAAACTAAAGGATATTTTCACTCGATTTGTTTAATTTGACTGGACTAAAACTAATAACGCGAATTGTGCAGCCAATTTAGGATGTCTCGTTTACTAGAATCATTCCAATTCTCATCGGTAGACTTCCACTTAATTTTTTCCCCTCGTATAGCCCCAATACTCTAAAATACTCCAAAAGTGCAGGGAATAGATGACTGTCGAGGAGATTGGGATGTACTGCCGTAGGAAGTAGTTCCCTGGAAACCAAGATGGCACTGTGTGGAGAGAAAACGACCTCAGGCAGTGCAAGGGCGCTTTCAGATATCGAACCACCGGCAGACGTAAAGCAGGCTCTCCATGGTGCACTTTGTATGCAGAGCGGGAAGTTATCTTCGAGAAGGAAGGCAGTGGACCGTTTTGAATCGACTTCTGTATGCAAATGCGAACTTTGCCCGAAGAGCTGCGTGTTTGAGCATTCGCAAACGAGGTGAAGAGAAACAAATATCGAAACGGGAAAGAAAACATAAAATGTATGGTTATTTTGTGTTTTGAATAAATGACTACTAGTGTTATTATCTTCATTATTATTATTATTATTATTATTATTATTATTATTATTATTATTATTATTATTATTATTGTTAATTTATTATTTTTGTTGCCAAAATTCAGGACTAAGGATTTTGCGTGTAGTTTAAATATAAAATTTACTCAAGGTTGCAACCAGTTTGTATAAGGCAGATCTAGAAACGCTGATCTCAGTACATTGCAAAATTTGGACTGTTCCTGGAACTATTATTATTATTATTATTATTATTATTATTATTATTATTATTATTATTATTATTATTATTATCTTGTCACTCTCAGCTGCTTGTGCTGGGTTCAATTTGCCCAATCCTGCCACGAATAGGAAAGAGCTCAGTCACTGAGGAGAGAGATTTCACTCTGACCCTCAAGACCAATATGGGAGCCTCATTTCCGTTAGTTCAAGAACTTGCGAACTATATGACATGTCTGCAGGATCACTGCTTTCTGTCCGTAGTTTAGGATTCGTTGAGGTAATCCCATTTCTTTTAGATTTTTCCTGAAATTTTTTGAGACTACACCTTCAGCCGAAATAACAAGTGGATATGTTTTTACACTCTGCAGTTTCCACATTTGTTTTATTTCCAGAGCAAGATCTTCATACTTAGTAATTTTCTCGGTCTCTGTTTTCTTTAGATTGTGTGTCAATGGAACGGCAATATCGACCAGTATAACTTCTTTCTTATTCTTGCCAATCAAAACTATATCAGGTCTATTGAAAGCCACAGTTTTATCTGTAAATTTGGGTCTGTCCCAATAAATGATGGTATTATTTGCTTCCATTACAGGAGCTGGATTGTATTTATAATACGGTGGAGCTCCACTATTTAACATTCCATGCTTGAGAGCCAATTGTCGATGGACAATCTTAGCTAGTTGGTCGTGTCTGCCCAAGTAAGCGCTGTCGGCAAGTGCAGTGCAGCCGGCCATTATATGCTCTATTGTTTCACCACTGGTGCCGCATTTCCTGCATTTGTCAACAACGGGCATGTTCATGCAATATTTTTCATAGTTTCTAGTTCGGCATACTCTATCTTGGATTGCCATTATAAATCCCTCTGTTTCTGGGTATAAATAGCCGTCTGATAGCCATTGCAGCGACGATGGTGTTTCGACATGCGGTTCATGAATAGCTTTGGGAAATTGCCGTGCTTTGCCTTTTGTTGCCATTCTTCTAGATCTCTTTGAATGGACTCTTTTGGTGTTGATTCTGCTGCTGTTTCCTTTGACCCTGGGAGGGAGGCACTCAAGTTTAGCGGGGTATAACCATCATCTGCTTGTACAGCCATTTTCATTAATTTATCTTCACACGAGAGTAACTTTTGCTTCATTTTTCTTTCTTGCGTTCTGCAGAGATTTTCAATGTTTAGTAGCCCCCGTCCTCCTTCTCTTCGGGGTAGATATAGTCTTTTAATAGATGAGTTGGTATGAAGACACCGGAATTTAGTAAGTAGCCTTCTTATCAATCTATTTAATTCAGTAAGGTCTGCACTTGACCACTTAAGAATTCCGAAAGAATAGGAAAGTGTAGGAATTGCCCATGAGTTATTTGCTATGATTTGGTTTTTCCCGTTTAATTTAGTGTTCAGGATTTTTGTAACTCTTGATCTATACTTATCGGTCAGAGCTTTCTTCATGCTAGTATGGTCTATCCGGTAGCTTTGGGCCATGCCTAAATATTTGTAAACCTCGTCAGGGGGAAGTTCCTTAATGTCTCTAATTGGTTCACTGTAGCTTTCGATCTTGCCCTTTTTAATGTCTATTATGGCACATTTGTTTAGTCCAAAAGACATCTTTATATCTTCACTGAACCCTTTCACTATCTCAATTAGACTGTGCAGTTTGTCTCTGGTCTCTGCATAGAGTTTGAGGTCATCGACATACAACAAATGGGACAGGCGTAAGTTGTTTCTTTTGATTAATTTGTACCCGATTTTGCTGTTATTAAGCAACTGAGACATAGAGTTCATTGCTAGACAAAACCATAATGGTGACAGTGAATCTCCTTGGAACATAACGGTTTTAATATGGGCCACTCCTATGTTTTCCGAACTTATACATATGTTTGTTCTCCATTTCGCCATCATTGCACTAAGAGTACGTTTAATTTTTGGACATATACCGTATATATCAAGAACCTTTTGCAACCAACTGTGCGGGACAGAATCAAATGCCTTCTGGTAATCTATGTAGCACATATGCAGATTGTGTCGTCTTTAGTGAACTTGTTCCAAGGTAACTCCGTCAATTGTCAGCTGATGCTTACAACCCATTGATCTTTTGATGCAACCCTTTTGCTCCTCTTCTAGGACGTGATAGTTCCCGCAGTGTTCGTATATCTTGCTGCTAATTAGCGACGTGAAGAGCTTGTAAACTGTTGATAGGCAGGTGATTGGTCGATGGTTTTGTGGTTGCATCATGTCACCATTTTTCCTTTGCAGATAGGTGTTTCCTTCCATAAGAAAATCAGGAATTGATGTTGGATTTTCTAGGGCTTTGGTGTAACAGTCAGCTAGTGACTTGTGAACAGCGGGAAAGTATTTCAGCCAGAAATTATGAATTTTGTCGGGCCCAGGAGTTTCCAGTTGCTGGTTTTACTGATGACTCTTTGGATATCGTTAGTAGTAAACTCTGCAGCATTCATTGGTGGAAGTTTCGATGCTGTCATTTCTATGTGTGGCAACCATGATGCATTTGTATTGAAATCCTTCGGGTCGGACCATAACGTTGTCCAGTATTCCCTAAATTTAGAAGTTTCTTCTGTGGTTAGGGTTGAACTTTGGTTGTCCTGCTTTCCCTCCATGCGCCTGAAGAAGCTCCTTCGGTTTCTGTGAAATTCAGCATTTTCCTTCTTCCTTTTCGTCAATTCATTGTATCGGCGGAGGTCTACTACCTTTTGCTTTCGCCTTTTGCCTGAATGTGTCTAATAAAATGCTGCTAAATGAAGTTCCCGGGTACTTTGTGTTCTATTTAATTTTATTCCTGCTTTTGTTGCTAGGATCATTGTTTTCCTAACAACTCTCTTGGTTTGGTTATTGTTAAGGTACTCCTTTATGGTGTCAGCTTTGGATCTGAGTTCATTTATTTCTCCCTCGAGTCGTTTTTTCCATGGTGGCGTGTAATTTCGTATTTGCTTGTCCCCCTTATGATTTGGGTAATACGTCTTTTGGCCATTCAGCTCGATGACAGTAGCTGCTGCACAATAGATAGCAAGGTGTATTTCCGTGAGGTCGTCCAAGTTTTTAACATGTTGCTCCAATACATTATTCACCATCTTTATTGTTTCCTTTGCTTTTTCAATGTTCTTCAGCACAGGGATGAATGGTCGGCCGGATGGTTCTGTACCCCGGAAGTGTTCAATTAATCTGTTAAACATGTCTGATATCTTATCCTGGGTATCGGTCTCGGGTGGATCATTGTAGGCGTTTTGGAGGTCTTGTTCGCGTGGCTCTGTGTCTGGGCCAATTTCTTCTAGCTGGTGAAGCAGGCACCCAACTTCTCTTTTAATGTTTCCTAATTCGATCTCAGTTAAATAGCCGTGTTTGATAATTGCCTTCCATCTGTCAATTACATTCTGCTCAGTCATGTGTAGCTCTGGATGTTTTCTACTATATTCGGCATGGAACAGGTGCCTATATCCTGGGAGCTGTTCATCCTGGCACTGATTTACAAAATAAAATGTACGCATTATATCTATATTCATTTCTCGAGTCCATTTTATTCTCTCAGTGTGTTCCCTTCTACGGGCAGTTCTCGAAAAGATAGAGGACAAGCCCGCAAGGGATGGGCCACTTAGTTGTGTTGGCCTATCAATGTTCTCTACGCTCCTCTGTTGGTTTTGCGTGGTCATTGCGGTATGGGGGGGGTGACACATTACCTCGTCTGGAGCAGCCTCGTTGCCAGACGAGACCGAGGCTTGACATCTAGTCTTCACTGCAACATCCAAAATCTCTGGGAGATGGGCTGCAAACCCAAAGCCCAGGTGCTGGTTTTGGTCCGCCCCGGGTATTTTATTTCCCCGGTACTCTCCATATCTGGCGAGCGTTCCTCTATCCGCCAACTTGAGGAGGCGCCCGGTAGGGGACCAGCAACCCCCCCGGGCCTAATTATTATTATTATTATTATTATTATTATTATTATTATTATTATTCAACTGTAACAAACATACAACAATTTGTACAACAATTTTCATTTCTTCGTTAAAATTTTGGATATTCATGGAAGCAGCTGTGGAGTAGATGTAAGATGCTAAAATTGTTTCCTACTGTTGTGCTAATAGGTAATCTCAACATCGATTTTTCAGTTGCTTTCTGTCAGCTGCATGTAGGAGTGATGTGTATTACTCTGTGTTGTGATCCATCTTGTATTAATTTCTTTTTCAAATACTGTTTTCTTATATCAACATTACACCACCAAAATGCCACTAATAGCGACCGGTGTCTGCACGGGGCAGGATTTTACAGTCCGACGTACGTTAAAAATAATCGAATCAAACGAGTTGAAGCTAAATATGACAGATGAGTTTTCATACTCCAAGGAAATTATTTTATTATTTATATTGTTTTTCTCATCAGATGGTATTGCGAAAAGTGCTGTACCACACACGGCTGGTGTTACAAATTACGAACTTGGTCGGCCTAAAAACGTTCAATAACTCGTACATCCCTATAAAGCGTGAGGATGGCTGTAGATACAAATAATAATATTACATCTAGTTGTCGGACTCCCAGCTGTAAGTGGGCTTCATAAGCGAGAAGGTAAAATTTGCAGAATACAATTTTCTTAAAGTGAAAACCAAAATACATTATTTTCTATATACTATATTTTCTTCGTATCTTTATTCACGTTCAGATTCTTCTCATTTACTACTGCACATATATTTCTATTTTCGCATCCTCCTCCTCTTTTCTTTATTCTTCTCCTTCTCCTTCTATCATCTTCTTCTTCTCTAGTACTTCTTTTTCTTCTCTTTTTATCTATCTTCTATTTCTCTTATCTCTATATCTTATCTATCTCCCCGTCCTCTTATTTATCTTCTCCTCTTCTTATCTATCTTCTCTTCCTTTTATCTTTCTTCTTCTTTTCACTTCTACTTCTCCTCTTTCTTCACCTTCTTTTATTTCTTCTTCTTTTTATTCTTGTTCTCCATTTTTTCAGTCTTTTTCGCTGTATCTTAGCTAAAATCAAGGAGGTATGTCCATTAAAGGAATGATACGTATATTCGCGAAGCCGTGATACGCATAAACGCCTAAACTAATAAAGAAATTGGCAAGCGGCGATTACTAATGCTAGGCGAATCATTTTAATAGATATTTATGTCCGCAGGTATGCCAGTGGTGGAAAAGAGACACAATGTAAATCTGCCTTCCTTTTTCCTTGTAATTTGTCCATAATTGAGGCATTCGGGTGTAGGGAATAATTTTCTGACATGTTTCGAAAGTATAATTATTAACATTCCACGTCCTTCTTGTAAATAAGAAACATGGGCTCTCTTTATATCATGTTAGCTTGAGAGTCCAAAAACTGACAATGAAAAGACATTCATACTTTATGTTTAATTAGCTCTGTGCAGCACATTTCCGTTAGCTAATACGATCATTGCACTTTCGTAAGTAACGTGAAATGTCAGCTACTATTGTTTCCACCCCAATGACTCAATTGTAATTATGTAAATGTAATATTAAAGTGATTAGGCGGACAAGCAGGCTTCCCGGCCTGAACCTCGCCAGGACATTATTATTATTATTATTATTATTATTATTATTATTATTATTATTATTATTATTATTATTATCATCATCATCATCATCATCAGTTCCTCCGCCGTACCTCCTTCCAGCAATGGCGTATGGCGTCTCGCGCGCTGCTTGCTCCTCCGCTGGTTTCTCTCCCACGCGCGCGTGTTTGCTCGAGAACGCGCCACTAAACTTCGCGCGCTGTGTGCACTAATTCCGCTTCTTTGATTAACTATTTCAATTTTCTCGCCGGCGCCTCTCATCTGCCGCCTCCGCGTGATGTAATGAAAACACATTCGCCGCCCGCGCGCTACCTTGTTGTCGGAGTGGAAGCCTCGGGAGCGAAGCGTCGAAGACATCGAGGTGGCACGCCCGCGCCGCCGCGCCGTCTTCTGTTACCTTTTGTATTATTCTTTTTTACAGGGCATGCGTAGATCAGTACATAATAGTCTCTTTAGACAGCCACTAGTAAAAGATGTTATTTCAGGGCATGCATATCGTGCTAAAATTTCCATTTTTAGCACTAGTGCTAAAAATGAGACTATACTCAAGTGTTCAGATAAATCTGGGACTGAAAGAATGAAGCAAATACAATCGTCTAACTGCATCTATTACTGCTGCCTGCTACGCTATTGTTATTACTGTATCATTCAGTGATTTTTAGTGGTATTCAGTAAGACTGCCTCTTAAAATAGTGTATGACACACGTGGTAAAAGCGATTTTATTTTGCGAGAAGGATTGCGCTACTCGGCCTCGTGTCACAACGTCTCCTATTCGGTATATAAACTGCCACTTTTACCACTCGTTTCATAAATAACTATTACACATGTAGTGCAGGTTTACTTTCTAATTTACCATAAATTGTAATGAAATCTAATTTGGTTGAGAAAATCTAGTTCATACACCTCGAAAAACGTTCTTTATCGGCAAATTTGATAAATAATGCCTAATATAAATATATATTTTTAATTCTGTTTTGTGAGGGAGGTTTTTCCGGAGTCTTAAGTTGGCTAGCTGTGACTTTTGAGGTTTGGAGTGGTTCACAATTCAGACGAGTGCGGCTTCATTGCACCATCTGGCTATAAACAAAACTACTTCACTGATTTATGCGTGAATTAACGCATCCCGCACACACAGGAAAGGCACTTTAAGTGTAGTTAAAAAGACACAAGCACACCAATTGTATAGACATATGCACATATATTCTTCTTTAAAGAATAGTACAGACGAGCAAGACGCAAAACCGAGAACAAAAGAGCTCGCCTTACCCTAGGGCTCGCCAGTACACTTAACACAAGTAAAAGGATCTACCGCCTCAACCTGACCACTAACACGACACAACTCGACCACGGCCGGCAGCTCACTGCCCCATCTCCCCGCGTTGACGTCGCCTCCCGAACATGATAAGGAAAGAGAGGCGACGCCAGAGCGGGAGCGCGGGGAGAAAGCGCACAGAGAAGCAAAGCAACAATCTTAAACACTGATAGAACGGGGGGGGGGGACTATATGCTATCTGTTGTTTTACGGAGTCCACTTTGAACTCTTTGTGGAGTTGTACGTTTGGGACAAAATAAACAGCATTTGTGATTGTTCTAAGACAGACGTGCACAACGCCTACTCCCGCGAGCATTCTGCACTTGGGAGACGATCGTCTGCCCTTGGCAGCGCCGAATGTGCAAGTAGTGGGGAGTAGGAAGCTTTGCGGGGAGGGGAGAAGTCTGACGTAGCACGACGCGGCGCGTAGATTGAATGTCTGGGCGTCTAATGTGTTGACCCATGCTTCAAAATAAAATGACGATTTGTTTAAATGGATTGTCTAGTATTACAAGTTACCAGGGTCATAATTCACTGTTTACGTTCTGTGCACTACTGTATATCCACCTTCGTATCCACCACTGTTTGTATTTTCATTTTCTTTTTTTTAAGAAAATAACATGCTCATTGTGACTCTTAAGCATTATTTTAAAACAATAGCTTTAAAATATATGTTTATATATAAGAAAAAAATATTGTTTAATTCTATCTAACAAAAAATTGCAATTTAATAATTGATTGTTCACCAGGAACGTTATAATCTCCAAATCATAAAAAAATGAACAAACTCATTAAAGCAATCTCTCACATCACGATTGACATAAAAATAGAATATGTGGCAATTCCAAGAATGGTAATGTTTAATAGCACATTTGTGACCATTTTCCCCCATTATGAAACTGAATAAAAGAGATAAACGAGCAAACTTCTGTGAAGATATGTTACGGACAATCATAAGATAATCATGGATATTGGTTAAATAGAATGCAAAGGGCTTTATATTTTTATACGATGTCGTATACGACTCTACAGTCTTGTCAGAAATTAGAAGAGAAAATAATTATGACTTTTTTTAAGAACAATATGTTTTTGCTTTGAGAGAACCGTCTTATTCAATTAAACATAGTTAATAAAAATAGTTGATTGCTGTCATCATCAAACAAAAACAATTCATTATCAAAATTTTGTGTTTAGCACAACACTAAATTTGTGATTACATCGTAGCAAAGCGAATTAAATTATAGCCCTACAAGCAATTATAATACTTGGTGTCGAAATCTAATATATAGAATTCGTTGTAGTTTCATATTTTGCCCTGTCATATACCGAGAACAAACATTTGCATTATAATACAAAAGACAATATTACTCGAGCTGTATATGACCGTCATTTCTTGCCGATTGTTCTTTAAATTTACGCGCGATCTTTCGAATTGCGCATTCTGATTGGTTGTCCCCACTCCTATATTGGGTCTCATCCCCACCCTTCATCGATTTTCTCATTTGCCCCCGAGTTGCCCGCACGCAGCTCCCGAGGTCAGCGAAAGTGCAAAATGCTGTGCAGGTCTGTTCTAAGATAATGGTTCTGGACTATTTGAAGCTTGTTAATGTTTGTTTTTGCAGTGGAGATCAAACTGGACAGGCTTAGAGGAGAAGTAGTCAAATGATGGTTTAAGAGATGGTTATGGCCGTTTGGGAATGAGAAGTGGGTACCGTGATTAATGATGAGTTTTAAATGATGTATATGATTTTTATTTGTATTTTGATATTGATGTGCTGGTTCCAGTTGAGTTTAGTGTCCACATTAAGGCCACGATAATTCACGGAACTATTTTGAGGGAGCCAGTTAACGGTTTCCTTATTTATTGTGAGTGGAGTATAGGGTCTAAGAGTGAATGCTTCTATAGCTTTGTGTCTATATAATTTTGTGGGGTTCTTTTCACTTTCCCGTATACTATACGTACATACGAACGTATAGTATAAGGAATATAGGGAAAGATATGTAATGCTGCGCGAAAATACGGTGGATTTCCGGCAGAAAAACTCTTATTACAGGGTCCTGGTAACGAAAAAGTGGATAAATCCAGTTGTTAAGTTAGGAAAAAATTTCCTATCACATGGTGCAGCCAGAATCCCAATTTTGTGGGTCCTTGATACCGAAAGATCAATTGAAAGGAAAACGTCTGTCCGTCCGTCTGTCTGTGAACAACACTAGGGACTGAACCGTTCAGCCGATTTTCTCCAAAATTGATACTCCCCCATCGATCTGGCTGATGTCACAGCCCTTTGAATTTGAAACAGATATTTTAACTTAGGTACTTTATATGAAGCCCCTGGAACATTTTCAAAATTTTCAAAAAAATAGCGCAAAATGCCACCAATTGACTAAATTTTGTTGTTGGATAGTCTGGGAGTAGACAATTTTTCTTTTCTTTAAACCATTTTTTTCTCTAAACCGCACGTTTTTTTTATTAAATTGGGACCTGATATAGCATAAAGGAAGCTTAAGAAAATTGTGCGGGTATCATGTTTGTTAAAATGCCTGTTTTCGCAAACATTTTAAAAAATTAAAAACTTTTCTGCGTTTTTGTACAACTACAATAGTGCAGTTACAATTTCTTTTCTTAATTAAATATGCTCATCAAAACAGGTCTTCAAATAAAGTCATGAAAGAATTTTTTTAAAATATGCGTAGGGTCATTCCATGCAAAAAAGTAGGAAATCTGACACTACATCTCAGAATTTAAAAATATTTTGCCACCTTACTTATTATGATACCTGCATGAACCAGGTACAATATTTTTGTCTCATCATCCATTGTTTAGCAACAATGGGCACTTGAAATATTAGGTTAGCAGTCTGTAGACATTCCGTTATGATTTTTTTCCGATGATATGCAAACAAGCAAAAAATATGAAAGTGACACCATTTGTAGAAGAAATGTAAAGGATAATTTTACGCTAAAGATATTTTTTTACCGTCAGTCTTTAACAATTAGGAAGTAAACAAATTCTAAAAAATGCAATAAATGGAAATATAATATTTTTAAATTCTTGAATTTTGGAAGAAAAATTGCTGAAACTACTTTCAAGCTACTCTGTAAATTTCATCATGGAATCTTGAATGGTTTTAAAGTTATGAATAAAAGTATCTTACTGGCGCTCCATTAACGAACTCGTCTCAGTTGCTAGAGCCGCCGTGCCACAGCGCTCCTCGTTAGTTTTCCTCCGCCGCGCGATGGTGGATTTCGCAAAACTACTTCTCTAGGTGTTAATTTTGCCGTAGGAGCTACATGAAGAGATACGCCAAAAAACGTTTTGGTAAACACGTTAAAATCATGTATTTCTCATTAGCTGTTTTCACGTTTGCAAATTTTTCTTTGAATTGTGTCAACATTTCTTCTCCATCATTGCTTTCTGTACTCACATGAAATAATTCAGAAACTGTTTTATTTACGGCACTCACCTTTCTCCTTGCGTACGATATCTCTCGTGTTTGTTTTCGCGATGACAATGGTGATTGACCCAGAGGGTACAAAATGTTTACATTACTGATAGTGGCTTCCTCTGCAACTCCTGGGGCTACGTACTCCTCTTCACTTGACGTTTTCACTTCACTGTTTCAGTTGAGTCACTAAAATCTGCATTGGGCATTTTGGATATTTTGTGACGACACATTGCATATTGCTTCACCTACCACTTAATTCGATATTTTCTTCCGCGTCGCCTCTGTAATCTTTCTCTTACCCACCCGACTTTTGTGCTTCTCGAGTCCGAATGGATTGCAGCACCAAAGCCTGTTAAACCCTCACAATCTTTGGCATTTTCTATCACGATGTATCACTGAACAGTAACACGCGAAAACTAAGCCTGTAAACTGGTGTCAGGATCCCTTCGAAGGCATCGATGGATATCCCTAGGGAATGAACTTGGCGGTGCCTGCCTACGACCTTGCGTCATCGCTCGCTGGGCAAAGGCACGCGACTTTCAACCTTAAGAGCAAAATGCGCGTATACTTTTTATTTAATAACTTACGCATTTTTTAAGATTCCATCGCGACAGTTTGCAGAATGGTTATTTATTGATTCTTCCTGCAGTGTGTAAAATATGAAAGAAAAGAAAATATTATTTTTGAAGAAAAATGTATTTGTTTAATTTATTAGCATTTTTATTATAAACAAATGTCTCAATCCTTAATATATTATCAACTGCTTAAAATATGATCATTTATCTTCAAAATAGTGTGCCCGTTTTTAAAGTTTTATTCATTTTATTAACGTCGTAATTATTATCATTATTGAGTACATTGTGTCATCGTCCATGTTTAACCCGTAATTGTTGCTAAACTGCTGAAGATATTCATTCCATAAATTGTCTTTTAACTGTTCATCATTAGTAGATTAATGTAATAAAATATGAAAAAAATCTGAGACTCACTGTCCGAAAACCTGAAATTTTGCATGGAATGACCCAGTAGTTTTTCTATAATTTCCTGGCAAACACAATAGCCCGCTGCAAATTTACTGCACTTAAGACAGCTGGATGCAACGTAAATTGGAATTTGCAATTTTGTATGATATTTCTTTGTTCGTTTCTCACATTCGATCTTTTGCTATTCATTTTCAATAAATTATTTATTTTGAATTATTTGAAATAAAATTTAATAGCTCTCAGAATAGCGACGATGCAGGGAATACAACAATGGAATTCCCTTTCGTGCTGGCGAATTACTGTGAATTACGTGTCATTGTTGTGACCTGATGGAGCTGTACGAAAAAGAGTTATAATTGTTTAATTTATGTTGATATTTGCATGAAAATATTTAGTATTCGCACCAAATGCTGTACGATTTGTAGTCAGTAGAGTATTTGTTGCACGGTTTTAGAATACTCTTCTCTAATCATGGCCCAATAAAATGCATTTCCATATTGTCCAGGGTATCAGTCTTCTTTTTCCAATACAGGTTTACAAAACGTTTGTATTTTTTTTGCGCAGTTGTAGAATTCACATAGTTCTGACAACACTGCGATGGAAACAGTAAGGTGTTCGCAACAGTTGAGTTCTTGGTTGAATTGGACGATTTCAAATGATACCGAAGATGTTAGTAGCGCAGAAAGTGCAATATTTCAATATTAAGTTGCTGTTTCCGATAACGCAGGAAAGTAAGTGCTGTTATAGCACCACTAGTTTTTCTCAGGCTCACCTCGGGCTTTTATAATAATCTTGTATAAGATAGCAAGCGTACATACCAATAATTTGCGTATAGATGCTTCAAACTATCACCTAAATCAGCACTTTTTTTGCTTGTTTAGGTGAAAAAACATGAAAATTATCAAATTTACCATTTTTTGAAGAATATTTTAATTTTTTAATATCTAACTGAAGTGGCCTGGTTTACCCTGGTATTCATTTTTCACGATCTATCAGGAAGGAAATCTATTTCCGCTCTGTTTGCTCAGTTCTGACTTTTCGAGGGCATCTCCACTCAACTCGACCTTTCTCTCCTTCCGTGTCCCAATCCCCAAACCTCCGATCTACTTTATTCACTATTTAAAATGATTAAGACCAGAAGAATAAAATGTCTTTACTCAAAACTATGCGCTTTTTGAGTATTTATCGAATGATTTGTATGTATAGGTAAACACTATTGGTTTTAATGGAGTGGAATAATCGTACTAATATAATAAACCAAACTTTTCTGCAAATATTACATACAATCTAAGAGTTTTAGCATCAAATTAAGTATTTAAATGAACTTGATTCATGACTTCTTTCATTAATTTCATATCTTTTGTTCACTTGATATGTTCAAGCCTATATGGAATTGAGAGCAAATTCCAACTTATCTTTATAACCATCTAATATGCGACGAAAAACTGTCAAGATTATCATTCTCAAATAGAAAAAATTCACATTACGCAATGAATGTAATATAAACTACCAATTTGCAGAATAATATACATTTGCAGTATTTATTTCAATATATTTTGTAGTAATGTTCATAATTTATTCTTCTTTCGCTCGTTCCACTAAATGCCTCAAGGCCACACGCAGGCAGCCACAGTTTCTGCTCTCAATTAATTTGTTCGACATTTTGATGTTAATCGTGAATAAGTGACCTGATTAGTCGCTGTATACTCCAAAGTAATTCTGATATTTTTTTTGTAAAAGAAGCCCGTTTGGGGGATAATATTTGTTAGAACATCTTTGCTATTTTTAATGTTTCATCGCTAAAAAATATTCGTGCACAAAAGTGAAGCAATTACACCAATTGTACCAATTTTGTGTAGAATATTCCAATGCAAAAAGTTTTCCATTAGACCAGCCAGAGTAACCCTGTGACCATCCGTTTTCCCTCCGAAAGCTCAAGAAAACGTGGCACATTTATCGCCCGCACGAAAAGCATCGGTACTCATAGCGCGCGCCGCACAGACAGAAGAGAGCTACTGATTAGTTCTCATAAGTATCACAAGAGTTCACTAGAATCGCTTGGCTAGGGTAACAGCGAGACATACAGCACATCCCGTTCCTTTTCGGAGCGTGTCGGCAAGCAGCGAGGTTGAATGGACGTAGCGTGTCGACGTGGACGCCATCAATCCAGACGAAGAAAAGGCATCAGAGCTCTTGAAAGACAAAAGGAAGAGGTAATTAATTCTTTGAATTAGTACGAAAAGAATTACTGTTTAAGGATTAATTAACAAGATGTTTAAGAACAATGGGAAGAGGGGAAGGAGCCCTGTTACTTATAATTGATTAGAATCTAACACGTGGTTTTTATATCCTTCTTTTCCAGCTTTTTTCTTTTTTCTTTTAGTCTTTATTCTTTTTATATGCTCTTCGCTTATTATATGGAATTGAATTCTACTGGATATAATTGGAGAATACTAGCGGCATATGGTTAAAACATTTCCGTTGGCAAAAGACGAGTATTTAACCACACCGTTAGCCCAGAGGGAGTTCTACTGCAAGGAAGCTTTGGTAAAGGTACCCGATCAGCGGAGCGAGCAGCGAAGGGAAACCTTCAGCATCAAGGTCACCTATGTCGCCACTGCTCCAGGTTCTGAAGACGGCGAACGAAACCCCCGTGTTGAAAAGGATTTCAAAGTAAGAAAGTTCCTTTTACAAACATTCTAGTGCTCAGAACTTGTTTAATGAAGCAGATAGAGTAATACTGTGCAAACCGAGGAAAAGATTTAATATTCAGTTAGTTAGAGGAGAGAGCAATTGTATATAACTTACAGAATCAATGTTTCTTTATCCTTATTCTTTGTAAAAATAGAAACAGTAAAAACTTAATTTTTGTGTTACATGGAAGAGAATGTAAATGGTACCAAAGAATGTGTGAAGGCCTAGTAAAATTTTGATTTGATGAGAAAGACAGTGTAAATTAGTAAAGTAGCGAAGAGAAGGGTGTATAGATTTAAGAATTTTCTTGTGTATTCTATTTTCAGCAATTGACAGCGTATTTTGTGTTTTTCTATGAATTTATGAGTGTCATGTGTATGAGATATTTTTGTGTATGAGCCACAAAATTTTTTATCTCAAGATTATAGTAAGGTTTTTAAGAAATCTGTGTTTTAATCTGAATGATTCGCGAGACCGTAGTGTAGAGAACCCACGTCCTTGATCCCACCAATTTCAATTTTTTTATGTGTCCCACCGTCATCCCGATTGAGCTACCAAACATCCTAGGGAGATTATTAAAATTTCTCTCCATTACCCCGAAGACAGTGGTGGTCGCAACCCGAATTGCCCGGGTATTTACGAGTATTTATCACTGTCATCTACTATACGGGGTAAGAATTTGTCGATCTATAACGTAACTAAAATTACTTCTACTTAACATCTCCACCAACTCCTCCACGCCAGGTGCCGTTCTACCCCGCTCTGCACCGCCGCGCTCCACCCCGCCCCACTCCACTCCGCCCTTGCCCCTCCATCCATCTCTCCGCCCCACGTCCCCCGTGAACCTTCTCATCCTCTCCGCCCCGCCCTCTCCTCTCCGATCCCCTTGTCATCCACTTACGACAGCCCAAGTTCACTCCTATGACGTGCCACCCTTGGACCTGACTGACTTCAGCGTATATCTGTTGCGATGCGTCACTTTGGAGTACATATTGTGGTTGATTTGGAAGGTTTAATGGGTTGGGGAAAGGGGGCACTTTTTCTCAAGAAGCTTTACGCATCACTTATTGCAAATACTGAAGAAGGGGGAGGGAGAGGAAACGACAAATTAGGTGGAGATGCTTAAGGAGTCGAGCTCAGAGATGGCGGCCTCTTACCCCATCAGTCCGTGGACCAGGTGCGGCGGGGACGACAGCAGCGACGGCGACGGAGTTCTGTGACCGGCTCTCACATCTGCCTCCATCTATGCCACTCTCTCTGCCACTGCCACTACCTCTGCCGCCCCCGGACCCGTTTATATTGGGCCCGATCTTGCATTCGGCAGCACTCTTGGAGATCGCTTGCCGGAATGTTTCGCGATGCTGGATGTGGTTCAGGTCGCCTTGAGAGTCGCTCCCGGCACGGTGTGGTGTAACCGCAGTCGCCACACTTCGCCCCGCTTCACTTCGCTCCGCTCCATGCCGTCCGCTTCCCTCCGCCTCGCCCCACGCCACCCGACCCCGCCCGACTTGGCCGCGCACCCACTCCTCCCACTCTCCCCACTCCTGCCCCTCCTCTCCGGCTCTCGCCCGATTTCTTCCCGACAGCTCCATCAAATGATGCTGCCCAACAATCCGTAACGCCCAGTTGTGTAGCGCGTTGCATTAGACAACAACAACAGAAAACTTATTTCTTCCTTGCGTGCACTCTTCTTGGCGATATGATGCGCACCTAGGACATTATGGCGCATTGTTTGGCTCCTGTTCGGCGACGGGCATCTTGGCTGCGCGTTGCGTGGAATTCTTTTCAGCGTAAAACGTTTAGTGCCGGTGTGCGCTCCGTCTCTTAGGAAACATTGAGTTTGTCTTTGCGGACTTCAACGTCGTAAAGGAACGGATAACTGGTTGAAATAATAGGTAGGGTAAATAAGAGAACTCGGGGAAAACCTGCCGTGAACATCTTCGTTTACCACAAATTCCACTACATCGATTAAGATACTCGCAGAAAGATAACCACTTGAGAGACTCTTAGGAAGATTGGACGTTGATCATTACTGTATGGGCCGCCTGTGTGGCGTGGTTCTAGCTTTGTTTCATTTGGATAGATTTGTAATATCTACTCGTGTACTCTTGTAATGTGTTGTTTTTCACAATAATTAAATACATCCAAAATTCATCCAAAAGTCTCTTAAGAGTTATCATATTTTTATCGACCATTGAGTGCATCATCGTGCACCATTGAGTGCATGAGCGACCATTGAGACCATCATTTGCAGTGTCTAAAGAATGAAAAACTACATATTTTATGATGAAATACAAAGGAAATTTAATAACATTTTCCAGGCATTAATTTTTCAAGCACAACATTTTCCAGGTAAATTATTAGAAAACAAGTTTACGGAATTTTCCTTATGAGATGTTGATTATAAAAAGTGCAAACGTTATCCATATGGACTCTTAATTATCACTAAACAGCTACATCTACAACCATAAAATCCAAACATTTAAAAGTATCTTTTATTTGTCTCTTCAAAATAAGACACTGCGTTCTCATATATATATATATATATATATATATATATATATATATATATATATATATATATATACAGGGTGAGTCACGTAACTTTAGCACCTCCTGTAACTTTTGAACGGTTGAAGTTATTGCAATGCAGTTTTCACGGAAGTGCATGAGGGAAAGGGGCTAATTGATACGTGCATTAATTTCTATTTTACCACTTGTATTTTACGAGATATTTGAGGTAACTTTGTTTTTTCAAATGGAACTATACATATTTTTTCAGTCCACCATGACGAGCGTAAAAAGACGAATCCAATGATGTACATATTTTCATATGTTAGATAAGCATTTTTTGATTAATTTTGATTTTTGCGACCGGGGTTTAACGGACGTTTTGAATAGTCCACCACACAAGGTCATGCAGCGCTCCACCAGCACACGTGCGCCTGGCGAAGGGAAGGGAAGGGGAGGGATCTTATTTGAAAATACGAAACATAGTATTCCAAATATTCACAAAACCATTGCAGTTTTTTCCTGAACTGTGCTTTCCATCCTTCCGCATTTTCAGATTTTCGTCTTTCTTTGATTGAAGGAATTAAAGGATGGAAAATAAGGATTTGTCATAAGTTTGTATTGTAATAAAATTGTTTATAACTTCAACTCCATTTAATGAGATTTCATAAGATGCGTAGTAATGGGATCTTGAAACAAAGCACAATAAGAATAAATAATTAAAACTGTACAAAAATATATTGTATATTTTGAGCAAACAAATTCAATGTTAATACGAATATAATAATAACTTAGGGATAGAAATAATCTTATTTCAATAAATACTACTTAAGACAAATCCGTATTTTCAATCCCTAAGAAACCCAAATTACTGAAAATGGATTAAGTTGAAAAGGAGAGTTCAGGAAAAAATGCAACAGTTTTGTGAATATTTTTCGTATCCTCAAGTACTTAAATCCCTTCCCTTCCCCGACCCCGCGTTTGCTGGGGGAGCGCTGCATGACCTTGTGGGGCTGACAGTTACAATGAAAATATCCGTTAAACACTAATCACAAAAAATCACAATTACTCAAAAAAATGCTTATCTAACATATGACAATATTTATATCGTTGGATTCGTCTTTTACGCTTGTCATGATAGACTGAAAAAAGATGTATAGTCCCATTTGAAAAAACAAAGTTACCTCAAATATCTCGTAAAATAAAAGTGATAGAAGAGAAATCAATAAACATATCAACTAGCCCCATTCCCTCATTCACTTCCGTGAAAACTGCATTGCAATATCTTCAACCGTTCAAAAGTTACAGAAGGTGCTAAAGTTACGTGACTCACCCTGTATATATATATATATATATATATATATATATATATATATATATATATATATTCAAGATACAACATTTCGTTTTCAAAAGGAAAGCACAGGCAGGTCATGGAAAGGTCAAAACAAATAATTCCTTTATGTCAACATAGAAAAAGAACGCAAAATATTGTCTTAGAACTTTTCTTGGAAATATTTTCAACGAAAAGCACGATGTAAAAAGGAAGAAGATATTTAATCAGTACGATTCTTGACAGCTGTTCGTTCGCTACGTCAGAGGAAGCGGGATATCAAATATTGAGAAAGAGGCAGGAGCCGCCACTGTACACACTCCTCTAGGCGGGTGAGGAAAAGCTGTAGCAAAGGTGATGGCATTGGAAGGTTTACAAGTTGAGCACAGACGGTAAGTCACTTGGGAGAGGGAACAGAATAAACTAGGGCATGTCGAGTTAGAAAAATGAAAAACATCAAGACTGCTGCAGGAAGAAAGCTGCACATTGAACGGATCGATTTGCTCTGGAAATAGGAAGTGGGTATTGTAGGCGCGGGGAGAAGCAAAACCGGACAAAGTGAGTGTTTACGCACGCTAGTGGCAGATCAATGTCAGATCCCCTCTTCAGTCATGTGAGACTTGGATGAACTTCACGCGGTCATTCGCGTAGTTATGGACTTGTGCTACGCCGACAGTCGGCACTTGTGCCCTGCCACTCATCAACATGCCGCAAAGCCTCTAACGGCATTTTTTCATCAAGGGCTACAGGCTGCCCATCTTCAAAGGTTTCATTCGCACGTGTGCGGGACGACATTGGAAACCAGACCACGGCGGCATACATGCCTGGTCATCGTGGCCGGAACGGAACATTCGTTCAGATGGTGCAGAATATCGTGCACATCATCACCGCATCACGGCACGGTTAGACTCCAGCCCCGGCAGCGAACGGATCGAAAGCAGCGCCTCCGCAACGCAGGTACCTATTCTTGTCTCCAGGGTGCCGAACCATTGTAAAGACTATCAGCTCATGTATCACAACCCAGAAATTATAATTGTTCATTCATTGTTTTTGGTGCCATTTGTCATTTCATTAATTTTAAGATTTTTATTTAGGATTTTATTAATAATTCACTGCTCGGGCCCGGCATGCATTTTGTAAATAGTAGAATAGTTTAAAATTGGTTTGTTCTTTTCCTTCTTAGATAATAAGTTTTATATATTCCAAGAGGCAATAAAACTCTAACTTCAATTCAGTCAATTAAATTAATATTATCTTCGGTTTTGCGTTTTATATTTTAAGGTTGACCCATAATTTCCTCTTTCGAGGCGGTCCTCCGTCCCCCCTTTTTAGTAGCCCTCTGGCTATATCACTCGAGCTACCGGAGGCCGATATGTGTGTGTGCTGTGTGTCAACATAGCCAGCAGTCTAGTCCTGCTGTTGGCTCATCATCGTGCGTGGCGCTGTGTGAGAGGTGGGTACCAGGTGAGTACAGCATCGGCACGCGCTCACAGGCCACGGACGCGCGGTGCGTACACAGTGAGGGAGAGAAGAAACGCGTCAGGGTAAGTCAAAATGACTGAGGTAGGAAATGGAGGGGAGAAGAGTGAAAAATAGGGAATTGGAGGTCGAGGATTTGAGACCCAGAGAACGGAAATGGAATGAGGAGAGAGTCGACGCAGAAAGGGCTTGGGACTGGGCGGAGCGAGATGGGTATGACGGGGAGAGGCAGGTGGGGCCGGAGCGAATGGTGCGAAAAGGCGTGGTATGATGACGGGACGAGAGGGTGGGGCGAAATTGATTAAAACGTAGGATGCAGCGAGGAAAGCGAGGTGGAGTGGGGCGTTAGTGAAAGAGATAGGGCGGGGAAGAGCCTGACAGGGTCGATGGGAGTTGCATGACGCGGGTGGGGAAGAGGCAAAACAGCAGAGGACGGGGCAGAATATGGGTGACCGGGCCAGCAAGCAGCGGAACGGGAAGGAGTCGCTTCAAATGGGATAGGGCAGAGCGGAAGGAGACGGAACGAGCGTCGAATGGGGCGGAGCGGGAAAGGCGGTTGATTGATCGATTATTTCGGGTTTTTGAGCGCGTCAACGGCCAAGATCATTATTCCCGCAAGTGTAGTGCACGTGTTTCCCTCGAGATAAGGGGGAGTCAGGATGTGTGGGGGCGATGAGGACGTTGTGGGCGGAGGCGAGGCGGCGGGAGAGCTTAGGCGTGAAGCGAAGGATTTATGAGGATGAAGGTGGCTCCACACATTCGGCATTCTCCGAGCCGCGAGTTACTACTCGCCCGATCCCGACCAACTGACGTGTTCTGCGAGTGTTCCCTCCCTTTGATGTGTCCAGAAGACCGACACGCGGCGGGTAGGGAGAGCGCCGAATGTTCATCATTCGGCAAATAGCAAGCGACCCTTCTACACTACGATTCGGCGAGCGGTTGCTCGCTGTTCGCCGAATAGCGAATGTGGGGAGCCGCCGTAAGCAAAGGACGAGGCGGAGCGGTGGTGCCAGTGGGTGCCAGCGGCTGGAGGCGATGCGGCGGAAGAGCGTAGTTCGGGGCGGTGAAGGCAGAGATGAGAGGGTGGGGAAAGGAGAGCTGAGGGGCGGGCCGTGACAAGCGGGGCGGAGGGGAGGGTGCGGCAGAGAAATCCATGGCGGGTGAAGGCGGAAATGTGAGGATGGGGTAAGGGCGACGAAGGAGCGGAGGGGGCTAGGCGAGTGGAGCCGAAGTGGCAGAGTAGTGTAACGCGGGTCTCAGGAGAAAGGAGCTATGTGAGTGGGCGAAGAAGGACGAGGCAGTGTCCGTTGATGTGGGGTGGGGAGGGTGTGGTAAGGCGGACCGAGGGGCGGGGCGGAGGTGTGGGTGGCGGATGAACACGAGGCGGCGGAGGAGCATTGCGCGGGGCGGGGGGATGGCGGAGATGTGCGGGTGGGGCAGGTGTGGGCGAAGCGGCGGGGGAGCGCAGCGCAGGGCGGGGCATGGCGGGGATGTGATGGTGGGATGAGGAGGGGCGGGGGCGGGCGGAGGCGAGGCTGCGGAGGAGCGCAGCGCAGCGGGGGCGGGGTCGACGCCAGGTGCTGGGCGCGGGGGCGGGGTGGGGGCGGGGGCGGGCGGTGGGTGAATGATTTATGGGCGGGCGGGCGGGGCCGCCCGGTGCGAGCGCCCGTCAGCGCCAGATAGCCATCGAGGTGGCGGCGCTGGCGCTGACAGGACGGCGCTGCGCTGCCACTGGTCAAGATGGTGGGCGTGATAATTTCGTGGTGAGAATCGATTTGTAATAAATGCGCCGGATAGCATATAATTAGTAATTCGCTTCAATAGCGCCACACCACAATCTACAACAGCTCCTCAGCCTAATAGTCTATACTATTGATGCTACCAGGAAGTGTGATGATGATGAGGGCGAGGAGGAAAAGGCAAATAACGTGATCAATTACAAACAAAAATATGCAATACGATAGAATCGGTGACAAAATAGAAATTATCTATGAAATATTACAGCGTCAATATTTTACGAGGTTCGATCAGAATATCAAACTACAAATACAAATATTGTTGAATTGTGCTCATCGCTGAACAAGTCACTAGACACTATTCTAATTTTTTTCTAATAGAACAACGTTGAATCATATCCTATGGGCATACAGCGGGGAAGTTTGTATAGGATCTCGTAATATCTCCATATATAATTTGTGGTGCTACAACAGCACATATTTTCTCGCGTTATTGGAAACAGCTACGTAGTATTGAAATATAGCACTTTCTGTGCAACTAACATCTTAGCTATTATTTGAAAACGTACAATTCAACAAAGAAGCAAGTACAATTCAACCAACTCATTCTTTCCGTCGCAGTGTTGTCAGAACTACATGAATTATACAACTGCATAAAAATAGAATACAAAAGTTTTGTAAACTTGTATTGGAAAATGAAGGCTGATAACCCGGCAATATAGAAATGCATTCCATAGGGCCATGATTAGAGGAGAGTATTCTAAAACCATACGAAAATACTCTACTCACTACAAATGGTTACGCATTTGGTGCGAAAACTAAATATTTTCATGCAAATATCGACATAAATTTGACGATTATAACTCATTTTCATACAGCTACATCTGGTCACAACAAAGACACGAAATTTTATAGAAATTCGCGAGCGCGAAATGGAATTCCATTGTTGCATTGTCGATACTCTCTGAGAGCTAGTAATTTTTATTTCAAATATTTCAAAATAATTTCTTTAAAAATTAATGTGTACATGTATAACAAAAGGTCGAACGTAAACACGAGAGAAGAAATAATGTACAAAATTGCAGCATCTAATTTACGACGCATCCAGCTGTCTGAATCGCACTAAATTTGCAGCGGGCTATTATGTTTGTCACGAAATTATAGAAAAACTACTCATATTTTCAAAAAATTTAACATGACCTTATTTAGACCAATTATACCTATTTTTGATGAGAACATTTCATTAACAAAAAGAATTGTATCTTCACAATTATAGTTGTAGAAAGACGCCGAAATATTTTTAATTTCTTTAAAATGTTTGCAAAATTAGGCATTTTAACGAACATTAAACATGCACCTTTCTCTTAAGCGTTCTTCGCGCTATCTCAGGTGCCAATTTAATAAAAATATATTGTGCGGTTTTTGAGAAAAAAAGGGTTTAAAGAAAATAAAAAAAGTCCATGTGTGACACAAATTTTCACAAAAAATACTTGTTTTCGAAAAATTGAACATGACCTTAATTGAAGACCTGATTTTAAACACATTTCCTTTAGAAAAGAAAATTGTATCTTCATAATTTTAGTTGCAGGAAGATGCTAAAACATTTTGAATTTTCCAAAAATCTGAGTTTTCAACCAAAAATCGATTGCCGTTAGGTCGTCTGTCTAAAATTTGAGAACTGCTGGACCTATTTGGCTAAATTTGATGTTAAAATATTCGGGGAATTACAGGGAAATTATTTAAAAATGCCAAGGAAAATAGTAATAACGGCAATTTAATTGTTTGTATAAACTGCCTACCTGTCAAAGATTTGATGTTCGTTCTGTATTGTTTATGTTATGACAGTCATCTGTTCATGTAGCTTGACATCTCTTTCTAATTTTAGTCACAAAATAAATAATTTGATATAGTGACACTACTGCTAAGTGCGCGAGAATATTCACGTTTTGGAGTCTCTTGATTCCCAAAAAGTGGTTCTTTCAAAACGTCCGTCCGTCCTCCGTCCGTCTGTGAACAACACTAGCGCCTAAACCATGAGTACGATTTATTCCAAAATATATATTCTTCGGTCGATCTGATTCCACTCGAGGCGCCGCGATTTTGTAAAACATTCTTCAAAATTTCGGGGTACTTTACATGAAGTCCCTCGGACACTTTCGAAATTTTCTCCAAAACGGCTCCAAATTTTTTCTATAAATTTCTTGTAAGAAATTTATTAAAGTGGCACACTTATTAAAGTGGCATAGGTCCGATTTTCACGGTTAACCCTAAATTTTCGAAAATTGCAAAATTTGAATTTTATTCGGCGTCTTCCTCCAACTACAAAATTGCAGATAAAGATTTTTCCTTCAAATACAATTTGTTCTTCGTAGTGAGTTCTTTCTTTAAGGACATGTGCATTTTTTAACAATTTAGTAGATTTCGCGCAGTTAAAATTTGAATATGTAAAATTTAAAAAAAATACAAAAAACAGATTTCCTCAAAAACGGCTCCAACTTTTGGTGGGGATAGTGCTAAATGTACTCTATGGGATGACATAAACGTCATATTGCTCTATTCTTTTGTTTTTTCAAAAATTGCAAGAATGTAATTTTTTTGACTTGTCTCTCGCGTCCTTAATATTTACATTAGCGGCGATTTGTTGAGATCACTATATTAATGATTACATGTGCTTTAAATAATGTCAAGAAAAGGTTCTCGAAAACTCAACCGTTTTCTGTGGAAACTAGATCAAAATTTCGCATTTTCAGAAAAGCTCAAACGTCATTTTCTCATGAATGGCTCCACATTTTTTCTTCAAGTTGTTGGAACGGATAGTACTAATTGCATTTTTTAATATGACGTAAAGTCCATTTTGATGTATTTTTTGCTTTTTCAAAAATTACACAAATATAATTTTTTTTCAAAGATCTCTCACATCTTTAATGTGTACATTACCAGGAATTCATAAACATTATTGTATTTATAAGTTATATGCTTCAAATGACGTTTCTTGAAAACTCAAAAATTGTCGGTGAAAAAGGGCTTCAAATTTCGCGTTTTTTAGTAGCTTTCTTGCCATTTTCTTAAAAACCGCTACAAATTTTTCAAAGAAAATTGCCATGTAGGACGAGTTTTTTTTGTTCTTTAATATTCTAAAATTAATATTTCCGTTCTACCACTAGGAAACCGAGAAATTAAGAAAATGTCAAAAAATGTAGTTTGGGCGGCGATAGATGGCAGCTGGCGCAAGGATGTGGGAATTCCGAATAGCTTGCCCAGACCCAATGAAATAGAAAACTAATACGGGAAAGTTTGTGCTTTTCTGTAGCACCACTAGTTTATTTTTAATTCCCACACGCTTAATTTCATTGTCGCACGAGCATAATATCGCAAGTTCTTCAGTTGTCCCGCTTAAAAACGTTTTTGAAGACGGTGATAGTCATTCGCGGCAAAACTTCGTCTCTCCGGGATCTCTCAGCGTTAAATTTCTCCGAGTGTGGCTCCTCGGAGCTACGCAACTGCCAGCTAGCATCACGTGATTGATGTCAAATCATGATTAAGTATCATCATATATCAGCGTACACTTGACATGGCGTTGAACCAAGGAGGGGAAGTTGCTCGGGACACGTCGATGGTTATTGTGAGAGTACAGTTAACCAAAATGTTCGCGCACGCGCAATAGACATTGCTTCTTGGCTGAACACCTCCAAGTAAATGTAATGATTATTCAAAGTCGGTACCTACCGAGCATTCCGTTTCCAATAAGTCAAACGGTCGATTGAAATGTAATGTTCGTACTCGTCTAGATTGAGAAGCGCTTGTATTTAATAATCTTTGGTTCTTGAGTTGCTTGACGACTGTTCAGTCGCAGTTCATTGCTCTCGTCGCAATATATGACGCTTTCGTTACGCGTTCCCACATAACACCTCTGCGCTCGACAACCACGGATGCCGCCGACCCGACTGCTTTCCCTGCCGCTGCACCATAACACTGCTCGCCTCGCGCCGCCCTGCCCCTACACCCTTGTAATCAGCACTCCCCCTGACGTCCTCACGTTTGGCCGTCTTCTCCGCCGCGTCCACCGCCTAACAATCTCCTTGTTGCTCTTCCCTTCCACCTCTCCATCGCCCAGCTATATCCCTTCTTCGCCCAGTCCTGCCACCTCCTCGCCGTCTGCGCTGTCCGTCCCCCTCTCCACCCCTTCCCCCCGGTCCCAACGCTCTCATTAGCACCGCCGCGATCGCCTCCGGAATTGTAATTCTTGCTTTCGGCACAGCCTCCTCTACTCAGCCCACTGTCGCTGATATGTGCTCACCTCTTAAAAAACCTCATTGCACCCACCGCCCCTACCGGGTTGTGGGCTCCAAGTGATGTCACTGAAGTACCTCTGACCGGGAGGTCCTGGGGTTCAAGACTTGAAGATGATAGGATTTTCAACACTAGCTAGATAGCTAGTCCAGTTCAGCCGCTGCCTCGAGAAGAATTCTAACGGTCTGCTGTTCTCATTGGTAGTTTTGTGTTTCTGCGGTGAATACCAAAAGAATGCCGCGACAATTCCCTAACAGACGGGTCACGGACCGCGCGCGATCGTTCCTTCCTATCGAGACACCTTGTTGCGGAAACCCCCTCTTGAATCACGTAGGTCGACGCCAGTTCTCATCATTCGGTGGGGGACGATTACCGTTACCTCCTAAGGAAAAACTATGCACTACACTTACGCAGTTGACGCGTCCGGAAACACGAAATAATCAATCAATCAATCCACCGTTACGAGCACTGCATTGCAATTATCACAATCACTCGCACATTTCCTCCGATCACGTTCACAAACCGTCATCGCTGTGACTGCTTCTGTCGCCCTCATCCTCAAAACTCGCTGCTCTGTCCATTCACGCTCCCGTCAACCCTTCCCATCTTCGACGCCAGCGAACCGCTCTGCCCTCTCCGTAGTTGTTGCCGCCTCCGCCACCGACTGTCAATCGGCTTAATGAGCGCTTCGCTAATGACGCGGCGAATGAGTTCGAAGAAGCGCCTCCAGGGAGAGCTGAGAAGCAATTTCGAGAAGTCTCCTCCCCCCGTCCACCTTCCTCCACCAGCGCCGAGGCTGTGTCGAAGGTCGTGTTCCCTGGGCTCCAGACCTTTGCTTTTGCTCACTTTCTACGAGTTACTCGACTTCGAATTGAATAATGCTCGCCGTTTTCTCCAGAAACGCCAAAGAAATGGAGATTTATGAGTATTTGCGGTTATATTTTAATTTTAAATGTGAAATAACTACGCAAATTTTCTACCGATTAAAATTTAATTTGATTGATTGACGCAAATCCTTCATCCAATTTATTTTGATTTAACGACAATACAGATAACGAAATAAAAGTATTATTTGCTATGCATTTCGATCACACTAATGTGTGCAAGCCGGTATTGGACTTCCTGTTAGACGATCTACTGTTGTATATTTACGACGAGATATTTTTGGATCAGTTTACATGGCTCTGAGGCCCTGTCCCACCCGATACCTTATGTCTTCCTAGCATGCGGATTCCCGGTATAGTGGACAGTCCTGTTCCCTTTGCATTGTTCTCTTTATTGAATGTCGGTTTAGAAGCCATACCCTCATCGGCCAGCTGGTATTTGAATGCAGGGGAAGGATCCAAGCTGAAAGGATGATGGCTGTTACTCTGGACGATCACACCATGCCACAACACAAGAACGGCAGCATTCAGTTGCGACACTAACACACCTCACGCACAACCAGTTGTAAGAAAATAAATCCAACTCACCTGCATTAAAGAAGGTCGGTGAAAAACGAAAGTTATGAAGGAAGGAAAAATGGTCTTTCGGATGAGCCAAAACATGAAAAACGTTTCTAAGAATTTTGGATGGAAATTTTCTGAAAAAATTAATAAGACGATCTATTTAGTTACCTTTACGATTTTGCGACTTGTATGGATTAACTTCTTAGAAAGAATTGGGTGTGTCTGTCAAAAGAAATCTCAACAGAAAGCTTGCCATGAAAAAACAAAACCTTTAGAAATTGGTAGACTAATAAGCAATATTTCTTGAACGAGTAATGTAGTGATCGGTTATGCTTTTGAAGAATTTATAACAATTCTGCGGGTAGTCAGCCTGTCCATGGATTTGCGATTGAATTGAATGGAAACATTTATCTCGCTAGCTGTCTTTGTAGAAACGGACTTTACGGACTTGCAGTGAAAGAAAATAAATATTCAAAGATTTGTGAAGGAAAAGACTCCATACCACTTTCCGAGATATTAGAAAGTGAGGTAGAGGATATGGAGACTTGTTTGCACATGTAGGTAATTTTTATTTTTTTCTCGCAATTCCGGTTTAGTTTTGAAAAGTTTGATAGTATGAATGGAGCCTTCAGTTATTACACTAACGTATGGTATTTTTATGCGTGAGTGTTTCATTGATGAACTTTAAAAGTCTTCATATCCAGATGTGTCAAATAGGGGTTGTTTGGCCCCGGCTTTGAGGTAGCTTGGCATTAGCATAGGTTAGGTTGGCACTCTACTTCCGTGAAAATGCCTAAGAGTAAAAAGATGTCAATCTGAATTACTTTTCGGTGTCTTACTTACACAAATAAATGAAAACCATCAACCGTATTTGGCCTTGGAGGTCAGCCTCACATTGGCAACTACAGCAGTCTTGGAAGTTTCAAAATAAAGTATTTAAAAATTAGTCTTTGATTTGGTTTAATAAATCTTTTGGCTGTTATTCATAAACAAATATTTGTATTTCTGAAACATTAAGAAGAGAACTGGAAATTCTGACCATTCTCGAAGTCTATGCCATTCTGTAGCACCACTAGTTCTCCCTCAAACACGTTCAGGGGGTAGACTGGCATTTACATCAATTGGCATTTACAGGAAAGTATTTAAAACGCTTCGAAAATGTTGCTTTTTTAGCGACCACTAATATGACAAAATCGTAGTTTTGAAATAAATTAATGTAAAAAGAAACAAACTTGAAATTGGCGATATTTAGGCAAGTGATCTATCCAGAAAGAGATAGCGTAATTGCTCTTTCACATAATAAATTTAATATTCTAGTTTAATGGTTCCTACTCTTCCATCTAATATTATTTATGAAGGACTAGGGAAGAGGGAACTCTGAAAAAGAAAATTTATTTTGTAAGTTGCGTGGAGTTCAGCCCGTACTGATAATAATTTTGGCTCTGGAAGAAACAACTACGAAGTACACTCAGAACCCAAATATTTTCATAGAAACAAAATTTATGTCCTACTTTTTTTAAGAATCCTAATTACAATTTGTTTAGTTTAATAATAATCTTGAGGTTCCTAAAATAAGTTTAGTCTCCTAAGGTAGTGTATCTAGATGGGACTCATTGCAATTCGAAATAGCGGTCCCACGGCATCGACGTGCATTTTTGTTTTCGTGAGCTGTCTTAAAAATACACCTTTTACTCTTTCATGCCTCACCAAGACATCTCGAATCACCCGACTTATTGGCCGAATATAGCTTTAACCCACTGCACTAAAAGTTTCAGTATTTCTGCTACCTCACAGCATAATTTTCCCAAAATAACACGCTTTATAATTCATATCCTAAATGTCACAAAAGGGTTGGATTGTGATTGTCTTATATGGACGGGTAGCTTAATTTAGCACGCCAAGACGAACAGGGAGAGCTAGCTTATTGACCAGGAAAATTTATATTGTTGGGTTAGGATAAAATCGTAGGCCTGGGGAGCGGCCCGTATATCCCATGCCGGATTTACAATCGCCCGTCACCGAGCGCTTGCTCGAGTAGCAGAATTTTTAAATACTCCTTCATTTTAGCATGTACACCATTTTATATATTTTACTTTTATCCATTGAAACCAAAATGGTTAAATGATTAAATGCTCCTCAAATACTTACTTTGCTATAAATTATATTATTTTGTTTATAAACATGCATAAATTTGTGTTTTTTAAACGTTTTTTTGTAATATTCTGTGTCCTTTTACGCATGTCTTCTTCAATTTAGTGTTCATTTAATTTGGTTGTTCACCAGCTGCTGGCTATGATTTTCTAAATTTTATACAACGTAGTACCAATTTTGCAATCCATAAGAAAAAAGATGCTTACACGAAGTACCCCAGTACACGGAGTACTTGTTTTGTTTAATAAAACAATCAAGAGTTTGTTTGAAGGTTTCAGGTCTTAAAAAAATCTTTCCTTCCAAGCATTACAGAATAAAATCAATGAACTTATCAGCGAATAATTTTCTCCAGGTTCTATAAAATATTTGAGATCACCTATCATTCTTGTCGTACTGATCATATTGAAACTTGTCTAACGTTTATTAAGTCGTGAAGGACACGTGACACAAGCTTATGGAAGCACATTTTATTGAGAAATTTTTAATGAAAAAAGTCGTAAATGAAAATAGGTAATTAGTTATGAAGTTCTTCTAATTATTGTTTGTCATTTCATTTAATATTTTAACCAAAATAAATTGAACTTATCGCAATATGCATATTTTACATGCGGCGTCCAATTTTCATGCTTAATTTTCCAGAGATGAATCAGACAAAAGGACAGGTATTCCCGAAGGCTTTGTTTCCATTGATAGACTTCAATCGACACTTCACCCCGCTACCAAAATCGTTAATTATTAACCATTTCATTAACACTTGTCCATCATTGTTTATTGGAACATAGTTCACAATGTGAAATTCTTCGGAATAATTTGAATTGTGCAGAAGTGAAGTATTTGACAAGTTTGCCACCAACTTGTTGAGCGCAATAACAAAATGAAGTACAGGACAGAAGTTGACAGTCGACTTCTATTACGCAATTCTTTGGAGGGGCATCCAAGTAAGCGCCGTCCAAAGTGTATAATTAATATATTCAGTAAGCCATTAAACAGACATTAATACATTTCAATTTTATATTATACATTTACATTAGATTACACTTTACATGTTCGCCTGCTATAATTACAATTTAGCATTAGACATGTAAATTTTGTATCTTTTCAATTTGTAGGTGAGAATAAACACAATCATTGAATCCAAACAACACAACATTGAGTCTACATACATTCGTAATGATAACAATCAGTTTCAAATTGAAATTAAGCAACTACTAAGTGAAAAAACTATGACCACGATATGGTAAGAAATGGAAAAACATCTGACCTTCATGGTTCAATTCATTAACTTTGTACCACTACATTAACTATGTGTCACTCGTGTTCTCTATTAGTAATTAATAATTGTCTCTGCCCCCAAGGTTGAAGAAATGTTCATAGAAGAAGAATTTAGCAACTATCGCTTACTGAGGCTACGCTCTTAAAGCTCATTGTTTAATTCTATTAAAAATACCTGGTCTAGACCCAAGGCTGCTGTTTAACGAGGTCTGTGTGCAAAATTACCACAAAATTTAGATGGTGAAGTATCAGAAAATTTGTCGCGAAGTGGGTTTCGTCTTTGTCAGCTAGAACATTTTGTAGACGAAAATATTCAAGTAATAAAGCTAAATCAAGTAATAAAAGTAGAAATGGTGCAAGGTAAGTTATTCAAATAAACATATTAATTTCAGATGTCATATATTTAGCTCATTTTGTTACGTAAATTATTATTAAAGTGTTAAAAAGTTTGGTTTTGAGTAATGTGCTTATGCCTTAAATTCAGGTGATTTTATTATTATTGTTATTATTCCATTACATCACGACTAAAGATCTTATGAGTCGGCTGAATATAAAATCTACTCCAGGTTGCAACCAGCTACCTAAGGAGTAGATTCGGTGACTATCAGTTTCCTCTACAATACTTTACGCAAAATGTGGGCTGTTCCAAATAAAGCTATTTCTTGCACTTCGCAGTCTTTTGAATTACCTAGGAGTTTAGACAAGTTCTTACTCAAATTTTGCGGAACAAATCCCAGAGCTCCGATAACTATCGGGACGACCTGTGCTTTTACGCCCCACATTCGGCTGATCTCGATTTCCAAACTCTTGTATTTAAGACGTTTCTCTGCCTCCTTGGTAACGACGTTTTGATCGCAAGGTACAGCAACATCGATAAGTAAACACGACTTTTTTCGCCAAATCCCGGATAACTATATCCGGTTTGTTTGCCGCAATCGTGCGATCAGTTTGAATTTGTTGGTCGTACAATATCGTACACAATCCAACAGACGTCACCGGTTTCGGTGAGTGTTCGTACGACTTGGGGCATGTGTTTGGAACTTCGAGGGCGGTCCAGATCTGCCAGTGGAGGTAGCTACACATCCTGTCATGTATTTTAAGGTATTCGGTCGTTGCTAGGATTGGACAAGCTGAGACAATATGATCAATGGTTTCTACTTGCTCCAGGAAAAATGCGGCATTTATCATCTTGGGAAATTTTGAGAACCGCTTTATCATAATGTCGTGTTTTCAAGGCCTGATCTTGGGCAGCTGTTACAAGTGCTTCCGATTCTGGCTTCATTTTCCCCCTTTTAAGCCACATAAATGATTGATCTTTATTGATCTGCACTTTGTCCATTCTATTTAGGTATTGTCCGTGGAGTGGTTTGTCTCTCCACGATTTCTTTAACAATTTTTGTGCCTCACACTTTATGTTTAGCAGCATCAGAAGTTCAGTGTCTGTGTTATTCGACGTGTCTTGCTAAGTTTTCTTCGCAATGCTTCTTGCTACACTAACAATGCCTCTGTTCCCCATTCTTCGGTCAGATTTCATGACCTGCCTTATTAGAGGGTCATCTTGATGGCTGACTACATACTTCCCCAACCCGACTATTGCGTTGTGCCAGGAGGCCTCAATTTGTCTGAGGCCTCTTCCTCCTTCCTTACGTGACACATAAAGTCTATGTATATCAGCTCGAGGGTGGGAAACATGATGCATTGTTAGCAGTTTTCTGGTTTTTCGATCCATGGTGCCAATTTCTTGCTCAGTCCAGTCCACTAGTCCAAAACGGTATTCGGCTACAGGTATCGGCAAACTACCTATTGCAGATATTTTATTCCTGGAATTCAGAGCGGACTGCAGGTCCAGTCTCACTCTTCTATAATACTCCCTATGAATTCTCTCTTTCATTCTGTCATTCGAGATGGTTTCACATTCTTCAAAGCCCAGATATTTGTAAGTTTTACCTGTCTCAAGATCTTGAATTACAGTATGGGTATCAATTTCAATGTTCTCAGACGTTGTGAGTTTCCCTCTTTTTAAATTGATTTTTGCACACTTGTCAAGACCAAACTTCATGCAGATGTCATTGTTAAAGTCATTCACGACAGACAGCATTTGGGAGAGAATCGCTTCATTCTTAGCAAACACTTTCAGATCATCCATGTAAAACAAATGTGATACTGGCCTTTCATTACCATGGAGCTTAAAACCAAAGTCAGCTTGCGACAACTGTCTAGATAGTGGGATCTAACTAATACAAAAAAGCAGAGGGGATAGTGAATCTCCTTGAAAAATACCCCTGTTAATCTGAATACTTCTGGTTTCTACTGCTTCCTTTCCGCTGTGGATTAGTAACCTGGTACTCCACGACTTCATACTAGCCTTGCAAAATTCAATAAGTCTAGGATGAAATCGATAGATATCCATGGTCTTCAAAATCCAGTCGTGTGGTACACTATCAAAGGCCTTTTGGCAGTCAATCCAAGCCATGCTCAAATTACGTTTGCGTTTCTTTACATCATTCAAGATGACTTTATTCAGTAGCAAGATTTCCTTACAGCCATAAGAGTCTTTACGACATCCTTTTTGTTCAGCTGGCATTAGATGATTCTTATCTAGATGTCTGTACATTTTGTCAGCTATGGCTTAAGTTATGACTTTGTACAGTACTGGCAGACAAGTAACTGGCCTCTAGTTCTTCGCCAAAGAGCTGTCTCCCACTTTGGGGAGCAAATACGTGATGCCGTGTGTGAGCCATTCCGGGATTTCCTTTGGGTTTTCAAAAATTTTATTAACAGCTTTTGCTAGATGAGAATGTATTGCTGTTAATTTCTTAATCCAATAAATCTGGATCTTATCAATCCCGGGGGACTTCCAGTTTCCCATGTTCTTAATTGCTTGGAAGAGGTCCTCTTCCGAGAATTGGTGAACATCTTCCACTCTTTCTACAAGTTCATCGGCAGCATCAACTTCAGATTGAAGCTAAGATGCATCTTTGTTGTAGGATCTGCTCTCCTCCCAGATTCCTGCCAAAAATGCCTGGACGTCATCTTTTGAAGGAGTAACAGCTTTGCCATTCGGTTTTTGAGTCAGATTGCGATAGATAATCTTCGCGTCTCTTTCAAACAACCGGTTCTGTACATGGAAATCTATTCTGCGTTTGTAACGTCTAATTCTTTGAGAAAATTAATTTTTCTTTCTGAACAAATATATTCATTTCTTTTGTAAATAATAAACAATTTGTATGTTTCCAAATATTTTCTATGCTTCTACAATGCAAATTTGTGCCTCGAAATATTTTTTTGAAACCAACTTTTGAGTGCTTATTGCGGCTCAGCCGTTCGGAATGTCCACGGAGTGAATAAGACAAAACATGCCTAAAATTGTCTTGAGAGCTTATTTTCCAATTTTCGAAGTTTCCTCCCTGGACATTCTGTATCGTCAAAGTTGTCGAGCTGTCGCGCCCACTCTACGCAACACTGCTGTGGGGCAGGGCGCAGTAGGGGCCGAAGGTGAGGGGGCGTGGCGCGGTGCAAGCGCTGCGCCGCGCATTTGAATGCGCCCTGCGTGGACGGGGGTGCAACGAGCGCTGCGCGACGCTGCAAGGGACAAAGGGCTGGCGCCCTGGCGCCCTAGGGCGCGCACTGGATGGGCAGCGGCGGCGGCGACGGCGAAAGGAATGAGGGCGGCGGGGGCGGCGAGAGCGTCGGGGGTGCCAATGCGAAGCGAAGGAGGTGGCGTGGCGGCGGCGTCGATGGCGGGGTGAGAGCGGCAGGGCTGGTTGTGATGGCGGGACGGCGGTGGAGCGGAGGCTGGGGGGCGGCAAGGCGGCGGGGTTGCCGGTGTGGGCGGTGGGCGCGACAGGGGTTGGCGAGGGCGGCGGTGAGGCTGCGGCGAGTGTGGGGCCGCGGGGGCGGCGGCACGCGCAAATTGGGCGAATTTAGACGCGGAGCAGGGAGGCGAGTGCGAGGGCGCCCTTTGGAGGCGCGATCGTCGCGCGCCCGCCCCACCCCTCGCGCCCCGAGTCCACACAGCCCGCGCCTCCCACTGCTTCTCTTTGTTTCCCGGCCCGGCGCTCGCTGCGCCGCTGAGCTGCGTTGCTTTGGGACCAGTGCTTCACAACTGGGCTATCTGATGCGATTCCCAAGGGTTTCACGGTGTTTGGGAATAATAAATAAGTAAATAAATGAAGGCAGGAATAAAGAAATGAAGGCAGGAAGAAAGAAATGAAGGCAGGAGTAAAGAAATGAAGGCAGGAATAAAGAAATGAAGGCAGGAATAAACAAATGAAGGCAGGAATAAAGTAATGAAGGCAGGAATAAACAAATGTAAGCAGGAATAAACAAATGAAAGCAGGAATAAACAAATAAAGGCAGGAATAAACAAATGAAGGCAGGAATAAAGAATTGAAGAAAGGAATAAAACGGAATTTTCTTCCCATTTCACCACCTGTGATGTCATTTGACTGAAACCCCAACTGGTTCTCCTTTCTTCTACTCAAACACGCTCTTTCATCTGTTGCTGGTTTGAAATTATAGTTAACAAGTGGTGCTACAGAATGGTACAGACTTTCCCGTATTAGCTTTCTATTTTCTTGAGTCAGGGCTAGCTATTTGGAATTGCTACATACTTTTGCTACCTTCCACCTATCGCCGCTCAAAGTACATTTTTTGACATTTTCTTAATTTTCCAGTTTTCTAATAGTAGAACGGAAACATTAATTTCAGAATATTAAAAACAAAAATCTCGTCCTAAATGGCAATTTTCTTTTAAAAATATTGTAGCTGTTTTTACGAAAATGGCGTTTAAATGCCTCTAAAAATGCAAAATGTGAATCTCTTTTTCACAGATCATTTGTGAGATTTCAAAAAAACTTCTTTTAAAGTAATTTACAGCACTTACACTAACAAATATAATAATTTGTGTAATTTTTGAAAAAAACAAAAATCCCCCAAAATAAACTTTACGTCAAATTGAAGAGTGCAATTAGCAATATCCGTTACAAAAATTTTTTAAAATGTTGGAGAAATTTATGAGAAAATGGCGTTTGAGCGTTTCTGAAAATGCGGAATTTTGAGCTAGTTTTCACAAAAAAATGGTTGAGTTCTAGAGACACATTTCTGCATATTATTTAAAGCACAGGTACTCGTAAATATAATAATGTGAACAAATCACCGCTAAAGTAAATATTAACGACGTGGGAGACCAGCCAAACAAAATTACATTTTTTTAATTTTTGAAAAAACAAAAGAATAGAGCAATATGGTGTACATTTTGCACTATCCTTACCAATAGTTTAAAGAAAAAATGTGGAGCCGTTTTTGAGAAAATCTTGTTTTTGTTATTTTTAAAATGGCACATTTTGCAAGCAATGTTGCGTTAAAACTACTAAAATTTTCAAAAAAATGTACATGACCTTAAAGAAAACACTCACTATGGAGAACAAATTTTATTTGAAGAAAAAATCCCTATCTTTAATTTTGTAGTCGTCGGAAGAAGTCGAAAAAAATCAAACATTATCAATTTTCGAAAATCCAGGGTTAACCCCGAAATTCGGACCTACGCCACCTTAATAAGTGTATTTTACTCCATTCTTTCAAGAAATTTGAAGAAACAATTTGGAGCCGTTTTGAGAAAATTTTGAAAATGTCCGGGAGGCTTCATGTAAAGTACCCTCCGAATTCATTAAGAAAAACAATTGTGCAATTGTTTTTCTTATTGAACTATGCTCATTAAAAACAAATCTTCAAATAAAGTCATGTTGAACTTTTTGAATACATCAGTAGTTTTTCGATAATTTTCTGACAAACGTAATAGCCCGCTGCATATTTATTGCGCTTCAGACAGCCGGATGCGTCTTAAATTGGAATTATGTATATTATTTCTTTGTTCGTTTCTTACTTTCGACCTTTTGTTAATCATTTCCAATAAATTATTTATTTTGAAATATTTTAAATAAAAAGTAAAAAAAATAATAGCTCTTTGAAAAGTGGCAATGCAGGGTGTCAATGAAATTCCGTTTGTGCTCGCGAATTTTTGTGATTTACGCATCATTGTTGTGACCTGATGGAGCTGTATGAAAAAGAGTTATAATTGTATATGTTGATGCTGGCTGGTACCCGGCGCGTTGTTTCCTCAGAAATAATTGAGGAAATATTTCTCTCCCCTCTCTCTTTTCCCCTCTCTCTTTCCCCCCTCTTTTTTCTGACACTCTTTTTTTCTGACACTTTTTTTCTCCTGACTGTTCCCCCTCTACCTTTTCCCTCTCTCGCTCTTCCCCTCTGTCATTTCCCCCTCTCTCATTTTCTCCACTCACTCTTTTTCTATCTGTGTCTCTTTTCTCCCTCTGCGTCTCTTCTTCCCCTCTGTCTCTTCTTCCTTTTTGTTCCTTTTCCCCTCTCTGTCTATTCTTTTCTGTGTCTCTTTTCTCCCACTCTCTGACTCTCATTCTCCCCGTCTCTCTTCCCTCTCTCTCATTTTCCCCACTCTCTGTGCCTCTTTTTCCTTTCTGTGTCTCTTTTCCCCCTCTGTGTATCTTTTCCCTCTCTATGTCTCATCTTCCCTTCTGTGTCTTCATCCCCTTTGTGTCTCTTCTTCCCTCTGTGCCACTTTTCTCCCTCTCTCTGGGTCACTTTTTCCCTCTCTTGCTCTATTTTCTCCCTCTCTCCCTATTTCCCCCACTCTATTTTCCCTCTCTCTTTCCCTTTCTTACTCCCCCATTTCCCCTCTCTTTGTCCTTTCTCTTTTTCACTTTCATCTCATCAAGTTGCGGGGCCTGCTCCTCCTGTTCTCCTCGAACTCGCCCCATGGTACACGGCAACGGCCAGCAACAACAGCTCACGTGAATTGGGAATTGCATTCAACTGAAGCGCCATCTATTGGAGTTATAAAATTGTAATATGCCTATGTTCTTACCGCAAGTGCAAGCAATAAGTTGACTAAGTTTTATCGCAATTGCATGCACGCTGCGACGCCCCACCAAAACGCAACTGCCACTTTGCCGACGCCATTCGCGGGGGGGGGGGGGCGTGCGACGAAACGTGACGCCAACTTCTCGCGAAACACCTCCGACACGCGCTGCGCTTGGGAGGCGAAAGTGGAGGAGACGGAGGCGGGGAGGAACAGGAAGAGGCCGAACCGACCATTCGGAAACACGGGCAGGCGGACGTGGGCGTCGAGGCGAAGGGATATTGGAAGGCACCAGGATTGATTCATTATTATTGATTCAGGGCGCTTCAAATTACAGGGTCATTAGACTCGTAAGTATTGTGCTTGTTTTTCTCTCAGGAGGTGACGGCGGTCCTCCCATGCTGAATGGCGAGATTCGGCTCCGACCTACTGCTAGCTAGAGGGTTTCCTCTAGCGATCTAAAGGAACTAGGTATCTCCCCCCAGCGGGGCACCGCCCCAGCCAGGACAAGCTCTAAGCCCCCGATTGGTCTCGATATGTGTGGTGGTGAAGTGCATGCTTGTTTGTGGGCGTGTGTAAGTGGTGCGGATAGGACAAGGAAGAAGAAGGAAATATCGCGCGCGGTCCGTGGCTCGTTTGTTAGGGCACTGCTCCGGTATTCGGAAGGCACCAGGCGATTGGGGGTAATCTCAAGAAATTCACTGGCATCGATTGAGTAAAATTGGTCAATTAGGACAACTCAGAATGTATTTTACTTATAGGTTCATATAAAATAGTTTGGCCTTCATCAATATTTATTTGAAAAATGAGACTAGCTTTAACCGGTGCCCAACTTCGAGCGGCAAGGTCCTGATATTTGCGTCATATTATGCAGTATCACACGGCCCTTTGTTTAGGGAAATTTTCAAAATCGCGAAGTTCAGAAGTTGTTATAACTACAGACCGGAAAAATATGTAGTATGAAACGTCAAATTATGTACATAAATATGTAATGAAAACAGTACGAATATGTAATAAATATGTAAAATCATATATAATACGTAATATTAGAATACTCTAATTATAAAACTCATTTACATAATACAAACTTACATTTATAAAAAAATAACTATACAAATTTTAGTTACAATGCAAGCATTTTAAAAATCACTTGGAAAGCACAAGTCGATGCACACTTGCACCATACAACTTTCCTATCAGTAGTAAAAACTTCACAGATTGTTATTCAGGAATGTAGTTTATCAGCACGGTTGCCACATAATAAAATGCTCAATGTAGGACAATAGGAAATTGACATCTATATAGGTGATGATAGTGCTAATTTAATTTATTTATTTAATGACTACATTCGATGTCTGAACTTCTATTTTTTCATCACTCTTCGCGCATTTTAATAATTTAACGAATTTAATGTTGTTTTGAACGACGCATTCTCATAAAATTGTACGCAATGTTCTTTACAATTAATGCTTACAAGCAATTCCGCTTTGATTAACTCTACTGAACAGTTATTTCTTTCATCGGTCCATTTTCTAAACATTATAGAAAATACTCGCTCCATAAATGATGATGCAGGCATACTTAGTATGTAAGACATAATTTTGAACAAGTTGTCACTATTATCTGAACATATATTTTGGAAAATAAAAAGTCCATTTGTCGAGTACGACAAGTCGATGACGAGCTAATTTTAGGTTATTTAAAAATATCATTTTAATATCAGCATTTATTTTTTACAACAATTATTTAATATCTGTTATTATTATTATTATTATTATTATTATTATTATTATTATTATTATTATTATTATTATTATTATCATTATTATTATAATACAAGGAACATGTAGAATATAATAGAATAATTTGTAACTTACCAATTTTTAGCAAATATTTGTTCAAATAATTTAAATAATTGAATTAAAACTCCACATGTAGTGCTACACAATCGCAAAACCTTGGGTTTGTTGGGTTGATAAATGAATGGTGTTGTGTTCATAAAATCATATCCAGGCGATTAGAAATCATTGTACAGACTTTTAAAATCCAAATTAGTATTTTATTTTCAAAGTAGGACACATTAGACTTCATTGTAGAACATAGGACAATCATTGTGATTGTAGGACTGTCCTACAGAAAGTAGGACGCGTGGCAACCCTGTTTAGAAGCTAGACTATTAGACGCCATCGTACTAATAGAAGCCATCGTACAAAACTGGCGAAATCTACGACCAGCAAACAATCACTGCAGAAAGTAATATTCTCATCGAACTGTTACACCAAAGCGATCGCCAAAGTTTCTTAGAAATTAAGCTTAAAGGTCACGAAACGCAGCGTCAATCATACTTTTCACACTTAAAGGCGAGAATGGTCTGACGCTCACTTCCCGACACGGAGATAACTGAAGCAGGCGCGGCGGACTGTTTGAATATTCGACCGCGTCTTCACGAAGCGTACCACGAAGCTTCACGAAGCGTTTTTTACAAAATACTTCTTTTCATAAAATATGTAAGATAATTGACAGAAAAAAAGAAATATGTTGAGAAAGTAGCTAAATATGTAAAATATGTAATATAGTGCCAAATATGTAACGAAAATAATAAAAAATATATGTGTTCGGACGGCGACAATTTGTCAAGATTAAAATTTTGAGAACGGTAAGTAGAAAGACAAAAAATATGTATATATCATAAGTTGGTCCATCATTGATAAGACAGAAATCTTTTAAATAACAGCTTTATATACAAATTTTCCACTTTTTTAATGTTAATATATAAAAAAAGCAATGGAAAAGTACCAAACAGAAGAATTACAAAAAAATTAATATATACACGAGTCAACAGAATGCACCTTGTTAAAATATTTAGAAAATTTAAAGACATATTACAAACAGTATGAAAGAAATTAGAGAAAGAGAGAGAGATTGTAAAAAATATGTAATTACGTAAAAATCCGGTCTCTAGCTTATAACAAATGACTATACCTACACCCGTACAATTGTGGGGAGCAGTAATTAATTTTTCATGACATATAACATGACAATAAAACATGTTGATATATTAAAAAATAAAGACAATAATAAATGTCATTAGCATTGCCAGTAAGAGCATAGGAAGTCTCGTAATCGATGGACATTCTCCTTTTCCGACAAGGTGCGTCTGCTCACACATACGATATCAGCCAGGTCAGCTGTCCTTGCAGTATGACATTTACCAAGTTCTAATGTCACTGTTTTTGCAACAAATACTTTTCGAATATTAACAATATTTATATCATTGCATTGTATTTTGAAAGACCTTTAGAATGATGGAGGAAAAATATATACTTCCATTTAAAAAATCAATGTTGTGTCAATATCTCTAAAGTTACAGACGCTACAAACAAGAAAACTAAATATGTTATTTGCCCCATCATCTGCCCCATCCCGCAACAACATGGCGCAAATAGCATCTCGATACCTCGAACCGTTTTCAAGATATTTGCTGTGGACAACTTAGGTGGTCCAACCTGTATGTACATAATAGCGACGGTTACAGCACTGTAATGGGCGTTTATCGCATTCAAGGCGCTATTTTGTTTTGTCATGCCAAGTGTCTTGTAACATATCTCTTCTTTCCATTGCCACTGTTATAACATTCTTCCATATCACTCTTGGCTGACTTCCGTTCCTCCGTCTTGCTGGCGTCCAGTTATAAACCTTTTTTTGTATCAGTTACGCCCAAATGGCGTAATTCATCCTTTTTAGATGGCTGTACCATAACAATTTTCTCTTTTCAAAAACATCACTAAAGCATCCTTCTATATTTGGGCGCCTGAAATGTACTAATTTGTCATATTATTAATTTTCTTTTATAAAGGCGAATAAATAAAATTAATTATATGACAAAATAATAAATTCAAAATATAATAATACAACAAAAGTATTAATGTAATACAAAATTAGGGTTGTACGAAAAAGAAGGTTATAAAAATTGTATACAAAAAACTTAAAAATAAAAGTGTGCGCAAAGTTCCAATGACAGAATTGTCTGTTAGTGTTAGTGTTAGAATTGGTGTTAGACCGGCAAAGGTGGCTCGAGGATAATTCGAGCGGCTGGCAGCTCGGATCGGTATTTTTCCGTGATTTCTCCGATCAACACCAGGCGAATGTCGGGGCAGTAATGTAACAAACGGGTCCCGGAGCGCGCGCGATCTTTCCTTCCTCTTCTTCGTCCTGTCCTTACACTTTACTTTCACTCACATGCACCGTATTATCACACTTGTTGGGAGACATATCGGGAGTTTAGAGCTCGTTCCGGCTGGAGCGGTGCCCCGTTGGGGAGAGATGCCCGATTGTGGAAAATCTCCGCAAGCCGACGGAGCTGGATCTCGGCATCCACGCGATAAAAACATGCACTACTCTTACGAGTTCAGTCAACTTAGGAGTTGACGCGACCGGAATCACTAATCAAAGTTGTTAGAACTGTTTGAGGATGCATATACTGCAGCGTTGAGGCTGCACTGCTCGCGACCTCCGTAAAAGCTAAGACATGAGCAATTATTGCCGCTATTCGTTTCTTCTGAGACACTGTGCGTCAAGTCAGTTTGACTCGGCGACCGGCGGCGTGGCGATGTCTCAACTCGAGATCAGACGTCGAACTTCCAAAGCAGATGTGACTTCCGCTTGGAAAACGCACTGTCGTGCTCGACGCTAACAAAGCAGGATGTTTCTAGCGGTACTTGAGAGAAGATTGCGCCTAACTTTTCAACTTATGGGAATATAAACAACTTTGATATATTCCGAAGTCAGTGCGCAATTAATCTTATATGTCTCATTAAATGCAAATGACCTGTGAAATAGTTAGGGCTGGCCGTCTCTTTTCTGCTGAGACATTCAACATGATCCGAAGATTACTTTTATTTACGCTTAAATAACACTAGGGAGATTTTAAAATGGTGAAGAGAATACGGGCTGCATGCTAAATATTGAACTTTTAGATTTAACAAACGAAACCAGTAAACACAGAATTCAGTTTAGAATTGTAGTTAAAGTTATGGAGGATCAAGTGGTGTCGGCCATAAGATTTCCCAACAGGGAACGTCGGTAACAAGGACAACTTGGAAGTCCAGAATGCTTCCTGGTTAGGTATGTGTGCCTAAGGAAACTAGTGGTGCTACAGAATGGCGCAGACTTTCCCGTATTAGTTTTCTATTTCCTTAGGTCTTCGATAGCTATTCGGAATTGCCACATACTCTTTCTTGCCAGCTCCCATCTATCACAGCCAAAAGTACATTTTTTTGCCATTTTCTTAATTTTTCGGTTTCCTATTGGCAGAACAGAAACATTAATTTTAGAATATTAAAGAACACAAAAACCTAGCTGTAAATGGCAATTTTCTTTTAAAAATTATGTGCCGTTTCAGAGAAAATGGCGTTTTAGCACTACTAAAAATGCAAAATTTGAAGCTCATTTTCACAGAAAATGATTGAGTTTGCAAAATATTTTATTTGAAGTTATTTGAAGCACTTACACTCACAAATATAATAATCTTTACAAATTGCGGATAATGTGCATATTAAAGATGTGAAAGATCTTTCAAAAAATTTACATTTATATAATTTTTGAAAAAACAAAAAAATAACTCAAAATAAACTTCACGCTATACTAATGAGTGTAATTAGCACTATCCGTTAAAAAAGTTTCAAGAAAAAAATTGCAGCCATATACGAGAAAATGGCGTTTGAGCATTTCTGAAAATGCCGAAATTTGAGCTACTTTTCACAGAAAACGGTAGTGTTTTCGAGAAACTTTACTTGACATTATTTAAAGCATATATACTCGTAAATATAATAATGTGACAAAATCGCCAATAATGTAAACATTAACGACGTGAGAGACAAGTAAAATAATTTACATTTTTTTAATTTTTGAAAACACCAACCGATAGACCAATATGGCTTTTATGTCATCTCATAAAGTAAATTTCCCGCTATCCCTACCAAAAGTTTAAAGAAAAAATTTGTAGCCGTTTTTGAGAAAACCTTGTTTTTTTTTTTTTTTAAATTGCACATAATGCACGCAATATTGCACGAAAACTACCAAAATTCTGAAAAACGTTTACATGACCTTTATTAAAGAACTCAATATGCAGAACAAATTTTATTTGAAGAAAAAAATCTCTATCTTCAATTTTGTAGTTGGAGAAAGACGCCGAAAAAATTCAAACTTTCACAATTTTCGAAAATTCAGAGCTGTACGTAAAAATCGGACATATGCCATGTTAAAAGTGTATTTTACTCTATTCATACAAGAAATTTAAAGAAAAAATTTGGAACCGATTTGAGAAAATTTTGAAAATTCCCGGGGGGCTTCATATAAAGTACCCCCAAATTTTGAAGAATCTTTTTCAAAATCTCAAAGCTTCGACTAGAATCAGATTGACCACGGAAACTCCAATTTGGAAGAAATCGTACGTATGGTTTAGGCGCTAGCAGTGTTCACAGACGGACGGACGGACGGACGGACAGACAGACGGACGTTTTCGTTTTAATTGGGTTTTCAATTGTGTTATGGGATTTTTTTCTTAAATTAGCAACTGGTTTTATCCACTTATTCGTTTTCACGGCCCGGCAATTAATTTTTTCCGCCGAAAATTGGCCATTTTTTCGCGCAGCATTACATAACTTTCCCTATATATCACTCCGTGTATACGTACGTATACGGGAAAGTAAAAAATTATGCCAAAAATTAGAAGAAGAAATGACGGTATTTGTGAATAGCTTTTGTTATAAATAATAAGCAAAGTTACACAAGTGTTATTTTCCCATCACTCCATAAAAATAGTGGATATTAAAAATGTTTGATTTCAATCGTCAATAATCACTGAAAGGTATAATATATGTTTTTTTACTTCGACAAAACCACAGGAATCTTTGCGAAGAACGTATTTGTTAAAAATGATTTTGCTTGGATAGTTCGTCACGGATTGATTTGTAGTCCAAAATTTGAAAGTTAATTTTTGGAAACTGTAATATAACGACGTCATGGGAATTTTTTATATCTGGCGAAAAACGGTGGTTTCTTCCTTTACATGTTCATGCACAGATTTCGGAGATATTAGTCTGGAGCCTCACAAAGAGGTTTAGAATTCTAGTCACCGCCAGAAATAAATGTTCTCTCAAGAAGAAGAAGAAGAAGTTCTTAAGAAGCTTCAGAATTGTGAATTTTGAATTTTATACTTCAGAGAACAGTATACAGCAGCAATGTGCAAATACATCATTCACTTTAATGAATGTTGCGCGTAAGTACTCAGTGGTATATTGAGAATTTAAATAATGTTTGAATACATCCCGAATATTATATGATGTTTGTACGCATGTAACCTTCAAGCGAGAAAAAAACTATCATTGGTGAAATGCGTTTGAGCTGAAGTTGGTATCAGTTGGAAACTTTCTTGATGTCTGTTCACCATAGTGTGTGGAGTAGTGATGTTTGTATCTTTAGAAGTTTCAAATACAGTTCTCGACTTTTCTGTTTATTTTCTATTTCGTATTTTTTGATAAATTTCACATCCTTTATTACTTGCTGTGTGGATACCCACAAAGAGAGCGCATGTTGGAGGTATCGTCTTTATTTCATACGGGTTTTGCTAACTTCACCTCATACTACGCATTGATAAGGGTGGTTCCAGTAGTGTTTTGTGTAGTCCCATCTTCGGGAGCGGTGACATTACAAAAGGTCTCTCTTTCATTTCGGAGCTTCAATTATTATTTTTTATATTTTTAAGAGACTGCAATATTAAAATATCTTTATATTCCAGACCAAAAAATACCGATAGAGGAACTTTGACAACTCAATGTTTAGAGTTGTGGATATTTCTTGAAGCATGCCGTTTTTCTTTCACTTTGTTATCTGTTCTTTAATATTTATTGTAGTGTGATTATGTTTCAAAATTATTCTAAATACTCTTTCTTCTTTGTCTGTTAGCTAGGAAATACAGTTTTCTCTTTAATAAGATATTTTGTATGGTCAATAAGTTTCAGGTATTGCGGTAAATTTAAAATGTATCTTCATCTACCTTTTTGCAGCATTACTCGTCTTCAAAGCTTTCTCTAGTTTTCGCCATTGTCTTGAAGTCCTTTATCCCGAGGAAAAATATTGATTGTGGCTTTTCCATTTTGCGAATGTTGACGGATTTGTTTCTGTGGCCTGTTACTTATTATACACGCAACGTCATCTATTATTTTGAGACTTGAAAATCTACTGTGTGCGGGTGTATTACTTTTGTATTTTCTTGCTTTGATTCATTTTGTCTTTCTGTATGACATGTCTCTTGCGCCTGCTTACTAGATCTTGCCATGAGTATTATAGTCACTACTGTTTTTAGAGCTGCTGTTGTGTTAGAGACGTTTCGTTGAATTCATTACATCTGACTGACGGCAGAATTTGATCAGCAAGGATTTGGATTGACATTGATATCAGATATCTACTGTAGGATGAATTGGTGTTGCTGGTAATGTTGATGTTGCACGAGCAGATGAGATTGAAGTTCAGCTTGAGTTGCAGTCAAAGAATCCATTATCCATTATCCTAGATGCGGGTTGTTTTCCGTGGCCATGTCGACTGTTAACTCTTCACGAAGGCTTTATTATAGTAAATAGATGATACTAAATTTTATCTTTACTTTTAACTACATTTTGTGATAATTATTAAACTAAAAGTTCAGTGTTTTTAAACAGCTTTATTCAGTGCAGATAAATTTTATGGATGCGGATGAAACCTCTATCGTACAAAAAAGGCACACTTGCACTTGTTTTCAAAGAGCGTTATTATCTTTCAATTTCGTTCAAATTTCTTCAGTAATTCTACATTAACAAGCTAATCAAAAATGTACCAAAATGGTTTGTTTCATAAAATAATATTTGTGTTTGTAAGGCTTTGATTTAATTATTCAAACATATTTATTCACATACTAAAACTTTCTTGGTAATATATTATAGTTTATCATTCATTTACATCATTGCTGTATAGCTATGACATAGACTAAGGATGTATAGACAGCTCACTGTGGGCAGCGGTGAGGCTATGCGAAAATGGTAACTCAGAGAAGGCACCACCGTCGCATCTTAGTTCCGTAAAATGTGGTAACCGAGTAGAGCGCGCACAGGTCGCAACTCTACCCCCACTACCGATTTCACCCCTCCACTACCCAACGCATTTTGCGATGACGCCTGATGTGAAACAGCCGTCCGGCTTACCCCCCCCCACCGCCCCCGCCACCCTTCCGCAGGCTTCGTTCCCGCTGACCCGGCCAAGCCCTGGCTCTTTGCTCTCGTCGTCTTTCTGATGAGCTCTGCTCAGAGGCGGGATTTTGGATCTTTTATTGGGAGGGAGGGGCATATTTGGGGGCTATTACAAACAGGAAAATATTCGTTTATATTAATGCTTAAATTAAATATGCTACAATTATATACTCTGTTTTCAATGTTGTTAATTATTTAATTGATTATTATTGAATGTTATTAATTAGATTAGTTGACACACAGGTAACGATCCTAATTGTTATTTGAACGGTCCGAACTCTAAATTCAACAATGCATTTTTCTCAGAGAATCATGTACAGAAATATTGAAAATATGTATTATTTATTATGATCACGAATGTTTACACATCACTGTGGGATACATATATTAAATTCTACATAAATAAATTCGTTTAATTAAAATGCAATCTTCTGTTCTTGGCAACATCGAAAGTATTAAGGTCACAATATGAACCCCCACTCTTATTTCAACTTCCAGCTAATGAATTAAGTTTAAAGTTAAACTAATGAATTAAGTCTTTTAAATTTTTTATACAAAAAACAAACAAATGCGATAGGCCTAACTTCATCTTCCAACATTTGTGTAATCTCTATAAAAAATATGAACTTTATTATCTATTCAGAAAGTGGAGAAAAATCAATAATTAAAAAAAGTCATGTTTGAAAACCTAGTGTTGCTACATAATGGCACGACTTTCTTGTATTAGTTTCCTATTTTCTTTGGTTTTGACGAGCTGTTCGAACTTCCCGCATACTCTGACCAGCCGGCATCTATCGCTGCCCAAAGAACATTTTTTAAACTTTTCTCAAATTTTTGGTTTCCTAATAGTAGAACCGAAATATTACTTTAAGAATATTTAAGAACAGTAGAACCTCGTCCTAAATGACAATTTTCATTACAAAAATTTGGACACGTTTTTAAGAATATGGCATTTAAGCGCTACTGTAAATTCGAAATTTGAAGCTCCTTTTTACAGAAAGTTATTGAGTTTTCGAAAACTTTCATTCAAAGTTATTGGAAGCACTGTATCTGACAAATACTGTGGTTCTGGCAAGTTGCTGAAAATGTGCATACTAACGTTGTGAGACAGCTTTCAAAAAATTGTGTAAGTTTGAAAAAACAAAAAAATCCCCAAAATGAATTTAGTCGTATTAAAATTAGCAATTAGTATTATCCGTTCGAAAAGTTTGAAAAAAATGGAACCATTTATGGGAAAATGACGTTTGAGCGTTCTTGAAAATGCCAAAATTTGAGTTTCCACAGAATACGGTTGTTTTCGAGAAACTTTATATCGCATTATTTAAAGCACATGTATTTATAAATATAATAATGTAATAATTACTAACGACGTGAGAAACAAGTCAAAACTAGTGCTGCTACAGAATGGCACAGACTTTCCCGTATTAGTTTTCTCTTTCCGTTGGTCTCGGCTAGCAATTCCGACTTGACACATATTCAAGTTAGTTGCCATCTATCGCCGCCCAAATTACTTTTTTAAACATTTTCTTAATTTTCCAGTTTCTTAAACGGGAATATTATTTTAAGAATTTAAAAAACAGTAAAACCTCGTCCTATATGGCAGTTTTTAAAAAAAAATAAGAGCCTTTTTAAGAGAATTGCGTTTCATTGCTACTGTAAATGCTAAATTTGAAGCTCTTTTTCACAGGAATCTTTTGTTTTCAAAAAACTTTATTTGAAGTCATTTCAAGCTCTTTCACTCACAAATACAATAGTGTTTACAAATTGTAGGAAACGTGCTTATTAACGATGAGAGAAATCTTAAAAAATGACATTTGTGTAATTTTTGAGAAAACAAGAAAAAACACATTAAAAGAGTACAATTGGCACTATCCGGTCGAAAAATTCGAAGAAAAAATTTGGAGCCATTTTTGAGAAAATAGCGTTTGAGCGTTTCTGAAAATGCTGAATTTTGTGCTTGTTTTCACAGAAAATGGTTAAGTTTTCCAGATTCTTTACTTAACATTATTTGAAGCACATGTACTCATAAATATAATAATGTGAACAAATCACCGCCAATGTAAACATTAACGATGTGAGATACAAGTCAAAAACATTATATTTTTGTATTTTGTGAAAAAGCAAAAGAATAGAGCAATATGGCGTTTATGTCATCTCACAGAGTAGATTTAGTACTATCCCTTCCAAAATTTTAAAGAAAAAATTTGGAGCATTTTTAGAGAAAATCTGGTTTTTGTATTTTTTTCAAATTGCACATTTTGCACGCAATATTGCGCAAAACGACTAAAATTTTCAAAAAAATGTGCAAATACTTAATGAAAGGCCTCACTTTGGGAGCATGTTATTTGGAGAGAAAAATCTCAATCTTCAATTTTGTAGTTGTAGGATGACGCCGAAAAAAATTGGAACTTTAGCAATTTTCGAAAATTCAGCGTTAACCGTGAAAATCCAACCAATCCTACCTTTATAAGTGTATTTTACTCTATTCTTACCAGAAATTTAAAAAAAAATGGAAACGCGTTTGAGAACATGTTGAAAATATTCGTGGCGCTTTTATGTAAAGTACTCACAAAAAGTAATTAATGTTTTTCAACATCAAAGAGCTTTGACTTAGGCTAGATGGACACGGATTTCTTCAATTTGGAAAAAATCTAAGAAATCTGTATACTGACGGACGTTTTGCGTTCAATTGGTTTTTCGGTATCAAGGACCAAACAAAAGAGGGATTCTGGCTACACCGCGTGTTAGAGGTTTCTTTGTTCTTAATTTAACAACTGGATTTATCCGCTTTTTCATTATCACGGCCCGGCAATGAATTTTTTTCTGCCTAAAATTTTCTGCCGTTTTTTCACGCAGCATTACATAACTTACTATACTACGTATATTACTCCGTATATACCTACGTATACGGGAAAGTAAAAATTACATCTTTGTACTGGTTGCATAAACCAGAGAATAAAACAATATGGCGTTTATGTCACCTCGTAGAGTACATTAGGTCCTATTCCTACCAAATGTGTAAAGAAAAGATTTGGAGCCGTTTTTGAAAAAATAGATTTTTAAAATTTCTTTTAAATAACGCACATTTCACGGAAAACTGCGCGATAACTACTACACTTTTCGGGAAAATGAACAGGATCTCAATGAAAGAACTGACTTTTGTGAACAAATTTAATTGAAGGAAAAATCTCTTTCTTCAATTTTGTAGTTGTCGGAAGACAACAAACAAATTTCAAAATTTTGCAATTTTCGAAAATTCAGAGTTTACTGTTAAAATCTGATCAATGCCACCTTAATAAGTGTATTTCACTATATTCTTACAAGAAATTTAAAGAAAAAATTTGGTGAGAAAATTTTGAAAATTCCCGGGGGTTTCAAGTACCCCCAAATTTCAACGAATGGTTCGCAAAATCTCAAAGCTTCGACTCGTGTCAGATGGACAGGGGTTTCTTCAATTTGGAAAAAATCCTACGTATGGTTTAGGCTCTAGTGGTGTTAACAGACGGACGGACGGACCGACGGACGTTTTCAAAAGAACTGTTTCGGTATCACGAGACCCCAAGACGTGCATTTCCGTTGAAATCTCGAAATCGATTTTCCTCACCATTTCATATCTTTCTATATACTGCGTATATTTCTCCGTAAATACGTATGTATACGAGAAAGTAAAAATATATTTTGGGCGGCGATAGATGGCAGATGACAACAATATGTGGCAAGCGTGAATAGATTGCCGAGACCAAAGGAAACATAACTAATACGGTAAAAGTCTGTGCCACTAGTTTATTATATTCTCGCACAGATGTCAAAAACCCGAGACGTCAAGAATGTCGTTTCGCAAAATTAAGTTTCATTCTCTTATAAATTTGTAATGCTGTTATACAAAAAAATAGCGTATGCAACTCGTTTATAATGTTGAATTAATTGCATTCGTACAAATTTGAAAACTCGCTCCTAACGTCGCTTCATTTTCAAAACATATACTCATGCAATAAAGCTTAACATTATACATAAGGACCTAATTTTTAGGTGACAAAAACATTCAAACAGACAAATCAAGACAGACAAAGTGCATTGGAACTTTTATTTTTTATTTCTAACACTTATGTAACCCAATTGAAAGCATTTCACTGCACCTAATTTGCATCTATATCACCCCACTGTACCTAATTAGATCATTGGCTATTTCTTATTTCCCAGTCTTTGCGCACACGCATTACATGTACATACTGTTTAAAATTAAATCAGACAATATTTGTGCATGTCATGCACTTTGCTTTGCTACACTTTGCTCCAAATTAACTTTCCTCTATTTTTAACTTCAGAAGAAAAAAGCAAAGTTCATAGCTAGTTATCGCGACAGAGATGTATATTTTACTGGATATTTTGCCAATTCCAAAGATGCTGCGAATCAAACACAGTTGAATTTTGATGTACATGCTATGTCTAACATTTATTATGGCAAATCTGATGTTTTCTCAACCGATGCGTCAACGTTGTTTTTTAAACACCTTTTCACTTATTACAAATCGCACACATTGTTACCTCGGTATGCTCATTACAGAAGAGTTTTGAACAGATGCTACATCTCTTTGATTCCTACTTCTTTCCTAAGGGCACACATTACATATTTTTGGCATTGTTATAAATTGTTTGAGTTGAGGAAGCTGCTTCTTTCCCGAAAACGTGACTGACAGACCACATTTGTTATTCTAATCTGTTTGACTGTATACGTATGATATCATTTTTTCAAATATTCGGTTAGGATAAGTAATATTCCTGCCGTTGTGAAGTTTTCCCGCAAAAGCTGAGCCACACACGACTTCAAAAACTCACTCTCCTGACTGGGCTACATAAATAACCCGCAGCAACACTGTCTTCGTAGGCGTCGATCTCATAATCGCTCACACGTAGTGTAAGATAACATTCCGATGAAAAGATGTTGCGCAACCCATCATCCGCCCGTCCCTTGAGCACGAAGTAATCAAGAAATCGACCAGACAGTACCAGAAAATCCAATATTACACGCAGATGAAGAGACCCAGGTCGAATGGTCCCCGAATGCCCAGTTGCGGCTGAAAAGAGAAATATTTTTAAAAAAATTATTATTCAGTAACGCTTTCGTAAAATGGTTGCAGAAACAATTAAAAAGCACCGTAGCAAACAATCACAAAAAACTTCCCCAACACCTTGGATAGTTGTGACGAAAAATATTGAACATTTTGCTTCCCAATGAACCCCGGTTGCCCGGGGTTAATAAATAAGGGTTAATAAATTCTAAAATGATACTTTTAACTCATTTTTTTCGTATGTTTACTTTTCGAATTTTATCCTTGATGATGACGGTCAAGCAACTCTTTAAAAAAATTAATTTCCATGTTTCTTATACATTTGTCACTACACTTTGTATATTACTATTTTGTATATTAAAATGATATTTCCATTTGCAATATTTTCGTCACACAAAATTCCATGTAACAAAAAACGAAATTATTCTATTTTTGTTAATTTTCGGTCTAATATTTTTTTGGGAGTGCCGCTTACTCTGAGTGTCGATCACGCTGGAAACTTTCGCAGCTTTGTAGAGGGAAATTGTGAGCTTTTCGTTCGGCGCCGGCGGGACAGGCAGGCCAGGCCAGGGCAGGCCAGGCCAGCTGGGTCGGCGGGACCTGAGCGGCACCATCCCAGCGCCTGTCGTCACAATGGAAGCACCTCCCCCTCTTCATGTCCCTCTCCTCCGCGGGTATTTCGTAGAAATCCCCACCACCAACAGACAGCCCTTCGCACTTCGCGACGTTGGCGCATCCTAGCGGTGGGCGAGGAACTATTCTAAGGACGTAACCGAAAACAAGGCTCATGAGCCCTCTGTACATCTTTACTCTATGGCTATGACTTAAATACATTGAATAATTCAAATATTGACTTGGAGAATTAGTTGCACATTAAATCAGTTTATAATTTCAGCAGAATAGCAAAATTTTAGGTACAGATTTCATGCTCATTTCAAAATAATTTACTATTACTTTATTATTTATCACTGGTTTTTTAATGCGTTACCAAAGAACACCATTCGATTTAGTCTTTTAAAACTCGAATGATGAAGTGTGTAACTAGTACTTTATAAATTCAATCTAGCATTTTTATCGCTGTGACCATTACGAACACCTACAATTTGATTGAACGTATATTCCAACTCATTACTCTTCAATCTCATCTCACACATGAATGTAACAAAAAATGAAAAGTTAATATATGGGTTACTCATTGGGAATCAAACGTGAAAAATGAGTTGTTTACAAAAATACACAGGAAAAAACAAAGACCAAACACATTCTCTGATATTTCATGTGATGAAAGGTAGATTTATTCAACGAAAACTGCACACAAAGGTCGAGTGAAAACGTATCGCTCCCTTCATTACGATACGAAAACAACGGATTCCATACAATGTTATCAATGTTATTTCTTTTGAGTAAGTCGATGGTATTGTGTAGTATCCCAAAAAAGAGAAACGAAAGATGTAATTAAAGCCAGTTTTTTCCATAACGCAAATGTGTTCTTCGTAATTTTGTGCATACTTTTTCGACTTTTCGATTTATCATCATAATAGTGTTCACACTTTTTAACGTCAATTCATTAAAATTTCTTTCAGTGAAACGCTGCACCGATGGCAGTGATTTTACTTTCTGTCTGACTTTGAGGGTAGGCAACGGGATAATGGTCACACAGTGATGTGTTACATAAAACCTAGAAGTAAGCACGTAAATAAAATCGATACCACAATCATTTAGAGTAAACGAGCACTTCTCTTGTCTCATGTCACACGAGAGTCATTGTCGAAGCGAGAATTTAAATCGGTAGAAACAGACAAAAAATTAATATACATACCGAAAAGACCTGCAATTTGGTTATACGAATCTGGAATCTCAAAAGAGAGATTTAAAAAAATGTTTGAACTGTAATGAAATATAATTGCACAGAATGAAACCCCTAACATGTGATGTAAGTAGAATGAAGGGTAGGTGATCACCACGTGCCAAGTAACAGCGATTAATCCAAATCCAAATTAATTAATCCAAATTATTGCTTTCGAAATTCAAATTAAGATTTTTCTTTCCGAATTTTTGTTTAAATTTTCCAAATATAAAACGTAAATTGATTTAAATGTTGAATATTTTCCCGTCGTGAAACGAACTGAATACGAAGATATTCCAATAATACTCTGAAAATTATATTTAACTACAACTTCGGAAATAGATTTTTTCAATAAACCGAAAGGACTGTTCTGCATTGTAGAGCTTGCTGTAGAAAAAAATCATTTAAGGAGGGTAGTTAAATATGTAGAAAAATAACGACGGAATCCTGCAAGAAAGGATCAAGTACGATTCCGTAAGAGTTATCTATTTCATTCGTATTCCACAAATAAGGGGAGCAGTGAATAAATAAGTTTTTTGAATTGATTAAGTGGTTCCTAGCGTCTCAAGGGAGCAACATTACCATAAGTGTAGTGCATGTTTTATCGCGTGAGAGGAGCGATAATCCTTCCCCTCTGGCTGGCGAGATCGGGCACCGATGCACAGCGGCTCACGGGGATTTTTACGAACCAGGTATCTCCCTCAAGGGGGACACCCAACAAATGTGGTAGTGTGGTGCATGTAAGTGTGTGTGTGTGTGTGTGTGTGTGGGTGTGTGTGTGTGTAAGTAAGGGGTGAGGATACATCAAGGAAGAGAAAGGAAAGATCACGCGCTGTCCGTTTGTTAGGTTTCTGCCTGATGTTGATCGGATAAAAAAAGCCTCGGAAAACCACCGATCAGTTCTGTCGGCCGCTGGAATTCTCCTCCAGATAGCTGAAATCTTCTTCAGACGCTGGATTCGACCCAGATAACTAATTAGTGTCAAAAATCCTCCCCCCGCCGGGACTCGATCCCTAGAACCTCCCAGTCAGAGGAACTGCAGTGACAAAAATTGATGTCTTGAGCCACCTTTGCTGACTCCTTTTCTACGGAGCAGGAGGATATTTTCTGGAATCCAAGAATTTGAGACGGTGTTTACTTCTAATTCTTAAAATTTTGTTTCTTTCAATTTCAATAGTAAATTTTTTAGGGAATTTTATTTCTGCATAGATTATTTATTGATAAATTCCTGTCTTTTCAAATCCTTTTCCTCTCAGTAAATCAGAATATCACAATTCTCTATTAAAAACATTCACTTCTCTCCATCACCTCGTACAAAAAAGATAATAAAGGCTGAGACACATTTAGTGGTACACAATTCGGTATTAACTAGTAGTGTTAAATCGAGGAGCTTTCCCTCTTGCGCTTCATTCCTACTTAAATGTTTTAAAGGAAGATATGGAAACGTGGTGTAATTATAAAGAGAGAAAAATACTTGGTAGAATACGAAGGCAAGAAGACAAGCCTGTATTGTCAGGATACTCGCAGAAAACGTGAAGATAAAACGGTCGCAATATACCAGACCTGCACAACGCCTGCTCCCACGGGCATTCTGCACTTGCGAGCCGATCGCCTCCCCGCAGCAGCGCCGAAAGTGCAAGTAGTGGGGAGTAGGAAGCTTTGCGGGGAGGGGAGAAGTCTGACGTAGCACGACGCGGCGCGTAGATTGAATGCCTGGGCGTTTAATACAATGATCCATACTTCAAAATTATATGCCCATTTGTTTAAATGGATTACGTCTAGTATTTCAAGCTACCAAGGTCATAATTCACTTTACGTTCTGTGCACTACTGTGTATCCACCTTTGTATCCACCACTGTATGTATTTTCATTTCCTAATTTTTTGTAAAGAAAATAACATGCTCATTGTGTCTCTTAAGCATTATTTTAAAGCAATAGCTTTAAAATATATGTTTATATGTATAAGAAAAAATATTATTTAATTTTATCTAACAAAAAATTGCAATTTAATAATTGATTGTTCACCAGGAATGTTATCATCTCCAAATCATAGAAAAATGAAGAAAATCATGAGAGCAATCTCTCACATCAAGATGGACATAAAAATAGAATATGTGGCAATTCCAAGAAGGGTAATGTTTAATAGCACATTTGTGACCATTTTTCCCCATTATAAAACTGAACAAAAGAGATCAACGAGCAAACTGTGACGATATGTTACGAACCATTATAAGATAATCATGGGTATTGTTAAATAGAATGCAAAGGGCTTTATATTTTTAGACGATGTCGTAAACGACTCCATATTCTTGTCAGAAATTAGAACAGAAAACAATCATGATTGTTTTCAAGAACAATATGTTTTTGCTTTGAGAAAACCGTCTTATTCAATTAAACATAGTTAATAAAAAATAGTTCATTGCTGTCATCATCCAACAAAATCAATTCAGTATCAAAATTTTGTGTTTAGCACAACACTAAATTTGTGATTACATCGTAGCAAAGCGAATTACATTATCAACCCTACAAGCAATTATAATACTTGGTGTCCAAATGTAATATGTATAATTCGTTGTAGTTTCATATTTTGCCCTGTCATATACCGAGAACAAACATTTACAATATAATACAAAAGGCAATATTACTTGAACTGTACATGACCGTCATGTTCTTGCCGATTGCTCTTTAAATTTAAGCGCTAATTTTCGAATTGCGCATTCTGATTGGTGGTCCCCACTCCTAGATTGGGTCTCATCCCCACCCTTCATCGATTTTCTCATTTGCCCTCGAGTTGCCCGCGAGCAGCTCCTGACATCAGTGAAAGTGCAAAATGCTGTGCAGGTCTGCAATATACAGATTTTGAGTTAACTTACGTGCAGAATACTCGTTCATTGCGAACGAACGACGACGATCATGGTCAGTTGATTCATCTAGAAGGATCACCTACCTGCAACAAAAAAATCATAATTATTGATTTAAAATATTATTTGACATGTGGTATTTGAACTAGTGGCTTGAAGAAGCAAAAAATTTGCTGAATAAAAACACTCAGAAAATTTAACATGCACTCTGCTCAACAACAACAAATAAAATAATCTCGTCTAATTATTGAATTGTTATTATTATTGTAATTATTGTTAATTAACTGCCACCAGTTCATACCGAATTGCAGTTCAAATAAATATATGTATGTATAAGACAACAATAAATGAAACAGTCTTCACGAATAAAGCAATAATATACGGTAGTACAGCATGTCGATAACCACTACAACAGAAAATATCGAAATAGCTGTTCCAGAATGCATTATGTGAAAAGCAAATATTTATAATGACGGTTGGCCCCTTCCTTGAAGCCTCACTGTCGCATGTCGTCAGCTGCAACGTAAGCGGCTTTACGGTATAACGATTAGCGTACCGGGGTGTTGTACCCAAGTTTACGGGTTCAAACCCGATCGAAACCGTAGATTTTAAGGGCGAAAAAAGTTCTTCGTACGCTTTCCTTTGGAGAAGAAATAAAGTCGCCTGCCCCATGTAATATCCTCAAGCCTAAAAGACGCCTTTGAGCTAATTTCAAAAACGCTGGTTTCGTCGTGCGGGATGATGGAGGAAGGAGTGTAGCAAAATTTGCGTTGTCAGACGAAAGAGCGGGCCTGATGGCCCGCGTAAAGAAAGGCATTGACTATATAACTAACTAAGACTAACTATATAACTAACTAACTTGTAAAGAAAGGCATTGACTATATAACTAACTAAGCAGTAATGCTCTGAGTATGAGTATTCAGTCGGTATGCTGAATATCACTATCAAATATTGCATTTTTCAGTGAAAGTCGAAACTTGTTTCGTTGCTATTGATTTTTTCCTCGATTTTCTGGGTATACAAGAAAATGTATATGGAGTTCAGACACATGGCCGTAAGCTGCATATTTTTTTTACATTTCTGTGCTCAATGAAAATTAGTAACATAGACTTTTGTATAATTTAATTTATACAAATAAACGTTAGAATTAGTAACTAGGAGAAAATATTTATTTTTCAACTTACATGAGTTAACATAAATTTTGTCAAAATATGTTTGCTAATAAAATGTTGAAAGATATTACTTAAAACTACCAATATTATGATAATAGTATCTCAAGAACTACGTCACAGAATATGTTAATTAGTGTATGTTATCATTTGTTTTACAAGCTGTTTGTTCCCTAATAGTGTGGTAATTTTGAGAGCAAAACACACTGCATGTTATTCTTTATTGTATGAAATTTAATAATGGACACATAAGTCTAAAAAAATCTGTGTACAAAATTAAATTCTTCGCAAGGATTAAAATTAATTTCAAATAAAAATAAACATTACTGATCAAATAATTATTTACTATCTTTAAGAGTTCAAGGTCTGTTCTGATAACAAATTCATAACTGAAGATAAGGCTTGTCCAGGTGCCTTCTTCCAGCTACTCGGAGGAGATTATACTGTGGAAATATAAGTAATACAAAGAAAAAAAGGTATACGTGTGTTTTACGGTTCTGTTAATCTTTTCTCTTGCCAAAATATGAAAAGAAATCCTGAAATCACACAGAAAATTGTTATTGAATAACCCGTAACACGAAAATTTAAAAAAAACGTTTTTAATTGACCCACGGTTCACCGAATGCTTCACTTATTTCGAGAGTGGAACATATTTGTGTGTCACTATACATAACATGATGATTCAGTGAGCGACTTTCTCTCATGTTATATGTGCCTGGGTGCGCTCATAAAATCAAATACATTGAAATGATGCAACTAAATAAATTTCATTGGTGCGAAAGCTTTTATGAACGCGAGAGTTTGTTTATAGCGGCCTCACATTTCTGCTTACATTTAGGGCCGAATGGGAATTCATCAATAACATTACTGGTTAACTTCAGTGTAAATAAATTTTAACCCAACATACATGGCGTTGGCCGGCGTGCCCTAAAATTGTTCTGACATGAACAATATGTCGCCAATAGGAATATGATATTTGGGGCACAGAAAAACACATTGAAACTAAATAACATGGCAGTTGCATGAAACTCAGTATGAATGATGAATTGTTTCGGGCAACAGTAATAGAAAATGAACACTTACCATTTATGTGTACAATGTATTGTTTCAGAAAAAATAGCACGATGTTTTTTAAATACACAAAAAAAACTCAGAGATAATGAGTCACATTTGAAAGTGATGACGCATTTAAAACATAGCTTCTTCAATTTTATTTTCTCCAGTATTCTCAATTCAAAATTTTAGACCGGGATAATGATATCACAGTCCATAGTTCTAATAAGCGATTGCTCTGATCGTCTGTTCCAATTGTCTCCCCCTATCCCGGATACCGGAATAGTAAGCTAACTAGTGGACCATGCGTGAATCTCATCTCATGCCCTTATCCTTCCTTCCGGAATAATGATATATTGTACAATGTGATCTCTAAAACTTGATGTGTCAAATTATTTGATAATTCAATTTTTGCATTTCTATAGATCGGCATACCACATTAAGTGGGGATAGAGGGACGAGCTGCATAACCTGCCGGGCACAGGGCCAGACGAAAGTGTCTTGATACAGAGAAGTAGTCACTAGGTGTATAAGATAATTCCAACCACAGAGCTAGAGAGTACAGTGCTTCAGGACGTGTAGTAGAGTGACGCGCAGCCTTAGTGAACAAAAGCAGTGCAATTAGTGGTTCCTTAGTGTTTGTTAACCGTAAAAAAGCACTGAGCTCACATCAATGCGTACACCTACCTACAGTGTGTACTACCAGGAATTGAGTGAATCCTTAGACCTTAAAAAACGAACAAATTTTTCAAAGCAGAAATGTAATATATAACTAGATTGCATACGATATTTTGCGTTCATGTCAAAACACCAAAAAACGTATTAGTGAGTTTTATGTAATCAGTTGTTGAGACAACATAATTCAAGTAGGAGTTGTTATTTAATGAAAAATAAAAGTAATACTTTCACTATCAGATTTAAGCGATGCAGTGTCAAATTTTCTTACAAATTTGATGCCGATTATTTTAATAATTGTCATGTGTTTTGTCCTTAATAAAACAGACAATGTTTTTACATAACAATTTATTTACTGTTATTCACGACGTTTCAACACTATTTGGGGTCTTTTTTAAAATAATCATGTCCAGGTTCGTTGACAGCATGTCTTATTTAAAGAAAAAGCATTTTGATAAAGAAGTGACTCTAGGTATAAAACAGGCCAATCTTCCAGACAACTGTGACCGGACATGATAATTTGGAAAAAGTCTCCAAACAGAGTTGAAACGTCAAGAATAACATTAAATAAATTGTTATATAAAAACATTGTCTGTTTTATTCAGGTGAAAAATACAATTATTAAACAATATAGCAGACGTATATATTCATTATAACCGAATATTTTAGCTGCTATTTTATTTCGCATCTCTCCGTGCTCCGAAATGCATTCGCAGTACCTCTAGCGGCAGACCACGGGTCGCCAGTCACTATTCTTGGGCCTCGTGCGGTCCAGGCAGCCGAAGCGAAATGCCAGGTCTGAGTCTCACGCCCGCCGGCGGCGGCGCCACCATCGCCGAGCTGTTTGGAGTAATTAGGACTCGAAGCCCCGCTCGGGACAGCCAGCAGTGCGTCCACGCTCGCATCTGCCCACGTGCGCCTGGCGCCCCCATGCACCCGCGCCCTGCGCACGAGTTTGCAGTACTAGCAGGATACATTTTTTTCTTTCAGCGGAAATCTTCAATAAAGTAGAGAAAAATCAGGGCGAAAACACAGTTTATTTTTAAAAAAGTCAGTTTACAGTTAAATTTTCAAGGCTTATTTGACATATGTTCTGTAGTTTGTAACGATTTGTTCTGCAAAAGGGAAGTAAATCATTCGCCAAGCAAAACAATATCACACACACTAAGACAGAATTTATGTGGATATTACATGAAATTGAACTTGAATGGCAGGCTACGTTGGAACACTCTGGGAATTTTCGTTCATTTGTTTAGAATATTCTATAAAAATTGCACTATTGTAATGTATATCCTCGCACATTACTATTAATGGACAATTGTTTTAATTATATATTCGCGTTGTTTTGCGCAAAATTACTGTGATTGAACATTTCTGATAAATAGAACATTTTAATTTAGTCTGGTTAGGACAGCAAATCCGAATGTTACACGCCACCCCTGGGCTGTTTCTGAACCCGTTCCGTTTGCGTCTAGTTAGCATAAACGTCTGGAATTTACTATGGTGGTCACCAGCGCCGTGTTCATGGGAGTGAGCCCTGCAGCTGACCCATCTAGAGGGTGCACGTCGCTGGGCAGAGACAACGCAGTCAGTGCGAGATTACCATAAGTTAACATGATATATTTGTCGCACGACCTCTAAAACGTGTCATAAGAGAGGAGAATCAGTTTTGAGGAAAAGCATTTGGATATTTTCAAGTAGTATATAAAGAATGTAGTTTACGAGATTGGTTGAATTATGGATAGTGGGACAATCAGTTTGCAAACGTTTCGGAATCTTTTAATTCCTTCATCAGGGGTGGTGTTCAGAAAAACAACAAGGCATGAAGACATCAATATGAAATAACATCCATAATAATATATGCTACGCAAACAAAAACAAAAGTGATATAAAATTGTACATTGATTATGAATTATTCGACCAATTCCGTGAACTACATCCCATGATTCATGATGGTCGTGAGTTCTACAATGATTGTAGTGTATACTTACTGATGCTGTTTTAACAGAAACTGTCATTCGCTGCATCTTAGCGACATTTTTCGCAATAGTTATAGTGTGTTTTTAGGATTATAATGCATACAGACTGGAGCTGCATTGTACTTATCTGAAAATCTTACTTTCTTCGGTTATGTCAGGTTTTTAGAGGACGTGCGATATAGATTGGCTCTAGGTAGTCATACATCCATATTTTTAGGTAAAATAATACTGATAACATAGATATCTATTGTTATATTTCTGTGAGTTTTTTGGTGCTGGTGTAAGAAATGATGCAGTAAGACACTGCACTGGTGTAACAAATAAAACAACGCGTTTTCTGTAACAGTGAGGATTCGTATTTTAAATGGAGAATATTAAGGCGTAAGCGAAGTCGGTGACTCAATGAAGTGTACTGGGCGAGTGCTGTTCGATAGCTGTGTCTGGTTTACTGTGTTCGTGCGAATCCGCGAAAAATAACCTGTCTGTTGCAAATTTCGTCGCATCACGCCGATTTGCTTGGTGCGTGCGAATACTCAGAGCTAAACTTAATTATGTTATTATCGCGCCGACTCGCGTCGTGTCTCTTTTCTAAGGAAGGCCCAATGGTGCACAAAAAACCTTAAAAATTGCGATATACTCCCCAAAAGTCATTTTACGTATACATTTTTGTATAAAATGATGAATTAAAATAACGTCGTGTATCTTGAGCCTGTACACTTAGGTTAAATTACTGAGGACTGTTAGACGTTCGTTACATTACCTTTTCCACATTACTAAACTAATATTTACTATTTTTCTTCTTCTCTCAAAATCGTTAAGTGCTTCTACGCAAGTGGTCACTTGAATTGTGGTAGCAGTCCACCTGATGTATGAGTTGTAATTTATACTTTGATTAAAATGAGTAGTCCGTCCGTTGGCACTTGAGCAGCTGTGCGCTGTCGTCCAGTCGGGAGCTTGAACCCCACATCAGCGACGTCATTATGGTTACATCCAAGCTTCCGTTTAAATGACAGTGTTACAGCTCACAAATTTAATCAGAATAGTTTTAATCGAAGTATATTAGGGATCATGTTAAAAAGACAAAATGGTATTTGCTTGAAGATAATTTTGTATATTTTGCCGGATATCCGTGTACGAACAGTACCGCCGATATCCGTTCTACTGGCGATTCAAAAATTTCCCTCGGACATATTCAGATCACGATATGATGAGTCATGTAAGATATTCTGTTCTACCGCGATAATACGCGTATTCCCACCATAGAATATTTATGACACGTCCCATGGAGTCAAAACTTTCAATGAATATGTCCGCACACTGCATACTCGGCACTACGAAGTGGAAAACTATGGAGTCCCTAGATACACAAAGTAGCGCATTCCATTGTTCCGCAGATCTCGCCATTTTATATCCAGTTGTCAAAAGAATTGGAACTGTGAGATATTCTGTGTGTTGAGAACCATGAATCAATCTCCAATCAATATTGATAATCTTAAAACTCCTCCTACCGTCACCAATTGTTATAACTTTCCTTCAGCTTCTGAATGCTGCCTGGTGGGGCTATCTAATGAGAGCAGCGGTTTTAAATGGTGGCAGTTGCGCTACTCTGCGTATCTAGGGACTCTAGAAAACTACTGCGAACCAAAGCGATGGCCTCGAGAAACAGGGTAGAAACGCGCTTTTCGTCGACTACGTGACACAACAACTTTGCCCAAGGACAGACTCGAACCCGCGACTCTTCGGACCGAAGTGCTGAGCCGATAAACGCTCTTATCTACCTCGGCTATCCAGGTCGGCATGAAATGATAACTATAATAATACTGTTAATAAATACAATTTATTTTATGTTAAAACATTTGCACAGTTATGACCAGGGTCGCACAATAATTTCCCAAAATTTCACACAGTAATTGCCCGAAATGTCCCACAATAATTTCGCAGATTTCCGGGTTCAAGGGAGAAAACAAGGAATTTCTCACATTTAAGAGAATAAAATACTTTTTGTATACCATCATTATAAACGACCCTTTTCGATACCCCGAATCGTACATAATCCAGTATATTATCGCACGCTACATGACGTCATCGCCATTATTAAACGCGACATGACGTCATGACGAACTTCTACTGTTCACAGAAAGACAGATCTGTAGAACCGGTTTCAGAAAGTAGACAAAATATTATTACTTTACCTTCATTAAGAGATATTTCTCATCATCTGCTTCCACTAAAAATTTTCTCACATTATCTTTCGAAAATATCATAGATTTTTCAGCTTCATAGCCGACATTAGCTTGTTTCGTATATAACTGAACTTTGTTATAAGCAGAGATGTCAATTCCATCTTTAATTGTCAGCATAGTCTTCAATTTTGAATGACTGCACCACAAAGATGATGCCTTACATACTGCAGACTTCAAAATAACATAAATTAGAAAATGAAAACTCGACACTAGGACACTATCATAAAAAGTATGACAAACTTACCAACTCAGATATATATGCCAGAACAACTGTCTCGCATATAATATTTACATTATTTGTTTCCATCCACTTCCTAAATTTTATACATTCCTTCTCGTACAATGCACTCGACTTTTTAGGTATTAAACTTTCTTCTGCCTTCGAGGCTTTTTCTAAAACTACCATTGGTAACGACGCCATTTTTTATTCGAATGCGCGCGTGAATCGGCTCTCCGCTGTCACAGTTGTGACGTCATAATACCAACATCCATGTTGCCAACTATAAAACTTTACTTACACTTCGTTTCATTTATAACTTTATAATGATGTTATACAAAAAAATAGCGTATGCAATTAGTTTATAATGTTCCTTTTTTGCATTCATAAGAAAATAGTCTATTACTAAACTCACTCCTCCGTCGTTCGTTTAGTAATAGACTATTTTCTTATTCGTGCAAAAAAGGTCAACATTATAAACTAATTGCATAAACTACTATTATTGCATAAGGCTACGGACCCTTCAACAATTTTCTCTGAGCTTCCGATCCCCTTGTTCCCCTCGTGCGCATGCCTATGATGATGCAATCTTAGCCTCCATATCATGGCATTTCTTGCTTTTAAGAATAATCTCAATTTTTTAAAGAATCTCATTTCATCCAGTGAAACAACAGCAATGTACTTTATAATATTGCTACCGCTTGCAAAATACATGTATATTCTATAATATTGCCGCCGCTTGCATTAATGAAGCGGTTGGATTTTATGAAAAATCCAACGGCTAGAACAAACTCGTATTAAAATTCAAACTGGTAATATGATTAAAGGCATGTAGCGTAACATTAATTATGCATTCGTTATCGTTAATTATCTCTGCACTTTGATATTTTAATATCATGCGAGACCAGGAGCCAAAATTAAACAGAGGCGCCTTGGATATTCTAATTATAAATCATTCCGTCTTTTCATAAATGATATTAAAATGTTGCAGGGATCAAGGCAATTTATCGAATTACATCATAAAATGTTAAAGTCCATAATGAATAATCTTTTTAATGATTATTTCACTCACTTTATGTGAAATTGGTCTGTAGGTTTCATAGAGTTGTCTACTCTATCGCGCTTCGTTTGTTAACGTACCAAAACGCATTTCTTCAAACGAAAAAAAAAGGTTTCTTGATTTTGTGAGAAGTTTATTCATACCACGATACATGTAAACAAAAAAGAAAATATTTTGACATTGTGTTCGCAGGACGTAAGTGGGCGTAAAGGCGCATCGCCCAGGCTTCTCGCAGATTCCATTTTCTTCATGTTTGCTTCTCTGTGCTATCGAAGCAGTAGACCAGGGCTTTCCAACTTAGTAACCTAGAACATTACATCCGCGTGCAATATAATTTATTTTCACAAACACCCTGTATATTAATGTTTAAGTTAAACTTAACTGTAAACAAAGTTAAAACCGACTCGCCATGTGCGAAATGCAAGGAAAGGCGAAGGAGACTATCAGGATTATCTCGGGCGCGTCTCTGCTGCAAATACTGGAAGAGTTGCGATTAATTCCCATTTGTTTCGTACGTGCTACAGAGAACGTACTTTCTCCCCCGAATTTTCACGAAAAAGTAAAAATTTTTGCGAAAAGTAATACAAATTTTCGAAAAAATGTACATGACCTCATATCAAAATCTATATTTAAGGAACAGATTTCGTTAGGGGAAAATCCCTATCTTTAATGTTTTAGTTGTAGGAAGACTGCGAAAACATTTTTGAACTTTTACAATTTTCGAGAAATCAGGGCTTTTAACGAACATGAGACTTGTGCCATTCTCTTAAATGTCCTTCACACAATCCAACAACAAAATTTAATCGAAAACGATGGAGCCTTTTTTTGTTGATCATTTGAAAAATTTCACAGGGGCTTCATGTAAATTATCCCCGAAAATTGAAATATCGGTTTCAAATTTAAGGGGACGCGACATCAACCAGATAGATTGTGGAATATCAATTTTGAATAAAATCGGCTGAACGATTTAACCGCTAGCGTTGGTCACAGACGTTTTGCCGTCAATCGATTTTTCGGTATCAAGGACTCACAAAACATGGATTCTGGCTACACTACGTGTTAATGGATTTATTTTTCTAAGTTTAGTATCTGTATTTATCCACTTTTTTGCTTTCAGGACCCTGTAATGAGTTTTTTGTGCCGAAAATTCGACGTTTTTTCGCGCATCGTTATATACATTTCTCTCTACAACGGTAACGAGAGCGAGAAAGTGAAAATACTCTGGTTTGTCTGTCAAAGTAATTGCAAATATTCACCACATGCGCTTTATTTTAATTTGAAATTTACATGAATTATTTGGTTAGGATTTGTTAAAGTGATTGGTGAAGTGTTAGTGGGACAGAAATTGGACTATTGTAAAACTAATAACCGTTTCTAGAAACGCGAAAGAGTATGTTCTGTTGTAGCATTACTAGTTCAAATAGGAGTCAATTTTTGCGCTCTATAAAGATCTTGGTCAAGGAAAATTAAATATTATTTCATTTTCTTGAAAGAATTCAAGAAAAGTATGATATTTTTTCAACGGTCAGTACAAAAAAGGAAATAAATGATAATTTTGTTCTTTAATGTAAACAATCAATATTTTTAAAGTAATGTGTCTTTTAGTAGAGACGACGATTGAATCTCCTAACAATTATTTCCTTACTGAGGCGTACATTTTATGAAAGTAACGAGAAAATGGCAGACATAAAAAGGAACAGACCCTCTGAGATCCATTTATATATCGAGCCAGGCGGAATACTTTCAAATACTGAATTGTATTTCAGCGAAAATGTCTCTCTCCGTCTGTTTCTTTTCGAATGGAAATTCACGCAAAGCAAAAAGTCCAACTATTAAGTTTCGATTTACTAATTGCAACGTATCAGAATAAGTGGATTATACCAAAACACAACCCAACGTTTCAAAAATAATTAATTCTTCCGTTCTCTCTAGTTTTGCTTCTCTCAGTATCGACGACGTAACATTTTTGTGGCGAGGCAATAGCTTGCCTCGCTGGAGTGCACACGCCTTTTTCGTTCTCGTCGTGTCGTCTCCGCCCTCTTACGGGCTCTGCACTTTCCCATCAACGTTCTGCCTCCCTCCTTTGCCCAGCCCGCGCCAGTGCGCGTGTCGTCCGCCCCTCGCTGCCTTTGGACACAAAAAGGGAATCCGGCGCCGCGTATCAAAAGCGCTTTTCCGTTTTTGCGTTGCGTCGACGACGACTCGTTCGGGCGTCACAAATAAAATAATCCCCCAAAAAAGACGCGCCCTTATGGAATTAAACGTGTGCCACCGCCGCCACTATATTCTCTATCACCGACCCTTCCCCTCCGTCCTCGACTCCGCCCTCCGCTCCGAACCCCTCCGCGCTCGCCCCCGCGTCCGTCCTCTGTCCGTCCTCCCGTGCGTCCCCACGCCGTTCCCGCTCCGAGCATTTCGTCTCGCAACGCAAGTGAAGATCCGCGCCGCCCGCGGTCTGCCTGTTCCCTGGCAGCCCAGTGGAGTGCTTGGGCGAGCGCGTGAAACGTTTCACAGGACAACGACCATTCAGACCGTTCATTAGCACACACCGACATGGAACATATTTTGCAAACAATGACTCAGCACTGTAAGCACGCTCATATTTTGTTGTAGGTTGGGTTGGTGATAGTGTAATAGTAAATTTATTATTGTTGTTATTGTTATTATTATTATTGACGATTGAATGTTAAGAGTTCGGAAATGGACTATAATGCATAGAAGTAAGAAAGGAAAAAGAAATGATGAGTTGAAGTGGCAATTAATAAAATAGGAACAGAAAACAATAAATGTAGCAACACTAAGCGCACGTTTTGAAGGGTTTTTTTCCTAGGAGAGATAGATGTAGAACCTGGGAGGAGTACTACTATTTTGTTAGCAGTGAAAAAAAATCAAATCCGCAATTCGATTGTTGACGCAGATAAGTTTTATATTATTCGGGAGTTAAAATATTTAGTTTTTCAAATGTTTCTAACCTCGCGTCTTTTAAAAATTTTATTCTATTTATTTATTTTAGCATTTATTCTTCTTTCAATTATTTATAGTTAAAATGTTGGGAAGAGATTCTGAAGCTCAAGAAAAAATGCAATGGTGGTACTTCTCCCACATACGTCACATATAGTTTTTACTGTTCTTTGTCTAAATAATTCAAATTAAATCAAATCTATGGGTAGTACGAAATGAAATTAAAGCAATAATTAGGTACAAGCTGAGACGAAATTAATTAATTTAGGAAATGGGTAATATTTTGAGATGCAAGGTGTCACTGGTTCTTTACAGCGGAAATAACGCGTATTTATGTTGGTATATTGCGATGAGAGCTGAAAGAACTCCCGAAATGATCACTATCGGCAATTTAATAGAATATAGCATTCTTGGGCAAATGTCATAATATTTACTTGCTCACTATGTCAAAACCGGTTTTTACAGAGAAAATGTACGTTTCTGGTCTTTCGTCAATGGTAAACGATTGTAACATGACGTCAAATATTATCGATTTTTTTTTCTTTACGACTGGTTGCCTATTCTTTGTTCCGATCGATGCTTAACGTAATGGAAACACTTTAGAAAAATTCAATGAGTCATCAGAAATATAGATGTAGACGTCCTCATGGGGCATGTCAGCAAAGACAATGGAATATGGACACATATGGCTATTATGCTATCAAAAACAAAAAGAATACCACACATATTACATGTATCATAGAAGTTTCTTCTTTTCCTTCTTCTGCTAATCTTACTGCAAATGGGAAATTGGATGAGAACTTAAAAAATATTACAAAAAAATTCACAGTGGCTTTTTGTGAGTATTGAAGTTTCCATTGAGTACATGAAGTAGTCATAGTAGTATGGTGTTGCCTATCTTGTCTTATAACCTGAAATATGTCTTAAGTTATCACTCATAACTTCGCCGGATGCATACCCAGAATCCCTGCGTAAGGCGGGGAGCTGGCACATTTGGCTTTACTAGTTTGATTGGCTAGGTTATTTGGATTCTTAAGTTGTATTTACGATTATTCGAGTCATATGTTCAACTGTAGTCAAAAACCTTTCCAGGTCTACGAAGCATTGGATAAACAGAACTCAACTGTCGCAATCGAATATTCTCATACGGACTCGGTTTGCACGTCACTCTGCTCTTTGTACCAACGGTCTTAGTTACATTTCTTGACAACCTTTAGCACTTGTGTTGTTCTAAAAAGAAAAAATACACAATTTTGTGAATCCTCTTAACTTTTCTTTCCAACTCTAGTCGTGTCATTGTTCAATTGCCATACATTTGTTGGATAACGTTCTGGAAACTGTTTCTAATGTAAGTGCTTCTTTAATAGATGAAAGCGAGAGCGATGGTGATGTGAGTGAAGTTAAATCCACTGTCAAAATTATTGACGAAACATGGCCACATGATCCTGGATGAGGTACAGGAAGTACAAGATTTGTGGTAATGCTCGGCATGTTTAGGGTTGTTCAGAGTGATACCACACAAAACGAATATATTAGAAGAACCTTTAATAATGAGACGAAATATTTTTTTTAAAATAATGAACAATTTGAAAAATAGATTAGAAGTTTATTTTTTATTAATAGCTGTATTTGTACCAACATTAAAAGAGAAGTTTATGAAACATTAATATAATTGCTCTGACAAAGCCAGGCTCTTCGAGGCACAGTAGTCAATTGCGGTACAGTAGAGAGCGTTCAAATATCACACGAATGGGAAAAATGTTAATGACTAAAGGCCTCGTTTCAAAACAAGACGATTTGTTAATAGTATTTCTTGCGCATATTTAGCAGACGCACAAATTAAAACCAGAAGTATGTCTTCTGTGCCAAATATGTTTGCACTTCGCTTCGCCTCCACAATTGCAAGTTCAAACGTGTTCATTCATAACTGAAATCGCGGCTAGGGGTCTCGCAGGTTCTGTGCACAACAGACAGGAAAACCAAAACAATTAGAAGGTTTGTTGGAAAATAACAAAGAATAAAAACATGAGATGGTAGTTGTGCTTTGAAAAAGAGAAGAAACTGAGTGAGACGGATTAAAAATGGTACTAGTGGGCGGGAGCAAATACAAAGGAGAAATAAAATGGAGAAAAAAATGAAATAAGGTTTAAAATAAACACAAGTAAGCCGAGGTTGAAGGAACGCGAAAATCTCAAAATCGTGTGATAATGGAAAATGACACGGGAGATATAAAAGGTCGACCAAAGGACTAATGATAGTAAAGGACAATAACGTGTGCTGTAAGAAAAGAAGAATTGATTGTGCAAAGCGGGAAAGGACTGTCACCAACATAATTGAATGTAAAAGTATAAATTCAGAAATGTATAGAAGAAAATGAATATGATATAAAATAATGGCGAATGTGATGTAGAAGAACAAAATGCTCCAGTAAAAAAAGTAAAAATAAGTAGCTCAAAAAACCTTTGGCTTAAAGAGCGGAAAAGGAAGATAATTTTATGGAAACTGCTAGATAACGCCAGAAGGAAAAAAAGAGGGGGAAAAACGTCGGTGGAGGAGTAGGGACGCGTAGATGAGCGAATTACAATGCGGCGTAGATGCCAGGTTAGCTAAGGAAAGGGGAGAGGGGTATTTTGGCACAAAAAACAAAAAAGAACGAGAGAACCAACAGAAAAACGTAAGCCTAGCGAACGAGCGGGCGAGGGCGAGATGGTGCGAGGACATTAAACGCGAGCGTGCAAACCTCTCCCGAACAGAATAGCGTTCATTTGCGTTTTGAATGCCGTTATGAATATTTAAATACCTCGCGTAAAACTTCAACGGCGGCCATTAAGGTTTTCGGGTTCAGGTCGCCCCCGCTACACCTTGCTCCGGAGATGTGTCACGCGCGACGGCCCACGAGGGCGCATGCTCCGCGAGATTTAATATTAAAGTTTAATGTTTGCTGAAAAGGCATATTCGAGGTCGTTAAAGACGCATTGAATGGAGCGCTTGATTCCAAATTTTTGTTTGGAATAATTCCATTCAGTGTTGTGTCAGGTAGGTTCAATGTACCGGTATGGGAGATCGATTCTTGAATGAAGGTTTCGCGATTTTTTTAAAATTAAATTTTATTTTACATTCACAGTAAAACGTTCAGTTGTGAGGCTCTTCAGTTGATTAACCGAGCAATTTTGTATCAGTAAAGTGTGAAGGGGTAACTTCTTGTTACCTCCCGATAGTGATTTCATTTGGTTATACCTTCAACCAAGGTTATGGCGAGGAAATATTGTTAGAGAGCAATGAGAGGATAAAACTAATGGTGCTACAACAACACTTACTTTCCCGTAATAGAGGAAACAGATACGTAGTACTGAAATATTGCACTTTATGCGCTACTAACATCTTAACTATTATTTGAAAACGTCCATTTCAACCAAGAAGCGTACAACTCAGTTTCCATCTCAATGTTGTCAGAATAATGTGAATTCTACAACCGCACAAAAATACAATACAAAAGTTTTGTAAACCTGTATTGGAAAAAGAAGCCTGATACCCTGGATAATATAGAAAAGCATTCCATTGGGCCATGATTAGAGAAGAGTATTTTAAAACCATGCAACAAATACTCTATTCACTACAAATGCTACAGCATTTGGTGCGAAAACTAAATATTTTCATGCAAATATCAACATAAATTATACAACTCCTTTTCATACAGCTCCATCAGGTCACAACAATGATACCTAATTCACAGATATTCGCAAGCGCAAACTGGATTCCATTGTCGTAGACCCTGCATTGTCGCTATTCTCAGAGCTATAATTTTTTTTACTTTTTATTTCAAATATTTTAAAATAAACAATTTCTAAAACATTAACGTGTAAATGTATAGCAAAAGGTCGAATGTAAGAAACAAACAAAGAAATAATATACAAAATTGCAAATTCTAATTTACGACGTATCCAGCTGTCCGAAGCGCAGTAAATTTACAGCGGGCTATTATGTTCGTCACAAAATTATAGAAAAACCACTAATTTAAAAAAAATTAACCATGACCCAATTGAATAAAAAAACGTTGTGCAGTTGTTAAGAAAAAATGGTTTAAAGAAAATAAAAAAATGTCTATGTTTGACACAATTTTTCGAAAAAAATACTTGTTATTGAAAAATTCAACATGACCTTATTTGAAGACCTGTTTTTTATACACACATTTTACTAAGAAAAATGTATGTTCATAATTGGAGGGAGTTATGCATCAACCGGCTGAGCGCCATTTTTGAAAAAAATGAGATAAGAACGCCATCAGTTGCATTCGACCATGTTCTAAGTGTTCGCAAAATTTTGGCGCCAAATCTGTAAAAATAGTCAGTAGAAACATTTAGACGCCATCAGTCACATCAAGAATTTTATGTTTCGCAACATACGGCTATAAACCTAGATCTTCAAATCTGCTGTTCCCAGTTTTACATTATGCAGGTAAGCGCCAGATATTCCTCTAATGTTTGTGTATTTTGGCGTTTCAGTGAATGAAATAAATTACGGTTTTTAGAGCTGAAAATGTAATAAAACCTTTGAACACGATTATCTCAAAATTTGAATGTCGCATAGCCGGTTCATGCAAAACACCATCAAATTGTAGTTGTAGTAAGATGCCGAAAAAATTTTGAATTTTTTTAATTTTCGAAAAATCAGTGTTTTCAACCATGAGACCATTCTCTTAAATGACCTTCAGACTATCCAACAACAAAATTTAGTCAAAATTGTTGGCGCCATGTTTTAGAAAAGCTTGAAAATGTCCCAGGGGCTCCATATAAAATACCCTCCAAAATTAAAATATCGGTTTCAAATTCAAGGGGCCGCGAGATTATTTAGATCGATTGGGGAGCATCAATTTTGGAGAAAATCGGCTGAACGGTTTAGTCGCTTGTTCACAGACGGACAGACGTTTTGCTTTCAATGGGGTTTTTGGTACCAAGGACCCACAGAATAGCGATTCTGGTTTCACCACGTGTTAGGAGATTTTTTCTTTAATTTAGCAACAGGATTTATACACTTTTTCCAAGGACCTGTAATAAGAGTTTTCTAGCGAAAATCCACCGTTTTTTCGCGCAACACAATAGGAGGGACTGGTTAGGCAAGAAATATTCCTACCTTATCTAATGCAGCAGAGATATTGAAGGAAAATGTGAAATTTCTTAGGCTGGAGAGTTTCAATTTTGACTCATCGTGCCATACTCGATCAAACGCCTGGGCGACGTCTAAGAAAATTGCACGAGGTGAAACCCAGATTGAAATGGAAAGTGAATTTGTTCTGTTAATCTTAATAGCTGAACGGCTGCTGAGTGGTTTCCTCTGAAGCCAAATTGGAAAGAAGGAAGTTAGTATCGAGAATGAATTTTTATAAAACAAGTTTTTCGAATATTTTTGACAAAATTCGAATTCAACTGATTGGTCTTAATTTGAAGGATGATTTTAATTTTTTTGAGGCTTCGGAATAGGTATTATTAGAAAAGGTTTCCAAGAATTAGGATAATATCGTCGTAATAAATGGTAATGCCGAGATAAATATATTGTTTAGGTAAGAAAGACCATCTCTGGGCAGATTCTATAAAATATTTGCAGTAATTATGTCATGGCCTAGTGATTTTTTGTTTAGTAGTTTTATTAGTGTTTAGTAGTTTTATTAGTTCAAATATTTCATTGGGTTATAAAAGAAATTCGATTTAATATGTCGAATTTTGGTGACTGCACAAAATGTGTTATTGTGCGATATCCTCTATCGTTTAAAGTATGCTGGGTGAAAAAGTTTTCAAAATAATCTCCTAATAGTACAGTTTTTTCAGAAATCCACTGTGCAATTTTGTTATTACTTTTTAATGGCAGAATATTGGTTGACTGACCTAGCAATCGACGTGTTTCTTTCCAAAGAGGCGAGTCTTGCAGATTAAGATTTGAAACATACTTTTTGTAACTTTCCATTTGGAAAACATCGTAGGAGCATTTCGTACCAATTTTGTTAGATGGTTTAATGTAGATTTCAAATGAGGTAGACAATGTTTTGTCCATAAAGGTCTGATTTTGTTCTTTTGTGATTTTAAATTACGTTATTGCTCAGGTAGCGGATATTTTCAGAGCCCTCTGCGAGTAGCAGTTAGCGAACGAGATGAATAATCAATTGAATTTATGATGGCATTAGTAAACAAAAGTGTGCCTAGGTCAAATTCTGCTGGAGTTTCTAGATTCAACAACGGAGGAAGGAGCGATGATAACCGATTTTGAAATGTATGATAATTTATTTTGTAAGTAGGTAAATACGGTGAAGAAAAACGGCGTATTTTCGCCAGAAAAACATTTATTATTACAGGACCCTGGTAACGAAAAAGTTGATAACTCCAGTTGCAAAATTAAGAAAAAAATCTCCTAACATGTGATGAAACCAGAATCGATATTCTGTGGGTCCTTGATACCGAAAAACCAATTGAAAGCAAAACGTCTGTCCGTCTGTCTGTGAACAAGCGACTAAACCGTTCAGTCGATTTTCTCCAGAATTGATACTCCCCAATTGATCTGAATGATCTCGCAGCCCCTTGAATTTGAAACCGATATTTTAATTTTGGAGGGTACTTTATGTGGAGCCCCTGGGACATTTTCAAGCTTTTCTAAAACATGGCGCCAACAATTTTGACTAAATTTTGTTGTTGGATAGTGTATAAAGGTCATTTAAGAGAATGACGTAGGTCCATGTCGGTTAAAAACTGACTTTTCGAAAATTGAAAAATTCAAAATTTTTTCGGCATCTTCCTCCAACTACAATTATGAAGATACATCTTTCTTAACAAAATAAATAATACGTTTTAAAATAAGGTCAAATTTAATTTTTCAAAACCAGTAATTTTTTCAAAGAATTGTGTTAAACATTAACAATTTTTTATTTTCTTTAAAACATTTTTTCTTAAAAACCGCAAGTTTTTTCATCAAATTGGGACCTGAGATAGCATAAAGGAAGCTAAAGAGAATGGTGCAGGTTTCATGTTCGTCAAAAAGCCTGATTTTGTAAAAATTTTAAAACAAAAAAATTTCGGCGTCTACAACCACAATTGTGAAGATACGATTGTCTTTCTTAATGCAATATGCTCATCAAAAACATCTTCAAGTAAGGTCATGTTGAATTCTTTGAAAATATGAGTATTTTTTCTATGATTTCCTGACAAATAGCCCGCTTGGAATTGACTGCGCTTCGTTTGCTTACAACTATAATTTTAAAAATACAATTTTTTCTCTATTAAATATATTTTTCAAAACTACATCTTCAAATAAGGTCATGCTTAATTTTTTTCAAAATACAAGTAGTTTTTCCATAATTTTGTGACAAACATAATAGCCCCCTGTAAATGTACGCTTGGATCAGCTGGATGCGTCGTAAATTAGAATTTGCAATTTTGTATATCATTTCTTTGTTCATTTCTTACATCCGAACTTTTGTTATGAATTTACACATTAATCTCTAAAGAAATTATTTCTTTTCAAAGATTGGAAATAAAATTTGCCAGCTCATTAAGGGAGTATCGACAATGCAGGAACGCAACAATAGAATTCCATTCCGCTGTCGAGAATTTCTGTAAATTACGTCATTATTGTGACTGGATAGAGCCGTATGGTATCAGACTTCTTTTTCCAATACAAGTTTAGAAAACTTTTGTATTATATTTTTATGCAGTTGTGGAATTCACATAGTTTGGCAACACTGCGATGGAAACAGTGAGTTGTTCGCTCTGTGTAAGATATAGAGTTGTGTTCACTCCCAGTCTAAAACTGAAACTTATGTGAGGCTAGTTCTCACAGTTCTCGTATCACAGTTCTCACAGTGCTGCGATCTTTGGGTCTCATTTGGGCAAGGTTGTGATTGGTCGTGTAATGTGTAACAGCCACAGTTTAAGATGTCATTTTAAGATGTATATCTTACACCGCGACCCAGACTGATCGTGCGCACCGTACGGACAAGCGAGGAACTAGCCTCAAACAGGCTTCAGAAAATTTGCTCCAAAGGCGGCTAGTTAACACACCTATATTTCTTACACCGTAGTTGATCGCTTCTTGGTTGAATTGGACGTTTCCAGATAATAGCTAAGATGCTGTAGGGCAGAAAGTGCAATATTTCAATTCTACGTAGCTGCTTCCAATAATACGGGAAAATATGTGCTGTTGTAGCACCACTAGTTTTGAAAATGGGTCAGAAGAAGTATGAAAGGATTTGTTGTTAGTATTTAGCATGTTGATGAATAGTCTATAGTCTTCGCTGTTTTCCGTTTGAATTTTCACCTTGCAAAATTTTATCTCGGTAGAAAATTCACTTTTTAGGGTACTTTTGAAGAGATCGTGAATTTCTGTGAGATTATCAATGTTATAAACAAACACGGAAGGGATCGGATTGATTTCCTCAGTCTTGGAGATTTGTAAGGTACTGAAACTATTGTTAGTGGGGTTTAAATATTTTACACATTGATCTTCACTGATTTTCTTAGATGGTGCATTTGGATCACTGTTACTATACGGTCCCTTGGACGAATGAACTACGGGTAAAGGAACATTCGTGAATGTACTTGCCAGAGGAGTTGATGTACCGTCTCTTACAGTTGGATCGGAGTGAACATTTCCGTTCGAGGTCGTTCCACTTTGTAGATAGAATTCTGCACCTGTTGAGACGTGGTGTTGGCCATTTGCATGAGGATCCATGTTTTGCTGATAAATTTGTTGATGACCAAGTATTGATTGCAGTAGGTGAGTCGACATCAGTTCATTTTGTGAATCAGAATTCAATATGTTGAGAGATTCCGATATGCACTGGCCTACGCCAACGCATGTAGTTGGATATGTAATTATTTTAACTTCAAGACTTATGACTCTTTTCTACACATGAACACTAGTCACAAATGGAAACTAATGGTGATACAGAAAGATACAGACTTTCCTGTATTAGTTTTCTATTTCCTTCGGTCTCGGCTAGCTATTCGAAATACCCACAAACTCGCGCCAGCTGCCATCTAACGCCACCCAAACTACATGTTTTTGAAATTTTCTTAATTTTTCGGTTTCCTGATGGTAGAACGGAAATATTCATTTTCAAATATTAAAGTACAGTAAAACCTTGTCCTAAATGGTCGCTTTTAAGAAATTGGTGTTTAACCGCTTCTAAAAATTCAAAATTTGAAGCTCATTTTCACAGAACATTTTTTTTCAAAAAGGTTCATTTAAACTCATTTGAAGCACATTAACTCACAAATACAATAGAGTTTAACAAATTGTAGTTAATGTGTGTATTAAAGATGTGAGAGATCTTTCAAAAAAATTACATCTGTGTAATTTTTGAAAAAGCAAAAAATACCTCAAAATAAACTTTACGTCATATCAAAAAGTGCATTTAGCACTATCCGATCGAAGAGTTTGAAAATTTTTTTTCTATCTATTTATGAGAAAATGGCGTTTGAGCTTTTCTGAAAATGCGGAATTTTGAGCTAGTTTTCACATTAAACAGTTGTGTTTCGAGAAACTCTATTTCACATTATTTAAAGCACATCTACTCGTAAATATAATAATGTGAACAAAGCGCCGCTAATGTCAATATTATCGACCTGAGCAACAAGTAAAAAAAATATATTTTTGAAAAAACAAAAGAATACAGCAATATGGCTTTTATGTCATCTGATAGAGTACATTTACCTCTATCCCTACCAAAAATTTAAAGAAAAAAATTTGGAGCCGTTTTTGAGAAAATCTAGATTTTCTATTTTTTTAAATTGCACATATTGTACGCAACATTGCGAGAAATGTAATAAAATTTTCAAAAAAAAGGCACATGACCTTAAAGGAAAAACTCACTATGATGAATAAATTTTATTTGCAGGAAAAATATCTGCAATTTTGTAGTTGGAGGAAGACGGCGAATAAAATTCAAACTTTTGCAATTTTCGAAAATTCGGAGAAAACGGTGAAAATCGGACATATGCCATCTTAATCAGTGTATTTTACTCTATTCATGCAAGAAATTTACAGAAAAAATTTGGAGCCATGTTTGAGAAAATTTTCCGGGAGCTTCATGTAAAGTACCCCCAAATTTTATAGAATCTTTTTGAAAATCTCCAAACATTGACTCAAATCAGATTGATCGGGGAATATGCATTTGGAAGAAATGGTACCTATGGTTTAGGCGCTAGCAGTGTTCACAGACGGACGGACGGACAGACGGACGTATTCCTTTCAATTGGTTTTTCGATATCAAGGACCCACAAAACAGGGATTCTGGCTATACCACGTGTTAGGGAATTCTTTTTCTTCATTTAGCAACAGGTTTTATCCACTTTTTCTTTATCAGCGCCTGGTAATCAATTTTTTTTCGCCGAAAATTGGCCATTTTGTCGCGCAGCATTACGTAACTTTCCCTATTCTACGTATAACATTCCGTGTATACGTACGTATACGGGAAAGTAAAAAAGCACGGAATAGTATAAGAACATTAGTTTATACAGTCACAGACAACGACGGAACAACACTTTGCACGTGAATGACCGGGCCTATATAGATTTGGTTCGACCTCTCCGGTGCTAACGAAGGCACCGGATTAGGATGTGCTCGGTTCAGCGTACGGAAGGAGAATCAAGGGTTTCTCGATGTACAGGATTCAGGTCGCTTGATATTCTGTCACTTGCAACACGCTGTGAGATTGTGTACATTTCTTCATATCGTTAAAATTGTAGTTTAACTACCCTACATCTACCTTGAACTAGAGTTACCTCTCAGTTTTACGACGCTAAATTAGCTCTTTAACCTCTAGAGGTTCTGAAAGCAACAATAATTCCACAGAGAATTAAAAGAAAATAATTTGCTATAAAATTAAACAATAACATCTTTAGTACACAATGAACAGAATTTATTATGCTTGACTGATTTTAATAACAGAGTTCAGTAAAATGTCACAGGAACACAAAATGTGAACTATCCAAGTCATCTCTCTTTCTTTTTCCTACTAGCTAAAATACATTACTTGTTACAGGCGTATTTAATCTATTTTTTAAATGTATACAATACAAATGTAAACTAATATATTATATATGATTGGCTGGAATAAACATTATTTTTCTTTTTGACGATTAGCATAGTCTCTAACAGTTATGCAGCAGAAAAGATTTTACTTTTAAATTGAATTTGTGTTTCATTGTGTATCAATCCATAGCTTAGTGTCATCTGGCAATGCGTTGTAAAGTAACGTACATGTATTGTATGTGGATTTCTTGTACTGTGCTGTTGATGCACGTGATTTCTACAACGCGTGTTGTAATTATAAATATTAATATTGCATGAAAATATGTTCCCTCCATTAAGTAGGTCCTTTTTGACAAATATTACATATTTGTAAATAAACTGGCAAGGCAATGGTAAGATTCCAAACTCAATGAAAAGAGGCTTGCAGGGATCACGTGGAAGGCATTTTTTCGTTTTTCGAATATTTTCCTTTTGCAATCTGAAGGTCTGATTACTACAGGATGAGCTTCCCCAGAATATTATGCCATATCGCAGGCGGGAATGTACATTTGGAACATAAATGCAACGAGCTGCATGAAAACTAACAGAATTTAAAAGAATTCTGAATGCGTAACATAATGAACTTAATTTAGTGTTTAATTGTGACATAACGAACAGAAGACGCAAATACAAGGAAACGCAATCGAAGGCATACCTTTTCGAGGTCGAATATTATCCACGTGTAAACACTCGTATAAT